>CM052539.1:8181143-8208114 GCA_028533065.1 Trachops cirrhosus
CACTTATTAAAATGCGTGGGATGTCGGCTTCCGGGAAGCAACAGACATACCTTTCCCTCTTCCTCCTCCTGAGCACAAACGAAAACCCTGGATGGTAAATAGAAAACTAACATAAGATTCTGGAAGGGGGAGAGAAGGCAGACTGGCTAGGGAGTCTGGGAACAGTGAGGTGGGGCGCTCCCCGCGGAACATCGATCCAGACTCCTGTGCCCAGTGAAATTGTCCCTCAGGTGTGAAGGGGCAGTCAGCACATTCTCAGGTGAAGGCAAACGGAGAGCATTTGTCACCGCAGCCTTACCCTAAAGAATGGATGGAGGAAGCTCTCTGAACAGCGTTTAAGGACAGTTAGGGACTGGACGGAAGTGGACCTGGTTTAAAAGGGCAACATGAGGGATCCTTGTGGGGAAGGAAATGTTCTGTGTCCTGAAGCGTCATTCATCGTCAATATCCCGGTTGTACATGCTGTAAATATCAAACTAGAGTTTTGCAAGATGTTATCACCATCGGGGGAAATGGGATAAAGGGTAGAGAGGGTCTCTCTGTGCTGTTTGTCAGAGCTGCAGGTGAAGCTGCAATTGTCTCAAAATAAAAGGTTTAACTACAAATGCATGACCTTGGGTGAGTTCATTCTCTCAGCCTTGGGTTTTCTCACCTGGGACATGGAGGTGATAACGAAGATCCCCACACGTAAGGGTGGTATTGTGGCAAGAAAATGAAATAAAGCAAGGTGATTACCCAGGACAGCACCTGCTGCGTGGAAACTGCTTGTTGTACGTCTGTGGTCATCCTTACCAATGACAGAGAGAACCATGCCACACAGGGTTGCCGTGAGCCCTTAACTAAAGTTCTCCAGTTAGTCCTCACAACAGCCCTGGGAAGCAGGTGTGACCATTAGGGCCATTTAACAGAGGAGAATGAAGCTTCCACAAGGTCACACAGCGAGTAAGAGGCACATTGGGATTTGAATCCAGGACTTGCTGTTCCTTCTGCCCAGATTCCAAACCACTTCTACCTCTTAGCCCTCGTTTTGGTTCTTCCTCTGGGAAGTAGTTGTTTTTGTTATTTGTGTCTGTCTGCTCGTCATTGGAGTATTGCGTACAAAGTTTGCCTTGGACATGATCAGACCATGCTCCGTGTCCCCATCCTGATGCACCAGCCAGCCAGAAACTTGAAGGTCAGGGTCGATGGGGGCCATCTGAAAGAGATCAAGACAAGTGGGTGGGCTAGGATCCTGGAGCCTGTGACAAAAGCCATAAAAAGAACGAGAGAAGTTGGCCAAGGCCAGAAAAGTTTCCCCAGGGGCTTACCAGAGTGTGAGCCAGAAAGACAGACCAACCTTTAGATCCACGTGTCCCTACTTGGTGACCCCATGACCTTGAGCAGGTGCCCTGACCTCTCTGAGCCTCATTTATTTCATCAGGAAAACAGGGCCCATGTTGACACTCTAAAGACCCGATGAGGTCCTAGCAGTAAGCACATTGCATCATTGCTGGTACACAGTTGCTGCTTCATAAATGTTCTCTCCTGCTGGTGGCTGATTTAAGAAGGGCAATCTTCATCACCAGGGTCCGAGTGCCCGGTGACTCTGTTGCTTCAGAAGCCAGAGGCCAAAGGCGGTGGTGGCTCTCTGGTTTGGCAAGAGGCCGCCTTCAGCCGCGCTGCGTGGAGGGCATGAAGTGCAGGGACGAAGGGGTGGGCTGCGCTGGGCGAAGAACCCTTTTCCCTAGGTTTCTGGGAAGGGGGCCCAAGTCCAAGGTCTTTTTCCCTGAAGCTGGCTTTGTGGCTCAGGAAACGAGGATTTCGTAACAACAACAATAATAATAAAAATAGCAACCACAAGGAGACAGCATTAATAGCAGGCTAACTTATCAGCAGAGCACTCAGCAGGCGTTAACTAATTAAAACTCCTCCAGGGTAAGCAGTTTTTGATTTGTAAGGAAAGATTTTTTTAAAAAGCCACGTGGAGGTACTCATGTCCAGCAGGTCTGGACAATGAATGAGTCAGTCTAAACCGCACGTTCCTTGTCTTATAAGGGCTCCCCCAGCTGCTGGGGGCTCTGCCCTGGAGGATTCTGGGAGGCTGAGCCTCCCTGAAGGCCTTGGGTCCTCTGCACCAAAAGCTGGAGGAAGGTGCTCTGGAACAAACCGCAGTGACAATAAGACTACTTGCTGTGAAATGAGCACTTACTATGTGCCAGGCAGTGAACTAAGTATCTGCTTACATTATTTCATTTAATTTTAACAATGCCCATGAGGTAAATACCATTATACCCACAGATTGAGAAACTGAGGTTGTGTGAGATGAAGTAATTTCCCCAAGGTCCCATACCCGGCAAGGGAAGAGCCTTACCTCAGGGTTTCTGGAAGGCTCGGCGCAGGCCTGCCATCATTTGATCCTGGAAATGAACCTGTGTCCCGGGGGCCTGTTCTTTTCCTGCAGATGGGAACACTGTGGCCCACCAGGAGCAGGGCATCGCTTGTAAGTGGTGGGACCCTGATACAATGTGGGCCTGAGTCCAAGGCCATTGTCGTTCTCCCCCCGGAACCCCGAGACAGCGAGAGGAACTCGACCCCAAAGAGGAAGGTTCTGATGTTGGATCTGGCGTGAAGAGTTTGTGTGTGACTCAGAACGCTCGCTCGAGCTGGGAGCTCTGGTCTCTTCCCTGGCCTTGGCCTGCGCCCCAGAAAAGTAATTCCAAGTCCATAATGTGCTTTCATGCCCCTTTTCTCAGCCCTCATCAAAGGCAAGGCAGGGTAACAAGTGCTCAGGCCCAGCCACGGGCAGACCCACCACCGATCTTGGGCCTTCGGATGTCCATCCACGCTGGGGTGGGGTGACACCCAGATCTACACAGCCAGCACCCCGGGACCCACTGCTGGAGAAAAAGAGACGGAAAATAAACGTGTGCTGAAAACCTACCGTCGCTTCGTACTGCGTTATGTCTTAATTCAACCCGCACAACACTTCATCAGTTTCCCCATAGTGTGGAGGGAGGGGGACGTCGACTCCCCCAAGGACGTACAGCAAGCGGGTGAGTGAAGCAGGCTCTGGACTCAGGCATAGCTGCTCTGGAGCCCACTGCTTCACGGGGCTGTCTTTCACCTGCTCTGGAGCCCACTGCTTCACGGGGCTGTCTTTCACCTGCTCTGGAAACAGGTGTGCACAGTTCATCGTGAATAATAAAAGCTAACATTTCTGGACGTTTATTATTGGCCAGGCAGAGCCCTTTACGCAATCCCTGCACCAGTCTTAGGCAGGAGCTGTCACTGTGCCCACAGCCGGGACGTGGCACTTGGAATCGGGAGGGGTCTGGCCATCCTGGTGTGCTGGGAAGCGGGGCGTGGGACTCAGGTCTGCCTGCCTCCCAAGCCCCACTCGGACCCACTCTGCTGATGTGTGTTTTTTATCTTTCTTCCGTACGTGCGCAGGCCTCCCAGAATCCCCGATGGTAGCCTTCCAACTCCTGTGCTGCTTGCTGATCCTGCTGCAAAGTCCAGTTTCCCGATCTGAAGCTGGGTATCGTTAGAGCAGAGCTGTCAAAAGCCTCAGGCTTCAGAGTTTATGAAAGCCCCCAGGGAGGATCTGATGTGCGGCCTGGGTTGAAAACTGCAGGCGGAAGGAAAAGGTGTAGAACCTGGAGCTTAGCCCTGAAACAGTCTCACAAGACCCTCTGGGTCATTCTCCACCCATTTCACAGATGGGGGTGGAAACTGAAGCCCAGACAGCTGAGGGGGTGCGATGAAGGGGGCGAGCAGTCAGCACGGGAGCGGAGGCAGAACCAGGTCTCCGGAATCTAGAGCAGGGCTCCTTCCTTCCGCTTCCACCTCCACAGCCGCAGCCTTGAACGTGGCCTCCAACGTGGCCTCATCATTCTCTCTCTGGGTCTCTCTGGCTGCCTATTGGGCCCCACTCCTCTGGCCTGGGTCACTTCATTCCTGTCGGTCTTGGTTATGTTGCCATTCAGGGTCTCCGAAGACTCCATAACGGAGGAACGTGGCAATTATGGCAAGAAAGAGGCACAGGGAGGGACAATCATTGAGGAAGGCGGGACTCTTCACTCACTCCTGCTGGGCCCTATGTCCCCCAAACACACCAGCATTTGTCACCTCCCAGCCATCTCCCGTACCTTGAAGGAAGATAAAGGAGGAAGGCAGATGGGGCTAGAATAGCATTTTTATGACCCATGGAGCTGAGCGTGGAGAACGTGGCCTTGGTCTGAGACCCGAGTCTGACAGGCCACCTGGGTGCTCACCCTGCCCCATCCCTCCATGGACGGGGTCCCGGGGAGGAGGGAGGGGCTCTGCTGCCTATAAGCCTGCGGCTCCCAGGAGACCGGCAAGAGGAAGGAGCAGGGTTGCGCGGGCCTTGCTTCTTCCAAACTCAGTCCACGGGCGTGAGCGGCAGTGGACCCGAGAGAGGGTGCTGGTCCCAGTGCCTCCCCATGGGAGACCACGGCGGGGTGAGGCTTGCGCGTCCTCCGTTAACGGAGGGCACAGAGCCGCACTCCATAAACATCTGTGTGATGAAGGGCTCTGTCTGCCCAGTGAGGAGGGTGACCCTGGCTCCCCCAGGACAGGGGAGGGTCCCATGAGGCTCCCCATGAGGAACCGACCTGGGACGCTCCGCAAGGGCCTGCTGAGCTCACCCCTCCTCCTAGCCAGGAGAGGCCTCTTCATCGGCCCTCCGGGCGCTTTCTCCCGGAGCTACACCCCAGGCACATGTTTCTATTCTGCAGCCATAAAGTGAGATCAGGAAGAATTTACAATCAAGGTTATAAAGTAATAACAGCAAAGAGGCTATTTCGTTGGGTTCAGGTAGAGGTGAGAGAGTCAGAAGTTCAAGACCTCCTGGCAGCTGATAACCCTGCCTGGGCGCTGAGACCGATTGGCGTGTCAGACAGAGCGGCTTCTCGAGGTCTCACCCAGAGGAGTCATGGATGGTGGTTCTCAGACTGGACTGATGAAAGCCTGTGGGCTCAGGTGGTGCCCCCAAGACGGGCCCTGGGGTAGGGTGTCACCTTCTCGAACTCCCCTGTATGCCACCTGGGGAGGACGTCTTGTCCGGCTTCTGTCCTCTTCTGAACATGTGAAGGGAGGGCAGAGTGTGGCCAGAGAAGCCAACCAAGTCAACCCGCCCTGTGGCATCCGACAGGCCTAGGTTCACGTCCTGATCTCCACGTACTGGCTGTGTGACTTTGGGCAAGTCTCTCCACCGCTCTGGGCCTGATTCCTCATCTCCCACAGGGAGGACAACCCCCCGCCCGCCCCGTAACTGAGATTATAGCCTGGCACAAAACCGAGCAATGAGTGAAACTCCCCGGTCTTCCCGTGCCATCATACTCTTCCCTCTTGCAGGCCCTCTACCTTCCCAGGATGCAGAGAAGCAGACCTGATGGGGGCCTGGGAATCATTCGGGGGAAGATGTGAGTGGTAGAGGCAGGCACTCAAAGATCTCGGTTCTGGCTCTGTGGCCTCAGGCAAGTTTCTTAACTTCTCTGAGTCCCAGTTTCTACCTTCTGAGGAGGCAGATTTTGCTACAATGTTCTGAGGCTGTTCTACTGGACACCCCACTGGCTGCTGATCCTGCCCTAGAGGAGGCTTTCAATAGGCACATTATAGGTGGAGGAATGAGGCTCCGAGAGTGGGGGGACTTTCCCAATGTCTGACGTAGGAAGGCGCTTGTTGCATGTCTTAAGTGGGGTCATTCAAGGTTTAAAAGACAGAATCAAGTGTTAATGGCAAGACAGATTTGATGGAGTGGACAGACATGGGGGCCAGCCACAGAAACCTTAGTGTTCAAATCTCATTTATCACAGGAGTCCAGCAGTAATTTGGGGGCCCTTTAGGCAAGGGGTAGTGGAAGATAGCCTTCTCCCCTGTGTAGATGTTACAGAACAGACCCGGGAGGGGGTTGGTGAACAATATGCTGTTACCAAATGGACCCACCCTTGTGGTCAGGGGGTCCCCCACCTCGTACTAGGTTCACCTTGCCTCCTGCCAGGGAAAGACGTCTCTCAGCGCCAGAGATCAGTGAAAAGGAAAGGGATTATTTATATACAGAGCTATACAAACTTAAGAGTAATGACTTAATGTCTACATTGAGATCCCAAAGTCCTTTAGAACACCCACAAATGCACAGTCCTTCCTTCCCCCTCTGCCCAGTCTGGGGTACCGTATCTCAGAAAAAGAAATAGAAGTCTGTGGTTCTTCTCTGCCCAAGCTGCGTGGTCCCAAAAAGACCCCACGTGGCTGCTGCGCCTGGGTTTGAATCCCAGCGCCAATCTCCTTCTGCCGCACCATTTCCAACACCGCCCACAATTTGCCACAGCTGCCAGCATTCCCGTATTTTCCCAGGTTTACTGGGCTGCCATAGTTTGTCTGGGCAGGCGTGGCCCTGTGGTGTGGAGCCAATCATCTCAAACCTCTTATGCAGGCGCTGCTGTAACCAGGGGGAGCTGCCTCCCAATTACATCCTGGGTTGAAGTCACTCCCATCCCCCTGGCTCAAAGCTTGGCCACAGCCGTTTAACATATCCATGAAACCAGTTAAAGGTTATAGATGTGTGAAACGGCCATTCTAGAGGTTATCTGCAAAACCGTTGCTATTCAAAACACCTCTCTATGGCCCTGCTCCCTGCGTCCTGACCCCAGTTCAGACTTGTGGGGGTGAGGACATCCTCTATATACATATTTCTAATATTTCCTGGACACCGAGTTCTGGCCCCATTACAAATCCCTATTGGCCCTCCCCGCCCTTGGCTGAACCCTGTTACATGGAGGCTCCCCTTCTTTCCTGGCTCCCTTCCTTCTCTGGCAGATAGCAAGATCTCTGGGCCTGGGATCGACAGGACTATGCCTCTTGGTAGCTGGAAGAAGCTGCAGAAGATGACCCTCCATACATTCACCCTTACAAGATTACAAGGGCCCCGAGCTCTAGAGGGGGAATGTTAGAGCAGGCAGTTAGATAATGAACAAAAGAGGAGGCGGCAAATGCTACAGCCATCCTGGGGGTGGGGGGTGGGGTAACCGGCATCGTTTTGCTGGATTGATGGGTGGGGGGAGAAAATGGTGAGGGGGAATTGCCTTTACTGGGACCGTGCGTAGTAGAAACCAAGACGACACGGGAGAGTGCCTTTTACTAAGCACATGGACAGTGGAAGCCAAGTGTTGAAGCAGAACTATGAGGCACGCGCAGTTCTCATACGGTCGCCATTACAAGGGGGAGGGCAAAGCCTGGGAAAATCTGGGAGAAATATTGGATAGAGGAAGAGCTCCTTGGAGCTCCTTGGAGAATCTAAGAAAGACATTGGCTGGGGGTGGCCCAAGCCCAGGAAAAGCTAGGAAAGAGATTGGGTATTTTGAAAGAAAGCCTGCTTTTTCTCAAACTCAAACCCAAGGAAATATGTGGAAGCTGGACAAGGAGCCCAGGGTGAGCCCTCCTTGGAGCACACCCATGCCCTTCCTTCTCTCGGGCACAATTTTTTGCCTTCTTTTCTCCTGAACTCTGAGGGTCCACAGGAGAAATCCAGCCCACCGCCTGTGCTTGTAAAGAAAGTTTTGTTGGAACACAGCCACACCCCTTGATTTCCATAATGTCTGTAGCTACGTTTGAGCTGCAATGGCAGAGTTAAGTAGTTGCTACAGAGACCATAAGGCCTGTAAAGCCTAAAATACCTATTACCTGATCCTTTATAGAAGATATTTACAAGCCTCATCCTGGCAGCCGGGGGGATCTGAGGCTGGGACCTGTGCTGGGTTCCACTGCCTGCCCTTCATTTCGCAGGTAAGGAAGCTGAGCGTCAGCGACTTTCCACCACCACGTGACAGTAGGGGGGTTCCACGTGGTCAGGGTACCACGGTACCAGCGGGGTTGCCTCAGTACTGTTCTCACCCAGGGGCCACCCTGGAGAGTGGGCATGGCTTCTAGTGTGGAATGGCTCTGCCAGTCCCAACAGCTGTGCCACTACGCGTGAAACACTCTGCAGGTGGTGAAGCAGGTCCCGATCCCCTCCCTGTGTCCCCAGTCCTCACAGCAGCTCTCATCGGCAAACATTTGCGTCGATAATGCTGGATGAATGAACACGTAAGGGAATCACCATAGTCTGTTTCAGAGGGATCGCTGAAGTTCCACGGCTAGCATCGGCAGGTTTGGATCAGGTCCCGGTCTGCGGCCTGCTGGCTCCTCCATCAGGTCAGAGCCCTCGGTGTCCCTCTGCACTGGAGACACAGGCCAGGACCAGCTGAACACCGCTGGGAGGACGCTCTGGACCCCAGCCTGTAAGCTTATCCTTCGCCCGAAGCTCTGTGCCTGAGATTCTTCCCTGTAGGCCCCCCAGGCCCACATCGGCTTTATTCACTCTTCATGCCCCGAGACTCAGAGTCTTCCAGAACTCTTTGTAGATGCCTCCTTGAGAGAGTCATTTGAGAGTGTTTTCCTATTGTAAAAGATGGTGCGCTGGTGGCATGCCAGCACTGGCCGCTGAACCCAGAGCTCCAGCTCCTGGGTTCTCTTACTCCTTCCTCTCACACGCTCAGACCTCGGGAGGCTACCCTTCCTGCAGGGCCCTTGCACGTCTCCTGGGTGCCTTTCACAGAGAGCCTGGCTCCAGGCCAGCACAGGGCTCCAAGACACAGCGGGAGGGAGGAACTGTTTCTCTGGGGGGTTGCAGGGTGGGGTGAAAGAGAGGAGAAAAGCCACGGAGCCAGGTGGACCTGGGCTTGAGTGCTGAGCTTGACACTCACTGTGTGGCTTGAGCCTGCTGTAAGACCTCTGGGCATCCCTTTCTTCATCTGTAAATGAGGACAATGAGGATTCTCCCACTGACCCAACTTGGATGTACTCCATTTTCTTTTTTTTTTTTTTTTAATTTTTATTTTAGTTTATTCAGTACAGTTTCTATCCTTTATGGGATGTACTCCATTTTCTTTCAGAGGTCAGCAGCTTCCATGTGGATTCAAGGTCCAGCAAGCCCTCATTTGACAGCTGCTTGTGTTCCTGGTCTCATCCTCAGCCCTGGCTTCTTGACCTTTCCCTTCTCTGGGGCCATAGAAACGCCCTGGCTGTTTGCACAGAATCCGCGGATGGTCCCGCAGGAGAATGGCAAGTAGAGAGAGGAGTCTAGAGAGCTTGCCCTGGGAAGAAACATGAGGGGACCGGGGACCGTTGAGCTGGGGAAGACAAAGGCTCATGGAGACACAGCCCCTTCAGCCCGTGCAGGATGAGGTGTGGAAAGGACAGGGACACAGGGCACACAGAGTGGTGGCCGATACAACGGGCTCTGAAGCCAGGTGGCCTGGGCTCCAGTCTCCCATCTGCTACCTGCATCTGGCGGTTGGTTGCTCAGCGTCTCACCCGCACACTGAGGGTAATCGCAGACTCTTCCTCACAGGCTGCTGTCAGGATTAGTTGTGTGTGTACATCAGAATGGAGCCTGGAATGTGGGAAGGGCACACGGATGTGGGTAATATCATTCTACGGGGCCCCGAGGGCAGAGCTTTGGGAGGTAGAAAGGGAAGTACAATGGTTGGGTACGTTGCAGTCCTTGGCCTTGGGTCAGACCATCAGGGTTTAAGTCTTTGATCCATCCCTTGCCAGCTGGGTGAGCACAGAAAAGCAATGCAATTTCTTCCAAACCAACTTCCTCAGCTGTAGACAAGGCACATGCTGACCTCACAGGGTGCTTGAGAGATTTCATTGAGAGCATCTATGGAAAATACTTAGCACAGAGGCTGGCACATATATAGTTAGTGTTCAGTAAAGGGTAGCCATTATTATTACTCTTATCAATAAATGACTGAGTCGGGGAGATGAATTTCAGCTCAGCCTAAAGAAGGGCTCTGAATAGAATCTCACCCCCAACAGTGAGGATGGGCTACCCTACGGGTCGCGAATGCCCTGAACAGAGGCGTTCCGGCAGGGGCTGAGGGGTCACTTGTCAGGGATGAGGTAGGGAAAATCCATCAGTGAGGGGTTGCTGTACACAATCACACCTAATGTACCTTGGAAACAAGCCTCATAGTCAAATAAGGTTGGGAAGCATTGCATCCTGTGGCCCATCTTAGAAAGTCACATGCCTATCAGCAAATCCAAGGCTCTGAGAAGTTCTGCAAGTAAAAATATAACCAAAGAACTTTTGTTTTGTTTTTAAATAAAGCCCCAACTGCCCCTACCTGACTCTCTGCTCCAGTACAAAAATGAGAGTATGAAAAAGTAAACAACAAATCAAGTTTTCTCATGAAGGTAGATGCAAAAAACCTTAACAAAATATAAGCAAATAGAAGTCAGTGATATATACAAATTATACACCGTGACCAAGTAGATTTATTCTAGGAACGCAAAGCTGGTTTAATATTTGGAAATCAGTTGATGTAATCCACCAAATTAACAGCGTAAATGAGAAAAATCACACGAACATATCAATCAATGAAGAAAAAGCATTTGCAAAAAGCATTCCTATAAAAACTCTGAGAAACACAGAAACGGGAGACCTTCCTCAATATGGTGAAGAGCATCCATAAAAAAATCTACAGCTAACATTACACTTAATGATAAAAGAATGAACGTTTTCCCTTTCAGATAAGGAGCGAGGCAAAAATGTCCATTCTCACGCTCTTATTCAACCTACTCCTAGAAAGTCTTACGGAATCTATAAAAATACTCCTAGAACTAAACAGTGAGTTCAGCAAATTTACAAGATATAAGATGAACATATCAAAATCAGTTGTGTTTCTGTAGCCTAGCCACAAACATGTGGACACCAAACTATTTTTTAAATCTCTCTCTCTCAAAAAAAAAAAAAAAGAGAGAAATACTTTGGTGTAAATCTGAAAAAACTGGTAAAGAACTGTATGCTAAAAACTGTACAACATGGATGAAAGAACTCAAAAGAGATCAGAATAAATTGAGAGTCACATTGTGTTCACGGATTGGTGGACTCACCATAGTCAACTTGCTCCTTCTTCCCAAACTCAGGTTTAACAGAATTCCAATCACAACACGTGCAAGCTTTTCAACAAGTAGATGCAGACGAGCTTATTATTCTAAAATTTATATGGAAAGGAAAAGGAAGTAGGAGCGATAAAGCGGTTTTGAAAAAGAAGCACAGAGAGGAGGGAATCGGTCTAGTGAACTCGAACGCTTGCTGTATGGCCACAGCAATAAAGACTGTGTAGCATTGGTGGAGAAACAGGCACGTACTCATAGATCAACGGAAAGAAATACGGAGCCCATCAGGAGTCCGACACAAATATGCCCAACAGGTTTTCAACCCAGGTGCAAAAACCACTGAGTGGGGAAAAGGCGGCCTTTAATACACACGCTGCTGGGGCAACCGCATCCACAGGCAAGACGTGGGCCCCAGCCTAGGTCTTAGACCTTTTACCACAATGAACTTAAAATGCACCATGGACTTGAATGTAAAATGCAAAACCATAAAACTTTTAGAAAAGACATAGACCATTTTGGGGAGCTATGCTAGGGAAATAATCTTAGACTGGACACTAAAAGCAAGACCCACACAAGGAAAATAAAAGACTACATTTTGTCAAAATTAATAACTATTGCTCTGTGAAAACCTTATTGTGAGGATGAAAAGATAAGTTATGGAGTAGGGGAAAATACTTATAATCCACATATTAGAAAAAAGACTGTTATCTGAAATATATGAAGAATTCTCAGACTGACTTATGTCATCTAGCATACTACCCTCCTGGTCCATCCATGCTGTTGCACGTGGTAAGATTTCATTCTTTTTTATGGCTGAGTGATATTCCATTGTATAGATGCACCACAGATTTTTTTTTATCTACTCATCTATTGGTGGACACTTGGAAAAGAACAATGTAAATGAAAAAACAAAACAGAAACAGGCTGAGAGACACAGAGGACAGACTGACGGTTGCCAGATGGGAGGTGGCTTGTGGGACTGGGTGAAAAAGGTAAAGGGATTGAGAAGAGCGGATTGGTAGTTACGGCACAGTCATGGGGGGTGTGGTGCAGCATGGGGAATATAGTCAATGATATTGTAATAACTGTGTGGTGCCAAGAGGGTACTGGAAATACTGGGGGGAACGTTTTATAAAATATACGATTGTCTAACTAATATGCTGTATTTCTGAAACTAATACAAAGTAATGTTGAATGTAAACTGTTACTGAACAGATTTTTTTAAGAAATTAAAAAATAAAATATATAAAGAATTCTCAAAACTCAATAGTAATAAGAAAGCAAACAATTAAATTAGAACATGGCCAAAAAAAAAAAAAAACAACAAACAACCAAACTCGTAGAGATCTTGCTGAAGATATACAGATGATAGCAAACATGTGAAAAGACATACAACATCGCCAGCCATTAGGAAAATGCAAATTAAAACCACGATGAGCTATCACTACATATGTAATGGAATGGCTAAAATTAAAAACGGTGAGAGCATCAAGTGCTGGTGAGGTGATGGAGAAACTGTCTCACTCATCTGCTTCTGGTTGGAAAGTTACATGGTGTAGCCACTCTGGAAAACAGCTTGGTGGTTTCTTAAAAAATGAAACATGCCACCCAGCCCTTGCACTCCCGAGCATTCATTGCAGAGAAGGTTAAGGTCTAGCAACAGGCAGGGCTTGTCGCTGAGCATGGCCTTGGGCCCTTGCACGTCGGGGTCCCGTTGGCTGAAGGCCACTGGACAACCTGCCTTGGTGGAGGGGCTTGGACCATGTCAGGCAGCTGGGCACTCCGCAGCCTGAACGGGGCTGCCTGTCTGGAGGAGCAGAGGCGGAAGTGAGACCAGGCAGCTCTGGCTGTGGGCAGCACCCTCCCTGGTAGTTAGTTACTCACTGAGTGGTTTTGATGTTGCACCCAAGGCCTCAAGAGAGGGGGTACCCAATCTTTCCTTCCCATTCTTCAGATGGGGACACTGAGGCCCAGGGGTGTAAGGACCCCTGTCCGGGCGCATCCAGCAGGTGAGGGAAAGCTAAGCCAGAAGCTTCCATTGCCAGCCCAGGACCCTCTTTTCTCTGTGCTGCCCTGTATCTTCCCAGAGGGCTTTGAAGCACCCTGCGGATGAGCTTGGGGACTCTGACCCAGAGAGCAAAACTGGTACTTGGTTGCCCCCTCATAGGACCTGAAATGTGGGACCTTCAGCCTTTCGTGAGCTTCAAGGTCATAAAGCATCCCTCCAAACTTCCCGGAGGGCAGTGGGCTCGAAGATCTGGGTCAAATGATTCCAGGAGGGAAGGCTTCGTTGCATGTGATGAACAACCTTTAATTCCGGTTTGAAACTCACCAGAGTGTTTTTGGGCAGCATTTTCCGCTGCCTCGGAGGAGACCAGGAGCCCGTGTACACAGCACAGTTTGTATTGGCGGAGTTTGCGAGCTACGCTCACTGCTGCCCAGGGACCGTGCAGGTGTAGCCTGATCTTTCCTTTGGGTGTAAAATTCCCACTTATCAGCACTCGAGCTACAGAAAATCTTTCTCTTCAACAAGGTAAATGGACAGAGCAAGTTGGACGGGGGAAAACTGGTTCCAGAGGTCAACGCCGTGGGCAGTACGCAAGCCCAGCGCGCTGGCAATGTCTTTCGGCGAAAGCGATGCCAGCACAGGGGAGCAGCACGGAAGGGCTCGGAGGTGCTGGGCCCCCCGTTGCAGAAGGCTCCCGCGGGCTCCAGAGGTGGGAGCCCCTGGAGGAGAGGTACGGCAGCCTTTTCGAGCCATGGAGTCTTCTGGCAGTCTGGCGACGCTATGGGTCCTTGTTCTGAACGATGCTTTTTAAATGGATGAAATAAAATGCAGGAGACTCTAAAGGAAGCCAATTATGTTGAAATCCAGCTACCTGAAAATAGAGCATTCGCGATACGGCAGCACATGCATGTGCTTCCTTATTAACACACTCAATATTCCCAGATATCTGCGGGAACCGTAGTCATGAGCGCGTCCGTGGGGACCAAGTCCCAGGTGCTGTGAGTGCACCACTGTGTGACTTGTTGTCTGCAGTCACAATGGAAGTGACTGCTGCCTCTTAGTCAGAGGTTCGTGAAGACACCGACGCACGTGTCTTGGCGGGGAGCTATGATAAGGACATTGAGCTCAAAAAAGAGGGAAGTGTTTTGAATAAATTGTGAAACGTATATATTTTGTAATAAAAACCATTTTTTCCCAACATAGCAGGGGACATAAACTTATTTCTCCCTCTGTTTGGTTCCCATGACCTGGATGCATCATATCCCAGGTCCGAGAAGGCCACCTCCCCCGCAGAAAGTGAGCTCTTGAATGTAGATGCTCCCCTGACCTGGAGCCCCTGCAGGGCCCGCCTGGTGCAGAATCAGAGGGAAGTCCTTTGGAGTATGGAGCTGTCCTACATATTGTGGGTGACCACAGGCTTCTCCTTGAGCCACGTTTTTCATGATCTACACAGCGCGATTGCAATTTGAACCCCAGGGGGCTGTGATGAGGATGAATGGAGTTGGGGTAAGCCACTCTGAGTTCCCTCAAGGTCTTACAGGGCATGCACGGCCTATGCAACTGTATGCGATGCCACCAGCATCCTCTTCTTGGACTGCAAGACGTTGCCCTTGGTTTTATTGAGGTTTTATTGAGGTATAGTCCACAAATAAAAATTGTATGTACGTAAGGTGTGCAGTGTGACGGTTTGATGTTCACTGTGGAGTGATTACCAAACTAATGAACACATCTATCACCTCAGTGATTATTATTATTTTTGGTGTAATGAGAACAGAGGATGTATCTCTTAGTGAACAGCAAGAGTACAATAGAGTATTACACAGTCATCAGTGGTACATTAGACTCCAGAGCTCTTATAATTATTATTTTATAATCGAATATTTGTACCCTTTGACCAAGCTCTCCCCATGCCCCTTCCTCCGCCAGCCTCTGGTAACCACTGCTCTACTCGCTGGTTCTGTGAGTTCGACTTTCTGAGACCCCACGTGCAAGTGAGATCACACAGCCTTTGTTTTTCTCTGTCTGGCTCATTTCACTTAACATAATGTCCTCCAAGTGCGCCCATGTTTTCACAAACGGCAGGGTTTCCTTCATCGTTATGGCCGAATAATATTCCAGGCAGCACCTTTGCAAACGAGGCATACAACTCCAGTCGTCAGATGAGGAAACTGAGCCTAAGATCGTGCATATGATTTGTTGGGGGACGGGGTGTCCTTCCTCTCAGGGAAGCTGTCACGGATTCCCAGAGCTGGAAGGGTGCAGGAGTTTTCCTAGGTCCTGGGTGCTGGAACGTGCTGTCCCTTCCTGCCCTCACTCATCACGTCCCCCCGCTCCCACCCGCCTGGCTCCAGCGCTCCGCCTTCCTAACAAATTATTGCCACCGCAGAGGCTTGGACTTGCTGAGCCACACGTGTGGGGCACCGCCCCTCGATCGTCCCAGGGCTGACTTCCTCCTGTTGTTTAGGCCTCCGCTCACGTATTTTCACCCCAGAGAGGCTTTGCTTGGTCACCCCAACTTAATTAGCCCCGGGCCCGTTATGATCATATCACCCATTTGAGATCTTCGTGGTTCTCTGAAATTGTTGTGTTTATTTCTTTGGTTACTCTGTTCTTACTTGTCTCTCTCCTCTCCCTATCAGAATATAAACTGCAATACCGAGGGGAATTTATCTCCCTTGCTCATCATTGTTTTTCTACCTTCAGATAGTGCCTTCAACAATATAGATTCTCAAACATTTGCTGACTGACTGAGCAGTACCCTCCTGACGAGCTGTTCAGCTTTGGCTCATACACGTGTCAGGAGGCTCATTCCTCCCTGAGGCCGTCTGTTCTGTCCTCTGTGGCTTTGACTCTGAGACAGTTCCTTCTTTAACTGGATTGCTTCTGCCCCTTTGGTTCCTACAGAATAAGTCTCTTCCTGTCACCTTTGGAGGTGAGCTTTCGTTGGTAGCCCTCTCGCTGGTTTGTCAAAAACCTGTTTTTCCTCCCCCCCCTTACCTTGGTCTCTCAGGGGAGACATAAATATGGAGATGACACCCCATCCCCCATTGTTCAAAGGAAGTCACCTTTGAACAAGGCTGGCTGTTCACTGTCATGCACCATGGAACAGAAACCCACCCCATCTTTCAGCCCATGAAGGATGAGGAAACTGGGATAAATAGACCCATATTTCTAAAAGTTTATTGTGCTAATAGATTCCCTGTGGGGGTGGAAGTGGCAGCGGTCAAAGTCCGAGGCACACTTGGTTTCAGTGAGTCTAACGCTCTTGTGAGTCCTGGTGCCTTTCCCGCAGGTCTTCTCGGAAACTCCGAGATGCAGGGGGCTCCTCGACTTTTCACCGGGGAGCCACGGCGCACGCTTCCCGGACCGGCTCATCGTCCATCACGCATGGACGTCTCAGGAACTGCAGATTTCTAGTGTGGGAAACTTTACTAGATATTTCTTAGCCTTTCTAGCTCTGGGATGTCGTCATTCTGGAAAGGAACCTTGTAGGGAGAGAACATTTTTCTCCTAAGTTCACAAGGATAGGCCTGCCTTGCCCACAGCCCGTGAAGGGAGCAGACACAGTGCCACTCGATTTAAGACGTTTCTCTTTCCCCATCGCCACGGGCAGCCATCCTTCTTCCTTGTCTTCTCTCTTCATGCCTTAACCCCCAACCAGGCTCTTAGTTTATGACCCCCTTCAAATAACATCTAGGATTCTTGGGGAGATAAGAATCACCAGGTAATTGTTTGGGAGCTGTAAATGACTTAAATAAGTTAGCAATCTAATTACCACCAAATGACTTTATTGCCTCCTGTCGATAAGAGGGCTGTAACCTTCCTCCCCTGGGGAGTACTGTCCCCACCCCCAGGGGTCACACAGCGGTCAGGGCCCTGCAGCTGGGGAAGGGGAGAGAAGCCCTCTCCTGAACCGAACCCCACACTATGGCAGCCCTGTGAGCAGGCTGTGCTGGGCGGGGGCACCTCGTGGGCTCTTCCTCTCCCTCTGCCACTCCACAGGCTTCCTGGGGACCTTGGTAAGTCCCCGCCACTCTCTCGGAGTCTTCACACTTATCTGCAAGGACTGCTTTTCCATCCTATATGGGATACTGGAGCCTAGTCCTGTTTATTTGAGTTTTTTAGAAGTTTACTGTGGGGGAAAGCACGTCATAATTAGTGATCATGAAGGATGTATTCATTCATCTATCCACCCATTCTCAATACTTATCCAGCATTTACTATATGCTAGACAGTGCACTAGAAAATAGATACAACTAACTCGGAGAGAATACACACACATACACCACTGTACAGTCACATTATAGGTTTTATAGGTAGTAGTTAAAATCTTTGGCCTCAGGGAACTCTGAGTTCATCTTAGACCTCTGCTGTGTGACACTTAGTCACCTGACCCCCCTCTGACACTCATGATGCCTACATCATCATAGGGTTGGTGTGAGATTCAAAGCATGTGACACATAGTAGGCCCTCAAAACATGGGGGCCACTGTGATCACAATAAAGGTACCCAGTGTTGTGGGAGTGAAACGGAGAAATCATGACAAAAGATAATACATAATTTATCTTTGAGATGTACCTGTGAAGATAATATAAGCTCTTTCTAACCACCAAGTCATGCATATAACAGCCACCAGCATATTTTAAGCACTTGAAAGATGTTATCATTTCAAAGGGGAGATGGGGGGCAAGGGGGCGGAGGGAGGGCAGCGTTTGAGCTGGGCCTTGAAGCACAAGCGGAATTTCAATAGCTGGGGAGAGGGGAGGGCCTTCCTAGCCAAGGAGGGTGTGGGGCAAAGGGCATGAGATAGGAATGTGCCAAGTGCCTCAAATGATTTAGTGTGGTGGAGGCAGGGCTCATGGGGGCTCTGGAAGAAAAGGAGTTGGGGAGGTGGTGGGAGAAGGGGCCTTCGGAAGACCTTGCCTGTTAGGTCTTTGTGTTGCCCTTCAACTGTCTTCCTCTAATTTCCATACTGGTCCCGGTGCTGCCCTCTGGGCTGCACCGAGCAAGGTTCCCTCCTACTTCAGATGAGCCCTCCCGACGTCTGAACACAGGGTGCGGTCTCCAGGAATCCCGCATCTGCATCCCAAACGTCCCTCGTTCTTTCTTGCCGCCGCCAGCAGACCTGGCTGTGCCTTCCGATCATTTTCTTTTCTGTTTTTTTTTTTTTTAACCAAATGAATGACTGAAATATCTTTATTATAGAAATTTTCTATCCTGTACAAAATTAGAGAGGATAGCTTGAGAACCCCCCACACGCCCACCAACACGTGTCTACTCTCTCCTCCTTTTGCCTGTGTGTTGGTTTGTGGGAGTATGTTAGAGCAGGTCCCAGACGTCACCGCCTTTCCTCTGCAGACTTGAATATGCATTGCTGACAAAAAGGAGACATTAAAAAACCAGACCATGTGATTTTGACAAAGAACACACTTAATAGAAAATTTCAATATCCTCTATTACTCAGTCCATATTTAGAGTTCCTTGATTGCATCTAAGAATTTTTATGATTATTTCTTAAAAATCAGGTCCAACAAGATTCCTGTATTTCATGTGCTTGTTCTAACACTGAAGTGTCTTTTACTCTGTAACAGCTGGCCTCCATTTTCTCTGTGCTATAGATTTGTTGGAGAAACAGAATCATTTGTCCTGTTAACTACCTCTGAATATGGCTGATTGCTTCTTCACGGTATTTAATTTGTTCTTCTGTCTTCTAGACTTCCTGTAAATAGGTAGTTAAGTCTGGAGCATGACTGGAGACAAGTTCATATTTTCAGGCAGGAACGATTCACACAGGGTGCTGTGCGGCCTCCCTGCCTTCGGTCAGGATTCGCACAACGGCACATTGTCCGGCTCTTAGAGAGAGGAAGGCTGGCTGGGGTCCAGATGGGGGCAGCCTGATCACTCCACGAGTCGTCATTCTGAACGCAGTCTAGCTGGTCTCTACTTGGCCCTTAAGAGGAAGCGCCAGGAAGGGAATGGATCACTCCAGCTGGGGTTGGACCGGAGAGCAGGAGGATCACCTTCCTGCATCTCTACCTAAGGCTCCTATTACGTGCAGTGGAAAGCTCCACTAACTCACGTGGGGGCTGAGGCACACTGCTAACTCCCACTGAGCTCATCTTCCAGCAAGTCGCCTCAGCCTTTTTCTCATGGACAGTCTCTAAGCCACCTCTCTTTATGAACTTTCCCAGTTGGTTTTCTGTTTCCAAGTGAACCTTCTGTTTTTATATGATACATGTATATATAGAAATATTTTATGTGTAATTTATAAAATTTATATATCCATTTTTATATATTATATATAATTTTTATATTTTACGCTTATATTATATTATTCAAAGTGAAGTTTCACCTTGTTTGCAACGCCTGAAGGTTCATTTCCATTAAGATTTTGTCATTATACGAAGGCTGATACGGAAGGGACTTCCAAGAACTTTGATTTGCGTTCCTTCACTTTATGGATGATGAAAGATAAATAGAGAGAAATTTCTTCATTTGAGTTATGTTGCTCCGGGTCATGCACCAGGGGGTAAACTGTTACACTGGTGACCCCAGTGAATCACCATTCTGGGTCTTCACTTGCTTATGTGGTCCCTTTCCACATGGCCCCTGCATGACTTTCTTTGACCCATGAGACCACGTGACTTTCTTCCGCCAATGAGACATTAGCAAGCGATGTTAGTGGAAGCCTCACCAGCACTTAGGTGCTGGTGCTTGTTTACTTGGAACACGCATTCTGGGAGTCCCCCTGGACCTTCTGCTTTGGAATCCTGTGACCGCCGTAGGAGGAAACCTAGTGAGAGACACGTGGCCCAGGCACCTTGTCACCTCAGCTAACAGCCTGCCAACCCCAGAACTATCTGGGAGTGAGGCCACCCCAGACCACAAGGGGCCATGGACTGACCAGCTGACCACACACATTCTGAGCCCTGCTGAGAGCAGCCAAATCAGCCCAGACCACATGAAGCACCCAGTGAAGCCCGAGTCCAGAGCCAAAGAAATCACTGTTTCAAGCAACTCAGTTTTGGAGTAACTTGTTACGGAGCAAAAGCTAAGGCATGCAGAAACCATCAGCATATAGATGATGGTTTTTACATATAAGAATATCTTTATCCTTTTCTAACTCAAATGCGGTTGTTACAGAACAGACCCAAGGGGGGTGTAGGATATACTATTACCGAAAGGACCCCCCACTAGGTTCACTATGCCCTCCGCCAGAGGAAGGACGTTTCTCAATGCCAGAGATTTGTGAAAAGGAAAGGAAATATTTATTTAAAGCTATACAGACTTAGATCAGTGACTGAAGGTCCTCATTAAAATATTAAAGTCCTTTAGGATACCCACAGACGCACACAGTCCTTCCTTCTCCCTCTGCCCAGTCCAGGTACCGTATCTCAGGAAAAGAAGCAGAAGTCCGTGATTCGGGCTCCCGGCACCATCAGCTGTGTCACCACCAGGATCTCCAGTTAATCCAAAGCCATGTGGCACCTTCTCATGGCCCACCAGCAAGAGTGCTTTCACCCCTTTTCTTCCAGGAAAAGTCTCTCCTGCTTCCTAAGCCACGTGGCAAAAAGGAACACCCCAAAGCCATGTGGTCCTCACTCTCGCCAAGGCTGTGGGGCCCCCACTCTGCCAAAACCTCGTGGTTCTCCCTTGGCATGGCTGCTGTGCCTGGGGTTTAAATCCCCGAGCCAATCTTCCTCTGCAGCCCCATTTCTGACTCCTCCTACAATCAGTCACACCTGCCAGCATTCCCATATTCTTCCAGCTTTTCTGGGCTGCCATAGTGAGTCTGGGCAGGCGTGGCCCCATGGCGTGGAGCCAATCTTCTCCAAGCTTTCACACAGGTGCTGTAACCAGGGGGTGTTGCCTCCCAGTTACATCTTGGGTGGAAGTCACTCCCATCCCCCTGGCTCAAAGCATGGCCACAGCTATTCACCATATCTATGCAACCAGTTAAAGGTTATAGATATGTTAAACAACCATGCCAGAAGTTAGCTGCAAAGCTGTTGCTATACAACACAGCTTCCAATGGCCCCGTTCTGTGTGTCCCACTCCCCAGCTTTTAGTTTTGTGTATGGAGGGGGGATGAGGACATCCTGTATGTTTTTCTAATATTTCCTGGACACCTGGAGTTCTGGGCCCCATTACAAATCCCTATTTGGGGCCCCGCTGCTTGGCTGCACCCTGTTTCAAGGTCATAATACTGTTGTGCCACTTGCTCCATTTAACGACATGTCTAATGACAATTTCTCATGAGGTACCTCTCAATCTTTCATTATTTTAAACACCTGGATAGATACCCTATTATCTACTCAACCAGTGAGTGTCCTATATAGATGGTTTTCAGTTTTTGCTATAATGAAGCCTCGGTGGACAATCTTGCATTTAGTATTTATATACATTTATATTTATCAGATAAGTTCTTGTACATACAACTACGGGTCAAAGATTTGCATTTAGAATATTAACAGTTGTTGAGTTATCTTCCTATTGAATTTACTAATTTACACTTCCTTATGAGTGTGAGGAATATGAGTGACTATTTCATCAACCCCCTCACCAACACTTTTAAATATTTGCCAATCTGAAAGATAAAAAAATGTATTTCATACTGTTTTGTTGACATTTTAAAATTATGAATGAGGTTATGAACATTTTCATATGTTTAGTATCCATTTGTATGTTTTTCCTGGGAATCTCTTATTTCTGCTCTTTGCCACTTTTCTGTGACTCGTAGCCTTCGTAAAAATTGAACTGTCAAAAATCAAGGGATATTAAAGAAATGTTATTGTATTTCTAAACACAACCTAGGTATAGACTTTAAAATTGGAGTTCTAGAGGAGTTTGAAAGGTGGTGAATAATAATTTCCTAAATTCCTAGTGTTGGATAAATATAAAACACTTTACCTGCATTGTCTGAGATATTACCTCACAGCTGACTTCCGAGGCAGGTCTTGTTATGCCCGCTGAGTGGATGACGAAAGGGACATTCAGAGAGGTTAGTAGCTTCAGGTCAGGAAAAACTGTGAAAGTCTTTGAAATGGGCATACAAAGATTGCTGGGTGTCCTGTCTAGCCCGCTCTTCCAGGATTTCTGCACCTTTTGTTGTCTTTGAGCTATTTTTTCAACTCTTTAAATTGCAGAAAACTGGTAACAATGCAAATGAATCTTGTGCACAGACATGCAAATGAGTTGTGTCTGGTGGAGATGCGATTGATTGTTTCCCTGTGGCTACGGACCCTTCTGGTCTTTGTTTGTAATTCACGGCAGCATTCTTGATTGCCTAGATGTGTATCTGTTCTTCGAATTCTCCTTGGAACTGCCACGACGCCTTACTGCTTCCCTCATTAGTTAGTGAGTTAAAACTTCGGCACTTGTTCATTTTACGTTTGCATGATTTTATCTTAAAAAAAATGATCTCAAGTCTCTGGTCCACACAACTAGAATATGAACCTGTCAGGAGTTGACACAGGTGTGTTTGACAGGGGTGCTTTATTAGGATTATTTTTAGCCACAGTGCTCTTTGAAAAGCTGATGAAAGCAATGAACCATTTCCCTGGGAAAAACAAACGCACTAACAGATACACAACACTGCATACTCTTTGGAGAGTTGCTTGTCTCCTGAAGACTGGTTTAGGGATTCCTAGGATGGGCCTGGGCTGGGTTCTTAGTTGGTTAGAGCACCATCCCAGTAGGACAAGGTTGTGGGTTCCATCTCTGGTCAGAATCAACCAATGAATGCATAAATAAGTGGACCAACAAACTGATGTTTCTCCCCGCTTCCCCTAAAATCAATAAAAATTAAAAAAAAAATTACTGGGATGGAATCTGGGATTAGAATAGCTACTCAAGTTCAGAAGTTCTGGGGTAGAAGGAATGAAACTGGCATGGTGCCGGGAGCAGAGGGGAGGGGCCCCAAGGCAGCACGGAGAGGCTGTGTTCCCGGGGAAACAAGCTCGTGTTGTCGCACAGATTCCCTGCCCCTGGACAGAGACACAGCAGGAGGAAGTCATTGTGCAGAGTCTGCTCAAGGCTAGAGAGTGACAGACAAAGGGGAAAGCCCTCCGACCCTCTTCTGGTTCCTAACTGAAGCGGAAACCAGAGGTCACAGCAGCACTTGCATGTCAAGGTTAACTAGTGGCAGGAGGAGATGCAGACTAGCCAGTGCAGCCCGGGAAAAGGACAGGATTGGCTGGGGAGGTTGGGTACTTCTGGAGCACGTGCAAGTTTGGGCCGGGAGATTTAAATGGAAGAAAGGCAGAGACTTGCCCCTTCCCTTCCCCGGGGATCCGCGGCATGGACATGTGAAAAGCTGGTAGCACCAGCCCCACCCGCAGACTCCAGGGAGCCTGAAGCCGGAGAACTGTCTTCCTAGCAGCCTCATGCTCTGAAGGACAGATAAGGATGGAGCAGGCTTTCTGGGCATGATTTTGGATTTCATTCTTTTTTGGAAACAAATGGGTTTGTTTGTGTTTTATGGAAGAGATTGGCCTGGAGTTGGGGAGTCCCCTGTTCCCACAAACTGTGCAACATTTTAATAAAGACCTCTTTTCTTCCCCACCAACTTTTGTCTTTGGAATATGCCTATGTTTGGTGGTGGGCAGCTGAACCCCACTTTTATTGGGTAACAGGGTTGAGAAAATGACTTTTCTTAACACTTGTTGAGTGTTTACCACATGCCAAAACGTACCCACTCATTTGTCACAGAAACACTAAGACACAAGAAACTGATGCTATGCAGAGAATATATAACAGAGAGGACCTGTCCCTGGCCCAAGG
Source organism: Trachops cirrhosus (assembly GCA_028533065.1). Taxonomy (NCBI): domain Eukaryota; kingdom Metazoa; phylum Chordata; class Mammalia; order Chiroptera; family Phyllostomidae; genus Trachops; species Trachops cirrhosus. The sequence goes on from CM052539.1 coordinate 8,204,878, forward strand.
CCACACAGCTGGCACGAGTTCTAAAGTGATAAAGGGAGTAAAATAGTTTCTTGGGGGACAAGATAAATCCCTCCCTAGAGAGGAGGTGGCCCCCTAAACCTAATCTGTACTGAAGCAGATGCAACATTCTGGTCACAGGAACCTCTTATGGTCGGCCAAACTGTGTCTCTAGAGGATTCTGGGGGAAGGAGGATATGTGACTGGGACAGGAGATGGGGACAGTGATGGTTAATTTTACGCGTCCACTTGACTGGGTCACATGATGCCCAGAGAATGGGATAAATATTCATGTGGATGTGTGTGCTGGGGTTTTCTGGATGAGATTCTCATTCTAACTGGTAGACTGAGTAAAACAGATGCTCTCCCAATGCGGGTGAACATGAGGCCTGGGTAGAACAGAAAGGCAGGGGAAAGGAGAATTTATTCTCTCTGCCTGCCTATCTTTGCACTGGGACATCGGTCCCCTGACTTTGGACTCAGACTGGAGTTTGTGCTCTCCTGGTGTCCATCATGATGACTGAAGGTCGTGGGACTTCTCCATTCCACCGGGAGGTCTGCACTTTCATCCGTGACCTGCCTCGAAGCAGGATGTCAGAGACAGCCGTGGGAGGCCTCAGAAGAGAGCCTGCTGCCTGGCCCAGGGCTTCCACGGCCCCAGAGGCTGTGGGGGAGCTGCCGGCTTTCCCTCCTGCGCATGAGAGGCAACCCGGAAGGTGGGGGGTCCTTACAACTGGGGTGGGAGGCTGCAGCAGAGAATGTAGCGTGAGCCCACAATAGGGGACTGACTGATGTGGGGTCCGGGGGTCCCACCCAGGGCCAGACCAGCTGAGACATACTCAGCGGATGTCAGCAGGGGCTGAGAGAGACAGAGGCTGGGGAGTGGATGCCCACTCCCCGGAGAGACCTCAGTGGCATTTGTGTAAACACTTTTCCAACCCCACCCTCAACCTAGCAAAGACCCCTGTAGGAAGGAGGGGAACCCAGGGGGTTGTCTCCACTGTGACTGAGTTTAAACCCAGGCATTTTGGGAATCAGTAACATAGAAGTTACTAGAATAAAATTTCAGCCAATGACATAGAAAGTAAATTCAGTGATTGCAAAATGACAAAAGGGACATTCTGCACATTTGAGTTCAGGGCTATGAAATGGGTACCTGCTACCTGAGTCAGTAAGTTAGGGGATACCCATCTTTGTTAATTAGCCCTTTTGCCCCCTAAACCCCTAATCTTTTCCTTCCACCCAGAGTTTGCTGGAGGCTAGATGTCAATAAGAAGAGCCAGGGCTCTGGGTGATTTGGCACGTCTAAGTTTGCAAAGCACATTCATGCAGTGGGCTGTACTCTCTTTTTGGCACATTGCATGCCTAAAGGCAGAGCTAGCCTTACTGCCTCCAATTTGCAGATGAGAAAGCCGAGGCCCAGGGAGATCAAATGGCATTGTCAGAAAGCACAGTAGAGAGAGTGCGGCACCAAGACCCAGGCTTCCTGATTCCCAGCCCAACTGGGTGGGACAGGGATCCAGGCAGATTGCAGAGGTGCTGGGACTTGGGGCAGAGTCCTAGAATTTATTTCTAGGACTGCACATGGAGGTCAGTCCAGCCTGCCCAGCTCAGGGGAGCAGGCCCTATCCTGCCCGGCAGGGCACATCTAAGCAATACTCATGCAGAAGGGAAGTCAGGGGACGCCCTCCCTGTGAGCAGGGGTGACCTACGCCAGGGCTGGAATCCAAAGCAGCCACTTTCCTGGTGGAATCTGGGACAACATCACTCCACAGTGGGTCCTGCCCTCACACTTTGCAAAACACATCCGCTTCCTTTCAGAGCCTCCTGATTGCTCTGTGAGGCAGGCCAGGGGGCAGGCCATTTTACAGATGCCAAAACTGAGGCCCAGGCAGGGCAAGCGGTTTGCCCATGGTCTCACTGCAAGGAAATAGCAGTCAAGTGAAACCCTAGGCTTTCAGAACAGAGTGAAGCTAGTCTTCCGGCTAGGCTCCTTGCACAAGTCCTGGGAAATAAATTCTGCAAAAAGCTTTCTGTCTTACTCTTCACTGGAGCCAGAAATGACCCCCCCATCCCCCTTCAATTCTACAGAATAACCAAAGACACGAAGTGCTGCTTAAAATAAAAAAAATCCTATATTTCTCTCTTTGAGACAGTCATATCAAAGACATACAGAATGTTACACATGGACCACCTGCAAGGTCATGGGCGAATGTTGTGCCTGCAGCGGAAGGTCAGCACTCTCCCTTCCACCAGCCTGGACTGAGCTCACAGGGGCAGTGCCTCGCACGTTCATGTCAATATCCGGTTCCATTTGTGGAGCACTCCGTAGGCGCTGAATAAACGTGTCATGAATGAGAGAGCAAACAACCTCTCCTTGGCCTCCTCCATGCCTCTGTTCTCACCACGGTTCACCTCACCAACGGTGGGGCCGGAAGGACCTCAGAGGCCATCTTGTCCAACTATTTCATGTTACATGGGAGGTCCAGATGGGGCAAGTGACCGGCTGGAGGTCACACAGCAAGTGAGAGGAAGCATGCGTGAGAGAGAATGACCTACTCCCTCCAGAGCCCACCCTGGGGTCTGAAAAACCTCTGTCGTTGAGCTGGGGGGGCCACCCTGATGGGGAGTCTGCCGCAGCCTTCCAAGGGGCATGCTCGAGGAGGCTTGCTGGGGTGTGGGCCACCTCGGATCAGGAGACTGACTCCCCCAGAGCAGCTGCCCGCCGTGTGTCTTCACTTGGAGAGCAGGGCGGCTCCATTGCAGACAGGATGTCGGTCTGGGCCCTATGTTGAAGTGGCACAGATGCTGCCCCATTTCGGGTACGGAGGTGGAAGGAAGCAGAGGACAGGGATGCAGGTCTGCTGGATGAGGGGGCCCCGGAGAGGCGATGTCCAGGCAGGGAACCAGGCGGAGGCTGGCTGACCTTGAGCTGGTGGATAACACCCCGTGGGAGGAGCTGGCCTGGGTAGTGCAGGGGGTGGTAGCCGGGGACCCTGTCACGGGGAGAGGTCAGGAGAGCAGTGAGTCCTCCGCTTTAGACTTGGCCTGCAGCTTCCCAACCTTCCCTCCATGGCTTGGGCAGTGCGGGGTGGGGGTGGGGGTTTGACCTAGAGAGAATCGCATGCACTGGGGGCCAGAGAGGCTGGTCCTCACCCCACCATTCATAGCAATTGCCTGACGAGGAAAAGTCACTTTGTTTCTCAGAGTCCAGTTTCTGCATTAGCAAAAAAAAAAAAA
>CM052539.1:8208614-8229026 GCA_028533065.1 Trachops cirrhosus
AAACTCATGAAAAGCACTGACAAGAGTGCCAGGCACATAGTAGGAGAGCAGGAAGGGTTGGCTATCACTACTGTCACCATCATCGCTGCCGGTCCCAGGGTGCTGTTCCCACAGGGTGAGGACACGGAGATCCTGGTGCACAGCTTGGCAGAGTGACCTGGCTGTGTGACCTGGCATAGGTCAGTGTCCCTCTCTGTCCTGGAGTCACCATCTGATCCCTGAAAATGTCCCTTCTGGGGCTCTGATGTTCTGGTGACCCAGCTGCCTTCTGACCCAGGTCTCCCAAGAGATGCCACCTGGCCTGGTTGTCGAGCTCTGACCTCTGAGCCGCTGGGACACTGGGTGTTCGTGCTGCTGGTCCTTACCTGGGTGTGTCCTGCCAAATCCCAGAACCCATCCCCACAGCCAGAGGGACTCTGTGCAGAGGGCAGAGGGTGCCTTCACTGGGAGGGACACTGGGGTGCCGTCTCTGTGCTCCCTCTGGCTCACGGCCCTGTGGCTGGACCTGTAGGTGTGTCGGCAACCACTGGGTCTACTGAGTCTGGGGCAGCATCAGCCCAGCACACGAGGCCTTGGCGTGAAGTTGAGTGCCTTCCCAGCTTGGGCTCCAGCCCTCTCTCCACACGACAATCACAAACGGAGCACCTAATGGAGCCAGGCACTGTTTTAGGCACTTGGGGTAGGGAAACAGAAGTTCCCAGCCTCTGGCAGCCTGGTTGCTGTGCGCCAAACTCCGCTCCTCTTCCCGGAGGATCACACCTCCCTGTCCCATTGAATTCTGGCTTGGCCATAATTCAGGGAAATCTGAGTGGAATTATGTGCACCAGCCAGTGCACGCTTTGCCTCATTCTATTTTCCATCTGGCAAGTCACCTGCAGTGTTCCAGATGGTGGCTCTCCAGCGGCCTGGTCTCAGAGGAAGGATGACGGTAACATGGGAGCGGAGCCCGCAGCTGACCCGTGTTGGATGGGGTGTGAGAAATCAGCTCTTGTGCTTCTTAGCCACTGAGGTTTGGGGCTGTCTTTTACTGCAGCACAACCTTGCGTATCCTGAGTGACACACTGTTCTCACAAAGATGCTCTTCTAGTGGAGAAGAGAGACGATAAATGATAAGTGTTTAGCATCGTATCAGGCATTGTGGGGAAATATGAGGTAAGACAGCAGGATAGAATGTGACGGATGTTATTGTAGCTGGAGTGGACAGAGAGTGAGCTGGAGGAAGCAAGGCACTGAGTCCAGGGGTTATTAGCAGGAAGAGCTTTCCAGGCAGAGGGACCGATAAACGCCAAGAGCCCGAGGTCAGCATGTAGCCCGTGTGCTCAGAACAGCAGGTGTCGCTGTGTCTGGGGCACAGGGGTGAGTCGAGAGTGGCCGAGACCCTCTTGGGGGGCAGGTGGCGGCCGGGTCATGCAGGGCCCAGTGGAGGACGGTGAGGATGTGGCATTGGGCTGCAAGTGTGGGGAGAAGCCACGGGCAGGGAGAAAGCAGGGAAGTGCCGTGATCTAACGTAAGCTACAAAACGGGCCCCCTGTGCAGAGAAGGTCATAGAGGGTGAGGGACAAAGCAGGGGGACCAGGCAGGAGCTTATGGGGCTTCCTCTAGGGCAGCTGGGAGTTGATGGGGAGAAGGGCCCAGGTCGAGTGCCTCTTGTTTAATGGTGGGCGGTGAGGGCCCCATTGCCTGTGGTTGGGATTTCTGTCCCTATATTCTCCAGGGTGAAGTTGCATTTCTATTTATCTTTAGGTATCATTTTTTTTCATGGTTCCCATGGTTCTCAGACTCAGCTGGGAATGTGTAAAATGCAGACGGTCAACATCACCCCAGATCCCTGTTCTGTAGCTCTGAAGGGCAGGTAAAGCAGTTTTGATGAGAACCCCAGTGGGTCCTGTGGCAGGTGACCTGGAGACCGTGCCCTGACGATGCTCAGACATCATGTAATTCAGGGGCCCATCTGGTCCACAGGGTGGGAGCCAGGGGAGGCCCAAGCAGTCTCCTCTATGTCAAGTTTGCACACGTAGAAGCTCTTCAGGGCACACAGTGGCAGGGTCAAAGGCTGGGAACTCCCTCACAGGATACGAACCCCGAAAGGATGCCTGAGGGGACGGTCCTTCCTAGTCACTTATGGGATGCAGCTTGTTTGGGGATGGAGGCAGAAGAGGGTGGAGCTAGGCGAAGACTATGAAATGTTGCAATGAGGGTTTTTTATGAAGTTTTTTTTTTAAATGCCATATAAACTCTGGTCTACCATGGTCCATCGTTGTTACCCATGGTTCACCGTGAGCCACTGTGGTCCATTGTGGTTCACTGTGATTCACTGTGGTCCATTGTGGTTCACCATGGTTCACCGTGGTTCACCATGGTTCACCGTGGTCCACTGTGGTTCACTGTAGTCCACCGTGGTTCACTGTGATTCACTGTGGTCCACCGTGGTCCATTGTGGTTGACCATGGTCCACCGTGGTTCACTGTGGTCCATTGTAGATCAGCGTGGTCCACCGTGGCTCACTGAGAAACATCCAGAGCCTTGCGCCCATCGTGCCAATAAGCCATCAGATATTAGAACATCTCCTTAGATCCCATGAGGCAGGTCCTCTCTCTCATTCCAGGTCCCCAAGAGGCCACAGAGGGCACTCTACACAGAAGGCACTCCAGCAGCAGAAGCGCCCATTCCAGGTGGACATAATCACTATCAGTCAAAGTCTACTTGGATCCGAAACATAGGTCAAAAGCGCTAAATTAAAAGCCCCTCGCTCCTTGGGCAGGGAACAGAATCTGAACTGTAGGAAGGAGAGAACCCAAGGAGCATCAGCCCCGGATGGTTTGTCGGACAAACCCCTTCTGGGCCCTTAGCTTTGGGGGATGTAGGACAGGCTATGGTCGCCCTCACGCCCGTCTTAGTTGGCTCCCGGTTGGCCCGAGGGGCACCCTCCATGTCTTGCAAACCTCTGAAATGCTCCCCACCCTATTTGCCTGCTGTTAATCTTGCTCTAGCTTTCTGCAGCCACAAAGGTCAGGACTGTGAGGTGTGAGCAAGGGCCTGGGGGTGGGCAGTGAGGTGAATGAGGAGGAGCTTGCTCCGTACCTGGAGCAGGTAGTTACTGGGATAGCACAACGACAGGGAGCTGCGGGCTGCACTGATGCCACAGGATGGATCGGCGCTGTTCCCCTCCCCGTCTGCCCGTTCCCTCTGCAGTGTCCCACCTCCAGGCCTTGCTGTGTGTCTGTGAGAGGAGGCCAGATCACAGTGTGCTGGGGCGGGCTGAGGGGATCCATCAAACGAATCATTTCCTACAGCCACCTTGAGCCCGAACAGACTGCTCTGTACTAATGATGCCATAAATGCAAAAGCAAATACTATTAAATTTTAGAATTGAGATTTATGGTGCTGATTTCAGGGGCACGGAGAGGCTGAAGCGCCTTGCGTTCAGGTTTTCCAAGCATAGACGATGAAGTCGAGCGGCTGGAGGTTGGCGTGGTGGTGGAGGGAAGCCAAGGGCCTCCTGGGCTCTGATGAGGTTCTAACCCTCAGGCCAGGTGGGTGGTGGAGCCCAACGAGCACGGGCCTTGGAGGCAAATGAACTCCAGTGCAGGGACTTGGCGTCTCTAAGCTTCAGCTTCCTTACGTGCAGAGAGGACCAACTCACCCAGTCAATGAATATTTACTGAGAACCTGCTATGTGCAAGCACTGTGTGAGGCACGCCTCACAGGGCTCTTGGGGGGCTAAGGGAGATGTGAGAGGGGCCGGCTGTAGGTAGAGTTACTTAAGCAATTGTAACAAAAGAGGTGTTCTAGCCATCCCCGGACCTCGGCTTTTTAAACGTCCGTCATTCATTCACTAAACTTTTAAAAAATAAACTTCTTCCCTGAGAGTAAATTTAGATTTACAGAGAAGTTGTAAAGATAGTTGAGTGCCCCCGTCCCCTTCACCCGGTTTCCCCCGTTGTTACCACTCACACTGACGTTGGTCCATTTGTCAAAACTAAGAAACTGACATTGGTGCCTTGCCATTAACCAAACTCCAGCCTTTATTTGGGGTTCGTCAGTTTTCTACAAACATCCCATTTCTGTTCCAGGATCCAACCCAGGCCACCGCATTGCATTTAGTGGTCATGTCTCCCCAGCTCCTTCTGGTCTACAACAGCCTCTCAGAATGCCCTTTAGTGGGGCACTTACTACATCCTGGCATATGCTCGGAGCTTCTGCTTTTGCTGTCTTAGAGCCTCGTGACGTTTTCTTCCCTCCGTTTCCCACACTGCTCACGTCTTGGGGGACTTGGGCTCACAGGGCAGTTTTCACCCAGACATCTCAGCACTGTGACTCGTGACAAGCACTGGATTCACAGGTCTGTCACTAAGTTTTAACTCTTCTACTTGCTCTTGATACTGTGGGGTAAATTGCTCACGTCGGCTTGGATTCTGGAGATAGACACCTCGATCAGTGTAAGCAATGAGGAAAACTCGGTGCCTCACTAAACAAGGAGTCCCAAGGTCGGAGGGTCTCGCCGGGGACTCGGGGTCCTTCCGTCTCATCACCCACCTTTGGCTTGTCCCACATCCTCCAGCGTCGCAAGATGACCTCCTGCCTGCTTAGACTGCCGTCCTCTGCACCCAGAGCTCCGCCCTCCTCGTCGGGCCGCCTCCGCCTCCGAGGACACCACTCGGTCCTGACATAGCGTCTTCCTCCTCCTGCCTCATTGCCTCGGACCATCGCCACAGCCTCTTAGCCATAGACTCTTCAGGCTCCTGTCACACAGCAGCCCGTGGTGTGACACCACCCAAATCCAGAGGGAGGTCTCCCAACGGCCTCCTTGGAGCCCATCTCACTGGGCTTGAGGAGAGAAGCTAGGGTGAGCTCACAGTCCCCTGACAATGCTCCCAATAAACGCCACTCAATATCCCATCCTCCTGAGGCTACTCCGGCATTTAACAGGGTCAGAGGGCGGTTGGTCAGCCAAGGATTGCAAAACAGGCGTTCAGGTGCCTCCTGATACACCCTGGAGAGGAGGTTGGCTTGAAATGCAGGAGGCCTAGAGACTTGAAATTGAAATTGATCTAGAAAGAGCCCCATTCTAGCATCTGTTTCACTATTAACGGATTTTGTTGCCATCACTAAAATGTAAGGGGCAGGGTGTGGCCCCGAGCCCTGCTTCCTGACTCCCAGAGGGGTCTCCTTCCCCAAACGCTGTCTCTCAAGTTTGGGGTCATTTCAGATAGTCCAGGGGACAGGCCCATTTCTTGGAATCAACTTTTCTGCCCAAGCCAGCCAGCTTTTCTCGGGAACATGTGCACGCGCGCGCACATACACACACACACACACACACACACACAGATGCTCGCACGCAGAGAAGGCAATTAAAGGAACCAGCGCAGTGACACAGAGGCAGTCTGTCAACTGTGCCAAGTTGACAAATTTTGCATTGTAAAAACAAAAATAGGAGCTTAACCCCCTCCCTCCTCCTGCTAAGAGTGTAACTGAAGCAGCATGTCCCTCCCACGGCGGAGGGGACGCCAGGTCTGCAGCATAAATGTGGGCCCCGATGGCACAGACAGCACTGCGGGGTCAGGAGGATGGGGGAGACGGTGGCCAGGGCGCGCTCTGTGGGGACCCTGAGCGGGGAGAGGCTGGCATTTACTGAGCACCCGCAGGCGCACGGAGCTGGTGATCGCTTTTGTAGTGAGCTACACCCTTAGGTGCTGGTGATCTCTTTTGCCTCACTACACCCTTAGGTGCGGGGTGAGAACTCCCAGTTCTTGGGTGAGGAAGCAGGAGACTCCCAGAGGTGACGGCCAGCTCAGTGGCCCACTGTGAGCCAGTGTCCCCACGAGGGTCGGTTTGACCACAAAGCCTGGGCTTTTTGAGTCACGGATCTCTGCCCTTCACATATCGACCGTCTGCACTGCTTCCTTGTAGGAAGGACCTCACTCCACTGCCACGTGTGGTGCCCAGCAGAGCTTGTGTTGAAAACATATGCTGCAGACTGACCTCTGACCAGTGCCAGGACCCCACGGCGAGCCACACCAGAGCAGCCCAGGCCTGGGCGTTTCCGCGCTGGTGGGGAAGACAGGAAGTAGCAAGTAAGAATCTGAGGAGAACCAGCTCTGCACGCCAGGGTGTACTCTGCCTTTGCATCTTCTGACTCACGTCATCCCCAACACAACCCTTCGGGGCAGGTGCTGAGCTTTTATTCAAATTAGGGAAGAGAGCGGTAAGTAGCCCACGGCCACCCAGCCAGTAGGAATGAGCTGGGATTGGAACGTGGGTCATCTGGTCCCGGAACTGCTGCCCTTGGCCCCTGTGTCACTGCCCTAGCAGTGGATGGAGCAGGCGGGCAGCAAGCGGGATGGAACCGTTACTATGGACTGGGTCAGGCAGGACCTCTCCAGGGGGCCATATTGGACAAGGTTCTCCCTTCTCTGCAGGGGGTGTCCGAGTGTTCGAGGCTGGAGTGGCTGAGCGTGAACAACGGTCCATGACCCCGGGTGCCCAGTGTCCACTCCCTTTCTACCCAGTGACACTGAACACAAAGCACTAAGGATTTTAACAACTAGATCCTTTAAGAAATTCAACTTTTTAAATGTAGGCTTTTCTTGCTAATGTCTCCTTTTCTCTACTTCCATACTTCATAAATGTTGCCCCTCATTACTTTTGGCTTGTCCTAGCAGGAGAATTTGGGTACTGAGTTGCCAGAAGCCTGAAGCCCGGGGCTGGATCCCTGCCCTGCTGCGGGGCTGGCTGTGCATGCATGGGACACCTGTGGACCGCTTTAAGCCTCGGCTCCTCTGCAACAAGGTGAGGATTACATCACCTCCTTAGGGCCTTCCTCTCAGCACCTGGTTCACCCGAGAAGTCTGGTGACTTCGCTGACCTCATGTTATATGACAGTAAGTGATGTCACATTTTAAGAATGTACAGCTGATAAAAACCTGCCTTTAAAATATCTAATGAACAAAACAAATTAATGAACAAATTAGAACCAGAGACATGGAAACATGGAACAGACTGACAGTGGCCAGAGAGGAGGGGGGAAGCAAATAATGGAGGAAAGAAGGGGAAGGGACTAATCAAAGAACATGTATGAATGACCCATGAGCATGGACAATGGTGAGGCGACAGACCGTGGGAGAAGGGAGGTGGGATGGGTGGAGAAGGGTGAAGCGGGGAAAATTGGAACAACTGTGACAGAATAACAATAAAAAGAAGTCACAGAGCCCTGACCCCTTCCCACATTCACAACCCTCTCCCGGTTCGTCCTGTCCCACCCAGTAACCATAACAACTCATGCCTGTAGTCAGCAGCCTAGGCTTTGATGGAAGTGGGAGGACCATGTGTCCTGTGCTTGTCCTGTGGGTGGGATTCCCCCCAGAGTCCATCGTGATGTTGTTGTAGGCGTTGTCAGCTGGCCAAAACCATCTGGGGATTGAGGACACAGGTTCTGGGTCACCCAGACCTGGGGTCTAACCCTCACTTTACCACCTGCTAGCTGTGTGACCTTGGAGAAGTTATGAATCCCTCTGTGCCTTGGTTTCCCCCCTTGTGAAATGGAGGTGGTAATGGTGGAGATGCCTGCTGGCCATTGGTGCAGAGGAGGAAGTTTGAGCTTGGGGGGCAAGAGAGATTCCCCTGTGAATGTGTGCAGTGAGGAGAGCTGAGAACCCGGGAATATTAACAAACAAGAGGAGAAGTGGGGAAACGGGATTTATGGATGATGTGGGAAGGGGAAGCCCTGTAACTGGAAGAAGCAGAGGAGTGATATCTCACCACAGCAGAAGAGCTGTTTTCATGCCTGTCTCCCTTATTAGATTTAATTGCTCAAGACAAAGCACCTTGGTCGTCTCTGTTCCCCAGATCAGACCCAGTGTCCAAAACATAGGAGCTGCTCAAAAAACATCAGTGTTCAGGCATGCCCTCTCTCACCACATTATCTGGGCAGTCTCTTATCTGGTTGGCCACGCTGGAGTTTTGTTCACGTTCTTGGCCCTGTCTGCCTCATTATCCCTCAAACAACCCATTTATAATGCCCTGCTCCCCACTATGAAGCATGGCTCTGCTTAGGGCAGCGTGGCAGACATCACTTATCCCACCATGCCCTCTCCCATGGCAGACATCACTAATCGATCACGGCACTCTCTCCTCTGAGTCTAGTCCAGGATTTCAAATCCTTCTCAACTCCATGTTCCATAACAGCCAGTACCAATGGGTACACTCTGGGATTTGAGGTGAACCTGCCTGCCATCCCTGCTCCAGAGCTGTTTTCGAGAGAAGCCAGGCTCCTCAGTCCCCTAAGCTGGGCCATCCCTAGCTCATCAGGGCTCCAGCCATCTGCAAGTTCTGCACTTTGCCTGTGGTTTTCTGGCCTACTTTTCCCCCCACCATGGTGGCTCTTAAAAATATTTTCCTGGCAGCAAATGGGCGTCTTCCTGCTGGTAGGAAAAAGGAAGAAGAATTAGCAGCTTCCCATCTGAGAACTTCCACTGGAATTGATTTATCCCAGCAGAAAGAGCCCGGCATTTTCCTTCCAAATTAATATGCAAATGAGCATAAGCAACACCTCCCACGGGCAGGTTCAGAACACAGCGGTATTCTCCCGGAACATTTATTAGCACTATTAATAGAGTTCACTGCCTTCCTCCTCCCCCCTGCTTTTATTGCCATTCTAATTATGGGCCATTTTGTTTCATTTAATTTTTTCCCTGGTTCTGGTGCAGGCCCATTGTCCCCTGTTAGAAAAGAGGCTCTGGCATTCGAATGGGCTGTGGGAATTGGGGGCTGCATTCTTTGTGGGTGCCTCTCTCCAGGACATTGTTCTCCTCTCCTGTCACCCCATATTTCTGGCACCAGAGTGATGCGGGGAGGAAAGCCGCTGAGCTGGGGGGGGGGTTGTCATGTGGAGTGCTGTTGAAAACTGTGTAGCCTTTAAAAGGGGCACTCAATGGGGATGATGCCCCTTGTGGATTCCAGACCCTCGGGGATCCTTGCCATGGATGAGGCACTGTTCCTGGGACCCTGTGTGTATGAACCCACGTCATCTCCACCACAACCCAAGGAGGCGAGGGACGACTAGCATCCCCGCTGACTGAGGAGGAAACCGAGGCACAGACACGTGCAGTGACCCGCCCGGGGAGAGCAAAGTGTGGCTCCAGACCCGGTGTTTACAATCGGCGGCCCTCCTCCAGAATTCCTCCTGCGACCTCACCATCTCTGGCCCTTTTCTTGGCAAAGAAGTTAAGCTCAGCCTGGGTTCCTCCTAGGAGGCACACCCTGGCCTGCTCAGGGACAGAAGACCCCCAGAGTCACCAGGAGTCACCTCCTTTGGGGACCTAGGGGGTCCTAAGTAACAAATCAATTATTTTGCCATTGCTGTAGGGAATCAGTTTTTACTCAAAGTTGCAGAGCCCCAAACCCTTCCTACACGGACACCCCATTCACACCTCTCCCCCGTTTATCCTGCCCCACCCCCCGCAGCCCTAACATTCCCTGTCCCATAATAATCAGCCCAGGCTGTGTATAGGGCAGCGCCTCATCCCTCCCCAGTGCCCGGGGTCATGGGTTTTCAGATTCAGCTGCAGTCAAGTCAAGTGCTTTAGTGTATTTACTAATTTAATTCTGGGCAGGTCAGTGCTAGGCCCACTGTCGAAGAGTTTAAATGTTCCCCTGGACCCAGCTCCCTCTGTTTTGTCGTGTCCCGTTTAAGAAGCCACAATGCACCAAATCATGGTGAGAGGGAAGAAAATACCATGGAAAATATTAGCTGGAAAGACCAGGGAGGGTAAGCCAGCTCAGGAGAGCACAGTGTGCACCGGCAGCCCCAGGGCCAGGCTGCCTGCAGGGAGGGGAGGGGGGACGGGGAGGGTGGAGGGCGCCACTTGAGGGCCAGCAGCCCAGCTGGCAACTCTGTCCGTTGTTCCTTCGGTTTCCTCCAAGGACCAATGTCCCAGGGCTGCTCCAGGCTGCAGCAAATTCCATTTCCTCTTCTCTTCACATCATTTCCCTCCCTGGCTGATGGAGGTTCCAAGGGCTTTTGGTGACTCTTTTATTCCCAGTATCAAGAGCAGATGCCAGATGCCTGGTCCCAGCCCTGCCGAGAGCTGGCTGTGAGTTCTTGGGAACGGCACATCCCATCTCTGAGCCTCAGTTCTCTCCTGTGTACAAGGGGTGGGTTGGACTGGAAATGGTCGTTTTATACCGGGCTCCATGGTGGGCGGGGGCGGGAGAAAGGAGGATGGGCTAGGGAGGTGGAGTTGTTCTTTTATATGGTTTCATGGTTTAAAACATAGAAACTTCTAGCTTTCCCTGTCACCATAGATGCTCATGAACTCCCCCCGACCCCTCTGATTTATTGGGTATGGGGAGGAAAATGCTTTACTTGGGCAGAACTCTGGGAGAGAAAGAACATCCCTATGGAAGGCTGGGTAGAAGCCAGCTCCAAGTTCATCTCTAAGAGGGGACTTCTCTGGTTCTCTTACCACTTATGTCTTTCCACCAAGAGGACAATAGAGATAATAAATAACATCTACATAGCCCTTATTTTGTGCCAAGCACTGTTCTAAATGTTCTTCATATATTAATTCTACTCATAGCAACCCTAAGAGGGAAACACAACTATTAGCCCCTATGAGGGACCTGAGGCTCACGGAGAGGTCACGGAGAGGCCCAGGGTCCTGCAGGTGGAAGTGGCAGGGCCAGCATCTGAGCTTGGGCGGCCTGGCCACAAGATCTGGGCTCTTGAGTGTAGTGTGTCCGCCCCATCTCAAATCGGGAAGTCATGAGCTGCGTCATGGAAGGATTGCAAATACTGGAAACCGACCACGTGTGCTAACAGAGTTCAGTAGGGCTGCCCTAGGCAACGGAAACTTATTTCCTCACAGTTCTGGAAGCTAGAGGCCCGAGATCCAGCTGTCAGAGGTGTGGTTTCTGCTGCGCCCTCTCTCCTCGGCTCATAGATGCTGTCTTCTCCCGGGTCCTCACACAGTCTTCCCTCTGTGGGCGTCTGCACCCAAATTCCCTCTTCTTTTGGTGACACTGGTCATGTTGGACTAGGGCTGACCCTAGTGACCTCATTTTGACTAATTACCTCTTTAAAGATCTTATTTCCAAATGAGTCACATCCTGAGGTACTGGGGGTTAGGATTTCAATATACGCATTTGGGGAGGGGCACAACTAAGCCCCTAATAGCAGCCTGAAGCACGAAGGGAATTGTTGGAAAGACATCGGGGACGTGTTAGATGAGCAATGGGTGGTTGGATGCACAGCATCAGTGGGATGCACAGCACCAGCTGTACCACGGGGACAGCCTGGGGAGCTTGCAGTCCTGGCCCTGGGGTGGTCCTGATCCCTGGCTGGCCCCAGTCCCCTGAAAGAGCACGTGACTCACTGAACCTGGGTCACATGTCTGGGCCCCCTAAAGACTGAGGGGCTGGGAGAGTGAGCATAGGTCCTGCAGCCTCCCACAGGGGCAGGTGGGTGCTAATGCCCACCAACACTCTCCACCAGGGTGCGTGCCTGGCAGGGACAGGGGGGTGCTATTACAGAAAGTTGCATTCCGAACCATCCTCATTACTCCCCAGTTCCCAGCCCCAAATAACAAATGTCCCCTGTATGTGCTGACTTGTCTTCGGATGCCAGGCTCCATGTGCCTTAAGAGCACCTGCCTGTGCCCAGACCAGTGAGGCTTGGCAGGGGGGGACCGGAGGGTACCAGATCAGAAGACTCCTCCAAGATCTTTTCACTGGTAAATAAATTAACGTATTCATTCAGTCAGCAAATATTTAGGCTTGATGCTAGGTTTGTGATGCTAGGGTACCCAACGGTGCTAAGCTAGACATGGTCCCTGCTTTCACGGAGATAGAGGTCAGCAGCTGGGAAGGAATTCGTACTGCTGTCTGATTTCCAAAACCCACGCTTTTATCCCCTGTTTCAGAATGGCTTCTAAGAGAACAGAGCAATTTTCAGGCATACTATTCCATTTTCACTTCTAGCTAGCAGAGCGATGTAGCATGGTGGTTAAGAGCACGGGCGCTGAGCCTTGGTGCTGTGGGTTCAAGTCCCGACTCTGTCATTCACTAGCTGGGTGGCCTTGGCCATGTTACTTAGTCTCTGTGAGCTTCGCTTTCATCCTCTGTTACGCAGGGACGATGATAACAGGGTCTATGTCACACAGTTCTTGAGAGAATTAAGGGAGGTAGCTGATGCAGGCCACGAGTGAGCTCCCGCTGGTGTGCCTAGAACAGTGCCGAGCACCTTCTGAAAAACATGTCTGTTGAATGAAAGAATCTATAAATTACCCACGTGGGTTTACTACATTCAATATTCTTAAACGGAGCACTTAAATAAAGGGAATGGCCTCGCCTCATCAGCCTCAGGAGCTGCCTGCCTCCTGAGTGCTCACCTTTCTCGCGTGGTGGGAAGGACTGCGCAAGAGCTGGGTTGAGTCTCAGGGTTTCATCGAACAGGATGGGTTTTGCATACTAACCTTCTGCATTCCCAGTCTCAGATCCTTCACACCTTCCTCTGCACCCCCCCGCGGTCCCCCCAACCAGCTCCATTCAGCAAAGCATGGTTTGCTGTCTCTGCCTTGTCTCCCATGAGGTGGTTCTACCTGGAAGTAGGGGCTTGATTCCAACAGAATCCCTTAATTCTAAAACTAGAGGAAAGAAGGCGTGATTCTTACTGGCTCTGTACTTTATGCTACTGTGAGAGGCAAAGTTTAATAACACGTAGGAATTAGGACAATTTTTTTTTCCAGGTCAGGCTCTGCTGACCAGCACTAAGTTTTCTCTGATTCATCACATCTTCTAAATCAAAAGGACCCAGTGTGGGTTTTACCTCCTCCTTTTTCTAAGAAGAGGAAGTCATAACCGATGTGCGTGACACAAGCTGTCCTGCTCTCTTCCTCCCATCAGGTAATTAGACCAAATCCTAGGGCCACCCCCGTGGCCCAGCCTCAGTGCAGTGTCTCACCAGGCACACCCCCAGTCAATGGTGAAATTAATTAAGCAAGGAGGCCATTAGATGGAGGTGGCTTCAACGCCTCACTGGTCTAGGTGAGCAAACCAAAATCCGAGCCTGTAAATACCTCAAGGTTACACAAGCAAAACCTCGGGGGCTTTGCCTCCCCCTTCACTCCACGTGCCTTGCCTTTTTCCAGTCGTAAACACTGGCTATAGCCAATCAATACTTTTCTTGCGTTGCTTCTGCCTTTCCTCTGTAAAAATCTCTCCCTTAGCTCCTAACCACTTCCTGTTTGGTGTTGCTCGATTCTAATTAAATTTTTTTGCTCAAATAAACACTTACAAATTTAAATATACCTTAGTTTATTTTTTAACACAACCTAAAGGAAATTAACAGTACTTCGTTTGTCTCTTGATCTCCCAGTGGGATGCCCACGAAGAGAACCCACTCTATTTATTTGTCCCTGTGAAGTGGATCTAAGATACTGTTGATTATAAGTGATAAGAGAAATCATTGCTTTCTGTAGCATCAAGAAAGAAATAAGTCTTCCAATTTAACAATGTTCTACAAGCAATTGTAAAATGCATCCTTGTTTCAGCATTGTTACAATGTGAAAGAAATGCACGTCTTAGATTCAGGGCCAAACAGTAGTACATATTATAGCGACAAAAATAAGCATAGAAGAGCACATGACCAATCACCGAGACTCTCGTTTGGTCTTTCGTATCTCCAGTCCTACATACCAGAGACAGCTTAATAAGTAAATCAATTTTATGGTTTCATCTCTATTACTAAATGTCTTTTATTGTTACTGCTTATCAGCTTCTTTTCTTCAGATATATACATTTTAAAAATTGTAACAAATCACAGGTTACCCATTGAGCTTCACTCCCCTCCCCTCCCACCTTCCCTTTTCCTCCCCAGAGGGAGTCACTGCCTTGAATTTCGTGGGTATTGCTTTCTCATATATGTTTTTGTATTTCTACTATACGTGTTTGTATCCATAACAAAAGATGTTAGTGACTTTTGGTGAGGAATAGTTTTTAATCATTCTTGTTGTTCCATTACAGTTGTCCCAATTTCCCCCCTTTGCCCTCCTCTGCCCAGCCCCACCCCCACCCCCAAAGTCAATCCCCACACTGTTGTCCATGTCCGTGGGGAGGAATGTTCTTACAACACAAAGACATCCCGGAGAACCCCTTGCGTTCTGCAGGATCCTTACAGAGACGGCCACAGGGCAGCTGCTTTGCCTCCCCTTCTGTCTTTGCCTCCCCTTCACTCCACGTGCCCTGCCTTCTTCCAGACATCCAGCCCGCCCAAATTCTCATTTTCTCTCTCGGCTTCTTATGTAGCGTAGGATCAGCAGCCTTCTCCTGTAAAGGGCTAGCGACGAGGTGCTTTAGTCTTCACGCCCCGTACGTTCTCTGCCTCCAGCACATGGCTCGTCCCCAGGAGTCCGCCCCTGTGGCTCCAGCGCAGCCCTGGACTAGGGGCAAGTCGGTGAGCGTGGCTGGGTTCCAATACAAGTTTGTTTACGGACCCTGGAATTGGATTTTCATATACTTTTCATGGGTCAGGAGATATAATTCTTTTCTGATTTTGTTTCAATCAGTTAAACATTTAGAAAGCTTCTTAGCTCCTAGACTGCACAAAAACAGGCGGGGAGCTGAATGTGGCCTGCGGGCCATAGTTGGGTGACTCCTGATGCAGGTTATTTTTAGCTTCTCAGATGTTACTGGTATTCTTTCGGCTTTCCCCATTATCCCAAGTTGTCCCCAGTGAAGGAGAGATGTCGGCCGAGACGGCAGGCAAGGACCCTCCCCTCTCAGCATTGCTGGGGTGGGAGTTGTGAAAATACTCAGGCGTTTGGAACATTGTCTCTGCCGCACCAAGAGCACGTCGTACGTGTACACATGCACTAACACACACATGCACTAACAAACACATGCACTAACACACATGCACTAACACACACATGCACTAACACACACATGCACTAACACACATGCACTAACACACATGCACTAACACACATGCACTAACACACACACTTTAAGAGGTCCTTCTACACAATTGCCCCCCATTTTTCTTCCCCCACTCCCACCCTTCTCCTTGCCTAGCTGAGTGCCTCTCCACTGGCCAGCGCTGGGATGCCATTTAGGTCAGAGAGCAACAAGCAGGGATGCATTGGAAAAGAAAGGAGTTCTGAGTCAGCAAATATTTGTTCAGCATCCCCAATGGGTCCAGCGCCTGGCTCACTTATTTTATTCCTCTTACTATCTCCATAGTCAAGCGAGGAAGCTGAGGCCCGGTGACGATAGCAGCCAGTCTAAGAGATCAGGGCCAGTGACAGAGGTCACAAAACCCATGCCCGCTCTGCTCTTGGGACCTCTGCAAGCCGTCACAAAGGTGTCTGTTCCCCGGAGAGCTGAGCGCAGGAAATAGTAGGATCCGTCCGCATAACGACGCTGTAGAAAGCGGTCACAAGAGCCCCGGGCTGGCAGATGGGGTCCCACACTCCGTTCCTGTCTCGTCCTGTAGGAGCCAGCGCCACCTTGGGCTGATCTCTTGGCTTCTCTGGGGATTTGGGCCCTAAAACCGGACGACCTGACATTGCCCAGTCCCATCTCGGTGCTGGGAATAGGACTTCCTCTCCTACACCCGCACTGCCCTTCTGGGTGTCAAGAATCTTGGCTTTTGTTTTGGGGGGGCTGAGCCCCTGGGCACTGGCTGCAGTCCTACTACCGGACAGTCCCCGGGGACCTGTGCCCTGTCAGCCTTCCCCTGCTGTCCTTGTTCGAATGATGAGGGATAATCTGGGGTGCGGACTTGGCTCCCCCTCAGCTCCGGGCTGCTGGGCACAGGGAGGGCACAGTAGGCATCTCAGTGCTGCCTCGGTGTCCTCCACGTGGTCTGAGATGCTTGCCCTTATCTTGACACACCTCGCCTCTCCCTCTTCTATTCCAAGTCCAGTGTTAAAGTATAATTTTCTTTATTTTTTTAAAGATTTTATTTATTTATTTTTAGAGAGGGGAAGGGAGGAAGAAAGAGAGAGAGAGAAACATCAATGTGTGGTTGCCTCTCGTGTGGCCCCCATTGGGGACCAGGCATGTGCCCTGACAAGGAATCGAACCTGCGACCCTTTGGTTTGCAGCCCACACTCAATCCACTGAGCTATGCCAGCCAGGGCTAAAATATAATTTTTTAAGAGTTAAAAACATGGCTCTTGTCCAGATATAAAATGAACAAAGATTTTATTTAACTCATTAATTAGTGGAGGGATGAGTAAGATATTAAAACCAGTGCCTGCACCCCCGCCCCAATTAGGGATATTAACATAAATTTGCTAACAGGTGCAAAATTAGTTAATATTCTACAGGGCAGTAGTTCTCAAAATTTTTGGTCTCAGGATGCTTTACACTCTTCAAAATTATTGAGGACTTCAAAGAGCTTTTGTTTCGTGGGTTATGTCTACCAATATTTGCCACGTTAGAAAAGAAAACTGGGAAAATTTAGAGTCAAGCACACACAAACACACATTTTACTAGCTGTTCGAGCAATGATGGCAGCACCACAAGTCACACAGTCTCTGGAAAACTCTACTGGATGCTTGCGAGTGAGAGGAAAATAGACAGACAATACCTTAGAATTATTTTGAAAAGAGTTTTGACCTGACAGACCCTGGAAGCATCTCGGGCAGTTCCCAGATGGACGCAGCGGACGCTGAGCACCATTGCCACTGGGTGATAAAATGCAACGCCTGGGGTTGTCTCTTTCCTCCTGGGTGGAAATCAATGATATCTCTACTAGATACAATTCCCATTCATTGCCACGGACAACAGCCATTTGCATTACCGTGAGTTTCCTACAACTGCGCTCTACAGAACTGTAAAATAGCCTCATTGATGAAAATCTGTGCAAGATGCTCATCCTCCTAGGAGCAGATAATCCCTCCAGATCGACTAGAGAGTGCTGAGAACTCCACCGAAAGGACACCAGGTCCTTGGTTTTGCTCACTGCCAAGTCTTTGTAAATTTCTCCTGACAGCAGGGAGCCTTCCTCTGGTCTCCCTGGTGACGGGATGATCTGGTCTCTCTGTTCTTTTTCTGGCCTGTTGTTATGGTATAAGCTCCATGTCCCGCTTCCCTTGAGTCTGTTTCTTGGGTTCTAAAAAGCTCACGGAAGAAGTAAAAAGAACTCTGGTAAAAACACCACCATAATCCTCATTATCCTCACGGCGATGCAGAAAAGAAGACGCCTAAGGATAAACACACTGCGATTTGCTCTCGCTGCAGCACGGTTCCTGGAAAGGCCCCTCCGAGGCCTGAAGTTCCAGGAGTTGTGGTGTTTTCAGTGAGGCAGACAGAGCTGTCCGGGGCTGGGGACTGGAAGCGGCATTACGGGAAAGCACAGAGGCCACGTCCGGTGGAAGTCACGACTGAGTCCCACCTGGATAGGGAAGTTACTCCCTGCGCCCTGCTCAGAAGGCCAAAGGAAATACCCTGATCACGAGGCCAGGATCAGGATTTGGAAGAGAAGTCTCACTGTCCTGTGGGCAAGGCCAGGGAGCGTCTCAACAACCCTGGTCGGGAACGTCTAGAAGATTGGTCTAAGGAGAGGAAGAGGGGCAGGGATGTCACAAAGGTCTGTCTGGAGCAGGCCTACCTGTATAAGATGGCTAGCAAGCCCTTGCATATCCTAGGATTGCTAGAAAACCCTCCACTGTGGCTTAAACAAGGATTATTTGTCAAATGAAATGAGGGCTCCATCTTCCTTCTCTTACAGACCTACATGCTCACGCTGTCACCTCATAGCTGCATCGTGGCTGCTGCGTCCCCGAGGAGACACACAGAAGCACATGCACACACAACTTCTCCTAGAATGGAGAAAGTTCCCAGGGGCTTCCGCCTTCTCTCACGGGCCACAGCTGTCTATATAACTCTTCAGGCAGGTGGCAGATAGGTTGTTCTAGCTTTTCAACTTCTGTCGTAGAGGGAGACAAGAAGTTGGCTCTAGGTAGCCTTCGGGTAGACAATTCAAAATGCCCGCCCCAGCCTCCTCCTGAGAAGTGCAGGGGTGAACAGACTTGACACTCCACTACAGGTAAGGAACCAGGTGGGAAAGGGCAGGTCCTTGGGATGGCCCACGGATTCTGCCCCCTGACCCCTCCCCCACCGTCATTGCTCCGCCTACCTCCCGCATCTCAGACACCTTCACAAGTGAGGCCATACCTTCCAGTTTTTCACTTCCAGTTGTCTGAACTCACTCCATTGTTTCCTACCCTGGTTTTCTCATGCTTTCCCGTGTCCAGGCCGCCTGGCCACAGCGCCCCGCCCCGCCCCGTTTCCATGGCGCCCATGCTGCGGCCAGCGTGAGGAACACTACAACAGACTTGGTCCTGGGATGCAGAGGTGAGCCCGCCTTGGCCTGTGTCCTCCGGGGCGGGGCCGGGCTCTGGGCGTGGAGCCCGTTTCTGAGAGGCTGCTTTCTGACGAGGGGCTCGGGAGCCATTTACAACATCACGGTCCAGTCGTGCGTGTCTGTTTGCTTCGGGCCACGCAAACTTCCCGTGAGGTCTAGAAGTTGCTCCCACTCTCCCGCCCTCAGTTTGCTCCTCTTTCAAGTGGGATGACAGCTCTTGCCCTAGCTTCCTGCCCGCCTGCCACTCTGCGAACACAAGCTGTCCTGCCTTGGAGCCTTTGGCTGACATGCCACATGTCACATGCCTGCCATGCTCTTCTCTCTCCTCTTTGCCCGGATGGCTGCTCTTCATCCTTAAGGCCTCGGCTTAAAAGTCACCTCCTCAGAGAGGCGTGTCTAAAGTAGACCTGCCCTACTCAATCCCCCAGTTGCGCCACATCTGAGGATGCTGATTATCATGTCACTTCTGAAATGATTTCCCTCATTTACTTATAAACACATTTGTTATTTATCTTCCCCCCTACAATACAATATAAGCTCCATGAACTGTTTTTTAACTGCTGTGTCCCCAGAGCCTGGCCCAGTACCCAGAACATAGGAAACAATAAATATTTGTTGGGTGGATCAATAATAGGCAGTCGGTAAATTAGGTTATTTCTAGTGGCACAGATATCATCATTAGAGAGGGCCAGAGAGACCTGGCCGGGGAGATGGTGGACATCTGGTACCCAAGTGCTATTCTCAGTTACCACAGAATGATATTCTCGGCTAGGGAATCAACAAATACATCTTCATTCTCTGGGCAGCGGGAGAGCCAGGGATGAAAGCACACGGGCCAAGGGAACACGTCATGTTATCAGGAGACCCGCAGTGGATTCTGGTCTAGTCGGCTTGCCCTCTCTGTCCCCACGGAAGCCTGGGTGTCTGATAGTCAGACAAAGAGAGAGGGTTGCTTCCGAACGAATTCATCTGTGGGAGTGCAGAATGAGCCCCAGCGGTGCAGGAGGCCTGGTTTGGGTCTTAGCTCCGCCACATAGGAGCTGTGTGACCCTCGGCAGTGACTTCACTTGTTGAGCCTCATTTCCCCCTCCTATACGAAGCTGGGATATAGTGAGTTCAATATAATGCTAATAGACAAAAAGGCGTTGGTAAGATGCCAAATGCAATGCACACATGAGAGATTCTTCTCCTCTCCCACCTCCTCCTCTTTCCGACTCTAATGTACTATCATCTCCCAAGTCCACACTTGCACTGCATACAGCAAATAGCAGGTTTACGAAAGGAGGGAAGGGCCTGCAGGATGGCTTGGGTCTCAGTCACGTGACATAGAGGCACGGACATCAGCCTGGACATTTAGGTTTTTTTTTTGAATCTCACACTAGATGGCCTATCTAGAGATTTTAAAGGGATAGCCCTGGAGCAAACACCTGGGACTAATCGCCTCTACTCCAGGGGCTTCATTTTCATCTTGTGTAAAGGGGTGGGGTCTACTGGGAACAGCCAAGTAGTGATTATGCTGGGAAACCATCTGGAGCTATAATGGGACTCAGAGGGGAATGATGCTGTGATCGACCAGTGATGTCTGCCATGAACTTGTCATGCACTTGGCAGTGATGGCATAGCTGCCTGATACCGGTCCTTCCTGGTCCAAAGTGCTATTTCAGGTGCCTCCTTGCAGTGATTCTCTAACTGAATTGTCACAGTGGGTCGACCCAGAGATACATGCAGCCTAATATTTTGTCTATGACAGGGGTGCAGAGAGTGGCATCATAGGAGAGTGCACCTGTTTTCCGGAGCTTCAACCTCAAAGTTTAACAACTTACTTCATAACTGGCCTTGATGATCCATTAGGAGTCAATCACTTGTGAATTTACCTAAGCTTTTTGGAAAATGATTTAAAATTTCCACCTCACGCAGAGGATCCAGAAACACACGAAAAGATGCTCAATATCACTAGCTATCAGAGAGATGCAAAGTAAAACCACAATGAGATACCACTTCACACCAGTCAGAATGGCCATCATAAATAAAACAACAGACAA
>CM052539.1:8229526-8240977 GCA_028533065.1 Trachops cirrhosus
TTCAGGATTCTTAGGATATAGACCCAGCAGTGGAATCGCTGGATCAAAGGGCAGGTCCATTTTTAGTTTTCTGAGGAAGTTCCATACTGTTTTCCACAGTGGTCGTACCAGTCTGCAATCCCACCAACAGTGCACTAGGGTCCCTTTTTCTCCAGAACCTCTCCAACACTTATTGTCTGTTGTTTTATTTATGATGGCCATTCTGACTGGTGTGAAGTGGTACCTCATTGTGGTTTTAATTTGCATCTCTCTGATAGCTAGTGATACTGAGCATCTTTTCATGTGTTTCTGGATCCTCTGCGTGTCCTCCTTGGAGAAATGCCTATTCAAGTCCTTTGCCCATTTTTTAATTGGGTTGCTTGTCTTCTTTGAGTGGAGTCGTGTAAGTTCTTTATATATTTTGGAAATTAAACCCTTGTCTGAGGTATCACTCCTGTCTTTAACCCTCGCCCTCACTGCGGCAGTAACGCACGCACTCAGAGCTCCAGCGGAGGGATGCACAGAGTCTCGTGGAAGCCCAGAGAGGGAGAGATTAGTCCTGCCAGGGGAGCCCAGAAAAGCCTCCGGCTCTCTCGTTTTTGTGTTTCTTTATACAAGAATAAAATTCAAAATGACCTTTTCATGTCAGGGAAGGACGAAGATCTTACAAAGTCAGGATGGACTTTAGTGGCGGGCGAGAGCCATGTACGTAGCCTTGGTTCTGCCACTAACTAGCTGTGTGACCTTGGACTGTTCGCTTCCCCCTTCTGAGCCGGTGTTTCCTCATCTTCAAAAACAGGCATTTTGAACTGCAAACATGTAAAGTTCCTGCCATATTCTAAGACTGTACTCAATGTGCTTCATAAATATTTTGACGTCCTAATCAAGACCTATGCTCAGGGACAGGGCTTTAAACTCCTTCATGCTAAGGTATAAATAATAATAGTAATGTTTATTTATGAGCGCTTATACTATGCTACCTTATTTTTAAAGGCAAGGTTTTTAAATAAACGAAAACAAAACTACTGAGTCACACTTTACAAACCTGTGCTTTGACCTGTGACAAGGAAAATAAAAAGAAGACAGCTCCACAGTCAGGGAGGGGAGAGACTCCCAGCATACTCTACGCCGTGGTCCCACCTGAGACCACCAAGGGGTCTTTAGTGTGTGCCCACGCTTGTCTCCAGTTCCAGCTGTTCTGGCTGAAGCAGTCTGAGTGTTGCCTGGGCGCGGGGATGTGCCCCGGGTCATTCCAGTGTGCCGCAGAGTGCGAGCTTGGGCTCTGTCCACATTTTGAAACTTCAGTGGGCTCAGTGGCACCTTCAAAGCTTTGAAGAATTCATCAACTTTTAAATAGTAGTTTTCTTTTGTTTGAACTTAACCAGACATAATGCACGACCCTCTCTCTCTGTGTCCCTTCCTTCCTCTCTCTGTTAAGAATATTGAGACAGTTAAAAGATGCCCCGTTGCTCCATGACCTTTGGGCCTCATCTCCTGCCTCTCCCTCCACTCTGTGGACCAGCAGACCCTCCCCCACCTTGGGACCTTTGCACCGGCTGTTCCTCTGCCTGGAAGGGTCTTCCCTGCCAGCCCTGGCTCACCCTCTTCTGGTCGCCAGTTGGATGTTTTATGTCTCCTTTTTATGACACCTCTACTCTTTATTTTTCTCTCTAATCTCATCACCTAACTATTTAACATGTTTTGCTAATTTACTTATTGTCTTCCTGTCACCACTAATGCCAGCTCCAGACCGGGCTTTTGTCCTGTTTGCAGTCATGTCCTCGGCACTTAGAACAGCGTGCGCTACACAGCAGGTGCTCAATAAATGAGTGTGGAATGAATGAATGAGTGAATGAATGAATAAATAATATTGAGAATAAAATCACAAGCAGCTGTGCTTTATCACCCAGTTTAATAAGTAAATTAATGGCTCTAGGTACTGTTGGAGGCCCCCTTGGTGATTTCCCCACTTCCTGTCCCTTTCCTACCTCCCAAGAGGTGACCTTATTCTTATGTTGGTGGACAGTCTGTGACTTTGCAGGATATTTTTTTTGTTGTTGTTCATGTATCCAGGATTATTCTGGAGTTTTAAAATTTTACATAAACTTAATACTTTACCTAACCTTCTACAATTTGCTTTTTATACCAACATATTTTATTCATGATAACACATGCAAATTTAATTGATTCATTGTAAGATGGGTATAGAATCCCACCATATGAATATGCTATAATTTATTTATTGTTTCCCCTCTAAATAGATACCTGGGTTGTTTCCAATTTTTGCTCTTACAAACAAAGTCGCGGTGAGTACCTGGGCATGTTGTCTGTACACCTGTGTGAAGAGATATTTTGTCTGAGATCTGGGGTGTGGAATGGGTGGGGGGGTCTCAGGGAATGAGCATCTTCAGATTTCTCACCGAAGTGGCTGTGCCAGTTCATGCTCCCCTGTAATGATCTTTGCCTACCTGGTAGGGGACTGAGTTGCTATCTTAACACTGCTTCTTGCTCACCTCTCTCTGACTCCGGGGACACTGAGCTCCTTGCCGCACATTTATTGGCCATTCAGGTGAACTCATACGTGAATTGTCTTTTGATAGCCTTTCTCCATCATTGTTCTGAGCTGTTTGTCTTTTTGTTATTGGCTTGCAGAAATTCTTTATATATTCTGCCCACTAATCTTTCACCTGTCATATGCTTTGCAAACACCTCCCAGTAAATTGCCTTTTAGCTTTGTTTATTCTGGCTTTGTTATACAGACTGTCCATGTTTTAATGCCGGAGCATTTTCCATTAGGCAATATGAAGGGAATGAATGGTAGAATTTCAGGCATCAGCTTAGCAGGTGATGGAGGAAGGAGGGCGCAGTTTCTGGGGCTGGGACCTTCCCTAAAGCTCCCATCACGCCACTCGCCGGTGCTATAAAACTCCCGACTACTGAACCCTGAAGTCGGTAAGTGAGGATGGGGCTGCTTCCCGCAGGGGGCCCCAGGCTGCTTCTCCGTCTGAGAGGCATGCTGCAGTAGGTGCCCCATTGCAGCCAGCAGCCCCTGGAGCTGACTTTGCTGCAGAACCACCGCACCAACGCCAAGCTGGCACTTGCTGGGCTTGCACAGATGAACCATTTCTCCTTTCTGATACGTTTGTGCGATAACAGAAAACGACAAGAAGGAGGGATGAAAACGAAGCTGATTTAGGGTTGGACTGGGCTGTAGAAACAACAGACAGAACATTCCTGCCACTTTTCAGACAGGTCGGCTAGGGGACAGGTGCCAGGGGAGACCTGTGGGTACCCCACATCCACAGCAGGCAGGGGTTCCTGTATCGGCAGACCCTGGCCCAGAAGCCCTCTTCAGAACCAGCACCCTGTGATTTGGGGTACCATGTCTCATCATTTAGTTTTTGCCACGTAACAGGTTACCCCAATACTTAATGGCTTAAAATATAGCCCTTTATTAGCTCGTGATTCTGTGGGTGGCACTTGGGGCTGGGCTCCGGGGTTGTTTAATTTCTTCTGATCCTGACTGGTCTCATTCATGTGTCTGTGGCCAGCTGTTGGCCAGCGGGTGGCTCTGTTTCGGGGGGTTGGCTGGCCGTCGCCTGGGCACTGGGGGTGACTGCACCACCGCCCCTCCTCTCCCACAATCCTCTCCTGGACTTGTTCACATGTGTTTCCAGGTTGCCTGAACCACAAAAGCAGAAGCTGCCAGGCCGAGGGACACCTGGGCTCAGGACTCACGCGACACCACACCTGCCATATTCTGTAGGCCCGAGCAAGGCACAAGGCCATTCCAACCAGAAGGTGAGGAACAGAGGCCTCTTCTTCATGGGAGAAGCTAGAAAGCATTGTGGCCATTCTCTCAGTCTCCCATAGAGAATTCTGAGATGCAAACCTGAATTCAAGGTGCATGTCAGACCCTTGTCCTTGACAAACTTCACTCACAGGTTTGATTATCATCAGCGAAATGTGTAATGTGCACAACAAAGCCGTGAATGTATGCATAGGCATGTCCTCCTTCTCTCGGCACACCAAGGCGACGTCTAGAATTGTCAAATGGGCAGTTTTCCTACCCTGCCCTATCCCCTCCGCATACATATGCACACACAGACACACAGGCAAAACACACACATGGATACACAGAGACAGACACCGACAGAAGTACAGACACACACACTCACAGAGACCCAGATACACAGACACATGGAGACATATGAAAACATATGAACACACACAGAAACACAGGCAGACACACACACAGACACATTGTGCAGACTGTTCTGCTTGGCCGTCTGGAGAAAACAGAGGTGCTGGGCTGGGGAGACTTAGTTAGGAAAGGTTTGGGGGTGGCTCCTGGGGGAAGGAAAGGGAAATGAGTGGGAGAAAGGGTGGGAAGAGGGGAGCCCTCGCTGGCGATTTTGGGAGGAGTGACAGATGGAAGAGAGAGTCTTTGGGGCAACTGCCGAGTGTGAGAGAACTGCAGACTGGGGCAGAGGAAGGAATTTTCACGAGTGTGGCCATGGCTTAGCATGCGGGTCCTCCGTCACTTCTCCAGGAGGTTCACATGCGGAGTAGAAATCGTCTCCACTGTAGGGCCCACACAAAACCCTCTGAGACCACACTGTGTGAGCTCGGGCGCTTCCTGTAGCTCTGGATCCTGATCATCTCTGCTGAGGCGTGCCTGGGGACTCCCTGTGCTTCTGGGTGTTGGGGCGGAAGCGCCTCCTACCTGCTCAGCCCTGCCCTCCCCTCGGCCTTGTCATCCGTCCTGGAGTGGGGTGCTCTTTTGGGTCTGCCAAGCCACCCGTAGCCGGCCATCCCTCCGCAGGGCCTCACGGTTGCCCTTCCCTTTGTGAAGAGGGTGTCTGCGGTGTCGCTGAGGGGACGGTACCCCTCGGAAGGGATCACCCGTATTTTGCCCATTGGTGGTGGCATGTTGTCAAAAAGCTTTCTAGTCCAAGTGCTTCATTGGGCGTGTCGGGTGTAGGGAGGCAGGACTGATTATAGGCTGGAATTTAAGAGCTATTATTTCCAATATTAAAAAAACCCTGACAGTTGATATTAATATTCCTCTAACGGTGCAGAAACAGAATCACGGGTTGCTCGCCACCATCACATGGCTTGCAATGGCTAGAGCTTGTGTTAAAACCCAGGTTTGCTTGGGGTTCAAAGCACCTGAGGTAACTTTTAAGGGGACTTTGGGTGGCCAGTATCTTCGCATACTTTCCCGGCACTTGGGGATTTCCCACGGTGGGAGGGCCATGCCTCCGAAGGTCCGGCCTGGAGGTCTGCTGTCCCAGCCTTCCTGGCGGCGTGAGCCTGGCACGTGACCTTGACGCTGCCAGTCAGACGTGTGTGTGCAAAGCCTGGGTTTTCAAGCAAGTGGCATGAAAGAACAGGGGCTCGGGGACCCGCTCAGGGGCGGGTGATGGCAAACGCGTGCAGCTGGGCGGAGGGTCCAGTGGGGAGGAGTCTGCAGCTCGTGCCCAAGTGACACTGTGGGGTCTTTGCCGGAACAGTCCGTCCCGAGATGGGGATGTTGTTCCCGGCCGCACGGCCTCTGAGAGGGCGCCTCTGGCCCACCTGAGGATGGGGGTCCCAACGTGCTTTAATAAATGTGTTTTCTACTTTACCAGCTAAAGTGGGCTCTATTGTTCCTAACCAGGAGCCCCAACTGGCATGGCTTTTTTCAAATTGAAAATTTAAAAAACTGTGGTAAAATAAACATAACACAAATTATAACACAAATGGTGAAAATTCACCATTTTTATCATTTTTGAGTGCATACTTCAGTGGCATTAAGGACATTCATAATGTCATGCAGCCACCACCTCCATGGTGCATGTGGCTTTAAACCAGGTGTGTCTCATTAGATTCTCCCAAACTCTCTGGCAACATTAGGAATTGTTATCATTTTTTTATACAGATGAGAGACCAGAGCTCAAGGAGATGAGTGACTTACTCCAGATTACACTATTAATAAGAGTTGTGATGATAGCCATGGTTATTGAGCTTATTACATGTATGTTACATGCAACCCTTTAGAGAGTCTCACAAAACAGGCATTACTCTGGCTTTCATTTTACAATCAGGAAACAGGCTCAGAGAGGGCAAGGAACTTACAAAGTCATTGGCCAGTAAGAAGCCGTAGAGGTGTAACCTACCTCTGTCTGACCCCAAAACCCTTGGTTTCTTATGATCCCAGTTTCTCCTGGGGGTTGGAGTCCAAGTCTTCTGGCTTCCAGTCCGGAGCTTGTCCCTTTACCATGAAGTGAGTTATCCCCAGGGGTGTGGGGTGTGTGTGTGCGGTGTGTGTAGGCCAGTGTTTTTATAATTGGGCTTCTCCCTTTACCCCCCCACTGACCTGGGTTGGGGTGGGGGTTGAAGCCCTATTCCCTATGTCCTGGGGACTATGATGCTTGGGGCGTGGCTGGTTGCTCAGAAGGAGTTTCTTGAAGAGAGCTGAGCTCTGTTGAATCCAGCATATAATATTAAGCCGTCCTAGCTCCCCGCCACCTGCCCCACCACCACCTGGGCCAAATTATGGAGCTGAAAAGCTACCTGCTGACCTCTGTGGCTAGAGTACGGAGCACAACAAAGGATGGATCATTGAATAAAGAGGTAGCAAATAGGAACAAAAAGATCGCATTTGGGTGTTCTAAGAAGAGTTACAACAAAACCGAGGCAACTTCTATTCCTTGAGTACTAATTATAGGCTAGGAGCCAGTCTGAGCACTGGACACGTGTGGTTTCCAGCCCTCAGCATCACCTAACAAGATAAAAATCTTTGGGGCCTCTTACAAGAACCGAGAACAATGCTTAAGTGCCGGCGCCCTGGTTGATCAAAAACGAGTGAAATGCTGAGTGATCGTGTGAATGCCGGCAGGTCACTCTGTCTGTGTCCTCTGCTATGCAGTGGGCATAGTGGCCATCCCTCCAGCATGGGGTTTTTGCAACGTTTGAATGAGTTAGTACCTCTACAGCGCTGGCACAAAGAAAGCTCAGTCCATATGGGCTCTTATTGTTCCCCTTTGACAGACGAGGAGACTGAGCACCAGGGAGGCTTGGTAACACGAATAAGGTCATCGCACTGACAAAGGCAGAGCTGAACTGTGAATGCAGGTTCCGTCTCAAAGCTTCTGCTCTTTCCAATCTATTGATGGGTGTTTATTGAGCTTTGATAACGTGCCCCCATCTGAGAAGATAGCAAGGGACATGGCTGATGGCGTTCTGGCTCCTCAAGATGGAAACGTTCATGGCAGGAGAGAGACACTAAGCATGCGAACAAACAAAAACCGAGATCATTCCAGGTGCCCATGGAAGTGATGGAGGAGGAAGAGACTATATACCGAGAGAGACTGGGCGTATGGTCCAGGGAGAATGAATGAGGAGGTTGTTTGGACGGAGACCTGGGTAGGTGTGGGGAGGCAACCCCCTTACAGTTCTGGGGGAGAGTGTTCTCAGCAGGACAAACAAGCACCCTGACCCTGCTGTGTTTGGGAAGAGAAAAGGGCCCAGCGTGGCTGGAGAGCGGTGAGGGAGAGAGATGAAGGTGGAAAGTTGGCAATGGCTTAACCACTCACACCTCTGGGCTCTGGCTCCTGCCTACAAAGCAGCGGGGAGTCACTCCAATGTCCGCTTGGGCACAGCATTAGTTTGCAGGCTGTTGCTACAGAGTATCGCCAAGTAGGTGGCTTCAAACAACAGAACGATGTTCTCTCACTGCTCAGAAGGCTGGAAGTCAGAGGTCAGTGGGTCTGCAGGGCTGTGCTCTCTCTGAGGTTCTAGGGAAGAACCTGCTCCCTGCCTTTCTCTTAGACTCCGCTGTTGCCGGCCCTTCTTGGTTTGTAGACACAGCCCCCCAGGCGCTGCCATTGTTGTGACATGGCCATCTCCTCCTCATGTGTCCTCGTTCGTGTCTCTTCTCCACGTAAGGTCACGTTCACAGGTACTGGGAGTTAGGAACTCCAACATGTTTTTTTTGGTGGGGGGCACGGTTTGACCTGTGACAGGGACCAGAGAGCGGTAACTTCTGTGAAAGCGCCTTGCCACCTGTAGAGCGTGACGCACAGGACAGCGCCAGGATTCTGCTGGGAGGGAAGTTGAGGAAGGGAGCTGGTGAGGGACAAGTCCGTCTTGGGTTTCGAAAGGCCTGACATCTCACCCTGATTCTGCCACAAGGTGGTCGTGTGACCTCCAACGAGTCTACAGCCTCTTTGATCTCACCCTCTCCATTTTCCAGATGAGGCCTTCAGGCTGCAGTGTGTGCCTTTGAGTTCCTGTGGTTTCTAGAACATTCCACTCTATTGACCATTATTTATGATTATTCAATCAGCTGAGGAGAAGGCAGTACAGTCAATGCCATTTTTATTCCATCTCATGTTCAGCTGGTGAATATCAATAAAACCCCACAGAAGCACCCTAATACGTAGATAATAATTGTGATTATTGATTATGTGACAGACATTTTGTTATGTGCTCTGCAGCTATTAATTCAAAATCTCCCTAAAACCCCAGGGAGGGATGTATTCATCCCAAGGCTCATCTCCAGGGGGCGCTGTTCACGTGTGCTTCCTACACCATCTCCTCGGGAGTTGCGCAGATGGTGGCTCTGCAAGCCTTATAAGCTGCCCTTTCTAACGATGGAAGAGGAAGCTGAGCAAGACTGCATAATCCCTGAATGTCTTTTTATCATTAAAGGCAGAGGAGGGACTCAGACCCAGACGTCTACCTCTACCCCATGAACCTTTGCTGGAACATTAGGGGGCCATCTGCAGACCAGAAAGGCTTCTTCTTCTGGGGAGAGGATGTGGAACTGGGGCCGGGGATGTCTGGGTGTGCACCCCAGCTCTGTGACTGGGTGCAGGTCATGGAACCCCTCTGTGCCTCAGTTTCCTCATCGGTAAAATGGGGACATAGTCATTCCTACACCACAGGCTTGAATTAAATGAGGTAATGGAGGTGGAATCCCTAGAACTGTGTATGGTACATGCCAGGCGCAGATGGAAAACATCTCTTTTCACAGAAGGAAATGCCGAGCACCTTCCGGAGGAGCCTGCTCCCCGGGGGCCGGTCCAGGGGGCTGGTGATCAGCACAGCCTTTTGAAGGGGGTTGTCTTTTCCAACAGAACATGACACAGCTGCAGGGAAAGTTGTTTTAATTCCACTTAGTTTGATTTATTATTGATGATGTTGGAGATAAATTAGAGTCATTAAAATAAGAGGCTGCAGTCTGCAGGCTGCTTGGAATCCCAGAGCTGTCTGCTTCGCATTCGCCAGGACCAGAGCGGCTACACGTGTGTCCGGGGAAGGAGGAGGCCCCGGGAGGGCGGGGGCCACGCCGGCCTGTCGGGGAAAGTCTGGGCAGGGACAGAGCAAGCACAGCGTGGAGCTGCGTCTTAGTTGGCTCGGGCTGCCATAACCGAATGCCACAGACCGGGTGGCATAGACAAGGGACATTTACTTTCTGGTAGTTTTGTGGAGGCTGGGAGGACCAAGATCAAGGTGCTGGTGCATTCTTTTACTGGTGAGAGCTCTCTTCTTGGCTCGAAGATGGACACTTTGGCCTCACATGGCTTTTTGTCTGAGCATGTGGTGGGGGGGTGGAGAGAGAGGGGTGGGGAGACACAGAGAGAGAGAAAGGGCTAGGTCTCTGGTGTCCCAACTTATAAGAATACTAATCCTACTGGAGGACCCCATCCTTAAGACCTCATTTCACCTTAAGCACCTCCCAAGGGCCGCATCTCCAAATACAGTCACACTGGGGACCAGGGTTTCACCTTATGAATGGGGGGGCACAATTCAGTCCATGGCACGCTGCCTTCTGACTCCTCTGAGGCCTGCAATGACTATTGGCATCAGGAGAAGGACAGCTGCCAACACCTTACTTTTTACATCCTCAGAAAATGTAATGAGGTTTGGTACTATCACCAACATCTCCTTTTTGCAGACGAGGTA
This sequence comes from Trachops cirrhosus, assembly GCA_028533065.1. Taxonomy (NCBI): domain Eukaryota; kingdom Metazoa; phylum Chordata; class Mammalia; order Chiroptera; family Phyllostomidae; genus Trachops; species Trachops cirrhosus. The sequence continues at coordinate 8,239,460 of CM052539.1, forward strand.
ACTGAGACACAGGGAAGGAAAGACCCGGCCTAAGGGCCCCAGCTGGAGGAGGGCGGAGCCAGGTTGAGGACGAGGCCTGCGGGACCCTCTGTGCTGCGCGTTGTACCTTGCAGTCTGTTTCACAGAGGGGCGCGGTGGGAAAAGCACCAACTTTGAATCCAGCGTGGGTTAAATATTACCTCTGTCACTTAGAAGTGGTGAGAACGTCTGCAAGCTATTTCCTCTCTCTGAGTAGTGTATCTCGGGTGAGGTGGCTAACAGTGCTGCCTTCACACAGCCTTGTGGGGATCAAATGAGGTAAAATGCGCCGAGTATTTAGTAGGGGACCCAGAGCACGGTAGCAAGCATTTCTACTTTGGTGCTAAGTACACATCTTGAGATCTACAAGAGATCAGGAGGCCTTGAGCTTGTCCAGTGAACTTCGGGAGACCGTAGTCCCATCTCTTATTCAAGTACGCAGGCCCTTCACGAGACTCACACTGTTTTTCTCTGCTCTTAAAAGGTAGTCCCAGGACAGGGTGTGATAAAAATCATCATGCTTAGGTATAAATGAAAAATGATTTTTGAGGTAGTATTTGATAGGTTAAAGGCAAGTCGTATGTTTTAATCTTTGCATAGAACAGATTCTGGCAAGGTCAAGCTGGGTCTTGGGAGACTGGTGTCCAGAAATTGTTGCTCGGTACCTCCTACGTGTTAGTCATTGTGCTGGGGACTGGCGGGTCGGTGCAGAAATGACTGAGAGTTAGACTTTGCCCTACAGATACTAATCCCAAATTCCGCCCCATTTTCGGAGTCCTTCCATTAAATGGTATCACTGCTTACCCAATTGTTCGTGCTAAAAGATCTAAGAAGCTATCTGCATGGCAAAAGAAAACAGCATTAAAATGAAGAGAATCAACCGTACGGGAAAGCATTTTTGCCAATGATACCTCAGACAAGGGTTTGATCTCCAAAATATATACAGAAGTCACACGGCTCCACTCCAGGAAGACAAACAACCCAATTAAAAAATGGTCAAAGGACAAGAGCAGACACTTCTCCAAGGAGGACATACAGAGGGCCCAGAGACATGTGAAAGGATGCTCAGTATCGCTAGCCATCAGAGAGATGCAAATTAAAACCACAGTGAGATACCACTTCACGCCGGTGAGAATGGCCATCATAAACAAAGCAACAAACAACAAATGCTGGAAGATTGTGGAGAAAAGGGAACTGTAGTGCACTGTTGGTGGGAATGCAGACTGTTGCAGCCACTGTGGAAAACAGTATGGAATTTCCTCAAAAAACTAAAAATGAAACTGCCTTTTGATCTGGCAATTCCACTACTGGGATTATACCCTAACAATCTTGAAACACCAATCCAAAAGAACCTATGCACCCTAATGTTCATAGCAGCAAAATTTACAATAGCCAAGTGCTGGAAGCAACCTAAGTGCCCATCAGTAAAGGAATGGATAAAAAAACTATGGTACTTTTACACAATGGAATTCTATGCAGCTGAAAGAAAGAAGGAGCTCC
>CM052539.1:8241077-8485200 GCA_028533065.1 Trachops cirrhosus
AGAAGCTGGCCTTGATCTTTCTTTCACATCTCACTTCTACCTCAGCAGGTCCTGTCAATTTCCCACTACATCCTAGATCCACAAATGTCCTCCCTCCTTGACTTTCTGTGCCTCGGTTTCCTGATCTATAAAATGGGGTTAATAGTACTAATACTGCTAATAATAATGAATGCTGTGCTATTACTTTGTAAGGAAGTACTTTGTAGGTATTAACTTCCATCCTGGTGGTGCTGTCCCATAAGACCCTATGTGATCAGGCCCCGGCTGCTTCTCTGCTCTCACCTTCCTGTATTCCTTCCCTCCTTCACGTGGCCCGGCTGTATTTCATTCTCCAACCTCGAGCATGTCAAGTACACTCCTGTGTCAGGGCCTGTGCACTTGCTCTTTCCTCTCTGGAATGCTCTTCCCGTAATAATAGTCTTGAGGCTCCTTCCCTTAGGTCTCTGTGCGATGGTCAGCACCTAAGGAGGCCTCCCCTGGTGACATCTCTGCCTATTTTTCTCTTTCCCTGCTTTCCTTTTCTTAATAGTGCTAAAAGTATGTATGTATGTATGAATGTATGTATGTGTGTATGTATGTATGTGTGTATGTATGTTTTTCTCCTATTCTGGTTGTCTACTGATGCATCATAAACCGTTCCAAAACTTAGTGTCTTAGGACAACATCAGTTAGTTTATTATCTCTCACGGTTTCTGTGGGTCAGGAATTTAGGAAAGACTTCACTGTGGGGCTCTGGCCTGGGGTCTCTCATGGGGGTGGCGTCAGATGGTGGCTGGGGCAGCTGGGGACTGGAGCAGGGGGGACCTGGTCTGGCATCTCTGTCTTTTCTGCTAGGCTCAGGGCCTCTCCACGTGGGCTAGCGTGGGCCTCCTCACAGCAGGGCGGTCAGCTTCCTGCACGGTGGCTCCGGCACAGGTGTTCCACTGGAGCAGGAAGGGGCTGCATGTGCTGACCCAGCCTGGAAGTCACATGGTATCACTTCCTCTCCACTCTATCGACCAACCAATCACTAAAGCTGGACCAGGGTCAAGGTGACGGATATAGACCCCACCTCTTTATAGGAAAATGATCAGAGAATTTGCAGACCTGTCTTAAAACCACCACATCTCCCACATACAATAGGCATGAGCTCCATAGAGACAGAGACTTTGCTCTGTTTACTCTTTGACCCCTGACGCCTGGAACAGTGCCCAGAACATGAGGAAGGGCCAATAGACATCTATTGAATGACTGACACAGTTAAGGACATGCTGAGGTTCACACCCCAAAGTTACTTTTATCCCCATAGTTATTCACAGTCTTAACAATTCACTGAACCAATTGCTAAACACACAGAAGAAATGATGCCAATGAAGCATGAGGAAACAAACTTAATTTCGAAGGCAAAATGCAATGTTACTGGCATAGACATATTCACCAGGGACTTATTTTTGGAGGTTCAAGTCTTATTCATCTCTGTCCCTTTCAGAGCGGAGCACGGAGCCTGGCACCAGGCATGTGGCCAGTGGATGCCTTTCCAGGTGAGATCGTGAGTGTTCAGGGTGCTACGGCCACGGACCCAGTGGACGCTTTTTCAAAGAATGGCCAAGTATACTCTGGTCTGGAGGTAATCACATATCATCTTTGTTAAAAAGTTCATAAAAACCCCACTTCTGGGGCAACCAGTTTCAGGGAACAGGTGCAATGAAGAGAAATGTGTCAACGACCACTTATTAAACACTTGCTGTGTGCCAGGGAGTGAGACTAGCACTTCGTAGGCATAATATTGTGTATTCTCCGCAGGAACCCATGGACTTCGGTGCCGCTAGTATGTCTCCCAGCCCCCATTTGGCACATGTTGAAAATGAGGCTCAGAGAGGTCCATCACACCCCTCTTCCCATTAAGTTTGCTGGTGGTAAATTGGAAGGAAGTTCTCAAGTTCATTTGGCCCCCAAAGCTGAGTTCTTTGCCAGGTTCCTTGCTGCCTCTTCGGGGTTTGAGTAGTGTAGCCAGGACCGGGCGCGGCCGAAGGCTCTTCCTCATCTCTGCTACACCTTGACTTTAACAGAGTGCCCGTTAAGGAGTATCTTGGTCATCTGACTTTCTATTTAGCCAAGACCAGGTAACACGTGGACCGTTGCTCCCACTGCCTGTCACTTTAAGATGCTATAAAGGTGGGCATTGACTTAATAAGTGTTCCTGTTATCAACTGCTTAAAATAATTTAGAAAGGATGGCAGACAATCTCAATGTATTTGAACTTGGCAAATGGGTCTTCTGATGGATATGGATTCAAAGCCAGGACCGCCTCTTCCTTTCTGTGACACCCTGGACAGTGGCTCCATTTTTCTGAGCCTCCATTTCCTCATCTGTCCAATGGGGACCGTAGTCCTACTTCCTGGACTGAATTAAGTGAGATAATAGAGCAATATTTATCAACCACGTACTATGTGTGGGGTGCTACTCTAGGCGCTGGGGATCTGGTGGTGAGTAAGACAAGTCATCAACATCACAGAGCTCACGTTCTAGGGGGGGCTTCATGAGAACATGGAAAACAAATTTAAATAAATCATTCCAAGCGTTAATAAGCCCCATGAGCAAAAAGGAATCATGGCCAGAGTGTACAGGGATAGTAGGGTTGCCATTGCACGTGGGGTGAGGAGGGCGGGGAGCCCTTTCTAAGGAGGGGATATTTGAGCGGAGACCTGAGTCAAGTGTGGAGGGGATCTGATTTCAGGCCCAGGGAACAGCCAGTGCAGCAGCCCAAGGGAGGAGCCCACCAGCTCCGGTGGAGGAACAGCAAGGCCAAGTGGCTGATGTGGCCGCAGGGGACAGAGGGGACAGGGGGAGGAACTGAGATTAGAGGGAGCAGTGCTGGGTCATGAAGGGCGCCTGAGCTCAGCGTGGGGTCTCGGAATCAGTCTACCAAATGGTCCATGTAAGGTGCCTGAGGTAGTGGGTGCCCCCAGGCCACTTGGACAAATAAACCTCGTCACCAACCGCCTGCCAGACCCCTCTTTGGGGAAGGGCGCAGAGATGGCTTCACTACACTGCTCTGTCTTCAAACCACCTGGCTCCTTTCCCTTCCTCCCTTCCCATCATCTGGATAGTATTCCTAAGAGCTGAAGACCGTCTGGGAGTTTTCCAGCCGGCAAGCATTTGGTTCAGTTCTGCCATCACACTCTAAAATGCTTCTGTAGAAGGTCCTAGCTGATAAAAGGTGTTTATTTTCCCTAACCAGATGCATGAAGAAACCAACAGAAAGAAGAATTTCCTTCTTTACTGACCTTTCTAATCTATTTTCTTTGTGGCAGATGACAAATTTACTGAGCGTGCATTTGCGATGCTGTCATTGCAGGGACGTGAAGGGTACTCAAGTGCAGAGCGTGGGGACAGCCTTGCTCTCCTGCTGCAGCTTCAGAAGCACTTGACAAATGTTAGTGCATGTGGCCTCTCCCAGGGGTATAAGGATGGCAGCTAATGTGGGCAGGGGCTTATCACATTACTGGGCACCTCTCTACACCCTGGGGGAACAGAGATCCATCCAAGTTTCTCTGCAAAGGGTTTCATCTAATCCTCATTACATTGTGAGGGAGAGATCAGACACTGCTTGCATTAAAAAAAGAAAAAAAGAGAGAAGAGAAAGCTGAACCTCAGAGAAGTAAAATGACTGACCCAAGGTCATATAGCTCAGAGGTGTGTGGCCAAGTGATCACAATTACCCATGGACTTGGCTTGACCAAACTTCAGACAAACCTCCCTCCTTCCTATAGGCTCTTAAATTTTGGCTCATCTCCAAGCTTAAGCCAGTACCAAGGTACAGAACAGCTTGTTCCAAGAGGCCGGCCACAAAGAGAAATCTTGCTGAACTGTCTCGGTCATGGTGTCTGCTCAGCCTCACCGCTTGCCTGCCTTCCCTAAAGTCCTTGCTAGCCCCGTAACCACTCCCTGTGAGAGAAAAGCCTTTCCCTGTTGGGTTTTGAGATGCTTGGAGATTCTGAAGTCAAAGTGTTCTCCCTACAGCAACAGTCTTTTTGAATAAAGTCTCTCCCATACTAAGCCCAGATTGGTTTTGCACTTGACACAGGGGAGCTGGGATTTGAATGCAGAATTCTCTGAACCCTCGACTTTATTCAGGGGCTGGAGTGCTTACAAACATCTCCTTCTGTATGGAATACTATGACACATAAATGTGTGCTCTACAGAATGAAGCAGGAGCGACGTTGCAGATAATATAGTCAGATTAAAATCTGACTGTATTATGTGCATGTTGATTTTTAAACCTAAAAAATAATACAGGAAAAATCTTAGTGACATCAGAGTCAGGGCTTTTTTTTTCCTATTAAAAACATGGTTCTATTTGTTCGTTTGTTTTTCTTTTGCTCACACAGAGCAGAAGATATGTGATACTTTAAGAAAAATCATGGGAAACAAGCTAAGTTGGAGAAGATGAATAGATTTTTTGGTGAAATATGGCAGAACTGCTTCATTTGAATTCCACAAGGGTTGAGTAAAGGAACTGGTTTCCTGAGCCCATGAAGCACAGCTCTGGGTTGGCAGAACTGTTTTAGCGGTCAAGGACATGAATCTGCACAAGAGAGATCTGGGTTTGAGTCCAAGCTTCGCCATTGGCTGACTGCGAGGCCTTGGGCAATTTCGTGTTTCTCCGTCTATAAAATGAGGGTTGAAATAACACCTCATCTTTTTCCGTTGTGGTAAGGCAGAAGTATAATTATGCATGAAGCAGGATACCCATTACTTGCTTCTCCACTTCGGGGAGAAGCCCTCTATCATTAAAGAGATTTTGCAGAGCAGGGAAGACGTTCTGATAAACTATAGTGACCCAGGGTTCAAGTCCACCTACTCACATAAAAATGTGTTTTACATCCCAATTCATCCGATGGGTTTTCGCTCCCTGCCTCAGTTTCTAGCATATGATTCCAAGCTGGTTGCTTCAGCAGATCCTCAAGGTGTTTCCTGCAGCTGTGGGGTCTTGGGTCTTCTTGGTTTCAGGTCACATTAATCTATTACCAGCCACTTGCCCAGCGGTGCAGCTGGACGCGGGCACAGAGGCCAGCTGGGGCTGAGTTTTCTCTTGATGTTGGCGTAAGCAGTACACATGTGGTCAAGTAAGCCTGCTCTGGAATAAGGGACCCTGGAGACCCCGAGAACAGGAGGCTTTGAGACGAGTCAGCTGCAGCCCTTCTGACCTATCCTTGGCGCTCAGGGGGCTGTAACATCAGGCTGGGATTGCATGAATGAATAAGTGAATGACTTTATTGAGTGCGTGCAACACAATCCTCAACTTTTGGTTCTTAAGACATTGTGATGCATCCATTTATTTACTTGGTGTGGCAACATCACTGCAGAGTGATGTAGAGGTTTCCTAAGACCTGCTGTGACAAATGCCACAGACTGGGTGGCCTAAACCCACACAAATGTGCTCTCTCACTGTTCTGGGGCCGGAAGTCTGGAGCAAGGTGTCGGCAGGGCCGTGCTCCCTCTGAAGTCTCTAGGGGAGGAAACTACCTGGTTTCTTCCAGCTGCTGGTGACTCTGGCATTCCTTGGCTTGTGGTAGCATCACTCCCACCTTTGCCTGCACTGTCACATGGCCATTTTCCCCTGTATGTCTCCCTTCTTATATTAACAGTAGTCATTTTGGAATAAGGGTCCCCTTGATTCCAGTATGACCTCATCTAACTAATTACATCTACAAAGCTGCTTACTTTCAAATAAGGTCCCATTCACAGGGACCAGGGGGTTAGGATTTGAATACGTTTTTGGAGGGTAGGAGAACACAGTTCAACATGGATGACAGTCACTGTTGGTAGCTGAACCAGCCCCTGTCCACCGCCCCTTCTCCCAGCTCCCTGACACTTAGGGACAGCCACAGGGCGCAGTCATGGCCACTGAGACTTCAGGGAGGTCTGTGGGGTAAAGAATCCAGGAAAGGTTTAGTTTTCCTGATACATCAGAACAACACTTGACCGGCAAACCTCTTTTTCTCACTTCTTGTTTAAAATATGCCCATGCCATTAGAAGCACAGCAGTCATTTGGAGGCCAGAAAGGATAAATATAAGGGGGAAAGCCAACACATGGTGAAGAGAAAAGAGAGTAGACGCTCAGGTCGTTGGGGCATCCGTGAGTCTCCATTCCAGCCCTGCCCACCTGTGGGCTCCTTGATTTGGCAGCCAAAGAAACCATCTTTGGTGCCATTGTTATGAGGTTCCATTATTCTGCAGCTAAATCCATGCCTCATTGAAACCCATGATTATCTTTCTCCAAGGGTGAGGATGATGATAACACTATAACAAAAACTGTTATGTATTGAAATACACTCATTGCAGGCACTGTACTAAACACTTACATGACTATATGATTTAAAAAATATAGTAACACTATAAGGTAGCATCCCTATAATCCCCATTTAGCACATGAGGAAACTGAGTCTTAGAGAGGTTAAGCCATAGGCCCATGGTCACAGAGTAAGAAAGTAGTGGGTTCAGGATTCAAACACAGGTCTGCACTGGCTCCCAAGCCTCTCCTTATTCAACTGTAGCCTGTGGTCTTTTCCCAAGAAACTTTGGGAAAAGAAGAATAAGAACAACAACAGTGATGACAATGCTTAGCATTTGTGGAGCACATATTATTCATTAATTTATCATTTATTGAGTAGCAAGTGCCAGGCCCTTTGCTCGTCGTGCTTTCCCTGCAGAATCTCATGGTGAGCTCTTCAAAGGGTAAGGACTCAGCCCTTCCTCCACAGCCCTTGGCACAAGTGACTCTAAATGGCTGAATGGCCACGAGATCATTTGAACTGGGCTTAAGAGGAAGAGTGGGGGTTTAATGGGTGAAGAAGAAGAAATGAGATATTCCAGAGAGAAGAAGCGATATCAAGGATGCTTGGTCAGTTTGGTCCTCAACCAAAGGTTTGGGTGTGGCCAGGACTGCTAACTGTTCCCCACGGTCCTGTCTCCTTTCTTTCTGTTAGAAATAGCACATCCCTCTGTCTTACTTGGGCACATGGCCACCCAACTATGAAAACATTTCCCAGACTCCTTGCCACCAATGTAGTCATCTGATTAAATTTTCACCCGTAGAATGTGGAGGTTACTTGTCATTTCTTTAAAATCAAACAGTGTACCTCCTACTTCCTGTGGAGCAAAACATGGGCAAGGTAGTGATCCAGCCTTGATCATGGATGTGAAGGCAACACGTGAAGGCTGGAAGAAGAAGAAACTTGGGCACCTGTCAGCTGGGACCACTCATCTTTGATCATCAGGCGAAAAGGATGTCAACTGTTATCTTATTTAATCAGCTTCTTTACTACAACAGCTTAGTCTGTCCTAATATACTGGATCTCTTCCAGGGCTGTATCTGGAGGGAGAATCAGCCAGTTAATTCTGTCCAACTCTCAGAAGAAGAAAGGAAATGGAAGAGGAGGGGGGAGCTTGATTCTGGGAGGAGAGGCCTTGATTTATTCATAAACATCGATAATTTTGTTAATTTTGTAATCCAACAATTATTTATTGAGCAGGCACTGGAGCATCCAGTCAGTTATCTCTTCTCCCTGCTCTATTTCCTTCATCTCACTTGCAGTCTCTGAAATGACACTATCTATCTCGAGTGGAGTAGTATTTACCAGAAGCTAAATTTATGGCATTGGAGAAGGGGAAGTTATCAAGTTTTATAAGAAGAAATATAAAGTGGGACGTCAGTGAATTCATGAGAACTGGTATAAATCATCATGCCCCTGTGGAAAAACAGACAAAAAATAAGAGGCAGGGGCAAGTGTGCGGCTCAGCAGAGACCGGCTCTCTGATGGGCAGAGGGGTGAGGTGAGCCAGGAACACAGCTGCGGTTGGTGGAGTGGGGCGGGGGTATGATGGCGACTGGGCGCTCATCTCCCACACTGCGTTGCTTAGGTATTGGGGCCCATTCAAATAATAATGAGAAAAGCCCTATGCAGCTGAAGTAAAGAGAAGTGAAAACAGACAGCTCGAGGCTTGGGAGGGATGGAGAGGAACTGAATAAGATGACATCACACAGGGATGACATTGAGTGATGCATAGATGAAACCGACCTAGGGCTGGCTCTGTATATACTTGCAATCTCTTCCTCTGTGTTACTGGCAGCCAGTTCTAACAAGCCAGTGTTTAAAGTCTGTGTAGTCTTTCCCATTTAATCTGTTGACCCAGGAGAGCAAGGTTCATGTATTACTTGTTCCTTGTCTCTCACACTGGAATGAAAGTCTGTGAGGTCAAGGATTGGGTCTGCCTTCTTCAATGTTGTCTCCCCAGCACCTAGAACAAATTCTGGCACATAATAGGAGCTCAATAAATACCTTTAGAGTAAATGCAGAAAGTAAAGAGACAAATAAGTAAAACAACAGTCCCCAATAATATAGTTCTAATCATTCTAAGAAAGAAAGAGATAAGTTTGAGTTGGAGAAAACAGAGAGAGCCTTCCTTTAGCAATATGGTTAGGGAGGTAAAGTTTAAGATGAGATTCAAGGAAGGAATAGGGCCAGCCATGCTAAGAGCAAAGAGAAACACATTTTAGGTAGAGGAACCAGCATGTGGAAAGACCTCAGGTGGGCAAGAGTTTGACAGCCTCCAAGAACTGGAAGGAGGTTGATGTGACTTCAGGGAGGGTGACATAACCAGAGCTGGGAGAGGTCAGCGGGGCTGGCAGGCATCATTAGGGGTCAAGGTTTTATTCTAAGATTTATTCCCTACTCTACATGTAGGAAGACATAATTCAGTTTGCTTTGAGAAAGGATTCCTGACTTCTGTGTGTAGAGAATGGATTGGTGGCAGGTAAGAGTGCAGGTGACAGAACCAGTCATCAGGCAATAACAGCAGTCTACATGACAAATAATGTTGCAGTGGACAATGCTGGTGGCTTTGCAATTGGAAAAAATGAGCAGATATATTTGGAGCTTGCTGATGGGACTGGATGTAGGAAGTGAGGGAGAGAAGAATCAAGGAGGATGTATTAGGCAGCTATTGCCATGTAACAAAGCACCCCATATTCAGGAGCTTATAACAACAAGCACTTATTATTACAGCTCATGCTTTTGTGGCTTGGTAATGGACTGGCTGGTCCGAGGTGAGCATTTCCTATTGATCTTAGCTGGATTTGTCCACATTTTGTGGATCAGCAGGGGTGGGAATGATGCATGTCCTGTTCTCATCTAGGCTTGTCTGGGTTAGCTAAGCCGAGGCAGCTCTGACCCAATCGAGTTTTCTGTTTCCTCCTGGGTGAGCAGGCATGTTCTTCTCATGGTGATGGCAGAAGCACAGAGGTAGAAAGCTCCATTGCACTGGCCAAAGAATATCCCACAGGTCCATGCAATTATGATCTAGCATAGTGGGAATGCACCGCTGCCCAGTTATATGGCAAAAGGCGTGGATACCGTGTGGGTTGAAGAATTGGACTCTTCATGCAATCTGCCACAAGTACCTGTCATGCTTCTGGCTAGTTTTTGTTATAATTTTCTCTTCGGTCCACCCTAAACAATTCTCCTCTCTCCTCACCCACAGGTCACCACTCCTATTTGCTTATTCTTCGAGCTTCGGAGGAGGAATGAGATGCATTGCAGACCTGTTCGTGTGGTTTGGCATTCCTGCAGAGGATGGGAGGGCAAAGGGACGCCTCCCCCTTGAGTTTGGCTCTGAATCCACGGGGCGGAGAGTGGACGTGGAGTCTGGCACAGTGTCGTGTGGGCTGAGGCCGAACGTGGGACACACAAGTGCAGGTTTACAAAAGCAATTGAGAAAGACCTTGGCTGAAAGCAAAGAATATCTGCAGCTTAAATACTGGAGCGATTATATCATTTGTGGGGCTTTGCAAGCTAATTTGTTTGCTGCCTTTTCAATTTGCCATCCAGTTTCCATGGTTTCACGGTTGGTCAGAGATGGAATATTCAAACCCGACAGACAGAGCTTGAAGCTGAAGAGCTAAAATGGCCGTGGAATTGTTTTAGAGCACAGACCAGTGGAGAGACGGCCATCCACGGAATGAAGGGAGCCGGAGGCTAGTCCTGGCTTCGCCATCTTCACGCAGCATTCCTTCTCTGCGCCTCAGTTTCCCCACCTGTGATGTGGTGTGAGCTTTTAGGTGGCTCCATTCAGCTCCCTATCAGCAGTAACAATAACAACAGCAATGATGAGTAACAGAAGTAACAGGACTCACGGTAGCGCTTGCTTTGTGCCAGGCATGTGTGAGGTAGGGTCCCGATCTCATTTCCTTCTCGCCATCAGCACAGGAGAAGGAGGTACTGGGGTGAGGAAACAGAGGTTTGCCCCTAATCACACGGCCAATATGTCAAAGCTGGGACAGGAACCACACCTGTCTCATTTCAGATCCTGGGGTCTTCACACTGGCGTGCCCTCTCTCAAGGATTCTTTCTCTCCGGTGCTGTCCAGGGAAACTTCCTATTGGAAACATTCCGGGTGTGCACGGGTGTGCATGGGTGTGCATGGCCCCCACGGTCGCCACTGGTTGGGTGGCACTATTGGGCTCTTGAAAGGTAGTTAGTGTGCCTCAGGGACTGAATTTAAAATCTTATGTAATTTTTAATAGTTTAGCTTTGATTTTGTACAGCCATGTGTGGCTGGCAGTTCCTGCTTGGACAGAGCATGAGAGGCGGTGCTTGGCCGCACCCAAGTGCAGTGTGGCATCGTGTTTAAGAGCCGGGGCTTCGGGCCCTTTCCTGGGCATAAATACCTGTCTGCCACTTACTGGCAGTGTGACCTTGGGCAAGTTACTTACCCTCCTTGTGCCCCAGTTTTTGCATCTTTAAAACGAGGATGACAGTGTGTTGGGGATGAGAACTAAACAACACTTAGAGCAGGCCTGGCACATGGTGAGAGCCGTCCTATGTAAGTGGTCCTCAGTATTGCTACACCTGTACACAAGAAGACGCAAAGATCTGACATAATGGATGCTAATTTGATTCCCACCAAACAGGGCAAGATAGGGTAGTGGGCAGGGCTGGGGCCTGGCTCCCGCCTTGGGTCTCTTGGGTCTCTGTGCCCCCTTCCCCAGCCAACTTGTGCTTTGCTGCTACAGCTAGCGCCTGTCCCTGCTCCCTTCAGAGGACTGTCCTGGGGCACGGCAGCCTTCCTGACCAGAGGGAGAGCTGACAGTGTGCCTGCATATCTGTGTCACCTGCCTCTCCCAGCAGCTCGTAGCCAGGAGTTGACAGGTGTGGGTACAAAATGCTGGCTCCTCTGTCTCCAGGTAAGCACCATCCAAGCCTGAGTGTTGTTTATAACTCGAGGTCCCACGGGGATCAGTAGAGATTTGGACCCTAGTGATTGCCCCCTCGTGGCTCCTTCCCCTTCGTGCCCTGCTCCCTCCAACCCCATCTGATTTCTACGAAACAAAACTCATGGCTCCCAAATCTTGCTGCCCAGCCTGCTCTCTGGAAAACTGACCCAAACAGGTGCTTTTTTTTATGTCCAATCCTGCCTTTAACCCTTCAGTGCATCCCTCCGGTTACTGTGTAGACGAGGACCCTGAATCACACGGAAGGAAGGGGTGGTTCCAATGTCACGTGGTCAGAAGTGAGGGTCTGCCGTGGGACCAGAGCATGTCTTCCTCCAAAGGCCATGCCCTGATATTCTCATGTTCACAGGGGGCTGCCCACGCCCACGGGAGCACTGTTTTTAGGATACAGGGAAATCCTGCGTATGGGGCTGGTGCACACCAGTTTACAGGGCCTGTCCATTCTGGCTGGACCATCACAAGCTACTTTCAATATGACCCCAGCTTATACTCCACACCTTTACGTGGCATGACAGGGAGACATGTATGGGGGGGTTGGGAAATGCAGGCTGCCCTGGAATACCTGGAACACGTGGTGGGTAGGGCGCCTGCGCCTCCTTCCTCTCCAGAGACACAGTGTACCCCTCTTCCCTGTCGCTGCTTTCCCGCAGGCCAAGCCTGCATATCTGCGTACCTGTCTCTGCATACAGGCTGCCTTTAGCGCAAGGCTCGTTTGCACAGTCATTGAAGAGTGGTTGAGGGTGATTAGGAACCAGGCACCGTGCAAGATGAAAATAACACTCCAAGAGGTCAAGGAACTTGCTCAAGGTCAGGCAGCCTGTAAATGCAGAGCTGGGGTTTGCACGGTATCTTCTGAGTGTGTCAGTTCTAGATGCTCCCCACCTCCTCTCTGCAAAGAAGCTGCAGAGAAGACGCAATATGCAAACTCCTGTCCGACTTGCCTTGGATGCTTGACCCAGGTTTTCACTGGGCCCCGTTGCCCCTCTAGGGTATAAATGAACTCAGAGCCCTGCAGATCCCCGAGGACGTCCAGAGCCTGTCCCGTGGGTTTCTGTGGGGTCCCAGATGCTTGCTGTCCCCTGTGCTCAGGGCTCCTGTGTTTCTCTGTTCAGCACCGTAGGACTGAGTGGAGCATCTCTTCTCTTTGTCTTCCCCTGTGCAAGTCTGCTCATGCCAAGCATCGGTGGGCAATGGAGGCCTGGTTGGAGATTTTTGTGAGGGAGACATTGTGGCGTCATTGCTTGGCCATGCCGCCACTGTGGAGTGTCATTGCCCCATCAGCCAGTCTCAGTCCGTCTCTATCCTCTTGGCTTCTACTCTTCTTCCAACCTCATTTTTTGCTCTGTACACAGTCCTTTTCCTTGGAACCCCTTCTCCGTTCCTCTGAAGACTTGCCACCAGCCACTCTCAAGCTTGTGGAGGGTCATTTGGCAGAGTGGTCAGGGCTCCCTGCTGAGCACACCACCCAGGCTTCCTCCCAAGTGCCCACGGTGTCCTTCCTAAGTGGGCGTCTTGTCCCATGGGCTCTTAGCAATGCCGGCCTCACCCACCAAATAAACGGCACGCATGGAGTAATATTCAACTTGTTCCTCCATTTTCACGAATCAAATACACAACTTTGAAGAGCATTTTTAAATGCTGATGGTAATATCTAAATCTATTTCTTTTCTACCTTTAAGAGCCTATGCTCCACATGGAAGATGGGAACGCTAAACTGCTCTCAGTCAGGGGTCTCCACTATCGTATGTCAGCTTCTGCTTGAGACCTGGGCTGCTGTCCCTCCCATGTTGTGTCTCTGACACTGTTTTGTCTCCTGTTACCATCCTCTTTCTGCCCCTTAGGCGTGGCCACCTACCCCTGAACTTGATAGCTTCCGACACCTACATACCCCCACGGTAAAGGTTCTGAGGACCTGGATCTGACCCAGTGACCTCATCCACTGCCCACTAGTCAGCATACCCACTGCAAAGCCAGCCTCTGGCTCTGAACTCAGGGCGAAGACCTCTGGCTTCTTCCTCGTCTCACCTATTTGGATCTTTGGTGGTGGAGGAAAGTAATGGGCTTCTTGCATCGGCCTGTTTTAGTTTCAGCCCAAAGTGGTCTCCTGGGTGCGCTAGCCAACCTGGGCAGTCTCATTGAGGGTAAATGTATGGTTTTCATTAGGCCTTTGGAATGACTGGAAAACAGCTCGTAAGTCTTCCACGATTGTCTAGCCCGGCGCTGCCCACGGTGCTTTCTGTGTTGGGGAAGTGTTCTGTACTTGCACTGCCTGATACAGTAGCCATGAGCCGCAGGAGGGTATCGAGAGTCTAGTGCCACAGAGGAGCTAAGTTTATAATTTTATTTAATTTTAATGAATTTAAGTTTAAAAATAAGTAGCTCTGAGAGGCTAGTCTCTACCATCCTAGTTGGCACAGCTCCGGAGGTTTGCATTAGGGACACAGGTATACACACAGGAAATCACTGAGGGAGTTAGCTGACCCACAGCCAAACCAAACAAACACATACGAAATAACAGATGATGAATAGGGCAACGGGGTCCATTGATTAGAAGGCCACACTGGTGACGACCGTTTGTTAAATAGCTGCCCTGTGCCGGAGGATTACCTGTATGGTCCCATTTATCCAAAGCCCTGGCAACAGCCGCGGTTATCCCCGTGTGACAGGTGAGAGAGCTCCACCTGGGGGGGCTGCGGTAACCTGGCCGAGCTGCACAGCGCGGTCTGGGTCCGAACTCGGGGCAGTCTGACCCTGAAGTCCACGCCTGCTTTTTGCGTTGTTCAGACTTCCTTTCATAGGGCTTTCAACCACCCATTCATCTTTACACAGGACCTTCGACACCTCGCTTTGTCACCGTCCTTCTCTCCTCTGGGTGACAATAACATGGAGGTTTTACTGAACACTTAAGACTTTGCTATCGTCAGACCCAAATATAGGACTGTCATCGACACAGAGGTTTGTGCATATACACGCACACGTCACACACACACACTCGCATGCACAGCTCGACTTTCCCCCTTCAACTGCCCATTGTAGAGCCTTTGTCCCCAGTGGGAGGACTCCTGTGATAAGGGAAACATCCCCTACTCAGCACCAAAGAGAAAGTGGTGGGCAGTGGTCTGAAAGAGGCATAGACCTCCTGAATATGGCCCTTTATCCAGGTTCCTCCTTGTTACTGGAAGTTTCCAAATGGACTAATGCCCACCACAGAGTGTCTGCTGGCACATGGGGATATGTCAGTGATTGGAAGGGCACTCACGGGACCTGCCCGGAATGCCAGTGATTGACAGGTGGCGGCTCTCATGGCTGCAGGATCTATAAACGGACCCTGCAGAAACACCTCCATGAAGAAGTCAAGGTTTGGGTGCTCGCTGAGCAACTGAGGCTGTGCGTCTGCTCTGCTCTCGCAGCTGGCCCAGGATGGGGGGGATGACTGTGCACCAGTGGGTGATAAAAATGCAAACACAGTTGGGGATTCCGGGAGGGAGGGCCCCGTTGCCATGATTCCAGCTCTCATCACTGGGCTCCTGCTGTGACTATATCCTGTTCCAATGAATTTACCATCTCTTTCGCTTTGAGAGGGGATTTCCAGTACTACAAGTCTTACTTTCTGCAACCCCAAACGGTGAGACGTTAACCCAAACCATCTTTGAGGAAATAAGTCAAATGCCAGATTGGGTGCTGTATTAATTAATGCATCGTTAGTTGCTGTAAATACGTACATGCCAAAACCCAGTGATGGATGTGGCAGAGGTGCATTTCACCTTCACACAAAGTCTGATCAAAGGCAGGGCGAAGCTGGCAAGGGGCTCTGCTCCCCACAGTCATCCAGGGATCCAGGCTGACTGCGGCTCCACCACCTTCCACAGGTGGCTTCTGTGGCTGCTCTGGGCATGGCCCAGCCAGCCCACAGGAACAGAGAGAATGCACATTCACCTGTAGGTTTTTGTGGGCCAAGCATCGATGTGGCCTATGTTACTTCTGCTCACACCCCATTGGCGGTGCTCAGCCACATGGCCCCAACTCACCACAAAGGAGGCTGGGAAGCATTGTCCAGCTGTGGTCCCAGAGTGACAGGAATAGATATGGAGGACAGCTAGCCAGTCTTTGCTATGGACCTTAATTTCTCAGCTGTCAGATAAGATTTAAAGAGACCTGTGCTTTTTTAAACAATTCACTCTGAGGCTAATGGGTTGGGGTAAGTTGTTGTTGGTTTCCCCCCACCCCCGCCCACCCAAGAACATTGTTTTAGAAGATACATGTTAAAAACAAAACACTACATGAGGGAAGGCCTAGTAACATGAGTTGGAAAACATCTGATCATTCATTGGACTCTGCGTATGCCAACCAACCAAGTCTGCTCGGCACGTGAGCTGAAATAAGCCAAAAGCTTGTGTCGTCCATCAAGTAGTAACTAATGTGACCTTCAAGGCCCAGCATCTGTGGCCACCGATATTTTCCCAATGTCACCCACTGGCACTACACATCTCCCGCTGAGTGTCCCAGCCGTGCTGTCCTTTGGTTCCCTGAAGACTATGTGTTGCTCCTACCTCAGTACCTTTGCATAAGCTCTTCCCATTTCCCAAAATGCACCAGACATCCTGATGCCCCCACTCGAGGCAAGCAAGAGCAAGCCACACTCCAGTATCTTCAGACTGTCTCCTCCGTGGGCTCCGTCCATGCCCGACAGGGTGGACTTGCATCCTGGTGGAAGGCAGTGTCGCCTGTGGATAAAGCTAGTGTTTTGTGTTTTCCAATGTATTGTGGATAAAGAGCTGTTTACTCCTAGGCCCACCGAATGCATGTTTCTTGTAATAATTTTAATGTAGAAATTAAAGAACGAAAGTTGGCCAGCTTTGTGCTTTTATTAACGACAAGTTTCAGGCATTGTTACTTTTTCTTTGTTTCACGCCATTTCTTTTCAGCGAGAAATATGCTTAGTACATCTATTTGCTTTGGATAACAAAATAATAGGCTGTGTGTGTGTCTGCCACTTCAAAAATTGTGCCTGGGCCAGGTTGGCACTTACAGAAATTTAAGATAAATAATGCTTTTTCAGGCTAAATTTCTCCCATTATCGTTCTCAGACCGCATTCGGTGCTGCTGCTAATTTCTTATAGAGTCACCCGGTGGTGTTTCTGGCCCGCGCTCTTTAGTGGAGGTGGAGCAAATGGAAAGCTTAACAAAATCACACCAGTATTTACCGGACACCCACATTTTCCAGTTTAAGCCCCCTTGAAGCCCTGTGAGAGGCTCCCCCAGTGTTTTCATCCCCCTTCTGCCTTCCGTGCTGCCTCTTGCCATCGCTGAAGCCCTGTTCCTCATGTGGAGTAGTGGAGTATCTCGTTTCCTTGCAGTAATCAGTTGAGCTGTGAGTTTTGCTTTTTTCTCTGTCTCCACCCAGATCACCAAAAACAAAGATTCCAGCTTACCCAAGATGAACCTCAAAGGAGACCTGTGACGAGTGAGAATGGCTGGAGAGTCTCACCTTCCCTCAGAGGACAAGTGAAGCATCGTGAAGGTGACAGGGAGCCCTGTTCGGGAGAGGTCATCCTACCCCTCCCACTTCAGGAGGGAAAGGGGTGGGGGAGGGTGCAGAAGACACAGCTCTGGTGTTTCCTGTAGAGAGTCACACAGAGACCCCGTGTGACCTGGGCGTAAAGCGCAGTAAAGGGGGACCTCGGAGAGAGGTCAGCACCCAAGGATGGCCCAAGGTCCCTCTGTGTGGATGGCAGAGCTGCGGTGGCCGGTGCATTATCGTTCCCAACAGCCCATCCCTCCTGTCTGCAGGCCCTTTGCCCAGTGACTCTGCGTCCTGGGCTCCATCCAGCTGGCTGTCGCTTGTGTCAGCCAGTGACCCAGTTCTGGGCCTGGGCTGGGAGGGGCACCCTGTGTCTCTCTCCCTCTTTTTGCACTTAGGCCATTGCTGTGAGGGGGACAGTGCCCCGGGGAGCCGGCTGTTCCAGAAAAATCCCACCAGCCTCTTCCAGACCTGCAGCCTGAAACAGAGCCCACATACCTGTGAGCGTGATGATAAAAGCTTGTTGCCGCTCTAAGCCACGGAGTGTGGGGTGGTTTGTTATGTAGCATTGTGGTGGCAAGAGGTGACTGATACAGTCTGTAAGGGCCTGAAGGAGACATGCAGACTGGTAGGGCGGGCTGGCTCAGCACCCCAGACGCTTCCTGGGGGGTTGTAAAAAACCAGCACCCCTGGGAAAGGGCACTATGTTGACCTAAGTACCCACGGCAGGGCGGCTGCACAGAAGACCCCGAAGGGGGCCCGGGGCCCATCAGATATGTCACGTAACAGACGCAGAGGCTGAGTGTGTCCAGAGCGGGTAGCAGGGAGACCTCTCACGGTGGGAAGAAGAGCGTGTATCCTTTCAACAAATATTTACCGAGCACCTACTATGGGCCAGGGAATGTTCTAGGTGCTGTGGTTATGGTGGTCCACAAATCAGCGCATGTCCCTGTCCTCTTACCACTTACATTCTAATTACTGAAAATAAGAATAACACCTACATTAGGCTGCACGCTTACCGGCGGTAGGACTAAGTCTTAGAGTGGAAGTGGCTGAAGGAATGGCTGCACAGGACCTGAATTCCACTTTTTCCTGCCCAGGAGGAGGCGAGGCTGGTTGAAGAGCGGGCAGAAGAAGCCGGAGGTGAGGGTCCCCGCTCACGCACGGAACGTGCGGCCATCCCGTCCTAACTGTGGCTAACACACGCCCCTGCCCCAAAGACGCCACTTCGCCTGCCCACCTGCCTGCCCCTGACCAGGAGGGGTGGCACGTGGCACCGAGGGCCACAGCACCTTCTCCTGGCCTCAGACGCTCCCTTGCGAGCCCCCCTCACCCCCTGTTTTCATGGGAAAGCCCTTCTTCTGAGACTCATGCTGCTCTCCAGCCCTGCCATCTTTTCTCATCTTCCTGGTCCCTCTTTTAAGTTCTCAAAGACCCTGACTTGCGGCTTCCTCCCCTCAGCAAGTCCGACTGTTCCCTTGACGGACCTTGATGCCCCCGAGGGTGGTGCTTCCGGTACTTTCCTCTCATACTTCACTGACCTTCTCAAATGCAGTGGTTTTCACCTCCACCCACCTGAGCCACCCGTCCCATCGCCAAAGCATGCATGTTGCTTCCTTCTCATCACCCCCCTCCTCCCTCGCCCTCTCTTCCTCCCGCCTTCCTTTCCAACATCTGCTGTGTGCCAGCTCCATGCTGGACCCTTCACTGGGCTTTGGGGATACAGCAGTGATAAGAACAGCCACAGTCCCTATCCTCAAGGAACTTTCCGACTACAGTTTCTATTCGTTTGGTTCCCTCACTACATTGCTCCCGTGATATCCACTCGCTGACCTCAAGTGACCTCAAGTTTGAGACTTCCCCAGCCCTGGGAGTACAAAGTGCATTGTCTCCACCATTCTCGTGTTTGCTTTTCACACAAACCCTGCAAAGCATATACTACTATTGTTACTACCAATAATAGCTGCCCGTTATCACATGATTCAGACATGCCAGCACTGTGCAGGGGCTTTATCTGCACCCACTAGGTCCTTGAACTCCTCCCAAGGAGATGTTATTGTTACCCTCATTTGGAGGAAACCGAGGTGCTCACAGCAAGAGACGAGTCTGGGGCAAGGGTAGACGGGGGCAGGCGGTGGCACTGTGGCATGGAGGACTGGTCCTGGGAAGACAGGATGCGGCGAGGCCAAGAAAGAAGGGGAGGGAGCTCAGGGTGGCCTTGGCCATAAGCAGATCATTCTGGGAGAGGAGAGGGTCAGTGCTGTGGGGGTAGGGGGTGGGGCTCCAGGAGAAATGCAGGCACTCCTACTCCCTCGCTCAGCAGGAAAGCCACAGTTGAATAATTCCGATGGAGAGGGCAGTTTTACATTCTCAGGAAGCTTGGAAACACTTGAAAACCATCCTGCCTTAAGGGCCTCTGAGGCTTATCTTATTCGAATTAGAAAAATGCCCGGGGTCTCCAGCCTGTGAAATCCCAGAGGTCCTTACTGCGGCCTCCCAGCCCCTTCCGCGGCTCCGCTCTCTGTGGCCTCGGCGAGAGTCATCAGACAGCACTCGCATTTGTCTGTCCCCAGTGTTCTCTTCTGTCCCCCCGACCCCGCCATCCTTTCAAGGAGCTGAAAGCTGGTAATGGAGCCGATGGCGGTAATTCAGGAGGTTGTAGTTTACTTTTTATTTTATAGGTGTTTGGATTCTAAAGTTATGGCTCGCGTCCCATTTTGGGACGATCAGAAGTGTTGCCGAAGAATCTGTGAGTCAGCGAGCAGATCAGTTTCCATCTCCTTGTTTTGTCTGCTGAGAAACACGAAGGGACAGTAACAGGTTCCTGCGTGTTCTGAGAACCAGGCGGGGCGCTTCTGGTCAGCGTCCGCCACACACGCAAGAGCAGCGCAGTGCCTCCTGCGGCTGTTTAAAGGCAAGTTCCCCCTGCTGAGTGCGATGGAGGCATGCGCCCTCTCGGGTATGGCATTTTCTCAGTATCTGGCATATACAGCTTGATCAGCAAATATTTGTTAAATACGAGTAAGTGGATGAACGGATGAAGCCCAGTGAAATCCACAGCCGGCAGCGCTGGTGTAGTTCCCGTTTGCATTAATTGTCTGGATTTCTGTGCTCGGTGTGGGGCATGACGATAGAATATTCTGGGAGGGAAGTGCTTATCTGTGCTTGGGTGGGCTTGGAGATGAGCAGGGCCTGGGCGGCCCACGCAGGGAGGCGGGAGCTGTGGAAACTGGTCTGGCCACAGAGGCTGGCTCCGAAAGGACAGCCGGGATGTCTAGGCACAGAGTCCTGGGGCTGCAACCGTCTGCAACCCGATGTCGGCAGTGGGGCTTGTTGAAGGAGCCGAACAGGTGGGCAGCAAGGGGCACGGAGTAACAGGCTGGCGCTGACCTTACGAGAAGCATGTGGGCTTTGGGGGAAGTCACTGGTACGTGGTCCCTTGGGCTGAGACGGACTCAGCAGCCCGAGGCACAGAGGGGCAGATCTGGGACCAGAGAGGAGGAGTGAAGCGAGCATCCTGTAAAGGGCCTAGGTGTGCCGAGTCCCAGATTTCCAGAGACAGGGGGATATCTGTGCGCCCATTTCATACATTCAGAGAGGAGGGGTGGATGGAGGCCAGGAAGCCTTTTAGCAGAATGAGTCGGGACTGTCCAACATTTCCTTTGGCACCAGAATCTACTTCATAACCGAGACAGTAGCAGCAGTGAGAGTAGGAACAAATAACAGCAGCAGCAGTGGCTCTGTGTGCAGAATGTGCCATCGGTATTTTTCATTCATTATGTATGTTGGGCATTACCACTCTTATCTTAACAAAGAAGGAAACCAGCTCGGAGAGGCTGAGTAATTTGCCAGTGGGAGCACGGGATTTAGTGGAAAACAGCCGAGCTGGGATTCATACCTAGGTTTCCTCTGACCATTCTCTTAACTTTCCCCTTTGTTCCACCACTTTGCCTGGTCTTGGCTGTGACAAACATCCAAGGAGAGACAGTCCAGAAAGCCGTTGACAGCAGGATGATGTGAAGTGTTAGTTCCCTCCTCCACCCCTTCCAAGGTCATGGCTCCCGGGGCCCACCTTTCCCACTTTGATACGGACCTTAACTCTCCCTGTTGAAACATCATATTCTGGACCCAGCGTTTCAAAGAAAGTCATTTATTTCCCATTACTATGTTCCCAGAGGGGCCCGAGCTCCCTCTTGCTCTGGTTCACTTTCCTGTCACTGCCAACTCGCAGCGAAAACCCCATCCCCTTTCCATGGCTGGAGGCTCCTGCTTCTGGCCCCTCCATCATTTCTGCTCTGCTGGGTGTCAAGGGGAAAATGGTTTCCTCCTCCAGGTTTCCAGGACAGCGAACACACATCTCACATCAGACGTTAGGCAGCTTCCAGGGTGTCACAGGCCGTGAGTGTGCTCCATGCCCCCCCCACAGCAGTGCCCACTGCTGACCTGCACCAGCATCCTGACACACACACAGTGACCAGGGTGTAAGGTGCAATCTCAGAAGGTCCGGGGGGGAGAGAGGGAGAGTAGCCGATAATAATTGCTTTGATGGTAATGACATTTCTTCGGTGCTTGCTAGTGCGAGGCACTGGTGAGGGTCTGGGAGGGAAGGCAAATAGGAATTCATGGTCCTCGTTCCTGAATCAGAGGCTCTGCCCTCCTGTGGAGGCAGACAGCTATGAGGTCCAGACACACCTTTCCCACGTTCTGGCCATGAAGTGGGGTGAAAGCATTAGAATCTGAGCTTCAATGTCCTATGGCAAAAATGAGGGTAAGACGCACCTAAAAGGGCTCTTGCAGGAATTCAATTAAATACGTTGACCACCCAGTAGAGATTTAATAAATAATTATCTTTGTGATTTGTAAAAGTGATTTTGGATGTTATCTGAATTATTCTGAAGTCTGGGTCATTTGCCATTTCAGAATTATTTATTGGGAAAAATGGATGTCTTTTTTTCCTGTATAACCTTAGGCAGGTTACTTCACTATCTGTGCCTCAGTTTCTTCATCAGTAAGATGGGATCACAATACTTACATTATAGGATAGTTAAGAAGATTCAATGTGTCTACACTGATGCTTATAATGATGACTGGCATATAGTAATTATGGGCTCAATATAAGACCGATTTTAGCATTATTGTTGTGATATTTCTGTTACTTTTCAGCAGAACACAATAAAGTTTTTCACAGAAGGGTCTCAGATACTAAACAGCCCAGATGCCGAGGGAGGAATCTTTGCCAACTTAGCTTAGACTAGAAATATTTACCAACCCGGGAAGATGCCTAGAAGGAAAATGATACTCCTTTTGCAGATTGTTGTAACCGGAGGGTGAATAGAAGAAGGAGGCTTGCTTGCTAAGAATTCATTGTGTCACACTTTGCCATCTCTCATCTCCCAAGGCCCCTTAGCTCCCATGAGATCCCAGAGCACCTGCCACTGCCCTCAGGTCAGGACATGAGAAGCTGCCAATTCACCTGCTGTAATGATCGACTGCTGTGGATGTTCCCAGGGACCCACCCTGAGAGCCTTAGTCACAAAGGGACCAAAAGGGCCCTTAGGGACAGGTGTCAGTATCTACTGACAGCATAAGGCTGTGTTACAAATCACCTTAAAACTCTGTGGCTAAAACCATAAGCATTCATTACTGCCCACGAATCTACTGGTCAGGTGGGTGGTTCTTCTGGTTTTCGATGGGCTCATAGAGTTTCTGCTGTCAACTCTGGTTTAGTGGATCCAAAGTCTGTGGATCTCATGTTCAGTGGGCCTTAGGGTGATTTCTCCTGCTGTAGCAGACTAGCTTGAGCTTGGTCTCTGGCTACCCTGGGCATGTCCTTATGGCAGGGCAGTGATATGAGAGGGAGGAAGGAGAAAGGAAGGGAGGATGACAGAGAATGAAAGAGAGAGAGAGAGAGGGAGAGAGAGACATGAGAAAAACAAAACCTCTTAACGCTTAGGCTCAGTCCTAGTACCGTGTGACTTCTGTCACATTCTATACAGTCCAAAGCAATCCACAAGGCCAGCCCAGATTCAAGGAGGTGAGGAAACAGACACCATCTTCAGATGTGTGTGCTTGTGGGGGCAGGAGGACTGGAAAATTCCATTGTCAAGGGCAGAGACACAGGGAAGACATTCATATGGGCCATCAGTGCAGTCAATCTACCATAACTCACAGCTTCTAACCGGAATAGCCCGGTTTCCAGGTGGAGGGGTTGAGGAGAGAACAGGAACAGCAGTGAGGACACCGGCTGCTGGCCTGGGCTCACACTTCCTCCTGATCAGGTGTAGGATTGGGGCTGAGCTGGTGGAAGGTAAGCTCTGAGATGAGGCATCTGAGGAGATCGTTCGGAGTCCAAGGCACTGGAGTGATGCCATATTCATATCCAAGGGGGACAGGCACCCCCATGAAACAGAGTGTCCTACATGGATGATATGTAGGGGACAGCCCTTGTGTGATGAGGACTGTCTGCTAGCAACACTGTGAGGCTGGCTCTGGGCTGCATCAGAGTCCCCTGCCCCCACGTCCACCACTTTACTTGAGACAGAATGGATGCAAGGGTCAGGTTCTCTTTCAAGAGTTTGAAAGTTAATACATGAAAATAAAGGAAAATTGGTATAATTCAGAAAGATGAAAAAATAAGGTAAAACAGATAACCCAGCTTTATCACCCAATATAATCACTGCTAACATCTTAATACATTTCTCCAGCCACCCTTTCCCTCCTGAATATATATGTGTTTTAATAGAATACATCTACTAGAAATAAGCATTTTCAAAACCACAGTCTGTAAGGGGACTTGCTTTTGTGTTCTGTTTGTTTTTTTGTCATTTTATGGAACATAATGTTGACCCTAATAATTCAAACTAACTAACTCTCTCTCTCTCTGTCTCTCTCTCTCTGTCTCTCTCTCGACTTTACTCTGTTTTTAAAGGTAAAAACAACAAAATGACTTAACCCAAATTCTAGAATAGGAGATATAGAAAACTTAGTCATCACATAAACAAGCACCAAAGAGTCGATTCCATGATCTTCTCTGGCTCCCCGTACCGAGAGACTGGTCTGAGCTCTTGACTGGGGTGTTTGGGAGGCCAGTCCAGCTCAGGTGTGGCTGCCACTCTGAGTCTCAGGCATGTGCTGGCCCTCTCCTGGGAGTTCTATGTGACTCAGTTCAACATTTGGCTCAAGGTCTCAGACCTTCTAACTGATGTGACTTCCTTCTCAGTTGTTGCTTAAGCATATGATCTCCTTAAGAGTCAATTTTTTTTGTTATAAGAACATTTAACATGAAAACTTCCCTCATAGCACCTTTGAAGTGTGCATTATAGTTTTGTGAGCTATAGCACTCTGCTGTACAGCAGACCTCTAGGACATCATCTTGGATACCTTTGGTTTCTCCCCATGTTCTCCTCCTTACCCGCTGAGCCCCTGGCAACCCCCATTCCACCCTCTGTTCTCAGTTTGACTATGTTAGATATCTCATATAAGTGCAATCGTGTAGTATTTGTCCTTCTGTTCTGGCTTATTTCACTTAGCCTATTTTCTTCCAGGTTCATATACTTATCTCTCAATTCATCAAGTTATGCACATGAAACATGTACAATTTTAAAAAAGAGAGCCAAACCTTTGCTTTCTGATTGCCCCGGATGATGTTGCTTTCTCCAGCGTGTCTCCAAGGTGCTGCCTCTCGGAGTTCCCTGCCGTGGAGCAAGGCTTCCGTGCGTCTATGGTTTTGTTTCTCTCTGACTCTGAGTCTCTGTTTCTTTCAGTGCCTGGGGTGACCAGAGGCTGTATTCCCTCCATGGAGAGGGGGGTGGAAGAGGCATTTAAGAGGCAAGCAGCTCCAGTGGAACAGGCTTTTAAAACCTACCTCATCCGAGAGCCACTTTGGGTTTCAACAGCCCTCGGACCCCTCATTTCCGACAGTCCCAGTGTTTCCTGCATAAACCAGCAAACGCCCCAGCCCCAAAGCAGCGATGTAGCATTCCTCTCGACCATTTCAGTCTCTGTCACAAGATGACAAAGCCACAGATTATGTTCTTTGCATAGCTATGATCATATGGTTCATACATCTTAAGATCCTGTCTCAGGTAACATTATTTTAGCAGCATTTCCCTTTATAATGCTTATGTAATAGTCTACCCCGTGAAAAATATTTATTCTCTTATAATTGATCATTAGGTTGCAGTGACTATCTACGCATCAAGCTTTTTATTTTTTTTTTCTTTCAAATTTAGGATCTCTTTCTTGGGATGGACTTCTAAAAGCAGGATTATTTAGAATAATAAAGGCATGGCCATTTAAAAGAGACTTCCGAAACAGTTTTCTAAATTACTCTCCTAAAGGGCGCACCAATTAAATCTCCCACCAGCGACAGATCAGAGTGCCTGTTCATTGCCCAGAGGCAGCGTTTTCAGGAGTTACTTTGAACAGTGGAAGAGAGCCAGCTCCCTGGGCTTCAAAGGTATTTCAGATGAAAGGCATGATTTGAAAGGGGACAGCAAGGGGAGAGGGAGACCTGGTGGTGAGGAGGTTTAGCAGGGGAACAGAGTGCCAATCAGCACAGGGCTGGACCACGTGGACTTCACAGGGTCTTGGGTTCTCCTCCACCAGGTCCAGCATGTTCCCTAGGAACTCCTTTTCAGCCATCAGAGCCCAGCTCCAGTGCCCCCTCCTCGGTGAAGCCTTCCTGGACTCCAGGGTAAAGTTGAGGTGAGGACTTCTTCCTGCACATGCCATTAAACTCTGAATATTCCCCATATCATGGTACTTACCACCACTCTGCTCATATCCCCACTGGCCCAGGAGCTTACTTCTGGTAGGGGCCACATTTTACCCATTTCTGGGTTATCCCTGTGCCTTGCCCATAATAGGGGTCACCAGAGGTCTGCTGACGGGGTGATTAGATCAAATGGGCCTCATCAACTAGAATTGCTCCATCCAGTTGGCTCACATGCAGATTTCTCGACCCCTGGGGCAGAGTCTTTGCAATACCTAGTTGGATGTTCCCTCTCCCGTCGTACCTGGCTTCTGGTCTCTGTGTCCTGCCTCTCCCCACACTCAGCTCTAGGCTTAGAACTACCTCAGACCCTGTGTCATCTCCCTATTAAGTTGCTTACTTGGCAAATATTTGCTGAGCACCAACTGTATGCCAGGCATTGTTCCAGGCATGGGGGAGCAGTTGTGAGCAAGACAGGTGAAGTCCCTGTTTTGTAGAGCTCATCTTCTCATTGGCATGGGGGGTATGACAGCTTTCCTGGTAGCTGCCAGTGTAGTAGAGGGGGTGGGATAAAGTGGGATGTGGTGCCCCTCTGGCATGGACAGCTGGGGAAGGTCTCACATCAGAGCTGAGTTTTGAATGACAAGGAGGTGCCAACTGGAAAGACTGGAGAGTAGAGAATTCTCTGCAGAAGGAACAGCCAGCACAGAGGACCACAGAATGGTAAAAACCTGGCACATCGGGACAACAGACAAGAGGGATGCAGCCAAATCATAGGACATGAGAGAACGGAGTGGAAGAGCAGGTTAGCAGAGCCCAGATGATGAAGGACATTGTGGATTAAAGGAAGAAGTTGCACTTAACACCAAGGGCAATAGAAAGCTAGGAGAGAGTCTTAAGCAGTGGAGGGTGTGCTGAGGTTTGCTTTGCTTGCTGTGTGAAGAATGGACAGCAGGAAGGTCTTGCCACGTTTCCAGGCATAAAGAGATGGTAGCCTGGCCCCGGTGGCAGTGGGGGAGATAGAGTGGGTTTAAGTCAAGCTTTGGCATGGAATTCCAGGTGTGAGGACCCAGGAGGATTCTAGGATGGTTCTGAGGTACTTGGCTTGCAGTCTAGGTGAACAGTGGTGTCTTAGAAAACACTGGGGAGGAAGAGGGATTTTTCCTTTTTCCCAGGGAAAGGGTGGGGAAGAGCCAAGAATCAAGAATCTTCCTTGTTTGCTAGACCCTCCAGGTCTGGGACTCTGACTTGCTCAGCCTGGTCCACAGATGCTGGTCTCCTGTTTGGATACCAGCCTGTGGAGACTTGGGCTA
This sequence comes from Trachops cirrhosus, assembly GCA_028533065.1. NCBI lineage: Eukaryota > Metazoa > Chordata > Mammalia > Chiroptera > Phyllostomidae > Trachops > Trachops cirrhosus. The sequence goes on from CM052539.1 coordinate 8,267,901, forward strand.
AATCCTCCAGATACACACTGTGCTGGTATACACCTGTCCTGCAGACCCCACCCCCAATTGTGCCGTATTCTGGATGCTATGCGAGGCTTCTTCCCTTTCTCTACAGCTTGCTCTGCTCTCATACCCCCTACTGATCTTCCCACTCTATCCTCAGCTTCCAGTGTCTGCCCCACTCCAGAGAGCAAAGCTGGCAGCATCACCATGCAGGCATGGACCACAGCTCCCGGGTCTCAAGGTGGAAATAAAAGTGGCTAGCAGATATAATGCTTATTATATGCCATGTATGTATCTTGGCTCAATCAGTCACCATAGCAGTCCTACTGAGTTGCTACTATTATCATCCCCATGGCACTGATGAGGACATTGAGGCTGAGAGTGTTCATGTATCTTGCCTATGGTTGCACAGATGCCCAGGAGTGGAACTATTGGCTTTGAGCTCCCTGGCAGCCAAAATAAAAAGGGAAACATGACTAGTTTATAAGAGTTTCATGGCCCATGGGTTGACAGCAGAATAATTTTTCAGTTGAAGCCTAGATTTCCCGTGTACAGAGAATGGACAGAAGGTTTCCCTTGTGTCCTCATCAAAAGAACCTTGTCTGATATAGTGGGAAACCTCCTTAACAAAAATTACTGTATTAAAATGTGTTTGCTTTGCTAAGTCATTTTGTATTCAAGGGAAGTAGCCTTGGGAACGGCTCTCTGTTCAAGGTCAGGTACCACTTTTCTGTTTCCCCTGGGTCTCCGGGGCACCTAGTGGGTCTTCTGCGCGTGGGACTTTCTCTGTCAGTGTTATTGCTTGATTTATGCTTAATTAGGCGTCTACAGAATCTCCGCACCATGTGTCTCCTTCTCCATTGTATCTAAGAAACATCCTCTGGCTTTAAAAATTGCTGATGGGTAACTGAGAGGGGGAAATAATTAGTGAGGAAAATCGAAACAATGCGTCCTGAATTTATGGGCATTCTTGCAGAAATATCTTTTAGGGAGTAAGAATTACCATAAATCCCAAGGGCAAACGATAGCACTTGATGTAAAAGCAGAGAAGCTAAGAGTCAGCAAAAACCCCTGGCACTCCGCACACTTTGTTTTCCGGAAGACAAAAGGAGCCGCCGTCAAGTTGGTTTTCTGGGTCAGCGATTGGCCCCCTTCTCATCCCTCTTTTCCCGCGCCCCACCCTGCCACGTGCCGAACGTCAGGTGGGTGTGCCTGGGGATGTCTGGCACGTAGAGGTTGCTCATTTCCAAGAGTGACAACATCCTCCTTAGTTACTTCCAACTGGCTGCAAAGAGACCACGGCTGGAAAGAAGATTTCTTTTTCAGAATTACAGCACCAGAGATGCACAAAGAAGTCAGACCGAGCTGGTGGTTAGGGAGACACTTAACTCCCACTCTGTGTGGAAGGGTCCCCATTGGGGTGACACCCCAGGACTGTCTCTCTCTCAGACCTCCACTGCTCTTCCTCTGGGAGAAGAGAGACTGGCCTGATTGGCTAGTTTGGAGAAGGAACAGGGTATCCCTAATGTGGACTCTTTCTGGTTTTCTCTTCATTCTGCCTACCTTCAGAAAGCACGCCCTCCCTCTCTACTCGTCCATGCTGTAGGTTTTTACAGCTTGACTGTGACCCGGTAGGCGAGCCTGCCCAATGCTGGGATGCAGCCTCAGGAAGCCAGTCGCTGCCACTCACTTAAGCCTTGGTCTTCAAAGAGATGAAGGTGACATTTCAGATGCCCACTGCCTGACTCCTTGGCTTATTACTTCCTTGGTCTTGTACCAGAGTAGAGGAGGGGTGTCCTGTATTTGGATCCCTAAAACACCAACACTGGCCATGGGCAGGGAGTTGCCCGTTTATGACAGGACAGCAGGCCTGGGCAAAGGCTCACAAGACATAATAAATAGTTCATTGAAGGACTGAGGGTGACTGGTGGGTCTCCTCAAAATTCCAGGCAGGCTACTGGAGAGGCCATCCACAAACTGCCATTGGAGAAAGCAGGTGGCAGGTATTGGTGGAAGGCCGTGTCTCCAGGTGAAGGTCTAGAAACACTCAGAACTGGAAAACCAGGTATGGAGTCTGTAGTAGACAAGAACACTTTTGCCTGTTTAGCATCCATTTCCCCTTCTTCTGGCAACTGTTCTCAATCTACCGGGAAGGTCTTTGCCTATTGGCTCCTTCTGCCTCTCTCTGAGTGTGGGTATCAAGCTGATGAGTTGCAGTTTGGGGACATTTATGGAACTATGGGGAAAGAGAAACTCTGCTTTGAGACTAGTAGCCGGATAGATGCGAGTCTAAGGCCATCGGTGGGCGTCTTGCCCACAAGGTGTTGGGGGAGATGTGGCTCATACACATCAGTATCAACCCAACACAGAGGAAACTGGAGGCAAGAGGTGGATCCCTCACCTGCATCCAGCTGTGCCAAAGCTAGCCACCTGGACTTCTTCATTGAGAGATACCTTCCCTTTTTGCTTTTACCTATCTGAATCAGCTTTATTCCCCACTGAAATGAAAATAACAATTAATAAATAAGTAAAAAAAGGTAATGTTTATTTGCAAGGAGATGGAAACCACACATTCATTCTTTCTCTTTTACAAATACTCCCTGAGCAGCGGCCCTGAGCCAGGTTCTTGGCTGGGTCCTTCCCGGTGACACATGGATGAACAGACGCCGTCCTCGCCCTTGGAAGCTCATGGCTTGCTGGGGAGACAGACGAATGATCAAGTAAGCATGATGCCTTGTAGTAGGTGAGATAGGAGAGGTGCATGGAGAGTGCCTGGCAGCCCAGGAGAGGTCATGGTTCCAGAGCAGGAGCAGTGAATTGGGACTTACGGATGAGCAGGATTTAGAAAAGCAGAGAAGAATACAATGGTATCTATGACAACGTGGAGAAGGGAGAGGTCAGGGCAACATGGAGTAATGATGATGAATAGAAACGTTCTATCTAGTTAACATCTGAGTGCTTATTATACACAGGACGCTATTCCAAGTACTTTAAATACACAATCTCATTTAATCCTCATGGTGATTCCACGTGGCAGGTACCTGTTTTACAGGTAAGAAGGTGAAGGAACTTGCCAGAGCTACTCATTAGGCCGAGGCTACGGGGATATGAGGCAAAATGTAAGGAGCGATGGTAGATGAAGCTTGTACATTGGAGTCAAGAAGGATTGTAAATGGTTTTGAATATAATGCAAAGGGTATAATTAGAACACAGAAAGGGTGCATTTACTGAGTGCCTACTGTATGCCCGGCATATACCTGATCTCATCGAATCTTTACAACTCCCATACTTGATAAAAGTTGTTAGCCACATTTTTACTGAAAAAAAAAAAAAACTCAGACATGTTTTTATCCTCCTTAAATCATGCTAGTAAGTGGCAAAAAGAAAAAAGAAAGCCTGACCTATTACCATATTTTTTATCTACTGTACTCCTCTCCACTCTTTTTTAATGACAATTATTTGTAATCCATTTTTGATTTCTGACCATCTGATGAAAGCCGTCTGTCCTGATGCAGGCGGCAGTACAGACAAGAGTTTGCCTGTGATTTATTTCTTCGTGTGGGAACTGGATTTCCTATGAGGGACAGACTAGAAAAACAAGTTGTACAAAGAATTATTTCTCTCTCAATTTTTCCCCCTGCAAAACATTTACAGCCACTTCCTTAAAAAAGGCAATAAATCCCAATTTTGCAAATGAATAAAAAATGTAAATTTAAGTTCTGCTGAAGTGTGAATTTCAGCAGGAAGTCCGCCGTTATTTGACTAAATAAGAAAAAGAAATTTCGAAGCTGTTTTTGTAGGACAACATCGTTTTTGCTATCTAATCACTTCCAACCCATTTTGTTGGCAGTGAGGCCCCCAAACTGTGACTCACGAAGTAATGGCACATCATTGTTCCCAGAGCCCCCGTTGCCGGACAAGGGCAGATGTGCGTCCAGGGAGGCCCAGATTTCCCTAGGACTCTGAGTTCAATTTATGTTGGATAATCCCCTCTGTCCTTGCATTAATGAGGTCAGCTTTGGCAGGTTCTGTGCATTCTTGATGTCGTCTATGTCAGCAAGGTGGGGAGGGTGACCCCGGTTCCACCGTAAGGCTGTCTGTACAGTTGTAAACCTCAGAGTTCTGCCATTTCCAGGTGTCCGCAGGTTTCTGTTTGCAGCGACACTCACAAGGTTTTATCCTTGTGGACCATGGTCTGCAAAAGCATTTCTTCTGACCTTGGAAACCGGATAACTCTCCACCTCTCGGCTCTTCCAGAGCAGTGAAAATGGCCAAAAAGCTTGGGGAGTTTTGCCAGTATCCATATGGTAAATGCTGGGCTTAAATTCTAAATGTTGCCTCATCCTTCTTGCCAAAAATGTCAGCCAAACATTTCTCTTCGTCAGGTTATCCCGAGAAGGGCGTGTTCTTCAGTCTACAGAAAACACAACTGTCTACCAGAGGTTCAGCCAGAGTTTCAGCCCAGGGCTTCAAGACTTGTCCTCTAAAGCTAGCATGTCTTTCTGGAGAAGGTCTTCGGAGCCTTTCCTGTGTCTTGATAAAATGTACTGAGAAGGGGGTTCAAGGCGAGGACAGCAGGAAGTTCCCTGAGGCTGACTGTCCAGGCCTGACACTCAGGCCCACTGATACAGAAAGCAACAGGGACAATGTCACCTGTCTCTTCTCTCCTTACTGCCTCAGTGCTCTGTGGCTGTGACAAAGCACTCCACAATTTAGTGGCTTCAACAATAGCCATTTACGTAGCTTGTGATTTTGTAGGTTGACAGTTTGGGTGGGGCTCTGCTGGTGGAGCTTCTGCCCTGGACTGGGCTCCGTGAACCTCTCCTGGGCTCACTCAGGTGTGTCTGCATTAATGCTGGCGGGCTGGCAAGGCCAGCTGATATGTGATTGGCCATGCTGGTCTCAGTGGGTGGGGTATCCGAGCCCTCTCTCCACCTGGACTCTTATCCTCTAGAGGCAAGGCTGGGCTTGTTCAAGTGGATCTAGGAAAAGCCAGAGGGCAAGTCTGTGAGAGCAAGCCCAGGTGCTTCTCAAGGTCGTGTGTGTGTGTGTGTGTGTGTGTGTGTGTGTGTGTGTGTGTGTGTGTGTGTGACCATTGCTCCTTTCCTACTGGTCAAAGCAAGTTACATGGGCAGCCCAGATTCAAGGCATGGGCCCAAACTCCAACTGTCCATGAGAGGAGCTACCTTGCAAAGCTGTGGATATAGGGAGAAGAATTTATGGCCATTTTTTCAATCTACCACATTCACCAAACACAAAACAATCTCTTTTAGGGCTTAAGATGGCCAATAAATTTTCCCATTTCTCCCACTTCTGAGTTTAGAACCTATTGAAAGAAGTACATGGGACTCAAATGGGGCAGAGCAAGCATCAGTTTTATCACCGGGAGATTTGGAATGAAGACATGTCTTCCATTCACAGTCAGAACAGACAATCTACAGCCCCCCTCCCCTGGCATTACAGCAGCCATCTGGAAGTAACATGTCCCCTTGCAGGAGCTTTAAAAATGTGTTTTGGGTAGGTGGATGCCAGAGAGAAAGAAACAGAAGGAAGAGACTGGATGCAGATATTTTATCCTCTGGAGTAGTAGATGCTAGACACTTTTCCTGCCATCAGGGAGACAAAGAGAAATGTGGACGGAGTGGGCAGTGGTGACTACTTTATGGGCCCAGGAGGGGGCGCTATGAAAGGGAGAAAAATGGTCCCCTAACATGAGTGTTTCCAAGCAATGAAGGTATTCATTTTTTTTGCTGAGTACCATTTTTCCCCCTCTAAGTAAAAATTTGCTTGGCAAAGAAACTATTCATTATTTTGAAGATATGGATGGTCAGTCAAGTTTTGCAATAGGACTTGCAAAATAGCCCTTCTTCTTTGCTGGAGTAAGTGAAATAGAAGAAAACCAAGAGTCGGCTGCATTGAAGGACATCAGTGCTTAGTTACATCCTGTTGCAAGTTGAAGGGGAAAGAGCTGCCAATTCCGTGACCTGCTTCCAAACTCGAGAGGGAAGTCAATGTTTTGGGTGGAGTTGTTTGATAGAGGGGCAGCTTCTGTTTTCTTCCAGTGCTCAAAGACCCAAAGCAGATCCCCCTCTTCTTCCCAATTTCCACCACTAGCTATAGGACAAGAAGTTCAGTCCCTTCCTCTGGAGATACTGTCTCACTCATCTCCCTCTCCCAGATTCTTAGGTAAATTGTCTCCTCCTCTCAGCCTAGGTACTATAGCTCACCTCCTCTCCCGGTCTTCCTCCTCTCTTATCTAATGCCTATGACTGGTTTTGTTCAGGGCTCAGCTCCTGATTTTTTTTTTTTTTTGCTCAGGCTTTGAAGATTGCTGTCACTATTATGGCATTCCCTAAACCGCCTGGGTTTTTGTTTTAGCTTGTATTGTTCTTCCTCACTGACAGCAGGGCTTATAAAAGCTTGAACTGCTGGTTGTTGTGTGTGGGTGGGGGGCAGAGGGCAGAACTGAGAAGCATGAGGGAAAGGTATCTCAGTGAATGTCACAGAATCTTATTCTCCCATAGAACCTTCCCCATCACCCAGGTAAGGCTTCTGTGTTGGGGTAAATCCAAGTTTTATTAATCATGCAGATTTATCTTTTTTAGATTAAGCATCGTTTTCACAAATGGTCCCCTTAGAGGCGGTGAGGAGTCAACACAGCCACTCTGGGGCAGGGGAAGGAGGCTGGCGGTGCCGCGGCCGGGAGGCAGGCAGGCCACTGAGGAGGACAGAACTGCTGGCGTGGACACACAGGAGTATGAAGCCACCACTGCGTGGAAGACAACAGAGGGCTGGTCTCTGCTAGACCCGCCGTAGGCACCCATGCAAGCCATGTTTTAGGATGCCTGCAATACTGACTTACCATCCATCAAGACATTTCCTTGCACTGATAATGGCACACAAACCCCCTCCCCTCTAAAGAATCGAGAGAGTGGGGGCGAGGCCCCCCAGCTCTGTGCTGCAGTGCTCCGAGTCGGTGAAAACAAACTTGCATCTTGGTTCACCCCTTCCCAGCTGCGTGGCCTTGGGCAAGTTACTTCATCTCCCCAGACCTCAGATTTCTGATCTGAAAAATGCCAAGATGATATACTATCCAACACCTGTGTTGGTTAAGAGAATTATATAAAACATGGTATGTAAAGTCCTTGGCAGAATGCCAGGTATTTAAGTGCTCCGTAAAGATTAGCCAGTATTCTGTGTTGCTTTTAATTTCTACTCCTGTTGCTGTTGTGATTCAGAGGAGTGCTGTAGATTTTCATTTTGTTCTTTTGCCAGTGACGGACACTATCCGGTGTTAGGCTAAGATGGACAAGGGTCAGGTACCACTTCAGGTTGGCTGTCAGTGTTCCTTGGCAAGACCACGGTCACACAAAAGGACGGCCACACTGGAGCCCTGCCACGTTCAGTGATGAAAGTATGAGCGAAGAATATGCAAGCTGCGTTGATATTGTCCAGTCTAAGCTAGGGCTGATATACACCAGCCTTGCTGGAATCGTAGTGGCAGTTGGATTTTCTTCTTTCCTGTCATTGAGAATCTGTTCTAAATATCCCCCAATGGTGACCATGATGACAGCTCTTGTTTGAAGGGAAAGAGTACCATAATAATGTAATCTGACAGAAAAATGCTTTTCCAGATAGGTAATTTACAATGTACTGTAGAAAATTATGTCTTGTTTGCAGGTAAGTTGGAACTAGCCATGTAATCCCAGGGTCCACAGGTTACATATTAAGAATTTCTTTAGGTCCTTAAAATGCCAGCAATATGAGCCATCTGTCCATCCCCTCGATCACCCAGCCCAGGCTGCACACACAGTAGGTGTGTAACAGGCACATAATAGGTGTACAGTAGGCACTCATTCAGATGAATTGACAAGACTTCAGGACTCAAGATTATCCAGTTGTAATGGCGAATGGGGTTTGCCTCTCAGATCTGATAACTTGGGTAACTGTCTCGGACATGCCAAACTGAAAGTTTATTAAAGAATTATCAGTCTGTACGGAGTTCTGCCAGAGGGAAGAGACGAGAAAGCTCAGGAAATAAAACCACGTCGGGAAACTGGGAAGGTCGCCAGCTGGTACGTCAAGGTGGAGGAGTGAAGCCGAAGTCAGGGTTTAGAGAAAGTGAGAGTTGGGGGTGAGTAAGGCAAGGCTGAAGGGAGCAGGGCCCATTGGGCTGGATCTGAGCTCTCTGAGCCCATGCTGGGAGACTCATCACCTGCTTCTGAAGGAGGCAACAGGGAGACACAGGTGTGATGGAAGGAAAATGGAGCTCCCTTCTCCTCCTTCTCAATAAACAGATAATTTTAGACCGTCTAGTGATAATAAAAGACCTTCATGGGCGAGGTGCTGGCTTCCTGCAACTAGAAAGACATTCCCTGCTGACTCAGAGCAGCTATTTCGGATCTCCACAGCAAAGGCTCCCGGGCAGGGCCACGGGCTGGTCCCCAGACCACTGCTGACCTTGGCTGAGCAGAGGCAGAGGGTCCATCTGCATGAGCTGCTGCACTCTGCAATTAGGGCCAGCTGGGAACTGGCAGGCGGGTCAGGAGATCACGTGCGGCTGAGAAAATTCACCCTGCGTGCAGTTTTTACTACACACAAATGTAGTGTACGTCCAGGATGTGATCGAGGAGGGGAAAGGTCACCGTGTGACCCAAATTCGTAGGCAGACTCTGCTGTCAGCTGGGTGGCAGCTCCCAGGAAGCGGGGCATGCGTTGATCCCTCCGCCTCACGCCCCCGCCACGCGGACTGCCCTCTGCTCACGCCCTGGGGTCTGACTCAAGCCCAGGCTTCCCGCTCAGCAGGGCTGCCCGCTGCTTGGACTTGTTCTGTGACTCACCACCTAGCCAAGGGAATTTCTCTGATGAGCCCGTTGAGATGGAAAACAACCCTCCAAAATCTTCATAACAAAAAGCAAGAAAAGGACTTCCCGGGGCTTGCTGCAGGACAGATGCAAATTGCTCCCAGCAGCCAGGTCGGATGGCACTGCACCCACTGCTGCCCTGAGACCCTGACCTGAGGGGCCCGGCTCCAGGGTCCTGGGTATAAGGGATTCCAACAGACACCTTCTCCAAATTCCGTCTCGGAGATTCTGGATTCTCCGTGTGGCCACCAAGCCCCCAGCTCTGTGACTGCTGAGCAGTCAGACGGGGCTCCCTGCCAGCTGTGTGACATCAGGCAACTTACCTGCCCTCTCTGACCAGGCTTCCTCATCCGTAAAAGGGAGATGATAATGCCCACGTGTGGAGTGATGGGGGTTCCAATGAGATCATATATGGAAAACACCAACGAGCACCTTGCTCAGGGCAACTTGCAAAATATAACTTTGTTACTGTTTTCACATATTTAAAAATTGTCCCCAACCGGCCTCTCTCCTGTCATTTGCTCCTTAGCTATGTCTTTGGTGGAGAGGATGCTCTAAATCCGTGACCACCCCAATGGGACAGAGGACGGCTGAGGCACTGGCTGTCCTTGATCTTTCTTGGGGTGTTAGCTCAGATTCCTGTGAGGTTTTCCTTCCGGGGTGAGCCGGGAAGGGTCCGGTGTCAGAGGTCAGACCCTGACAGCTGCTGCTACCTGGACTAGAGGGGGTAACAGGCTATTTGGGGGCCCGCATGTGTCCCTTTGCCCCATGCCTCAGTGTTCCTGGTTTATCCTTCAAGTACAGGCATCGCTGGAGCAATAATGGTGGTATTTCTCCTTGGTTCCCTCAGCTTCCGGGGTGCACAGTTGCGAGAGGGTGGAGCAGTCCTCAAAGCCATGCGCAGAGGAGTATGCCAGCTAAAAAAAAAGACAGGCTTCCACCTCTCCTCCTGAGTCTCCTTCCTAGAACTCTGTTTCCAGGGCTGAGTCCAATCCAGCCCCTCTCCTGGTGTCACATCAGCAAGGCCCTGAAGTGGGCTGTCTGTGCTTTAAAATCACTTGGGAGGTCCCACCCCTAATCCATCAGGTCGTAGTCTCTGGAAGTGTGCCAGGAGAACCTGTATTTTCAAATCTCTCCAGATGACTCTGATCTGTAGCCATGGTCAGGAGGCTTGGGCGGGAGAGCGCGCAGTCTCTCTCTGCTTCGGTTCCCTGCCCTCCGCCCACAGCTCATTTCTGACTCGGGCCTGAGGGGGCCGGATACCCGCTCTGGGCCAGTCCCTGAGTGTGCAGGTTCAGGGGACTCCTCGGGGCCTTGCCAAGGCTGACATCTAAGGCTGTAGGCACAGAGGGACTAACACTGGCCTTCCCTGATTGCAGTGTCAACATCTTTGCAACATTTGCACGCTTGGTGATTGTGCCCTGCGTGTCCCCCACTCCCTGCTGCTTGCACTCCCGTCCCATTTGTTTTCTCTGCTCTGTTTTTCTGTTGGGCACGTAATACCATCTGACATCCTGTCGTCTCTCTCTCTGAAATAAACACTTAAAATTTCCTTTATTGTTTTTCTTATTAGACTGTAAGCTGTAGGAACACATTTAGATTTTGGGTATGCTGTATGTTGAGCATTTGGAACAATGACTAGTACAAAGTAAGTCTTTCATAAATATTTTTCCAAAGAACAATTTTTTTGAGTGAACCAATGAAGTTTTCTCTTTGTAGTCTGGCCTGATGGATGAAAAGGAAAGATACAGGAAACTGGTAGGCAAATGCAGATCAAAGTATTCGCATAATTTAAGGGCTTTCATAAATATAGATGAATATCCTATAACTTCCCTAAACCGTCCCCCACTGCTGAGTGTGGGGGGGACCCAGCCCCTTCCTCACTGCATCCAGGAGGCAGGCTTGTGGATCTTGTGAATTCTAATGTTGTTGAATTCAGGGAGACAGACCCTGTGAGGAAGGAGCTCCCATTTTTCCCTTCCTCTATGTGGAGTTAGCTGAATCATTTGACCGACGTCACGTGGCTAGTTATCAGCAAAACTAGCACTCCAAGTGTGTCACCCAGCATGGGGCTCAACTCACACCAAGCATTTCCCGAAGTACCACAGAGCGTCATCATGCCCTGGGTATACCAGAAGGCTCTTTCTCCACACATTATTTGCTCCCCCCACATTTTTCTTCCTGTCTCTTTCCCACAATTTATGGCTCAATGTACAAGATATTAGAAATCTCAACCAAGGGCAGACCTAATACCCTTATAGCTCAGGCTGTGATTTGTAGGGCTATGCCTCTTGTAAAACTTACAGCTGGGGAGAAGGGGAAATGTGAGTTTTTCCAGGAAGAAAGAAGAATTAAAAGGCAAGATCTCTCCCCCACCTTTCTCTTCAAACATACAGACACATACACGCACACGCCTAGGCACACATGTTTGGACACATCATTAGATAAGACACTCTTTGTCCCTGGGAAGGGACAAGTGACTGGAGGAGAGAGGCCAGGAGGGTCTCTGTGCCCGGAAGGAAACGCCTGGCATGGGAAAGAAGCTTGCTGCCCCTGCCCTCAGCCACAGCCACGGGCATTATTCTGACACACTGCAACGCCTTCGGATGCCAAATGTGAACCTGAGAGGTGAGATGTTTGGTCCAAGACCCCGCAGACAGCTGGGGGTTTTAACCAGGGGTGCTAGTCTACGGTCTGTGTTCTCTCCCGCTGCCACGCTGTCTCTCAGATCACCTGTTTGATGGGGTGGGCTGCCAGGCAGGGGCTGGGTAAAGAGGGATGACCTTGGCCTCCAGGCTGGGCATCAGCCTAAACTGGTCAAATCTCAGTCATTTTGGGGTGTAGAAACCTCCTTACAGGGGGTCAGTGGGCATGGCTAGGAAAGCTGGGGAAGGGGCGTAAAAATGATCCCCAGTGTGGGACTGTGCTTTTGGACATATTTGTGAATAATAAGTCAAGCTCCTATTTCTTCTTCAGCAGGATAGATGGATCTGGTTCACTAAATAAAAGATCAGAGTTGTGGGGGGAGGGCCAAGCCAAGCGGTGCCTCCCCCTTTGGGGACAATCATGCCTTCATTTACTGAACACTTAACTACAGGCGCCGTTTCAAGCACTTGGACTCCATTAACTAATTTATTTTTACTAACACCCTTATGAGGGTGGGTCTGTTGTTATTCTCATTTCAGAGCTGAAAAGTAGAAGTCCACCTCCCTCCCCCCACCACCCGCCCCATTGGCATGTGGCTGAGGCGGGAGTGCCTTCCAGTCCTGAGGCCCCTGAGCCCATGTCCTTCATCACTGCTGTGAGCTCCCTGAGTACAAGGCAGATGGCTCCTGTTCTTGGGAATGCGGGACCCTGGGTTTTCCTTGGTACCCAAGGTGTGTGCCTACCTAATGAAGCAGTGCCCAAGTCCCCTTGCCCGTCTGTTGGAATGGGAGAGAATCCTGAGATGGATGGAGAAGTTAGAACTGAGCCCTGTTCATGACCCTATGCTCATCGGAAGAATTGATACCCTCCCTCTGGTGGGGACTCTGCCCAGGCCGTTGTCAGGCTGCAGAGGGACCACCCAGGTTTGACCTCCACATAGAAAACTGTCTCTTCCACGGTACTGCTTTCTGCTGGAGGGGCCAGCATTTGAGCCATTTGGATAGTTGAAGGGAAGAGAGAATCAATCCACTCCGGGCAATTCCAGTTCTCCAGGTATTACCAGGACGGTGCCTCTGTCCTTGAAGGAGCTGTTTAATCTGAGATCAGCTCCTGTCACATCCAGAGCCTGCTGACAGCATTAGGTTCAAACTCATTCAGCACCAGGGCATGTTATATTTTTCCATCCCTCACCAGGTCCCTAACATGAATTACTTCTTGGGAAAAAAAGAGACCATTTGTAGACCTGGCCTTTCAAATGCCAATGTGTTTGCTTATCAGATTGTTCTCCTGCAAGGAAGCAGACTGGCTCTGTGGCCCAAGCCTTCTTGGAGAAAAATGAACGGCATGACTACTGGAAATTTAAAACATTTAAATAAATAGACAAAAAGCCATGCCACTAATCGGTGAATCTGGAAACTTCCACAGAGATCTGTGGACTCATCTACTGAAACCGGACCTAGTCCCGTGAAGAGCGTTCGGTGATCATCGTGAAGGACTGCTGTGGGGTTCGCCTGCCTATTAATGGGATCTCTTCTTTGGGTTACAGCACCCAGATTTCATCGTGGGGAATGTTCCCTCGCCCACTCCCAGACAAGGGGTGAGCACAGGACTCAAGCTCAGCCCACCGAACGCTCTTTCCCTGGAATTTGAGGTGTGACATACCCCACAGAACATGGCGGCATCCGCTATTCCATTCAATTGCCCAAAGAGACTAGAAACCCAGAGTTGCCTTGGTTCTCATTTTTTCCAAGACCCATTTCTGCAGCTTTGCACTTGATTCTGTAAGCTACCCCTTACTCTGTCAAGAATTTACTTTCGCCGAAGTCAGAGTTGCTGTGCATTTCTCCCAACTAAATAAATCCCCGGTGGTTGCTCTGATCCTCACCAAGGACACGTCACTGGTAGCGCCCTCTGTCTGCAGCACTTGTGTATTGCGCAGTGCGATCAACGTGTCTGGGTGTGCCCTTGTCTGTATCTTTCACTGAAAACTATCTTGCTCACCTCCTAATCGGGAGACAGCTCGTCTAAGACGGAGATGGCTGCTCCACGTTAGGGTGGACCAGGTACAGCTCATCTTCCAGCCCCTCAGGGGATGATCAGCCAGGAAGAGCAGTTTAGCCAATCTGACTGCCTTCCTTCTGAAGGGGGAAGAGAGAGTATGGAAATGAGTCACCACCGGTGACAAGAGGACACAGCAGTGAGCACAGAGGGAGAGGCTGAGCTCAGACACTGGCTTTCTCTCCCTTTTCCAGGACAACCTGTAACATGAGACCTGCCTTCTGCCTGATTCCCGCTTCTCATTCACATCTCACTTTGGGTCACCTCTTCAGAGACGTCTGCCCCGATGGCCCAACCTAAAGAAGCCACTCCTAACCTCCCTCGATGACATTCAGGTTTTTTTTTTTATCCAGGTTTTCCTGTTTATGTATTGTATTTGTCAGGTAACTGTCGGTCCTGGGCGCTCTCCTCACACTCCCTCTAGAATGTAAGCGCCACGAAGGTAGGTTTCTCGTTTGTTTAACTTTTGTCTCTGTGTTTCTTGGATCTACAGCAAGTCCTGCACCTCTGCACCCATATTCCACCCCGTGCCATCCCATCACTGCCACAGACTCTTCTGACGTCCTTGGACCCAATTCCAATGTGTTTGTGGGGTGGGGAGGGGCTTCCTCACACACCAACTAGTGATTCCCCAGACGCCGGTTGGGTGTCCCATGATTTAACTCAGTGCTGACACCGTCTACCTGGAGATGGCATTGGATGCCGCAGGTTAAGGGCCCAGTCCTGTAAGACTGCCCACCCTGCCTCACTTCATGCACCAGTTTCAAGTGCGGATGCTGCTACCTGTGCTTCTGACCAACTGGTTACAGACTGGATGTTCCCCTGCCTGCCTCTAACTCAGGATGCCAATCACAAGTCCAGGCTGTAAGTCAGAGGTTCCCATGGGTTTGATTAACTTGCCAGAGTGGCTCCCAGAACTCAGAGAAACACTTTACTTATTAGATTATGTAAGAGGACACACTTTCAGAACAGCCAGATGGAAGAGATGCACTGGGTGAGGTCGGGGGAAAAAGGGTGAAACTTCCGTGCTCTCTGAACATGCCACGCTCCCTGCATCTCCACCTGCTCACCGACCAAGCAGCTCTCTGAACCCTGTCCTTTGGGGTTTTTATGGAGACTTCATTACATAGGCACAATTAATTAAATCATGGACCACCGGGGATGGAACTCCATCTCCAGCCCCTCTCCCCTCCCCAGAGGTCAAGGGGTGGAACTGAAAGTTCCAACCCTCCAACCACCTGGTTGGTTCTCCTGGCAACCAGCCCCCATCCCTAGGTGCTTTCAAAACGTTATTTCAATCACATAACAAAAGACTCTGTTATCACTTCCAACACTTAGGCAATTCCAAGGGTTTGGGGAGCTATGAGCCAGGAACCCTGGACTAAGACCAAATATATAATATATGACTGTAGTTGAAAAATAAAATTAAATATATATATTGGTTATCCAAATATCTATTTCTTATAAATCATAATATCACACCTGCTTACTTTCATTTGGCTTTGGACACTCTGGCCCAAAGAAAGATGATGACTGGTTAGAGACTTGATACTTTTTTTTGTTTTGTGACTAAGGGGTTCGGGCTTTACCATTTGTCTGTGACCAGGGGCAATTCATTTACCTTTGGCTCTTGGTTTTAGTGGAGACAATAATTCCTGTTTTACGAATGTCATAATGTCAGTTCATTCATTCATTTTATTCATTTATTAAGGAGTAGCTAGCCTTTGTCACATGCTAGTGTTGGGTACAGGGAGCTGAAGAAGATGTTCAAGACCAAAGACATAATAAAAGTGAAAGTGCTTTACCAACTTTAAGTCAATAACTAAATGTAAACTGCATTATTATTACCCCTTCTGGAATATTTGCATCTTAAATGAGGATGGCTGGAAGACAGCCAAGCATAACAAGAAAGGATTAATTCCTAATGGTAGAATTTTAGCTCTTCTGGTTGTGTGTGTGTGAGTGTGTGTGTACTTAGCTGGGGAATGGTTGATGGTAAATTAGTAAATGGGGAGGAGGCAGAGTTTGAAGTTTCCATTAACCACCCCCACCCCGCCCCGCAAAGGATGGTATGTCCTGCTTGCTCCAGTGGTGGGAGCAGAGAGAGAGCTCAACTTTCTGTGGAGACCCAAAGCTAAGCTGATACCAGCGTTGCTACTCAATCATAAAAAGAGACAGGGTTTCCAGTCTCTGATGAACTTCCCTTGCTTATAAAAACTATCTTTGCTGACTCTCTCTTAACTTCAAAGCTGTTAATAAATATATTTAAACTTTCCACGAAGGGAAAAGGGGTTCCCCTTTATTCAAAACATCCATTCTCCCTAGAAGCCAATCACATTTGCTAAGACTGGGGGTCTTGGTGAAAACATGGGCGGGACTTCCGTCACTCTGTTCTGGGAAAGACCTTGCAAGTCCTGGTGAAAATCTCCTTTTTTCTGGCCATCACATGGTCCAGAAGAGGGTGAAAGGGAATGTGTATCATTCTATAATTTGTAATTTAACATAAATATATTTTTTCCTTCAATAAGAACCCGATGTCTGAGTATATGTCTTCAAATGCCAGTACATTCACCCGGGGCTTAATAGCATCTGCTTCCAGCTGATACGAGGTGCTGGGTTTTCATATTTAAGGTGTTGAGCCATGTTACTTCTGCACACAGTAGCTGAGGGTGCCTGGAGTGGATGCCACACGCTCTAAGAACTGCCCCCACCTGGGTCCTGCCTGGGTCTCATTGCTGCTCCCACAGCATCCCAGTCTCTGTGCCCAGTTTGTGCCTTCGGTGACGCTCCATTCTCATCACCTTGAACCTGAAATGCCTTCTCTTTGAACTTCCCTTAATAAGAGCCGCCATGGTACCAGGCACAGTGCTTAGTGCTTAGAAAACATTATGTCCACTCTTCATAACAAATTGTGCACATTTTACAGACGAGAAAGAGTAGAGGATGTGATCATGAGCCGGGACGAGTTTTGTGATTGGCTGAAGAGTAGTAACGTGTGAAGGAGAGTGATGGGATTTAGGGCTTTCGAGAGAAGCAAAGTCCAGACCTGAGAGAGCCTGGCACACCCTGGCATTTTCCTGGAGTGTCAGAGCTGAGAGTGGTCTTGGAGATTACCGATTTAATTTCCTCCTCATTTTACATTATGGGCAAATGAAAGCCCGGAAAAAGGTTATCACTTAATTTTAGGGTTGGATTACTACTCTGCCTTCATGTATTTTATTAACCAGAATTACCTTAGGTAAAAGGAAAAGATTAAACAACAACAACGCCATGGTCTAAAAGAGAAGGTGAATTGCGTTCTATTTTTGTCCAGGATGGATCCCTACCTAGACAGTGCTGATCAACAGATCGATGTCATCTTGCAGCAAGAACTCTAATGGCACGATGCCACGTCCGATCTGATATTTTTATCCATGTCTGGGGTGAAGTTAGGGAAGGCACGCTCATCAAATGTGTGAGAGACCAGAAGTTGGGGGCAGAGAAAATGTGTTCAGTGAGAAAGTCAGGATCCCAAAAGACTCCAGAAGCTTAGAATTCTGGACCGCATTTAATGAGAAGGCATTTAGAAGGGCCCAGGGTAGAGCTTTACCCTCGGATTCACCAAGCAGCTAAACAGACCAGGAGCGTGAAGACTGCACGAGTCGCAATGAGAACTTCATGGGGGGAGGGGTGTCTAAATGGATAAAGCCTACGTGGAGAAAAATGGTATGTGTCATCTTGAGCTGCACTGGGAGAATAGAAAGGCCCTGATCTGCTATTCTGCTGAGACCAGGCAACACCCTCAAAAGCATTCAGTTTTGGGACCCACTATTTAAGATAGATACGATGACCAAATTTGGACTCTGGAGCTTGACTGTCTAGGTTCAAGTTCTGGCTCTGTCTCCTGTTGGCTGTGTGACTGGGCAAGTTACTTAACCTCTCTGTATCTCAGATGCCTCATCTGTAATAACAGTGTCATGACTTGTGAAGTGCAAATGGGTTAATGTATAAAATGCTTGGTATGTGCCATGTAGGAAATACCTATAATTATCATTTGCTTACCGCTTATTGACTATTTAATTGTGCTGGACTCTATGATAAATATTCTTTATACATTTTCTCAGTTAATCTGCATAATAATTTTACATGATAGGCAGCTTGTAGCCAATTCAGTTACCCTTGAGGTTACCCTAGAACTGAACTCCAGGCTTCCTGGCTCCCAACCTGATACTTTCCACTGCTATCACACGGTCCCTTGAAGCTGATTCCAGGGAGATTGACTATGATGGCAAAGGGTGCAGAGTCAGGTCATGAAGTTTGACTGAAGGAGTTGAGAAGGGGGTGTTGGTGACAAATTTTAGAGAATAGATGCCAGATATAAGAGAAATCAGACTTGTCTGGGGGTAGAAATAGCCTTTACCTACTGGAGCTAAATTTCAGATGAATTTAACAATCACGTTCTTTAGAGATCGAATGGGCAGTTTCGTGCAATAATGAGTTCCCCATCATTGGAGGTGTTCAAGAAAAGGCAGGTAGAATTCAAGCACTGGAGAGCTGGTTGAAGTCGATGTCTTCTAGAGCTACTTGCTGTGCTATGATCATCTGTCCCCATCTCTGTACCCTGATATCTTTGTTTCCAAATTCATTTTAACAATATTTATATCTTCCTAATTCTAAAGGACATCATGAAGGTTAAGAAAAAAATTGCACATTAAGCATGGCAAGATCCAGAGAAGAAATGCACTGATTTAAGATAAATTATTATTACAGCACCACGTATATGTAATTGGCCAGTGGATAATGGTACCAAGAGTCAGCTAAGTTCATGCACATAACAAACTGTGATAATTTCTTAGAACCCAATGTGTTTATTGCATGTGCCCAAGTATTGCAGTTGATAACTTCTACTATATCCTATGCTTTAGTGTACTTACAAATTATCTGGAGGTTTCAACAATACAATGCAACCAAAACAAAAGCAATCTTTTATGCATTTGAAGTCTCCACCCAACCCCCAGAATTTCCTAACATATAAATACTGAAATTCTAGTGATGAGGTTTTTGATTCAGTTATGAGATCCAGAAAGAGGACCAAGTTGTGGTCTTGTGGGAATTGGTATTCGGGTTTGGGGGAATGGACCACGGCTCTCGTCCATTTCCGGTTTGCTTCTCTAGCCAACAAAAGGTATATTTTTGTCCAGTTGGGCCAATGAGACTTAATTGCCTGCTAATTTTGTACTGGATTGAATTAATTTCAAGACCAAATTAATTAAAACAGATGAAGCTACCTTCATCTATTATTCATGAGCTTGTTAGAACAGGAGGAAGCACATTAGCTGTATTAGGGGTATTACATTGTTTTAATGAACTTCTTTTTGGTGCCCACTAATGGGACTTTTGAGGAGCCCAACATGGTTTCTCCAGTCAGTGCTTGTGAAGTCGTCCTGGTTTGCTCTGGTAAATAACGCACGCACGCAGAGAGAGCTGCTTTGAAAGCCTCCCAGACTTTGGAAGGTGAGTGGCAGGTGTGTGCGGGTGGAGGGCAGGGACAGAATCACACACCAGGGGAAATGTCTCTCCTGCTGCTGCTGGAACTTTCTGGCTGCTCTGTTTCCACAGGCAGTAGGAAAATTACTGAACAGTGTGTAGAGACTGGCCAGAGAGTGGCAGAGGAGGGAGCCAGAAGTGAATGGTATTAGGAAGAGGGAGAAGGTTTGGTTTGATCTTGAAGTTCACAGTTTAATGTTTCTGCAAGTGTGATTCTTGATTGAAATGCAGGAAAGGCTGACAGGTAAGAACTTGGTTGAAGCATGATTTTCATGACCGCTGTGGTCCATTCTGGCTGCCAGAATCTTGCTTCTGGGAGGGAGGTTCCACTCTGTTGAGATACCAATTTAGAAATTCACCCAGAGGTGGTCTTTTTGAAGCTGGATTTTAATGAACACAAACTAAAAGGACGTATATGGAGTGACTGAAAGCACAGAGTGTGATGGGGATGTGATGGGGTTGGGGCAGGCTTCTACGCCTTTATCACCTAGTAACGGTTTACAGGAACATTCCTTCTCCACATCCCCACATACCCTTCCGCTGGTACCTACACGGCCTTTCTTTGATTAAATTCATGTTGAAAATGTATAATGTATTTATATACATAAAAACATTCTTTAAAAATTTAAATAATGAACACATACGAAGGACCAGAGTTTGTTCCTTATCTCTGTTCCTGCTTCTCCCTGACTTCCCATTATCTTCTCCCAAAATAACCACTCTTAAGAGTTTGGCATTTTGTTTTTTAACATGTATGCATACATATACACACAGATAAGACCATACAGACTTTTGTGTCTGTAAGAAGAGCTCATTAGTGTTGTATTTACTCAGTGATTTTATATTTGGTATTGTTTGCCTGAGAACTT
This sequence comes from Trachops cirrhosus, assembly GCA_028533065.1. Taxonomy (NCBI): domain Eukaryota; kingdom Metazoa; phylum Chordata; class Mammalia; order Chiroptera; family Phyllostomidae; genus Trachops; species Trachops cirrhosus. The sequence goes on from CM052539.1 coordinate 8,287,858, forward strand.
ACATTTCTGGCAATTTCATAAATCAGGTTATCTGAAAACTTTGAACTACGATTCATTCAGTATATTGGATAAACACATCAGGCATTCTAAAAGGCACTGCTGAGTTTAAAAGGGTGTAAAGGATCTCTCTAAGGTCAAAAAGAAGAGGAAACAGAAAACCACAGTGAGAAGCACTCTTTTTCTTTTTTTTCCCATTTTTCAAGAATGTCATATAAATGAAATCATACAGTACATAATCCTTGAGGCTGGGTTTTAACAGCCATGTGGAGATAAAATAAGTGTCCTTGGCTTCACGAGAGAGTTAACTAAAAATGAGATAGTCACTAAAGCCAGGATTCTCAAATAGCTACATCCTCAGTAAACGTGTGTATTAGAAAAATTTGCTCACCAGGCTAAGGAGATAAGAAAAATTGTTTGCCTGGCTTTTGCCGTCATTGTGGGAAATCTCCCTTAAGAAGCTGCAACCACAGACTACTCTCGTGTAGGTGCAGGATTAACGGTGGCACTACCCATGTGCCTTAGGAACACCAGCATGAGAAATTATGTAAGGAGTTTCAGAGAGTCATAATGTGGCCATACGTGAGCAAATCTGTAGGCAGGAAGTGGCCTCCAGCAAGACAGCATGGGTAAAGTCCCACTGAAGATGATTTCCAGTAAAAAGTTATAAAACGTGGAAAGGAACACCACACCAAGGCAGAGCAAGGCAGCAGACATAAAACGCAACAAACCGGCCTGCCATGCTTTATATAATTCACCTCTTGGATGGCAGTTATAAAGTAAATATATTGGAAATGATTGAGGCTGTCAAAGAAAGAGTTAGAAAATAAAAAGAAATATTTTAAAGTCTTGGTATACTTGAAAAATACAATGGAAATTTTAAAAATTAAAAAATATGATACATTTAAAAAATCAGTGGTTGAATTAATCAGCATATTAGACCCAGTTGAAAAGAGGATTGGTGAACTGAAGTTAGTTTTGAGAAAATTATTCAGAATGCAGCATACAAAAAAAGAGATAAAACATGGTAAGTAGAAATAAGAATGAATAGGGATAGAGTGAGAAGATTTGGTGAACATCTAATAGGAAAGAATAGAGAGCAAAAGAGAGAAGTGATATTTGATGACCATGACTGAAACTTTACCAGAAATTGTGAATGACATGAATTTGATAGGGGACTCAAGACTTGGAAAATTTTTAGCTTAAGGTAAAAAGTTATGAGTCTAGCAAGTAATGTGTATGTTAAACTTTTGTTTCAGAAACTACAGATAAGGCCCAGGCTGGCTCCTGGGGAAAACAGCTGACCTCCTGGGGCACTGATAGAAGATTACCGCCTGGGGACATCCGGACCTTTGTTCTAGGGAGAGCAGATGACCACCCCTCCCCCCTGGGATCAGCTAATTGCCCAGGACAGGAATGTTGCAGCTTCTGAATCTCACAGCCCTCACCGCACCTTGTTTGTCCTCCCCCACCCCCTTACAAAAGATCTGGCCAGGAAAGAGTAGGGGAAGATGGTTTGTTAGGGTATGAACCTGCCATCTTCTCAGATCACTGGCCATCTGAATAAAGTGCTCATAAAAGATTCAATCGCTGTCATTGCTTATTGGATTTGGTAGTGACAGGCAGCCCGAATGCCAGTGTCTTTTCCAGTTACATATTCTCAGTTTACATAAGCACAAATGCTGAGCATGAAAATAAAATAATTAGATTATGTTAAGACAACTGTCAGGAAACAGTGCAGCCATTTGTTAATATGATGAGAACAGTTTGCACAACATTGATGTAACCAGTCCAGGAGAGTGGACTGGAATGCGCGTGCATGAACCATGATGACTTCACTGTATAGCCAGTGGGGGTGGTAGACACCGCTGAGTGAGCATGTGTACTCTGTGGCTGTTGCATTCAAAATGACTAAGCAAATAGAGCAACAAACCTGCATCCGATTTTGCATTAAGCTTGAACATCCTTTCATGGAAAATATTCGGATGATTCAGAAGGCTGCAGCCATGGGCAACCGGTGATTGGCAGCTTCTTCACCACGACAACACGCCTACTCACACATCACATCTCATGCTGAGTTTTCTGGAGAAACATCAAATCACCCAGGCAACTCAGCCCCCCTACATCCCAGATTTGGTGCCCTGCGATTTCTGGCTTTTCCTAAAACTAAAGTTACCTTTGAAAGGCAAGAGATTTCAGCTCATCGATGAGATTCAGGAAAATTTGAACGGGGCAACTGATGGCAGTTCCAACAAAGGATTTTGCAGAGTGTTTTGAACAGTGGAAAAGATGCTGGGAGAGCTGTGTGAGGTCCCAAGGTGCCTACTTTGAAGGGGACTGAGGTCCTCTGTACAATGTTTCTTGTATCTTCTTCAGTAAATGTCTCTATTTTTCATAGTGCATGGATGGATACTTTCTGGACAGACATCATTAATTGCAAAAAAATAACTAAGCTTTTAAATGTCTGTCTTCTGCTTTTTCGCTTGAATGCCAATTTGGAAATGCAAATATTGTTGAGCCATATTTTTCTTACTCAAGATTTTATAGACATTGTTGTATTTCTTTAGATACTGAGTATTCCGTGGAATGGTCTAAAATCAGCCTGTTTTTTTTTTATTCTTTTGAGTTGCCCCCCACCTCTCATTTCCTACCTTCACTGGAATTGACAGCTTGAGCGTGTGTTATAAAATTTCCTGTCATCCTTTGATAGTCATGGGCTAAATCCATTAATGTCGGGCAGATTTTACATTTATTTTTTAAATTATCATACATAAAATTGACCTTTTTGAAGGTACACTGTAGGAAACCTATCCCCATGGCATGGCGAATGGAGCCCAGCCCCTGACTCGGAAAACTGGCGGTGAGCGAGTGGGCACACAGGACCCCAGCCCACAGACCGGTTCTCCCGTGGGCAATCAGGCCTGCATTGCACCTGGGCTGCTTTGAGGCTTGCTTTTTGCTAAAACTCCCTCAGCCTGAATTGAGGCAGCAAATGTTTACTGCATATCTTTAAAGTGACTTCCTAAAGTCTGTGCTAAACCTCCCAAGAATGGAGTGTAACCAGGTCAACCACTTTTTACTTTACATTTGCAAATATCCTTTTTGTTTGAAGTAATTAACAACTTCCTCTCCTTTGTTATCTGTACAAGGTAATCACCTAAAGCGAATCTGTGAGTAGTAAACAAGGACCATCCTGGATATACTGTGCCCAGAAAAGCAATAAAATCCTGTCCAGGCGGGGGTCACAGCCCTCTCACTCAGACAGTGGCCATGTGGTCCCTTTTTCTCCACAGGACTTCTGCAGTCCATGTGAATTTGTTTGTTGTAGCCACAACACAACACACTGGCCGGAGTCCACATCAGTACGCTTCTATGACTTTTCACACATGTCTAGATGTGGGTAGTTACCCTCCTGATCAGAATGCAGAAGAGATTTACCAACCGGGAATCCCCCCTTCCACTATAGTCACGCCCTTCCCCATACAGGTAAAACGTGTCAGCTATAGGACTGCTCGCCACCAGCACGGTTCCGTCTTCCAACCAAGTCTCGAAGTGAAATCGTGCAACCTTTTGAGGCTGACCTCTTATCATTCAGCATACTGTTTTTCGGAGTCATCCAAATTGCTGTACATACCTGTATTTCCTTCCTTTTTATTCCTGGGTGATGTCCTATTGCATGGGTGAACCACGGTGTCTTTATTCATTCCCCCACTGATGACTTTGGATTGCTTCCAGTTTGGGACAATTATGAATAAACAGGCTTTAAACATTTGAGTACAGTTTTTTTTTTCTGAGCATAAGCTTTCATTTCTTCAGGATATACACTCAAGAGTGGGATTACTGGGCTGGATAGTAATATATCTCTACATTTATAAGAAACTTCCAAAAATTTTTCCAGTATTGCTGTTTATTCTGCATTCTCATCAGTAATGTATGGGATGTCTAGTTTCTTTGCATTGTCACCATGGCTTGGTATTGTCAGTATTTAAAAGAATTTTTTAGGCTGTTATAATGGATATGTAGAGGTATCTCATTGTGGTTTTGTATTTTCCTATGTCGAACATCTTGGTGAAGTGTCTGTTTTAGTTTTGTCCATTTAAACATTGGTTTGTTTGTTTTTTTATTATTGAGTTTGGAGAGTTATTTATTTATTCCATATGCAAATATTCTAATTGACTGTATAGTTTGTCTTTTAATTTTTAACAATATTTTGTACAAAGTGAAAATTTAAAAATTTGATAAAAGTCAGTTGTCTTTTTTTTTGTTTTATGGGTCATGGTATTGATGTCATAATGAAGAACTCTTTGCCTAACCCAGCTCAAAGATTTTTCTTTTATATTTTTTCTAAAAATATTACAATTTCATCTTTTAATTTAGATCTGTAATCATTCTGAGTTTTTTTTATGTGGCATGAGGTATGGATCAAAGTCTCTTTTTACACATGGGTATTCAGTTCAAGTACAATTTAATTGCTTTTGTACATTTGTTGAAAAACGATTTGCCATATTTGTGTGGGTCTGTTTCTCAGTTCTGCTCTATCCCATTGATCTATGAGTCTATTCCTCCACCAATACCCACCATCATAATTCCTGTAGCTTTATAGGAAGTCTTAAAAGCAGGTACTGTAACTCCTCAACTTTCTTCTTTAAAAAATTGTTTTCACTATTCTAGTTCCATCACCTTTCCCTATACATTTCTGAATTTGCTTATCTATCTATTAAAAACTGCTGGGACTTCGACTGGACTTGTGCTAATTTTTCAGATCAACTTAAAGAGAACTGATATCTTTACTATGTTGAATTCTTCTGATAAGAACACAGTACACATCTCTCCCTGTAAACGGGCTTTCATTGATTTCTTCCTCAGCCTTTTGTAGCTTTCAGTCCATGTGCTTTGTAAGATACGCACTTTTAGTTATACCCAGTAGTGCCCCCAGAAGACTGTACTGACATGGCCTCCTACTCGTGGTTGAGAGTTTCCATTTCCCCACATTTTACCCACAGTGAATATTGTAAAGAATGTTTTAAAAATCATTTTGCTTATATACACTTATTGTAAGGTAGTTTATTTTATAGGGTAGACAGGGTCATCTTCCTGCAACTCTCTAGACTTATCTGTTGCACTTAGAACGATGTCCTGAATGCAGGGCATTGCAAACACAGTGTATGTACTACAGTGCACAGAAAACACCTCTTCCCAGCTCAGAACAAAAACAAAAAAACCCTGCTGTGACCTTAGCTTAACATCCTTTCAACTTTCTAAAGAATAAAGCTAACCAGTTCCCAGATGAGCATTTGGCTCTGAGATTCCCTGAGACAGTTCAGAGCAAATGAGCTATGGACTGGTTGCTAGAGACTCAAGGTGAATTTCCAGCTCTGCCATTGACCTGCCGTGTGAATTTGGGGAAACCACCTTGCTGTCCCATCCTCAGTTCTTGTAATTTTATTGAGACTAAAGATCTAAAGATTTTTGTAGATCTGTGGTTCTGATATATATGAGTGATCAGTCACACTTGTCACGTGGGAAATAAAGAAATAGAGGAGAAAAGAAAAATTAGAAATAAGGAGAGGAAAGGAATGGACTGAAAAGAGAAAGAGAATCCAAGTTCAGATCGTTGATTCACTAGGGGTTGACTAGTTGCCCAAATTATCAGGGACTCCAAGAGAGCTTTCTCGGGAACAAGTGGATGACATCGGTCACTGCTGGAGCAAGTCAGAGTATCTGACCTCCTGATTATAGGTCAAGAGCCCTATTTGCACACTCCAAGACAGCTGTGGTTCGAGATTTTCCTTTGCCATTTTTCAGTATTGTGATTATACTTCCTGTGTGCACTAGACCAATAAATATGTTAATCTTGTTGATTTCATATGTAAATGTGGCTTTTGAAAATGCCAATTTATTGGAAGAAACATGTAGTAAACAGAAAAAAAAACCCCAATAACTTTGCAATAGAAGAAATGGAGGTTCAGAGAGATCGAGATACTCAATTCCAAGATTATACTTTCAGGGATCATTTCTATAGTTTGTTACAAGATACTCAGCTCCACAATTATTTACTGAGGTCCCATTCAGAGCCAGACGATGTGCTGGGCACTGGGAATTCCCAGACGAGCAAGGTACCCACATTAGTACTACTAGTGACATTCACAGGACTTGCCCAGATACCCAGTGGCTGGTGAAGCCTGGATGCATGCCCCGGTCTGCCAGGCTCTAACGTCAGATTAGAGGCCACCAAACCATGCTGCTTTCAGTGTCTGTGACCTTCATAACCCAGCAGAAAAGTCACTTTGCCCTTTACAGTGCTGACTGGGCATTTGATCATGATAACTTTGCTGTGGTAATAACACTGCACTTACTTGAAGGCCGTTCCCATACTGGAAAAGAGATGCGATTGTTTGATGAGCACAGATTTATCAATTTTTTATTGTATGGATTGTGATTTGATGTCCTGCTCAAGACCTCTCCACCAAGCCCTGGATCCTAAAGATTTTCTCTTTTTACTTCTCAGAGTTTTGTAGTTTTACATCTTTTATTTAAATCTATGGTCCATTCTGAGTTAATTTTTGTATGAGGTATGAAGTTTAGATTGAGGCTCAGTTCATTTTATTGCCATTGCATTGCTTTTGCATCTTTATCAAAAATCAGCTGACTATACCCGTGTGGGCTCTCTAATGCATTTCATCGATTTACGTGTCTGTCTGTCCCTGTGCCAGGACCACTGACCTCGATCACTATAGCTGTACACTACATCCAGAAAGGGGGTAAAGTGAATCCTTCTACTGTATTCATTCTTTTCCAAATTGTCTTAGCTATTTTGGCTCCTTTGTCTTTCCAAGTCAACAGAAAAAAATGATATAGTCTTTTCAATAAATAGTGCTGGCATAATGAAAAAACCAGAGACAAAATAAAATAAAATGAAATAAAATAAAGTAAAATAAAATGAAATAAAATAAACCTAGATCGAAACCCTCCCACTATACACAAGAGTTAATTCAAAATGAAGCAGACTAAATATAAAATGTAAAAATACAAAATGGACCACAAAACACAGGAGAAAATCTTCAGAGCCTCGGCTTGACAAAGAATTTTTATACTCGACACCAAAATCATGACCCATAAAAAATGATAAATTGGACCTCATTAAAATGCAGAACTTCTGCTCTGTGACAGACCGGTTAAGAGGATTAAAACACAAGTTACAGAGTGGGGGAAAATAACTGCAAACTGTGTATTCGACGAAGGGCTAGTATCTAGAATATATGAAGAACTTGCAAAAATTCAAGAGTAAAACAATTTGATGAGAAAATGGGCAAAAAATATGAACAGACATTTCACCAGAGAGGATGTACGAGTGGAACACAAGCACATGGAAAGGAATCCAGCATCATTAGCCACTAGGGAAATGCAAGTCCAAGTTGCGCCAAGACGGCACTACCCACCCGCCAGAATGGCCAAAATAAAAAATAGTAAAAATAATAACAACATCAAAAGTTGGTGAGGATGCAGAAAAGCTGGATCAAGTATGCACTGCTGGTGTAAAATGGTACAGTCATTGTGGGACATGGAGTTTCTTATAAACTAAACATGGAAGTTCCCTTTTTGCATGTTGACGTTGCTGAACCCTAAGTGTCAATATAAGTTATTCTGGCTTTTCTAAACAGAAAATTATTTCTTTGAGTTATTATCCTTTGTTTATGTCTTTCCAATTCTTGTATTTGGTACTTATTTTTCTATTCTTATTGTGTTACTTAAGCCCTCAGAGAAAATGTATACCTTATTTCAGACTTTAAAGATATTTTTCTAATGCTTCATCATCAGATTTGAGGTTTGCTATAGGATTCTGTGTATACTTTTATGAGTTTAAGGCAGTCCTTTCTATTCCTGGTTACTGAGACTTTTTTTCATAAGTCGATGTGAATGTAGCAATTTTTTAAAAACCAGCTATTGTTATGATCAAATTTTTCCTTCCCCTGAATCTGTTCAGGTGGTAAAGTAGATTGCTGGATTTGGTTGTGTTTTTGTTTTGTTTATCAGTCTGGTAGGAAAACCCCGTGTCCTGGGATGTGCACCTGGGCTGGCAGAATCGCCGCGTGTCTGTTTCCTCGGAGACGCCTAGGTTTTACTATGCCTGGACTGATCCACACGGGAATTCCGTGCTCTGGGTTTCTCGTGCCACGGAAGTAGTGTCCATTCCGACCCCACGTCCGACCTTCCTCAGATCATTCCTCTACTCAGATCCGTAGGCAGAAGACAACCTCTGTTGCTGCTCTCCTGCACTCACCTTTGTCAGAGGGTCAGACCTTTCGGGATTCTGAGCCCTGTCCTCTTAAGCCCTGGGTATTTACTTTCCCTTAGTTCTGTTTCTGGACCGACTGCAGCTGGACCACTGTGACATCAAGTCAAACGCTTAATGCTTGGACTGAGCTGGCTCTTTGTTTCTGGAATCTGGGAATTTCTAGTCTCTTCCCCGCCCCCACCCCCACCCCCCAGGCCAAATCTGTATTAAATTATTTTTATTTTTATAGTTAATTTAGCTTTTCTATAATTTGGAGGGGGATTGGAAAGAGCACTAAACCAGCTCAGTCCCCCATATTTCTAAAAATGCTCTCCTCTAATAATATTTCTTTTCCAGGAAGAAATATTTTTAGGTTTCCAAACTGCTGTCATATTTTAAGATACATAAGGTGAATACAAAGTGAATCCCTATCAGCCAGCTGCGTCTTTGGGATATTAGCACCTACCTTGTGGGGCAGTTGGAATGATTCAATGAAATAATGCCAGGTAATAAATTTATTCCTGTTTCTGGGTCATGATACTACTCAGTAATTGTTCATTATCATTACCAATATTCAAATTACCCACACTCTCTGGAGACTCCTACTACTCTGCTAGGGTGACTTTTAAATTTAAGCAAACTTATTTTAGAATAGTTTCAGATTTACGGAAAAGTTGCAAAGATAGTACGGAGTTCCCAGATACCCTGCACCAGTTTCTGCCGTTGTCAACATCTCACATTTCTATGACCAGAACACCCTATATTTGGACTTCACTGGTTTTTACCTAATGCCTTTTCTTCTGTTTCGGGTTCCCATTCAAGTGAAATGACTTGGACAGGTCATTTCACTCAACATGGCTGGTGTTTGGTCATTTGAGAAGGTGGCCGTGGGGCTTGGTGTTCTTGACATGTGAGCACCTGGAGAGAGTTTTCCTGTTCTAAGCTGTATGTACATGAATTCCCACCACATGACATTGAATTGTCATGTTCCATTAGGCTTCTCTGCCTGTGACAATCGCTCAGATGTTCCTTGTTTTTGATGACATGATGGCTTTGAGGAGTACCGGCCAGGGAGTTTTCAGAATGTCCCTCACATGTGGACTGGCATTCTTCTCATGGTAGCCTGGGTGGAGTTACATCTGAAGATCTGACAGGGAAGAACCAGCATGGAATGTGCTAGTCAGCTGCTCACTTTTAGTGAAGGCAGGAAGGAGGGAAAAGTTGGTTAAATTCCGCCCCCAGGGCAGTGACCCAGGGCCATCATTCAGAGACTCTTCCAGGGACACAAATACTGGTACCAAGGGAACACCCACCGGGTTGTATGTGATGTACAGCGACATCTGTCTCTGTGTTTGTATCTATATCCATACAGTTGTATTTCAAACTCTGTATACTTGGATGCACGTGTGTGTGTATAATAGAATCTTAAATCCTTATAAATAACTCATCCTGATAGATTTTATTGCCCTTATCTCACAAAAGAGAAAATAACAACAAAAAAAACCCCACACACAAAAGACCCCCAAACCCAAAAGAGGTTCAGAATAAAGAGGTTTGGAAGCCCTAAGCGACTTGCCATGACCAGGTGCCAGAGTTGGGGTTTAAAGCCCATCCGCCCAGCCCCAGAGCTGGAACTCCTAACACTACACTGCTCTGCCCGCTACTGGCTCCAGGGAATGCAATGGAAAGAACGCCCGTAGTATTTGTTAAGCCTTTGTACTTTCCCCAGGTTTGTTATTTCTTTCTTATATCTGGTTTTCCACTGGATGGTCGTCAGCAAAAGGCCTCAAGCCAGAAAGTACCCATGGACTTGCCCTGAGAGACAACGTGGAGGAAGTGTGCTGGGAGCCTGCGCCCCTCTCTGCATCCAGACTCAGGAGAGCCACTCCCTTGGGGGAGATGTGAGGGGGCCTGAGATGGAAAAGGGACCCTGGAGCCTCAAGTTTTCTCAGCCATTTAGCAAGATGCATTTGGGAGCACATCTGCCCATGTGTGTGGGACTGTAAAATGACAGCGATAGTGATAATAACAGAGAAAATAATCCTCCCTGCAGCACATCCCTTCTCAGCCCATTCCTTTCGGCTTTCTTTGTTTCTCTTCATTGGATTTGCTCCCAGTCCAGACACGCCGCTGCTCATCTCAGGGGGATGGGGTGCTGGGCACGACCGAAACATTCACGATTACCCATGTATTGATTAGCCTTCATAAAATTCGCTCAGAGTCTTCTAAAGTTTGCTGCACTCTGATGTCCTGATTACTTCCTTATCAGGTTCTGCTTTGGACAGAATTACTAAGCCGAATTGAAATTCATGGTTGTTATGAACCATTTCCAAGACATCACTCAAAGGCAAGTCAAGAGACGCTTCTTGCCTGCTTCTGCCCGTTAGATTTTGGATCAAGATTCACATCCCTTGCCATGCCCATTAACGTGAGGTCGTTGCTTTATTTATGACCTTTACTCAGTATGTTGGAGTCTATTTCTGTTGTCGAATTTTCACCAACTTATATCAAATTCTGAGTGTCACCTTGCACGGCTGTGGAACCTGCGTGTCTGTTGTTACTTTATTTAGCAGATACCTGGACCAATGACAATTCCTTTACCTTTCCTACCCCATCGGACAAGGTAGAGGAGAGTGAGTAAAACCAGGACTTGCTCTGTGTTTATTTTTAAACAAAGCCTCCTTAGAATTTAAAAGATATCATCTCCTTCCTCAGGAAGCTGGCAGCTATCTGGCTCAGGGACACAATTACAGCTTCGTCATTAAGACGGGAAGCCATGGTTCAGTAGCGCCTTCTCCTGTGTTCAGTGTGCGCTGGTGGAAACACTCAGTTACCAGATCAGCACGGAGGGCAGCATAGCCTCCCAAGGAGTTCTCAGACTTGGGGGCTCAGAAATGGGCTCATGTCAATGGAGAACCACCCTGCATTACTCTCACTACAGCTTCCTGGATTTCTGCCTTGCTTGTCCCCCGCCCAGCACACCCTGACTTGAACAGGCTCTTTGCTGCGTGGGTGTCAGGACAATTGAGATGGCAGGTGGGACCAACATAGAAGTTGAAGTCTGGTCCTGTGTTCTAGTCCCAGCACCATCACTTACTAGGTGTGACTGTGGGCAAGCTACATCGTGTCCTGGAAATATTTTCTCACCTACACACCAGAAGGGGGACAACTTAATTCACTGCATTCTAGGGGAGGATCAGGCATGTCAATAGTGAAACGTCCTTAGTACTAGCACTTACAGCATGCCTCAATGCTACCGTAAGGTAATCAAAACAAGTGTACACTTTTAGCCTATGCTGAGGCACAGGCTCCTGGGAAAAGAGCTTGGCCCTCGGAATGAGGCAGACCTGTGTTCAAAATCTGGTTCTACCACTTATCAGGTTTACGACCTCGAGCAAATTGCAAAAATTCTGAGACTCGGAATCCTTACTTGCAAACCAGCAAGAATTATAGGCAGTACATAGCATATGTGCAAAAACTACTAGTGGTTTCCCCTTCTTTTGGCCTTGCCCTTGCCCCCACACTTGGACAGGTCATTTCACTCAACATGGCTGGTGCTTGGTCATTTGAGAAGGCGGTCATGGGGCTTGGTATTCTTGACATGCGAGCACCTGGAGAGAGTTTTCCTGTTCTAAGCCATATGTACATGAATTCACATACAGGAATGTGTGTGTGTGTTTCCTTTTTCTTTCTAAATCTTTTTATCCCTTTCATTCTCTCCATTGGCTAAGTCATAGGTCTTTCATTGCCCTCCAGGTCAGCCGCACCATTTGTGCCTCTGAAGCCTGCCATCCAAAGCAGAGACGGGGTGGGCTGAGGCTGGGGTGTGCTTCTGCCCGCTGCCCCTCCAAAGACTCCGGCTCTGAGGAATTCAAAATTCCTGCTTCTTGCCTCCTCATGACCACAGGGGTAGAAATTTAATCTTCAAATTTTGGAGTTAGGATATGACAGAAAAACTCAACTTCCTCTCATTCCTTACTGGCCACACTTCCAACCTCACCCTCTAAGACCTTTTACTGCTTCTATCTCCCAGCTTTGTTGGACCTGGCTCACTCATGTCGCCATGATGGGCCTCCCTATCCCCACTTGCAACACAGGGATAATATGGCCTCTTACCCTGTTTGGGGGTGTCAGGGGTGCTAAAACAGGTATCCTACACAAGGGGCTTGCAGAACCTCTGTCCTATGCTAGTGGTGACTCTCTTAATTCCTCTTGGCCTTCCAAGGACCTTCACAGCTAAGCCAAAGCCTGTTTTCCTGTGTGGCTCTTCAGTACTGAGCTCTTTCTCACTGTGGGGTCTCTCGCAGAAGCAGTGTGAAGCAGGAGTTGCTCTCTCAATGCTGTAGATGGAGAAAGCGGGGCTATGTTGAACCACTGGCTGAAGTCACCCAGTTATGGAGTCGTGGAGCTAATCTTTCCATGAGGTCCTCTGCATGCAGGGCATGGAGTGCGCAAGCTTTTAAAGAGCCTTCAGAATACCTGAGAGCTGAAAAATGGTGCTTAGCTCCAATGGTGTAAAAGTACATTGCACAAGCTAAATTAATAGGCACTTCCTCATTTACAGAAATTGATAGTAGCTCAACTCGTCCTTTGCAACTATACTCTGATATAGTTACATGTCAATTATATTAATGGGGAATATGGGTGCATTTTACTGGTTTGTAAGTTGAGTTTGTGAGATGAGCCCCAAAAGCAAAGGAGCTTAAATCCTGCGAAGAGAATGAAATAGTCGGAAGTGAAACCTAGTTATAGAGCCTGGTCTTTCCAAACTGCTTCAGGCTCTTTCGGAGTTTTCCTAAGTCGCTGCCCTGGGCTTTGTCTGGTCTGTGGTTGGGTAAGGGGTTTTTCAGATTTCTTGCTAAGTCTCACAGGTGAGTCAGTGAGCTTAACCATCCTCCACCTTTCCACATGACTGTCTGACCATCTTCACGTTCCCTTCATTCGTGTATATCCCATGCCTGGTCACCAGAACATACACGACCTTAATTAAATGGCCTTGTCTGCTTCCGCTGTGCATGACTGTGATTGTCAGCGGGACTCGCTGGGTTTCTGGCTCACACTCACAAGAGGCTGGGGGGCCTCCCAGTCCCACTGTTGGGAAATGTAGCTGCTGCCGTTACCCTGCGTCGCTCTGCATTGGAAACAAACCCGAAGACACCAGGCCTAATTTGCCTACCAGTGGTGACCTCTCTGTTTTCCTGGCTGGTTTTATTGGCAGAAATGTACAACTTATTCCCCAGCCTGGACACTGCCATCTGTCACAGTGTCTTGTACCCCAGCAGGGGGCTGAGTAGCTTTCTGGTTTACAACGAAAATTAGGTAAATAGAGAGCCCTGAGTGGATGAGGCAGAATGTTTCTGCACACACAGAACTCTGCTACCGATGGGAGCGTTTCAAAGCTCCTGGACGTGCAATGGGGACACTGCCTGTCTTTCCTCACCGAGCACGTCCTTCCCATCTAGAGCCCTTTCCCAAACGCTCCATGTCCCTGCATTAGAGACCTCATGCCCTTCCAAGAGGAGGACCTATAGGATACCTTGGTGTGACGTTCACAGACTGCCACGGTCCATGTCCAATTTTCTTGTAATGGTTAATTTCATGCGCCATCTTGGCTGGGCCACAGGATGCTCAGAAATTTGGCCAAACATTATTCTGGGTGTGTCTGTGAAGGTGTTTCTGGACGAGTGTAACCTTTAAATAGGTAGACTAGTAAAGCAGACTGCCCTCCCTGATGTGGGTGGGCCTCATCCCATCAGCTGCAGACGTGAATACGACAAAAAGGTTGCATAAGAGGGAACTCTGCCTCTTTGTCTACTTGAGCTGGGATTTTGTTTTTTTCTGGTCTTTGGAGTTGGACAGAAATATTGGCTTTTCCCGGTCTTGGGCCTGTTGACCTTCAGACTGGAACTCACACCATCAGTTTTCCTAGGTCTCAGACCTTCAGACTCAGACTAGAAGTGCCCATCAGCTCTCCTGAGTCTCCAGCTTGCTGAGAGCAGATCTTGGGACTTCTCAGCCTCCGTAATCATGTGAGCCCATGCTAACAAATCTCTTTATGTGTGTGTGTGTATATATATATATATAGAAATATATAGTATGTTATATATACACAGATATACAAAGGTTTATTTTACACACACATACACACACCCTATTGGTGCTGTTTCTTTTTCTCTGGAGAACCCTAATACAGATTGAATGGTATGGACTGAATGTTTGGGCGCCTCCAAATTCATGCATGGAAGTCCTGACTCCCAAGCTGATAATGTTTGGAGATGGTGCCCTTTGGAGGTAATCAGGGCCAGATGAGGCCATGAGGGCAGGGCCCTGGTCTGGTGACACTCGTGCCCTCATAAGAAGAGACACCAGAGCATATGTTCCCCCTCCCTGCCTGCCTCTATTTTTCTCTTTATCTCTCTCCCTACCTGCACCCCCAAACATGTACAAGAAAGAGGTCATGTGAGCACACGGCGAGATGTGGCCACCTACAAGCCAAGAGAAAGAGGCCTCAGGATGCAACTTACATTTCTGGCACCTTGATCTTGGACTTCCTCTCCCCCAGAAGTGAGAAACACAATTGTGTTGTTTAAGCCACCTGGTATACAGGACATTGTTATGGTAGCCCGAGCTGACTAACATGCTTTTATGTTTCCCCAGGAAGAGAAACCACTCAGAATCACATAGAAGCCTTTCTGAGAACTTGTCCTATGAAGCACACAAGCCCAGACTCCTCTGCGTGACCGAGGCCCAAGTCCCTAGCTGCCAGGAGTGTCGAGAGCTGTCAGCTGAGTGTTTCTCCAAGAACTATGTTCAGCAGAAGCTCATGTCCTCACCTAAGCTCATGTCCCCTCCACAGGGACAACCTGCATCCAAAGACTGGTACACATAAGAGTGTAAGGCCCAGCCTGCTTGACACAAGGCAGGACAGCTCCAAAGGACTTGTAGCCCCAGAGCCCCCCATGGGATGGGTGAGGCTTCTGTTGTGACTCCATCTCGGCTTCTCCGGGTGCCCCACAGTTGACCCCAAGGACTCCCTTTGACATGCTTCCTGCATGCGGGTTTCCACCTCAGAATCTATTTCCTGGGAAACTTGGCCTAAGACACTTTTGTATTACAAATATTTTATGAGGTCCTCTTCATATGAGATTTATAAATAATATACCTACCTCAATACAAAACTAAAAAAAAATATATTCCCTAACCATAAAAAGCAAAGCAATATTTAATAAAATAACAATGCATTTAATATTTAATAAAGTAATAATGTACCAGGTGCAACTGTATCAGAAGATAAGACTCAGCTGCTTGTGCCATTAAATCAGCAAGAACTTGAGGGACCAGCCTCCTAGGGTGGTGTTTCATCATCTTGGATGCTGTGGGGATATTTTGTTATTTTGTGAACTAGCTACCAACTCTTGGGAAAGTTCTGAATAAAACTAACACAATATATTCTCTCCCAGTTAACATGGTAGCTGTACTCCTTGAAAATTCAGTCTAAAAACAGTTTATCAAAGTATGAAAAAATTACTTGGTGTGTTCACGTAAAACAGAGGAGGATTCTCCGCTCAGATCGCTAGAAAGTGTGTGGTTGGTTTTTCCTGTACAGGACTGTCTGCTGGGAGGTGGGCGGGTGCGAGGGGTGAGGGGCAGTGCCTTTGTGGCTCTGCTGTGGCCACCGAAGGACATAGCACACGTGTCCCCACCTACGAGTGCCCCATCATCGAGACAAGCAGAATCACTCCCATAAACGTCCCATGTGCCTCCTGGGAACCATACTGGTTCCGCTGAAGAAGAAAGCCAGTGGAGAAAAGGTAAAAATAAATAAAGTGAATTGTGAGTGGCAGCCCCTGAGCTGAAGTCATCCACTCAGTCACACCACCCAGCGCAGGACCTGAGACTAAACCCAGGCTACCCACGTGTGATCCCAATCCCCACTCTCCTACTGACTTTATTGGGGATGATTAGGATCAGAGGAGTGGCTGCCTGACTTCTGGGGACCCTGCTGTCACCCTCTCTTCTTATCCTCCGTTTCAGGAGTGTTGAAATTCAGAGCCTTTGTGCAGCGGACCCTCCCCACTTAGCTTCTGGGGTCAGACCGGTGCCCTTGGAAGGGCTGCCACGTGGACTCCACTAAATTAGTAGTCTCTATGTTGAGGTTGGGGGAACTGCTGTACCAGCCTTTTAAAACCCCTTTCTGAGACAGACAGCCATGGTGAGCAAGCTTTGAATTCATGGTTTGACAGCCTGGTAATTGGTGCTCAGTTGGCGAGGCTGTGTTTTCACTGTGGCAGAGGCCGTGTTGGGGGTGGTGCTCTGTGGAGGCCACACACCCACTCCCCTCTCTTTTCTTTCTTTTTCCCCCAGATCTTTGGTAGAGGATTGGGGAAGCATATTAGGCTGTGGGTTGCAGAATTAGTCATAGAACTAATCAACTATTCCTTTCTTCGAGGGTTCTTTCTTTCAAATGATGAAGACTGACCCAGTAGCATAAGTAATAAAGGAACTTATTTGAAGGCTATTGGGTAACTCATAGAATTAAAAGATTTTCTGAATGACCAGCTGGCAAAAAGGACAGGAATCAGGACATGTCAGGACGTCTCAGCAGGAGAAGCGCATGCGTTGGTTCCACAGGTGGCTGCCATCAGATGATGGATAGAAAGCCCCTCTGGCTTTGTGAGCCTTGGCTTCAGATTCAAATCTCTCCTTGGAAAGAGCTGCTGCTTGTCCTGGCTTAGGTCAGCCCCACTCCTCCAGTGGTGGCGGTGAGGGAGTGGGGTGCTCATTATGTAGCCCTGTGATTGGCAACCTCACCAGGGCTCCCTGGAGGGAGGAAGGGAAGTTCCCCTAAGGAAGGAATCCTGCCTGACTCAAAGCACGAGTGTGCACTTGAGAAGCCTAGAACTGAAGGTAATCTTGTCCACTTGCCCAATGGATGCTTGAGAGTCCACCACACGACTGTGCACTAGGACATGACAGGCAACTCAATGTTATTGACTGTCCTCAAATGAAGCAACTGCATGGGAGAATCAGCCCGAAAATCAGATAAAAAATCTACCACTATGTCACTTGGTCCTGTTGCTCCTAGCCCATCTTTCTGGGGCTCTCCAGATCGAATCAATTCTACCATCTAAGACATGGTATGTTGAAGGTTGGGTGATGAAAGCCACGCCTTCATGGGCCATTTCTTGTTCAAGGCTTAAATATCATTAGTTCCTTCAACCATTCCTCAGCCTCTGATGGTTTCCGGCCACTGGACAAGTGCATTTATCTCTGAAATTACACATCTCTAATTGCACATCTCTATAAATCTTGCTTGAGGCAGATTCCAAGTTGCAGATCATACATTCATTCAACACTGAATATTTATGGAGTGCCTGCCTAGGGTCAGGCACTATACTAAATGCTAGGGACACAGGAACATAGTCCTCCCTTCTACCCCTCCCTAATGTGGTTCTTGGTCTAGCATTGACCACCTTTCCCTTCACAAGCCCCTTCCCCTCTACTAAACAGGCTGGGTGGGGGAAAATGGGAGAGGTAACAGAATTATCAAGTATCTTCACCTCTTTCTCTCTCTAACCTTAGAACAAGATGAGTTAAGATTTCTTACTTTCTAACAAAAATGGAATTCTTTCTTTTTTCAAATAAAATATGTAACTAACATTTGTTGAGCACCTGCCATATGTCAGGTGTGAACTTAAGCAGTTTCATGTATTTTATCACTTATCAGCAGCCTCTCAGAAGTAAGCACACTGGCCCAATTTTTACAGATGAGGAGACTGGGGCCTTCAAAGGATAAGTAAATTTCCCAATGACAAGCTGGAGTGGGAGCAAAATTATGTTTCTGAGATTTATAAAGTAGGAGAAAATGTCTTGGTTTTATGCTGCTAGAATACCACTGCAGTTGACAAGACCAGGGGCCTCTGGAAGAAAGACACTGTGGTTTGCTCATCTCTGAACTCCGAGCCCTTGGCACATGTTAAAGACTCAACACATGTTGGGGGATTGGATAGTCATGGGATTCTCAGGTGGGCACCAACATTGGAGGGCACGGACCCTATCCCGTATCTTACCTCCCTTTCAAAGGAACGGCCTCACTGCACCTGCTCGGAAATATGGGTAGCTCCCATCATAGACCCGGCTCCCTCAGGCCCTCGCTGTGCCTTTTCCTGGAGGGCTGCTTCCCTGCCCTTCTTTTATTTTGTCTTGGCAAAGAAATACCCATTTATCTCTTGAGCTTTATGACAAATGTCATCTCCTCTGCGAAGGCTACCGTGACTCTCTGATTTAAAGTTCCTACTCTCGTTTCCATGCTGCTTTGCACAGATCACCAAGATACCCATTGCCTTGTCTATATTGGCTTGACTCTCTGTCACTAGGCTGGGCGCCTTATGAGGGGAGAGGCTGTGTTTCTTCTTTGTATGTCAAGCATCCAACATAATGAGTGTCACGTGGCAGATGGTCTGTGAGTATGCGTGGAGTGAATGAGTGCGTGAATAAGCATATCTTGGTATTGATACAAAATCCAAGAACAATAATACCAAAGATCACTGACTCCCTTAAGTTCCCAGTGTCAAAAAAAGTAATAATCAATAAAGTCAAAAGCTTAGCATTTTGTTGAGATTTCAGGAAAACAGTCCAAACTCACTTTATTAAATGATTCTGTGTAGCAAGAATAGGAGCAAGGAAAATCCTCCATGTCCACTGGAAGGAGATCAGTGAGCTTTCAACAGCTCTGAAGACAATGCTTCCCCAGAAAGAAGCATAGTCATGCTGCTGATAAGAGTTACGAATATGCACACATTTCCACACTGTCATTGTTTTATGACTTAAGTAATTACTTTAAAATGTTTCATAAACTTGAACCTAACTAAGCAAAAGAGCCCCGATGTGAATTCTCTCTTAGAGAAAAACATGGTTGAGGTCAAGAGGACTTTTTGTTTGTGTAATTGTTACTGTTTTTCATCCTTGGGTGTCAGAAGTTTAGAGAGTTAGAAAGAATAGCATGAAGTAGAAATGCGGTCTGATTTGGGACTTGTTATTCTTAGTGCAACAATTCTGGATAGCAAAACATTTTACTAATTAAAGCCAACTCCTTTCTTAAAGGAAAAGCTCACCTTGTTTAATTCTACATCATCCTCCAGAAAGAGAATCTTGTATATTTTTTGTTTCTTAGTAATATGTGGAGCTATGCAAAGGAAATCCCAAAGATATACACTCAATACACCCTTCACATAATAAAGCCTACTTGGGGAACATGGGAATTTGAATAAGGATGAAAATGACCTTCCTGTGAAAAGGAATCTATGTAATAATAGCTGTCACTTCTCGGGTCCTACTGTGTGCTGGGTGCTTTCTGGACATCACTTCATTTAACCTGCCAGCCAGCCCCCATTGGCGGTGTCTGGTTGGAAAGCAAACTCTTGTCTCTCAAATCTCTGTTCACCTCACACCAGTCAACAGGAGACTTAAAATCAATGTCCGATCACATCGCTTCTCTGCTCAAGACCACCTGGGCTCCCTTGGCTCAGCAGGCTCTGCAGAACCAGCCAGTGTCTGCATTTCTTCAGGTGTCAGCTCTTCCCACTCATCTCTACCCCCTGCACCAGCCTTTCCGGCCCCCTCACTGATCCGCCAACCTGCCAGGTGAGCTCTCATCACCTCACCTGTCACCATCTCAGGCTCTTTGCCCTTGGTCATCCCTCTGTCTGGAATCCTCCCACCAGATATCTGCACGTCATTCCTTCAAGTCTGTGTCAAATGCCGCCTCCTGAATGAGACCTTCGACCACCATATTTAGAATGAAACCCTCTAGCACATCACCTCTACTCCTTTTCTCTTGCCTTCTTGATCTCCTAATACAGGGTGGGGCAAAAATAGGTCTACAATAAATAATAATACAAGAATAAACTGTGTTTCAGGTGCTCACAACTATAAACCTACTTTTGCCTACCCCTGTAGAGCTTTCTTACTTATGTTGCTTGTGACTGTCTCACTCTGGCCCCACTGTCTCCTCAATATGCCACTGAAATGTAAGCTCCATGAAGGCAGGCACATTTGTGTGTGTTGTCTTTGCCCCGCCCAGCTGCCCAGCACATGAGTGATGCTCGACAGTTCGCTGTGGAATGAACCAACAAGGGCCCAGGCTCGGAGTGGCTGAGTAAGTTGTCCAGAGTCACCCAACGATGAGACTAAGGTGCAAGGATTCTAACTCAGGTCTGTCTGCACCTGGAGCCAATGCCATCTCCCCTATGCCACGCTGGGTCTGTATCTCTGTGGACAAAAATAAAGGACTGAGGATTGTACATATCTGAACTGCAAGATCTTCTCATAGGGCTGGTGGTGCATTTTCATCGGACTGGGCAAGAAAACAGTGGTGAAGTCAGACCAGAGTATAGGTCTCACAGCTGTTCCCTAACTTCTCCAAAACTTAGTTTTGTTTTCTACAGGATGAGGATGAAGATGGTCATCAGGTGTTTCTCATGAAAATGAAATTCTGCAGAGCTGGTAAAGTCAAGGTTAGGGTTCTTGGCTTCAGATACAAGTCACGACTTCGCACAATGATGACAGTTACTGGGGCTTGACGCTCTCAGATTTTCTACCTGCTCCTCGTTGCTAAAACAAATTCTGGCTTAGCCCAGTTCAGTCTCTCCCTACTTCCCATCTCGCCCAGGAAAAGCACACCCAGGGCAAATATTCCTTATGGGAACCTTGCATGGGGTTCAAGACAAACAAACAAGTGCTGCCTGAGATTATTGTTGGCTGCTTGCACTCTGCTCTGTGCCACTGCTCTGCCTCAGGGGCTACCCTCAGCAGGCCTTAGCCCTCTAAGAAGTGCACTAACATTATTCAGTTTGTTTGTGACCACTGTCTCTTCCAGTGGAGCCCGGTCTCGTTACTTCCTAACACATCCCGATGCTCTGTCCAGACTGTGTTAGGTTTCACATTCTACCACTGCTGTAAATAATTCACTCCCCCCCACAGCTACCTCGCTGCCTATTACTGTGAATTATTTACAGAAGACATTCTGACGAGGAGCTGAGGTAATGGCCCGAGTTATTTATGCAAAAGGAAAGTGAGCTTTCTCCGACTTCACTCCTGCCTTCTGACTTCCCTGATTGCAATTCCTAGTACTTGCCCAGCACTTTAGAAGCATTAACCAAGTTGGTTTTTACAGCCACTGTCCCCCCAAATGGGAAAAGTTTCTGTTCCCACGGAGGAGACAGACAAAGGGACTAGAAAAGCCTTGTTAGGATGCCCTTTCAAAACCTGTGGCTAAAGACCTCCCTGAAGGGCAAGATCAATTTACCCTCAGCTTATTTATTGTATTATGTAATCATGCCTTTCATTTCAACTTAGTTATTGTTCTGGGCAGCAGAAAAGATATCAAGGAATTCTCCGCTAGTCTTACATATGCACCTGCCTTGTTACGCACAGTGACAAGAGAAGTTTATTCTTTTAGGACCTAGTTCATGGCCCCTCTCATAGTTTTAGAACAGCGCACTGTCCTGCACATCACTCTGTCCGTACCCAAAGGTGAAGGGTTATATAGGGCATATGAGATGACTTCTGTCATGATACGTCCCTTAAGCATTGTCCTCCACACTACATCCTCAAACCCATTCTGTTGCCTAGATCTGAAAGGGGATAATTAATTGCACCCTTTTCCTCAACTTGGAGTCCAGGATGGGATGAAAACTTGATGTTTTGCTCGTATTGCTATTTCCCTTGCCACTGGCTGCACCATCCAATCTGGTAGCCACGAATTACCTGTGGCTATTTACATGTACATTCGAAATTAAAATTCTAGTTCCTCAGCCATCCTGGCCACATTTCCAGTGTTCTAGGGCCACCTGTGGTCAATGGACAGCGTTAGATATATCACGGTTCCGTCATCAAAGTTCTGTTGTATAGTCTAGACCCTGTTTTTTTTCTGTTTCTCTGCTACTTGTCTGGTAGCCACAGGCCAGTTCTGTCTTTCTAGCCGTGGCTCCCAGAGAGAACCTTGGCCCAGGTCAGATCCAAGACCTCCTACGTCCTCAAGGAGGGGAGTCGAGACACCATATGTTGAGAGGTGGGCACCAGATGGGCTCAGCCCTGAAAATCCCCGTTCTGTAATATGAAGGAATCCGCACAGTGTTGTGGCTCACAGAGAAGCTCGAGAGAGAGGCTGGGGTGGGGTCAGAGGAAACATCCCAGGGAGGTGGGGACTGGAGCCAGGTCTTGAGGGGACTGGGAGCAGCCACGGGCAGGCCGAGGTGAAATGCGGGTGGGAGCAGGGGCGGCCTGAGAGTCCCAGATGCATTGTATTGGGAGCATTAGAGAGTCACCACGTTTGGAACGGTGAATGTGTTTTATATTTGGGAGGAAGTGGCAGGGCACTGACTGGAGAGCTGGCTATGGGTAGATCATGTCTCACAAGCTCTTTTGGACTTTATTGTGAAGATGTAGGAAGTTAGGAGAAAGTTTCGAACTGGAGAATGATATGACTTGATCTCTAGCAGTCTCACCCAATCCAATCTGGTGGCTATTGGATATTGTGTGTGTGGGGGAGGGTGGGGGGAGCTGGAAGTGGAAGATGTGCAGGGGGAAGAGGATCAAAATTTCTCTTTCTTCCATTCTCATCTCCTTTTACCTTCCAGTAGCTCTTAAAATAGTTAACCACCTTCATCTACTTCTTGGATCTCTAAACGCCATTGATTTTCTTCCCTTTTTTTTTTAAAAAAAAAGATTTTATTTACTTATTTTTAGAGAGAGAGAAGAAGGGAGGGAGAAAGAGAAGGAGAGAAGTGTTGATGTGAGAAAGAAATATTGATCAGTGGCCTCTCGTATGTGCCCCAGCCAGGGACCAAACCTGCCACCCAGGCATGTGCCCTGACCGGGAATCGAACCAGCAACTCATCACTTTGTTGTACGACGCCCAGCCAGCTGAGCCACACCGGTCAGGACCTCCGTGGATTTTCTTAACAAAACCTATTTCCTAGTCTTATTTTCCTGTCTGTTTTTCCTGAGTGTATTACTGTTCTATTGCTGCCATAACAAATTACAACAAACTTAGTAGCTTAAAGCAAATTTATCATCTTAAATTTTTGTAGTTGAGAAGTCTGACCCAGGTCCCACTGGGCTAAAACAAAGTTGTCTGCACTGACTTCCCTTCTGGAGACTCCAGGGCAGCCTATGTTTCCTCGCCTCTTCCAGCTTCCAGAGGCTGGCCCAGCCCTGGCTTGTGGCTCCTCCTTCCTTCTCCAAGAAGGAAGCCAGCCATGGCAGACCTGACACAGGTCCTTCTCTCGCCTCGTCCCTGCGACCTCTCTTCTGCCTCCCTCTTCCGTTGGTAAGGACCTTCGTGATCACACTGGCTGACCCAGATCATCCCAAACAATCTGCCTCACAGTTCATAATTTAATCAGTCGCTTCTGCAAAGTCCCTTTTGCCATGTGAGGTTCCAGGGATTAGGGTGTGAACATCGATAATTAGGGAGCCATTATTCTGCCTGCCACACTGTTTCATCGACATCGCTGGGGTCCATCTCTAAATTCACTTTCATTCTTGGCATTTTACCCTTGACTAGCTGCTGGATTCATCTGAAATCTGTTTTCATTTCTGTGCTACACATTTGGAGAAACAGCCTTGGGAGGAAAGGAAAAGTGTGTTCTGTGCAGCTGAGAATAGGAGCCTAGCAATGGAAATGAGGTTGGTCCCCAGCATCTTGGAGCCCCCAAGTTGCTCTGGCTGCAGAGCATCGTCAGGTTTGCGCTCCAGCCACGCCAGGGAGCAGAATGAGGTCTACAGGACGAGTCCCAGTCCGAGCCCGTTGTGCCGCTCTGATGAGCCAGAAGGGAGGGAGGAGGTCAAAGCGTGGAAGCTGCTCAGGCAGACGGAGCTGCTCACACGAACCAGAGGAGAATGAGCGCAGAGAGAGCCATGCAACCTAGAAGGGCAGCTTGTAATTGGATTCAGACCTCTGTTGGGGCAAATTAGGAGCAGCTTTTCCCGGAAAAAAAGAGATTGTAAATTTTTTATGGGAACAGATGCAGCGACTTTTGGCAAAGAGTAAAGCCTGCCTTGCAGACTGATTGCCCTGTGATATCAGACTTCATTAGTAGACAGGGCTACCTAAAACGATAAAGATAACTGCTACTTAGTGAGTGTTTAGCATGTCCTGCGCTCTTTATGAGGATCACTTCTCGTCCTCATCATAATCCTGCAGGCTATATTTAAAAGATGAGGGGACTGAGGCTTAGAGAGACATACAGAGGGGCACCAGGATTATATGAAGGTCTGAACTGATGCTAATGTCAGGGCTCTTTCAAAAACATTGCACTTGAGGGAAGTGGTTGGCGGAGAGAGAGAAGGAGCCAAAGAACCGCCGAAGACCACGATCCCTGGGCAGCGAGGCTGGTGTGTGGTACTGTCCTAGAAATGGGTATTCACAAACAAGAGTTGCTCTCAGAGGAGGCCAGCAATGACTGTCAACAGCCTGAGAACCAAATACGGGAACTGTCCCATGGGAACTTCAGCCTGGTGTAGAGAGGACTCTGGAAGCAACCGGTTTATCACTGCAAACACCCGAGGGCTGGCACAAGGAAGAACGACCACGAAGAAGTCACAGGGAAGGAGCTGTCGGTCTTCTCAGAGGGAGGCACTCCCTCAGCATCGTGGCTCCCCACACCCCGGGCGGAGCGCCGTGCCGGCGCTGTCTCGGCGCCTGGCACGCTTGCCCTGCCTGCAGAGGTCCCAGCGGGGCTTCTGGAACAGGTATCTGTCAGGAGGGAGCCAAAGAGGGTTCCATCCTGAGCATAAGCTGCACAGGTGCCTCTAAGGTTCCTGCTACTCTAGGGTTCTGTTAGAGGCGTTTTCCTTTCTCTTTGCCTTTCCATTACTGGCCCACTTCTTAGGGCGCTCTCCAAAACCTTTCCTCCCCGAGAGCCTTCCCAGACCACTGCAGTGCACCATGATGTAACCTTTTGGGAAGATACATCCTTTTTCATTTAGACCAGGGGCCAGTAAACTTTGTCTTAAGAGGAAAGATAGTAAATATTTTAGGTTTTGTGAACCAAATGTTTTTTGTTGAAACAACTCAACTCCGCCACTGTAGCATGGAAGTCATCACAGACAACACTTAAATATGTGGGGCAGGTGTGTTCCAAAAAAACTGTCTTTATAAAATAGGGGCGGGGCTTGAATTCGGCTCCTGGGCAGCTGTTTGCCCCTTCCTGGTCTACACCATTTATTTCGTGAAAAGTAATGCCCTGCGGAGAGTTACCTTTAGTCATAAAGAGATGTATTATTATCTGTCTCTTTAATATTTGTCCGTGTGGTGTAGGCTCCATCGTCTTCAGGAGATGGGGAAACACTTTAGGGTAAAGGTCACGTCCATGTTTAAATAGCCTCCGAAGTCAGCACGATGAGTCCGATCCCGTGCAATTTTACTAAGATCTATGGCTTCGAACAAAGAGTCACAGAACCATTGATATTCATGCTTGCCAGAATGATCAAAAGCCCCATTTCTCAGGTGAAAACCCTGAAGCCCAGACAAGAGCTACGTCTTTCCCACCATCACACAACCAATTAGGACCAGATCTCTGTGTATGTTGGCAAGCGGCCCGTTCCACACTGTGGGGGGCCACGGCGGTTTCAGGTGCACTGGTCATTTTTTTTTTTTTTTGCCAGGCAGAGAACCAGGAGCCAGAGACCCAGAGGGGAGGAAGCTCGGCCTTTACTCTCAAGACATATGTTGACTTGAGACGGGGGAGTCGGGCACCCCACACACCTGTGCCTCCCTGCAGGCCGCCTTCAGTGAACTCCCCCAGGAAGTGAGTGTCACACAAGAGCATCGTGTACAGGGGTCCCCCTGATCATAATGGCTGCCATTTGGGGGGGCATTTCCCACATCCCTGGCATTGTATTAAGCGCTTAAAATGCATTTAATTCTTTCCTCAGATGACCACAAGCCTTCTTAACACAAACATATTAAATTTTTAATTAAGAGAACACACCCCGGCACATGCATATCCCCCGTTAAGTGTGCTGCTTCATTAAGTATCTTGCTGCTGATGGGCAATGGGAATTTCTGGGCGACGTGCAGTCAGCAAAAATCCATTTAGCTCCACGACACAGGAAAAGTGTAGCTATTTCGAGAGTCCAGGCCTCAAGGCTTTAGAGTGTTCTTGCAACTGGGCGCCCACTGGGCATGCTCTCTCTGGTCCCCTCAGGCAACGGACTTTGCAGGGACATGTTCCTGCTTCTGACAAGGCAAGGTTCTTCTCCTCGGCCCTCAGAGCCTCCCGTACACGCAACTTCCCACTATTCCCACAGCCCCATCTTCTGATGAGATGTCTTCTGTTAGAGATACGATTTGTGCCAGTGCCAGGCCAAATTCCCATCATATTCGGGCAGATAAACAGAGAAATGCTTGCCTCAAGTAAACTCTTTTAAACTGTCAGCTCCGTGTATATGGTCTGGAACCCATGATAGGCATTTAATAGGTATTTATTGAGCGGTCATTTATTTTTCCATAAAAATGTGCTCACACGGTGTTTGTCACACAATGGGCACAGCATTAATTTTCTGTAAAAGCCCGAGAGCTTACCCTCTCTGGTTTATTCTCGGTCGTTTGTGTCTGACGGTGATGTGCTCCTAGAGGAATGGGCGGGGTGGGGCCCTTTCTCTTTTGTTTTCAGTCATAATGCTTAGATTGAAGCCAACCATTCCCTGTGTCCACAAGGATGCTTCTAAATTGGCACTTGCACAGAGAGGGGGCAGAACAAGAAGAATTAGTATTGTTGATGAGGCTTCCATGTCTGAAAGCTGCATTCAAAACCAACTTGAAGTCCATTGCGGCGCAAGTTCTAGGGAAATGGATGACATTCGCCTGGCATGACCGCATGTTGCATTTTGTACAAGGTCAATCGCATGGGCTGGCTGCCGTTGACCTCATCAGACCAGGCAGAAACATGGGACGCAGAGAACTGGAGGTGCGTTTACTTTCGCAGGGAGAACAATGGGAGGAGATAAGGAGAGAGAGCTGGACTGGGAGAGCCAGGTTCTGGGCTTAGCGCTGCTGCTCCGAGTAGAGCAGCTCGGGGCAATTACTTACGTGGAGCAGTAGAGAGGGGAGCATTCAGTGCATCTTAATGTCCCATCACACAGTGACATTCAGCGATACTCTGGCATCAGGAAACACGACTCAAACAATGAGATGCCCTGCAGGGGACTGACTAGTGTCTTCCCAAAAGATACAGGCAACAGCCTAGTCCCCAGTACCTGTGAATGTGAGTCCGTTTGGAAAAAGAGTCTTTGCAGATGTACTGAAGTTGAAGGTCTTGAGATGAGATCAACCTGATCTAGAGATGAGATGATCTGGGTGGACCCTAAATCCAATGACAAGTGTCCTTTTAAGAGAGAGGCACACAGAGGGGAAGGCACTGTGAAGATGGAGGCAGATGCTGCAGTTGTGGGGGGCAAGCCCAGGAATGCCAGGACAGCCACCAGAAGCTGGGAGAGGCAGGGGACACCTTCTCCCCTAGAGCCCAGGTGGAGTATGGCCCTGGTGATACCTGGATTTCAGACTTCTAGTCCCCAGAATGGTGAGAGAACACATTTCTGTTTTTTTTTTAAGCTACTTTGTGGTAATTTGCTACAGCAGCCACAGGAAGCTAATATACACCCCAAAGACATGTAGAAAGACAGACCTGTGCCAGGAATCAAACAAAGCAGTGATTTTTCAAATTCCACTTAATTTTTCTGAATTAAGATCCTTCAGCATTTTCTGCTGGAGCTCTCTGTCTAGGGTACTTTGGGCACAAGCACTTGATAACTGAGCTCCCAGCACACCTGCACATCAGTGGCTTTGCACCTGCCTTCTCTAATAGGATGGATTGCTGTTATCCCTTTCCCGCCGTGGCCTGGAGCAGGGCAGACCAGTGGGGAGCCGGCCAGCTGGCTGTCCTGCACGCCCCTGCAGCTATGTGGGGCAATCAGAGGAGCTGATCTTTCACACCCAGGCAGCATGTTTAAGGCTGGCAAAATCCAGAGTGTGGAGAGGTGTGTCGCAGGACTGGTCCCTCCCCCAAGCAGAAGCTCTGGACGGTGATGGCTGGAGACTGTGAAGGCAACACCGGCGGGGCTGGGAGATCAGGCCCCTACACTGTGGTGCTGGCAGTTGTGTCTTTCTGCTTCTGCGTCTGTCCTCCCGAAGCCTTGTCTTTGGGCGTTTCCTTTCTCCCACAATGGGGTGCGGTGAGAATGAGCTTTAGACTCGGGGAGAAGCCAGCTCCTCATCCAGGGCCGACTCTTTCCAGCTGCGTGACCACAGGAACCGTCCTTAATCCTCCAGGGACTTTTGTCCTCCTCTGTGACCTGCAGGTGACGACAGCCACTTTGCAGGGCTGTAGATGATTGCGTATCCACTGGAATAATTGCAGCTAACACTTACTGAATATTTATTATGTGTCAGGACTAATGCTAAGCACAAGTATTATCTCGTTTAATTTTCATAACTACTGAGATAGGCTTGTCTATTATCTCCACTTAATACCATAGGAAACAAGAGTAAAAGGTTAATAGATTATCTAACATGTGTGGGGGCAAAGCCAAACTCCTACGCAGGACTGAGTTACATTAAACCTGCGCCTGAACCTTACATCATATCGCCAGCTGGTGTGTGAGTACATTTATTATTCTGGCTGCGTTTGTTACAGTCTTAAGATTACTCTCCCTCCCCCATCACGAGTCTCTACAATATTTTTTTTCTTCTTGTATTAGCGCAGGGCAGGGGTGGCAAATTATGACCCACATGTCCAATTTGGCCCACCACCTGTTTTGTGAATAAAGTTTTATTGGAACACAGCCATACTCATTCATTTACATACAGTCTGTGGCTCTCTGGCTGTTTTTTGTGCTAAAATAGCAGAGGTGAGTAGATGCAGCAGAGACCATCTGGTCTGCAAAACCGAAAACATTTGCTGTCTGGGGCTTTACAGAAAAGCAGAAAGCTGACCCCTGGGGTCGGGAGGGAGCACGAGCTCTGCGGTTAGGAAGACCTGGGCTCCAGTCCTGACTCTCACCATTTCCCAGCTCCGGGAGCCTGGACCCGCCCCTCGAGCTCTCTGGCCCTTGCTTCCCTCCTCCAGAAAGCAGGCAGACAGACAGCTGTCCCCGAGGGTTAGATCAGAAAGCCTAGCAGAGTGTCTGGACGAAGGAAGGTAGCTCGCTTCCCAGTCCTTGCCTGCTTCTCTCCCTCGCCCCTGTGACAAATCTAAGTGAGACCATTTCCTGGCAGCCTCCCTCGCAGAACCCCCAGCCTTCCTGGAAGCAGGCTGCTTCACTGCTGTCTGGCCCTCAGTGGTCTGCCGGCCTTCCCACCCAAACTCTGCATGGCCACGCGAGATTCCTGTTCCCACTGCACACGTCTCCTCTTCTTGTAGGCTTCCTTCCGGTCTCTGAGGGGCTCGAGGACCCTCCTCCAACGGAGGATCGGACCAGTGCAGACGTCCCCCCTCCGGGCTGGGCAGAAATCTGGCTTCCAGAGCAAACAGCCTGTAGATTCTTTGCAACATACCGCCGCTTGGCCCCCGTTTTCCTTGACTCCCTGCCAAACCTATTACACGTGTCAGAGCAGCAAGGGACTGGAAGAATTACGACTTCCATTTGGCTTCTGCGGCCGCTTAGTCTAATTTGCACTGGCTTTGAAATATAGCAATTGCTGTTTTTGTTGTTGGGATTTGGAGATTGTTTCAAGTTCTGTTTCTTTGCTCCCCTCTTCTCTTGGCTCTTTCTCTTTCCGGGATGAGGGTGGGGGAGGAGGCATCACAAGTGAAGAAAACTACAGCTCAGCTGCCAGGATCAGAGCCCCCTCCCCTCCACGGACTCATTTGCTCCAGCACCAGATTTCATTAACTGAAGGGCTACATTGCGAGGCGAAGCATGATAATGAGGTTGTAGCTAATCAGAACATATGGAATGTTTTTACCATTAGCTCCAATTCCTGACTTTGGAGGGGGTACGCTTGGGAGGCAATTTATGCAGGATTCCATTACCCACGTGGGGATGCATGATCCCCGAGTCCCTCCTCCTGGTGCTGCCTGCCTCTCCTGTTCTCATCCTTCACCCTGCAACCCCTGTCCCCCCACCCCCATAGGAGATCACACCCCCAGAGTGAATGAAAGTTCACGGAATCAGGGACTGCTCCCGCCGAAGAAAGCTGCCAGTCACTTCCTAGTTGACACTTCCAGTAAGAACTTTTCCATCCTTCTCTGCTTGACTTCTTGGCAGGCGTGACACTACTGACCACCCCCCTTGGCCTCAAATGGGTCCTGGGACATAGGTCTGGCTTGCTCTTCTTCCTCCTTCTCTGGATGCTGCTTCTTCCTCTGTCCACTTTTGCAGGTTCATTTACACGTGTTTAGAAGCATCCTCTATGCTACCGAAGGTTAGGAACTTTTTTGAATCAAAATAAAATGCTACCATGTACTTCCCAGAGATTTGCCCAACTGCCTTGCCCCCTCCTCTTCCTGTACTTCCTTTCTCTTCTTTCTCTCTCTTTCTTCCAACAGACTTTAAATGCCAGTTGTGGGCCAGGCACTGGAGATGCAAGATGAGGGGCTCCAGCTGCTGGTCCGGAGGATGCCACAGTGTCAGGCCGGAGGCATCACTCCACTACCCTGGACAGGCTCCATTTCTGAATCGTCCACCGAAAACACGCTTCTGGATTCCAAGGTGGCAGAGGCCAAGATGTTTTCTAGTTGTAGTGTTTGGTTATGGAAGCTCTCTAACCAACTCTAACTTAATAGGACTTTAGGATCCATGTCATAAATACAGAGCCAGGAAGGATTTGCAAGTCCACAGTAACCAATTATCTCGTTCAGTAAAAGAAGTCACAAGGACTTAGTGAGGGAAGGCACTTACCCAAGACCTTATCACACAAGAATGGCTGGTTTGTGCAGTGGTAGCTTTTGAACATCAGCCCTTCCCATCATCCCCATCATGAATGCATCATTTAAGAGAGGCCACAGACTCTGTAGCAGATGCTTTTGGTG
Source organism: Trachops cirrhosus (assembly GCA_028533065.1). Lineage (NCBI taxonomy): Eukaryota > Metazoa > Chordata > Mammalia > Chiroptera > Phyllostomidae > Trachops > Trachops cirrhosus. The sequence continues at coordinate 8,319,166 of CM052539.1, forward strand.
CCCCACGCAGGTGCCATGGTGGGCTCACCCTCCTGCCTCCATCCCTCCCTAGCTATGGCAGGTGTTGGCAGCTAACAGCTCCCACCTGCACTGTTCTATGAAGGCTTGCCCTTGGTGGATGTGGTCACTTGCCCAAAGATGCCTGGGAGATTAAGCTCCCCACCCACCCCAGGGTGCAACCCATGACCCACGACTATTGCGTGGCGCTGAGACCCCAGCTCGCTTGCATTGGGGCAGGATGACCTCTGTGCTGCAATTCACACCCCAGGCTCCCAGAGGACTCAGGCTGAGTCCAGACTTCTACTGAAGTACCATCGTGGCCTAATTTCTTCCCTGCCTGAGGTGCTGCTTCCTCACTCTTCCATCACAGGCACAGCGTCTAAGAAACCTGCTCTATGACAAGTGCCACCACCTCATCTGCCTGGGTGGGCCTCTGTGTGCCCATCCCTTAAATGAGCTAGCTGGCTTACCACATGGCTGCTGAGATGGTGCAGGTGAGAACTGTGCTATCGATGCAGAAGTCCACATAAAGAGGGGGCCCGTCCCCCATCCTACTCAGAGAACCCCACAGGCCTTGAAATCTGTAGGATGAAGTGGTGGGAGCGGGTACGAGGATGTCAGGACAGAGGTCGGAGGGGCCAGGAGAAGGCTGGAAGCCAGCACAAGAGCAGGAGCACTGTCCCTCTTCTGCCAATCGGACCCAGCAGTGTCCTTTCCTGCAGGTGGCATGGCTGGGATGGCATGACACAGGTTGAGTGCCCTTCCTTTGAAAATAATTCAGAATTAGAGGACAAGGAGCGCCTACATTTGAGAATAAGAAAACGTGTGTAGATTGGATTTAAGCACTTTCCTTTTCTGTGCTTCTCACCTCACACCCATCCGAGAACTTGAGGATGCTCACTGCTGGTGCATTCCATCTAGAAGTCCGTGCGATCGAACACGTGTTTACCGGGCACTGCTTTATCTGTGCAAAGGGCTGTTCTGGGGGTGGAAATACACAGTTTGACGGGAAAGGTGCGTTCGCATGCAACTTGATGACTAGATGGATTCCAACGTTCACACAGGAAAGGTTTCTAATCCAAGGATCCTGTGTTTCTCTGGCATGTGTCCTTGGAGGTGCTTCATCTCCCTTGCCAAGTTTTTAGTCCGTGCTCCATCTTTCCTTTCCTGGACCAGAGCAATTGGCTCCTCAATGGCATCTCCACATCCAATCTGGCCTCTTTTCCATCCAGTCCCAGGGCAGCAAGCCACAGTGGGCTTTTAAAAAGGTAACTGTGATGATGGCACTCCTGTGTGGGAAGCCCATTTCTGCATCTCATTGCCTGGATTCCCCCTCCTGTCTAGGGGACCTTAGCTCCCTCTGCTCTTGAACTTGATGTTTGACTCCAGCCAATGTGGCCTTCCAGCCATGCTCCTTCCTGGCACATGCTTTTCCCTCTGCCTGGATTTCCTACCAAATCTTTGGCTTTATCTCGACCACTTTCTCAGGAAAGTCTTCCCTGCCCTTCTGAAGCAGGTCAAACTGCCCCCCCCCCCATTATAAGCCCTCAAGTTGCCCAAACTCTGCCTTTGCAGCATGTGTGAATGTTATTTACTGATTACGGAGTGTGATATTGGTGGCTTGACTGTTTCATTCACTGCTGTATCCCCAGAGCCTATCATGGTGCCGTGCACTTCGTAGGCCTTTGATGGATTTTTATTGTGTGAACGAACACAGCAGTTAAACCAGATAAACCGGTCATATTGGACCCATAATTTTATCTCTATCACTGCCTCTCTCCTTTATCCCTCCCAAATCCTTGGGCTGGTATGTCACAGCCAAGTAATAACAGTGACAGCAGCCATAAATAGCACTTATTGAATTCTTTAAATTTCATAAAATACCTTCACATGCATTTCCTGACTTGACCCTTACAACAAGCCTACATGGCAGTGAGCGGCATTCCCGTTTCCAGACGGGAAGATGCGTGCCTGGTGGGACGAGGTGTTCGGCAGAGGCTGGCGTCACTGCCACGTACTAGCTGTGAGAGCGGAGACAGGCAAGAAAATTCTCTGAACCTAAGTTCCTCTGAGGGCAGGCCAAGCTTTCCCTGAGCATCCACAGCCTACCCATATTTCATGCCATACTTTAACTTAAAAAAGCCTTCTTCTGTCCTTTGCACCACACCTGAAACATATTGAGGGTGTGAATTGCGCATTATTCGCAGGCACAGTGCTCCGTGCAGAGTAGGCCCCTGCCTTAGTCTATTGGGTGGTTATGAGAGGATACTACAGACTGGGTGGCTTATCGACAAGGTAAATTCACTGAGTTTTCACAGCTCTGGAGGCCGGACGTCCGACACTGAGGTGCCAGCAGATTCGGTGTCTGGTGAGGACCCACTTTCTGGTTCACAGGTGGCCATCTTCCCGCTGTGTGCTCACGAGGTGGGAGGGACGGGGGAGCTCTCTGGGGTCCCTTGTATAAGGGCAGTAATCTCATTCCCGAGATTCCACCCTCCTGACCCAATCACCTCCCAAAGGTCCCACCGTCTCATGCCATCACAACGGGGATTCGGGTTTCAACATACAAATTTTGGACACAAACATTCAGTCCACAGCCACCTTGGAAATGTTTACCGAGTGAAAATCTGATGAGACGATGCCCAGGGACATCTCCTGAATCCTGATCCTATCATGTGACCAGTGTATATGCTCAGCCCAGGTCGGGAGAAGGCCGTGGGCCTTGGAGCCAGGCTGACCTCAGATCGAACCCTGCAGACGCCCGCCCCTCCGGGCTGCAGCCAGGGTTGCTCTGAGGGAGGAAACCTCACTGCAGGGCCCACGGGAGGGGTTCAACACGGTGGGGACACATCATCGAAATGGCTGCCGGAACGCATCCCGCAAGGTCCAGCAGCACAGCGTGTATCTCCATGATCTGTACGGAAGCGTCTGGGTCCCGGCACAGCTGAGAATCACTCAGAGCTGAGTGCGGCTGAGGCTGCCGTTTAAGCCCCTGATTGCAAACCAGAGTCACTAAATCATCCCGGCTGGTTTTCCTCCTGACGTCGGCTGTGTGTGTCTGTTCGTACCCACTTCCCGCTGAGTTACCCAATTAAACCCCCATATTTCCTCACCTGGGAAGACAAACGGTAAGAGTGAAGCTGGCAGCAAGCCCCTCATTCGAGTCTCTCTTTTATCTTCTCACATACTTCCCAGTACACACCCTCTATTAGACCTGAAGAATTGTTTAAGAAAAAGTGTTCTTTTTGTCTAGCAATTATTTATCTGCCAGCATCCCTCTCTGTTCTCCTGCACTTGGTTAGAATGACCCTATGAGGCCGTTTTTCTCTTAGGTAGCCATGGTGTGTGTGTGTGTGTGTGTACGTGTGTGTGTGTACAAGGCCTGTCTGGAAAAACTCCAGCCGTTGTTAATATAATGAGAGCCATTTGCATGACATCGTTGTCACCTGGCAGCCAAGGAGAGTGGACTGGCATGCCCAAGTGTAAACAATGATGACTTCACTGTACTAGTCAGTGGGGGCGGTAGACACCGTAGAGTGAGCATGTGCGCTGTGTAGCCATCACATTCAAAGTGACTGAGTGAGTAGAGCAATGAATCTGCATCAGATTTTGCGTTAAACTTGAACATTCCTCCATGGAAACTATTTGGATGATTCAGAAGGCTGCAGCTGTGGGCAACTGATGACTGGCAGCTTCATCATGACAATGTGCCCACTTATGGATCACATCTCATGCAGAGTTTTTTAGTGAAACATCAAATCACCTGGGTGACTCAGCCACCCTACAGCCCAGATTTGGCGCCCTGTGACTTCTGGCTTTTCCCAAAACTAAAATCACCTTTGAAAGGGAAGAGATTTCTGATCGTCGATGAGATTCAGGAAAGTACAGTGGGGCAGCTGATGGTGACTGGGAGAACTGTGTGAGGCCCCAAGGTGCCTGCTTTGAAGGGGACTGAGGCATCACTGTCCTATGCACAATGTTTCTTGTATCATCTTCAATAAATGTCTCTATTTTTCATAGTACATGGCTGTATACTTCCTGGACATACCTCATACGTGCATGTCTCTGTGTGTATGGTATGTATGTGTGTGTCTTTATGTGCACGTGTGTATGAGTACACATGTATGTGCACACGTCTTTTCTGTGTGTGCATGTAAGTGTGCGTCTCTGTGTGTGTATATATAGGGATGTATGTGTATATTTTTGTGTATGTGTGAATGGCTGTGTGTGCCTCACGTGAGTGCGTGCAGGTCTGAGGGGGTCTGTGGTGGCCTTGCTGTATGACATATGCAACAGTCAAGTGACTGCTCCGGGTTATTATTATTTTTTTAAAAATCTAATTTCTGTTGGTTCATGTGCCTGGGTGACATTTGTTTACACAGCTCTGGTTATTTATGGCACGTGGTAAAACTGGGCGAAGAAATGAATTTACAGCCTGGAATGAGCCAAATAATTCTTGGTAACAACTTCTTCCCTAACAGCCCCATTAAGGGCCCTCACATCCGCAGCTTGCAGCCGTGTGCTGGAAATGGGTTCCAGGCCTTCAAAGGCCCAGCTGCACAGGAGGTACTTTTCATTTCCCACAAGCCCTCCCTTTGGTGGACCCCATCTCCCAGGCCCCGCTCAACATCCCCGCACACCATCTAAAACTCTCGGGCCAGATGGGGTGAAAGGAACAAACAGATCACTCTTGTATTGGAAAGTACAAATGGGAATTAAATGCACAGAGAAATGTTCATCCTCATAGGTTATCAGAAGAAAATACCTCTTTGTCTCTATTTATAATGAAAAGCACAGTCGTCCAGACGCCCAGAGCTGGCGGGATGGTTAGAGGAACTGTGCACTTAGGGACTGTGCCAATTAGGAAAACATTTTTGCAGGGCAATTTGGCAGGACAGCTCCAGAACTTGAAGATGCTTCATGCTTGTTGGCCCGGCATTTTTCCTCGTTGGTATGAAAAATGAAGAAATAATTCAATGAAAGAGAAAAACTACCCGCTATGCCTAAAACTCTTGCAGGCAGAGTTTTCTATATTATATGAAATTAGAAATGACCTCCAACAGTGGGAGAATAATTAAGTTTACTTATTCATTGTATAATCACTCACTGAAATATTACACAGTTATTAAAAAGTGATTAGAAAGAACACAGAAACAGTAAAATTGTGTGCAACATGGTATGAAGAGGAAAAAGAGGTGAAAATTGAATCTGTGGTTACAGAGTGGACATGTGAATGCATATGACAAAGGAGAGAACTTCAAATAAGAACCTTTGCACAAATATCACTGCATAAATGTTTTCTGCATGTATGTGTGTTTATAAAATAACACGGTTTTTTTTTTCAAAAAATCTTAATTTTAAAAATGCTGATGGTGGTTGAGGAAAGGCAGTATTATATAGTTTTAAGTGAATAAGCTTGGAATTAAACATGTGAAATCTTCACCACTTTCTAGTGGAGAAAACTTGAGCAAATTATCTCAGTCTCAGTTTCTGCATCAGTAAAATGAGAATAAATAATACAGCTTGTGTTTTTGGACTATGGTGGGGATTACATGAAGCCATATATGTAAAGAACTTACCACGATAGTTGACATAGCTAGCTTTTAATGATTGCTTATTATTATTACTCTACCTATTGATCTGTCATCTACCAGTCATCTATCTATCTAATTGATCATAGTTTTGAAAGACATAGTGGTTAACCATCCAACATCCATATTATCACAGATCATTAGTCAAAGCCAATCATGGTAATCCCATCCTCTTGCAAGCTATTGATCCAGGCACTGGCATGTGAGCTTATGCTACCTAATGAGACCCAAGAGGAGGAATGTAAAAAGAATTGATCGGCTTTCTTCCTCTGAGCATGTTAAGTTTAGTTCTAACACTTGGACCTGTGGCTGCCTCCAACTTGTGGGGATGGAGACAGTTCCGAGAATGGAAAAACAGAGGAATGGAAACAACCTGGACCTTCGCTGACATTACAGAGCCTTCGGATCAACAACACAAATGTCCACCCTACCTCTGTTCTTCCCCAAATGAGAGGATAACTTTCCTTATTATTTTAGTCCGTTTGAACGAAGGCATTCAGTTACTTGCAATAAGAGCAGCCTGATAGAAATCAGGATGCAACGGCTATCTTTCCTTGGGAGAACGGAATGCCTCGGATGGCATCTTGCTGCCCCGATGCCTTCTTGTCCTTGCCACCCTCACTGAACTCTGGCCCTGCCACATACTGTCGGCTTGACGTCCCCTCTGGGATGTCTGAAATGACACAGCCCAAACTTCACATGTCCCAAACCGGACCTGTGATCTCTGTGAGTGCTGGTGCCCACACGCACACTTTGTCTCTGGGAACAGAACCACAGTCCATCAGTTATGTAAACCAGTCGCTGTCCTTGACACTCCTCTCAGCCCATATTCAATCTATCACCAAATCCCACTGATGTCACCTGCGAAGTATTTCTGAATCAGTGCACTTCTTTCGGTTTCCCCCATCACTATCCTCGTCTACGCTATGATCATCGCTCACTTGGCCCAAAATAGCCCCCGTGATGGGATTCTCCGCATTGAATGCTCCTCTCCAATCTACTATCTAATCAGGAGATATGGAAAACCCATGTCTCCTTTTCCATTTAATCCCTCCAGTGTCTCCCATTTGCTCCTGGAATAAAAGCAGAACTGTGTAACATAGCCTAAGGGACCCTGGATGGCTTGACTCCTCTTGCTCGAAACGTTCGTTCACCCAGCATCATTTTCCAGGCCAGAATTTCTCTCATTTCTTTTCTATATGTCATGTTCCTGCCATCAGAGGGCTTCAGCTTATTCTGTTTTTCTATAGGGGAAAAAATCGTTCTTCCATTTTATGCCCAGCTAACTTGTCTTAGTTTTTTGCACCTCAACTCAACTGTCGTTTCCGTGGAGAAGAGTTTCAAGAACGGGTCACACCTGCCTGTCAAACACTCATGTGTCTCCCAAAGAAGCCCTCACGGGCCACTGCAATTTTGCATTTCTTTACATGACTCTTTGGTCACATGTCCCCACCAGCAGACCGCAGGTTTTGATTTCCCACCATCCTCTTCCCAGAGAGGGGATACCACAAGATTTGTTGAGTGGCTGATGAAGGAATATACATTGCACCCCTTTGTGGTGCGTGTGCTGCAGCCATAGCCCCGTGAAATGATTTTGTCCTCTAGTTGTGCGTACGGTGGGTAGTCCACTCTGAATCATGAATCTGATTGTTGTTATTTCTTTGCATAAAACTATCCGGTGGTGCTCCACTGCCTGGGGAACACAGCATGTTTATTCCCGGCCTGAGTCCCCAACTTCGTCTCCTAATTCTACTCTTTCTGTTGCCCACTGCGTTTGTGTTTAACGTGCAATCACACCTGCTGCTTGCTGTCCTGACATTTTGCTCTTCCTAGTCCTGTTCATCCTGTTCCTGCCAACCGGAACCTCATTCAACCATTACCTCCTACCAACAGTTTAATCCGTCCTTCCAAATCCAGACTGCATGCATCCTGCTTAACGTTGTCTGTAATTCCTTTGGTCAGTGTTAATCCCCCTTTCTCAGTGTTCTCACAGTCTACCACAGTAGACTATGCGATTTTCAGCCTATGTGCCACAAGAATGTCTAAAACACGCAGTACCTGACTCTTCAGTCAGGGGCACTGACCTCTTTTCCCCTAGACTGTCAAATTAGAAAATGACAGCAGCCAACACAGTAATAGCCACCCAGTGTGAATGAATCAGAACTGTACCCATTCTTTGTGTGAAATCAGCAAAAAAATACAGTTTTAGCATGCCACAGAATTTCAGTAATTAGTTTATGTGTGCCGTGAGATTAAAAAAATTGAAAATCACTGGTCTGTACAATAATGAGTACAAAATGGTCCAACAGGAATAGCCTTAGCCACAGCACCTAGCGGGAAGAGTCACACGATTATGTTTTTCATGCTAAAGAATCCATTTTTAACCTGAATCCTGTGGTGGGCTGTATTATTGTTCACAAGTATTATGACGCACTCCCGCCCCGCCCGGGGAACCTGGGTCAGTGGAGGGCCTTGGGGTCTGGGGCAGCAGAGGAGGGAGGGAGCAGAACAGGCACTAGGGAAGGGGGATGTGTGCACCTGGCTGTGTCGGTGACCGCGCACGGGGGCGAGGGGATTCTCTTATCCAGCTCACGGAACGATGACCTAGGCAATCTCTCTTTGGGACAGGTGGGTGAGGGGACCACCACGCACGGAGACGCTGAGCCATGCCCGTCCACTCACTCACGGGGGGCTATATTCCCTCGCCCCAGCATTCTCTGGATCCCTACCCACAGTCAATTTCCCGTGAATCCCTTTCAGGCACAAAAGAAAGAGTTCTTCTTGCCCTTACCACAGAGTTTCTTTTTAAAACACATTTACCAAAGTACAAACACATGTGTCTATATAAAGAAAAAAATAACAAGTAAATGGTTGGCCACACTGGCCATCTGGAGATGACCGGGCTTGGGAAGCAGGGCGGTGTACAGTCACCTGCCTGCAGGTAATTCTGAGGGTCACCCACCAGGGGGCCTCCGCCGGGCCGCCGGGACAGGAAGCCTTTGAAAGAAATCCACGCAGCTCCCTGCCATGTTGTTGTTCACTCCTTTGTAATGGTGTTTGAGTTGTTGACTTTTCGCCCTTAAAAATAAGTGGAAAACGATCTGAACTGACAGATAAGACTTGATTCCCTCCTGGGAAATTACTATACAAACAGCTACTAGCTGTAATCTTGGGAAGATAGAACAAAGGCAACGTTTGAAAACAGCAGCGGTAGCAATGGGAAAATGGCCAGCCCACAAGGCGACTCTCTCACTTCCTCAGACCTTCTCCTTTACGTGGCAGAAAAACCTTGTAGCAAATCATGCCACTGTCTTTTTAAATTAGACTCTTAGATCTTTGTTAGGAAAAAAAAAAAAATCCTGCGGCTCTCCACTGCAGAATGCAGTGTGTTGGACAAAGCTGTTCGCTGTAAGCAGAGAGGGCACGCATGCCTTAGCGTGTCTCTGGGAACTGTCTGCAGAGCCGGGAGGATCTGCAGCAAATGATTGGGTGGGGACAACCCCTGTAGCCACCTGGATGTCTGGTTCATAAGAGCTATGCCAGGGTCTTTAATTGCTGTCTGGACTGGAAACAAAAGCTTCAACCGTCAATCCGGTGATGACCCCACCACCCCACTGTGCTAGCCCTTCCATTAGCCTGTGGCTGCGTGCTGCCCATCACGTCGTTAAGTCCCAGCCACGCCCTGCTGCATATCAGGTAAATTCCCTGTGGTCCAATTCCAGTGCTTCCCAGGTGAAACTGGAGGGCTGCTTGCTGTCAGGGAGGATGTGTCCATTTTATACTGGAAATGCTTGTGAAGGCCACAGGACTCCATCCCAGCTCTGCCACTAAATGTCCACGGCTTTCCACTTGCAGTGTGACTGGATACGACTGGCAAGTTTCATATGCACTCATGCACAGAATATCATGAGATGCTGTGGAAACCCTGGAATGTTGACAAGATGCGTACCAATGCTACGTTGTGGGTTTGATGAGAGAGCTAAGCCCCTGGTGCTTTCTCACTCCTCTCCCTGTACTCTCTTTAAAGAAAAGAAGAGCTGGCACAGAGGAGTCACGTTCAAGGTCAACATTTTGGGAGAAAGAGTAGAAAAAGGGTCCTGTGATAAACAAAGGGATTAAAACTGATTTTAGCATGGGGATGCCCCCTTTCTTCTCCCTCTCTCCCCCTCACCTCTCTCTTTCTCTTTTATCATAAAGCAAGTATAATGGGCTAGGGATTGCTTCTTTGAACATTTCTTCACCCCAAGAAGCCCAGGATGACCAAGGCAGCTGATTTTGACATTTAGGCAAGCCACTGTGGTGCTGGGACATGTCTAACAAAACAAAACGAGACAAACTAAAATGCTCCATTTGTAGCGTTTGCCAATTTCCGTGGAGTAAATACTGCCTCTGTGGTCAGTTTCACACTACTGATGTGAAGTCACTGCACCTGATGCTGGGAAGAGCGAACACCCTGGCTCCCTTGAGCCCCGAGGAGCCGACTTGAGCGCACCACGAGGCCAGCCTCCTTACCCTTTCTTCCCATGGCATGCTTTTCCTTAGACCCATCTTTCTGACCCACTGGAGCGGAAAGACAGAGGGCGGAAATGTGTGGGTGCACCCACAGGGAAAGGAGAAAGGAGACAGCGTGGTCCTCTTTGGTCCTGGTCTTAGGCCTGCAGCCTTGGCGCTTCCCGACGGCTGGCTCAGCTCACTGTGCCTCACTAGGGTTCCGCATAGGGCTTTGGGATCAGCCTCAGTGGTCTTTTGCTTGGCTTTGCCTTCAGGATAGTTGGGTGGTTGTGGAAAGACGGGATTTGAGCTCAGCATGCAAGGAACCCTCCCTACAAGGCCACTCACATAGTTGGGCTATTAATAGGAACAGTGATGAACTTCCATCGCCAGGGCAATTATTGCAGACAAGTTTATGTTCCTCTGCTCTCATTCAGTGGTACTTAGAATATGAACCTCGGCTGCCCAATATCGCCATCCAAAGGGACATTAAGGGTATCCTGGACAAGAACAGAGGATCGCACTGGGGCTGCACTCTTTCTTCTAGGGAAAGAGGTAGCAGTGTGGCCAGCACACACGGATTAGGGTGCCTTCCGCAGAGCTCCAACATCAGGACAGCTCCGACCCTCACATGCCTGGGTGCTGCTGGGTGAGACGCTAAGCCAGTCTCTTCATCCTGATGCCCAGGCTAAAATGTACAACTAGGACTGGCTGCTTCAAGAAAGGCCTGAGTTTCAAAGGCAGGGACCTTGGGCCATTATGCTTAGTGAGATATGTTGGGCAGAGAAAGACAGGTACTGTATCCCTTATATGTGGAATGTGAAAAAGTTAAACCTGTAAAAAACAGAGAGTAAGATGAAGAGATGGGGAGAGAGGGATAAGCCTGATGGTGTTTAAGGGTACAAACTTGTAACGAGTAGTAAATAAGCCACGGAGATCTAATGCACAGTGCAATGAATAAGGGCAGTAATATACTATGCTTGTCATGTGATAAATATCACTACACTGGCAATCGTATTACAATATATACATGTGTCAGAGTAACACATTGTACACCGCAAACTTGCACAATGTTACGTGTCAAATTTATTCAATTAAAACCCAGAAATGTCTAAATTTACTCTCACATATGAGTGTGTTGCTACTTACTTCATGAGGTGAAAATTTAAGGATCTGGGATCTCATAGGTATGCCTAGATTAAGACTCATGCTCAGAATATATACATATTCATATACATATTCTCATATATATTAGAATATATGAGTGTGTGTGTATGTACACATACATACACAGACATATATATGCATATACACATAACAGCCTCAGATGAAGAATCCCATATATAATTCTATATATATGGATCATCTTTACCATATAATTACTCTGAAATATTCTTACTCTTAATGTACCTAAATGAGTACGTGTATGTACACTTGGCAAGGAAGCGAGTCCGTTTGGATTTTGGTCCCTGGCTCAGGGGCCTCTATGCTCCAGGACTAACATTTATTTCAGTCTCTAATTCTCCACCTCACCGTTCTTGATCTATTTAATTCCAATGACCCTGACCTTCACAAAACTTTAACCACACAAAGTCATGGACACATCTGGTTTTTTTTTCACGTGTATGCTTTTTTTAAAAAAATTAAGGTATAACTTACACACAGAGAATTTACCTTTTCTGGACTACGGTTCTATGCACTTTGTCAAAAACATGTGGTTCCACTACGATCGAGACATGGCACAGTTCTCCTAACTCCAAACATTTCCCGGGGCCTCTTCATGGTCAACACGTCACCCTCCCAGTCCCCGGCAGTCACTGCTCTTTTCTGCCCCTGTGGTATTGCCTTTTTGAGGATGTCCAGTAGATGGAGTCTTACAGTGTGCAGAGAAGATTCACCCACGTTGTTGCGTCTATTTTATTGCTGAGTGATATTTATTTTGTTTACCCACCTACCAGTTGAGAGACATCTGTGTTAATTTCAGTTTTGAGAAATTACGAACAAAGAACTATAAACATTTACACATAGGAATTTATGTGAACTTAACTTTTCATTTCTCTTGACATACACTGGATCTTCAAATTATCACTATGGTGAGGACACTTAACACAAGATCTGTTTCCTTAACAAACTTTTAAGCGCCAAATACGACGCTGTTAACCATTGGTGCAGTGCAGCACAGCGGCTCTCTACAGCTTAATTCGTCCTGGAAGTGTGAGAGTTGGAGGTTTCAGAAATCACGGGGATAAAATACACAAATTCATAGCTGCGGAATAGCAACTCTTCATCTGCTCCTTTTCCCAGCCCCGAGCCACCACCACTCTGCTCTGTTCCTGTGAGTCTGGCTATTTTAGATGCCTCGTATCGGTGGCATCATGCAGTTAGTTTTCCTTCTGTGACTGGCTTATTTCACTTGGCAAAATGCCATCCAGGTTCATCCTTGGTTTTACAAATGGCAGGATTTCCTTCTGTTTTTTAAGGTTGAATATGTTTTGAATCCATTCATCTGCAGATGGATGGACACTTAGGTTGTTTCTGTGTCTGGGCTGTTGTGAATCATGATGCAGTGAACACAGGAGGGCAGGTGTCTCTTAGAGATCCGGATTTTAATTCGTTTGGATATATGAGGTCTGTCCAGAAAAAGTCCAGCTATTGTTAACACAATGAGAATGGTTTGCGTGACATTAAAGTAACTTGTCAGTCAAGGAGAGTGGACCTCGTGCCTGAACAAGGCCAACTTCACTGTACTAGTCAGTGGGGGTGGTAGACACTATTGAGTGAGTATGTGTACTGTGTGGCCATTGCATTCAAAATGACTGAGCAAGTAGAGCAATGAATCTGCATGAAATTTTGCATTAAGCCCTAGATGGAGTGGCTCAGTGGATTGAGCGTGCCAGCATGTGAACCAAAGGGTTGCTGGTTCAATTCCCAGTGTATTTCTAGAGCACGTGCCTGGGTTGCAGGCCAGGTCCCTGGTAGGGGGCACACAAGATGCAACCACATATTGATGTTTTCCTTCCTCTCTCTCTCCCTCCCTTCCCCTCTCTAAAAATAAATAAATAAACTCTTAAAAAAATAAAAAACTTTAATTGAAAAAAAATGTTTGCATTAAACTTGAACATTCCTCTGCAGAAACTATTTGGATGATTCAGAAGCCACAGCTGTGGGCAACTGGTGACTGGCAGCTTCATCACAACAATGCGCCCACTCATGCATCACATCTTCTGCAGAGTTTTTTGGTGAAACATCAAACCACCCAGGTGACTCAGCCCCACTACAGCCCAGATTTGGTGCCCTGCAACTTCTGGCTTTTCCCTAAATTCAAATCACCTTTGAAAGGGAAAAGATTTCAGACCATCAATGAGATTCAGGAAATATGACAGGGCAGCGGATGGTGCTTCCAACAAAGGGTTTTGCAGAGTGTTTTGAACAGTGGAAAAGACACTGGGAGAACTGTGTGAAGTTCCAAGATGCCTACTTTGAAGGGGACTGAGGCTCCATTGTCCCATGTACAATGCTTCTTCTTCAATAAATGTCTTTAGTTTTCATATTGCATGGCTGGATACCTTTGGACAGACCTTATATGTATCCAGAAGTGGTATTGGTGGATTGCGTGGACCTCACTCTCTCAGTACTTGATCTTCTACTTGTCACCTTTATTGGCCCTTCTTCTTTAGAATTCCTATGTTTGAGTTAAACCCAGATACAAGTTACCTCCAGATACACTCCCTTGGCAAATGGCCTCCACAACGAAGATCCTTAAAGGAGGCTCCTCTCCCCAACATTCCACTGAGGCTGCTCTTTCCAAGGTCTTCAGTGACTCCTAAGTGGCTGCACCCAAAGGATCCCCCCTATTCCTTATTGTCACCTGAACTCCTAGAAACTCTTTTTACAATCCCTCTTCTCATGGATTTCCTGACCCCAGCCTCATCTGATTTTCTCCAATGTCTTTAGCTGCCCATTTAAAGCTCCTCTTCTTCTACCTACCTGTACAGTGCTGCTTTTATTAGGGGTTCTACTGGCAATGCCGGTGAGCTTTAAATGGTGCTTGACGCTGTTTGTTTGGAGGACTCAGGAAGGCCTGAATAATGCTTTGCAATTATCCCCAGTAAGTGAGTTTCATAAAGAAGAAAAAGATGGAAAACAAATAACATTACACTCTGAGTTGAGTCAGGGCTTTATGTACCATAGTGTGGACCTTGGGTGAAGTTGAAATGAGGAAGCGGGTAGAAGTGAGGAAGGGGGTGGGCAGAGAAGCAGGCGTAGCAGGTAAACATTTCCTCTATCTTCCTTTCCTGATAGGTCCCTTTCGGGGTCCTCTACTCCTCTCAGTCTAGCACATTCCTTGGGTTACGTCATCCCTGCTCATGTCTAACTACCATGTCCATACTGTTGAGTCACAGATTTCTTGTTATTTTCACAAAGAACTCTCTCATGAGCTTCGGATCTATGAAATTAACTGCTACCTAACACCCACCAACTGTGAGTTTTATGGGCATCTAACATGCAACGTGTCAAAAATGAACTTGTAGTGGAATTGCTGCAGCACAATTTACAATACCAAGTGTTGGAAGCAACCTGGGTGCCCATCAGTAAATGCACGGATCAAAAAACTGGTACATTTACACAGTGGAATTCTATGCAGCAGAAAAAAAGAAGGAGCTCCTACCCTTTGTGACAGCATGGATGGAACTGGAAAGCATTATGCTAAGTGAAATAAGCCAGGCGGTAAAAGACAAATACCCTATGATCTCACCTTTAACAGGAACCTAAACAACAAAACAAACAAACAAGCAAAATATAACCAAAGACACTGGAATAGAGAACAGGCTGACAGTGACCAGAGGGGAGAGGGGAGGGAATTTCAGGGGAGAAGGGGATGGGTTTACAGGAATAAATATAAAGGACACATGGACAAAAACTAGAAGGGGTGGAAATGGGAGGGAGGTGGGGAGCACTGGAGGGGTGGGCTGGGATGAGAGTAAAAGACAAAAAACTGTACTTGAACAACAATTAAAATAAATAAAAAAAAATGAACTTGTGTCTTTCTCTCCAGACTGGCTCTACTTCCCATGTTCCTCATTTCATTGATAACACCCATATAACTATCAACAAAGTACAAAGTTTAGGCATCATTCTTAACTTCTCCTCCTTTAATCTCCATATGCACTTAGTCACCATGTCCTATGAATCTCCCTCTGAAATGTCTTTAAATTCTGTCCTCTCTATCTCTACCTAGTTAAGGCTCTCATTACTTCTTGGCTAGATTATTACAATAACTGTGAACCAATTTCCCTCCAGTTAATCATCCACATAGTAGCCAGAGGGATATTCCTTAAATGTAAATCAAATGTAGACAATTCCTTAAGCGTGATTCTTCTTCTTCTTCTTCTATATTTCTATCCTGGAATGGCCACGTGTGTGTGTGTGTGCGCACGCGCACGCGCGCGTGTGTGTGTGAGATGTGCCATCGAGTTAGCTCTGCCCCCTGGCAACCCTATCAGTGAGTGATGTTCACAATGCCCGGTTTTCGACAGTCCTGCTCAGCTCCTGTAGGCTCAGACATAGATCAGGGTGATCCGACAGGACTTTCTCCGATGATGGAAATGCTCTGTAGTCTGCCCTGCTCCACGTGGCAGCTACTAGCCTTCCAGGACATCAGTCACTGGTCGCAGTGGGTATTCCATACACGGAGCATGGCTAGTATATCTAAGAAGCTGAATTTTTAATCTTCTCAAATTTTAATTAATTTAAGTAAAAAATGAATCGGCCACATGTGCTAGCAACTACTACATCGGAAGAGATAATATTCAAAAGTCCCTTGTGCCCACTATCCAGGTTTATCACAGATTTTTTCATGTGGGTTTTAGACCTTAAAAAAAACAAAGCAAAACATTACAGATGAAGTTTAATTTCACTGTCTGAATTTTTTTAATCTCGTTTACATCCCTTCCTCACCAGCAATGATCACCCTTCTGAGCAAAGTTTGATATTTCCACACACATTTTTATACTTGTGCTACATACCTATTCAGAAGCAAGATGTTGGTGTGCTTTGCACAATTTAAAGTGATGTTTACATTGTACTTTACATATTTTTCCAGAACTTTTTTTCCTATATGCTTTTGAGATGCACTTGTTTTGACATAGGTGGTGCTAGTTTCCCTTTTGCCACCTATATCATGTTTGTATATATATAAACACATCAGGATTCATTTACCTGCTCTCCTACAAACGGACATTTACGCTGATTCAGATTTTTCACATTGACAGATAATGTTGCAGCTGACAGTCTTGTACCTGTCCCCAAGTGTATGAGAGGACCTCTATACCTGGCAGTGGAATAGTTGGACCATCATGTATATTCACTTTCAACTTTGCAAGACGCTGCCATATTGCTCCCCCAAAGGGTTGTCCCAATGCCCACTCCTACCGGCAGCACACACTGTCACTCTTGCTCCCCATTTGGGAGTTTCCAGAGGAAAAATATGTTAACTGGACATCCACGTATCTGCCTCGGGGTATGCGCAGGCGCCCTGCCCCCAGACTGCCTCCTGTCCCAGCCACAGACTTTGCCCAACTCACGTTTGGATGAGAAACAGGTGACCTATTGATCTTCCTCAGTCTTTGTTCTTTTGTTATATTGAGATGCTCTCTCATTCATTGCTAAGACTCCTCCCTCCCTCCTTCCTTTTTTCCTTTCCTCTCTCCCGATTCTCCCTTCCTATTCACCAATGCAGCAAACACTCACAGAGGCATTTAAAATGCGTGTGGAAATAGAGATAAAAGGCACAGCTGTGCTCTCAAGGAGCTCCTTGCCCAGTGTGCACACAGGGCTAAACAGACGCTTTGGAGGCTGCAGGGATGAAAGATGGAAGCGTAGGGTTCAAGGCAGCCTGAGCATCAGGAAGGCTTTCTCTTAAAACATCACCTATGAATTAAACAGGGTTTGGGCAAAGAAGCAGGCAGGGGGCATTTCCAGCAGAGGTCCGGAGGTAAGAGGGAAAGCAGGGTCTCCTCCAGGAGCTGCAGGTTGTTCAGTACCACCAGGGCACAGTTAGGGAGGCTCCTGAGAGATGAGGCAGGGGAGGTAGACAGGGCCAGATGGCAAAGTCCTTGTATGTCGCACTAAAGGGCTTATCTTTCATCTTGAGACCAATAATGTGTTATTGGTGGTTGGCATCTGCTGTTTTTGTCCACCAGGCATTCATTGCCTTCGTATTCTGGTATTGCCTCCCCCCACCCATGCTTTGGCAGACTGCCTCTCCCAATTAATTCTACATGGTTCAGGGAAACTAGCCAATCACAGTCTTCTTCCACCCGCAGCACCCAAGCCTTACCAATCATACTCCCCCAATCCCTTCATCCAAGGAGTGGATATGTGATCCAAATGGACCAATCAGGGTCCTTCTCTGAAGCAATAAATAAAGATAAGGGAAGCAATATTTATTTCAGTAGAAAGAAGATAAAGACTCTACTTTTAGATCTATCATAGGACACTTGGGTAAGGGTGTCAAATAGGATGTTGCATGTGTGAGTCTGGAGAAGGGTTCCGTCCTGCAGATTTGGATTTGGGGACTGTTTACTTGATGACTTGTCTTCTTTCATTCTCTACGTTCAATTTACGTTTAAGTAAGTCCTTAAAGCTCTGCCTCCAGAATCCATCCTGAATCCCTTCCTATCTCTCCGCTTCCACAGCTGCAAGCCCAGGGCAAGCTACTGTCTTCTCTCACCTGGAGCACTGCACAACCGCCTAAGCAGTGCCCTCGCTGCTGCTGCTCCTCCTCCTCCTCCTTATTCTTCTTTGGCAAAACAGTTTTATTGTTTAACAAATAAATGTTCCATTTGACATACAAAAAGTCATTAAAAACTCTGAATGTGTCTCATTGTTTGAGGCACCTTATGCGTCCACTATTTGAATAAAATCCAGGGGCATTTTCCTCCTTCTGCAAGGCCTCCCCTGGGTCACAGGGCTGCTGCTGCCCACCTGAGCCCTGTTTCCAGCTGGGAAGGCCAAGGTGACGCAGTTCTTAGGGGCAGTCGCCAGCGAGACACGTGGATGAGGGCTGTGGGCACTGTCCCTGCATTCTCCACCCTGTGCTGGGAATCTCAGCACTGGGCTTCTGTAGGTCAGAAGAGAGTCAGGGAAACCCCCTTCTCACTGTGCGGTGGGGAGACAGTGGCCATAAAAATTCTCTCTGCCAAGCAGCAGGAATGTGCCATGCCTTTTTGCACTTACATCTTTTTTTTATGCTCCGTACAATATCTTCTCCACATAACAGAGTGTGCGTATGACTCCCCTCTTTACTTCTTCGTCAAACTTAGAATGCAGTTTAACTCCCCACATGTTCTGTCTTCTGCCCCCTCTAACCTCGTCTGATAGCACATGTGGTATGGCTTCTTTTACTGATTCATTCATTCATTCATTCATTCATTCATTCAACAAAGACTTGTACAGTACCTACTACTTTTCAGGCAACAGGGATACAACAATAAACAAGATAGACAAGGTCTTTGTTCTCACAGAGTTTACATTTTAGGGAGTGGGGACAGAACACCATCAATAATGCATAAATAAGACATTTGCAGACAGTGATCAGTATTGATAAAGATAATAAAATAGAATGACAAAAAAGGGAGTGATTGTATTAGATTAAGTGGGTGACACTTAGATTGGGGGCTTTTCTTCTCTTTTTAATGTAAGATTTGTTTCTACCTCAGGGCCTTTGCACACGACTCCTCGGAGCCCGCTGCTCTCAGATCGCCCCAAGGCTGCTCATTCTTGTCATTCACGACTCAGCTCAAATGTCATCTCCTCCATGGGGCTTCCCAGACCACTCTACCCAAATCTAGCTCTACCTGTAGTTTTCTGATTCAATGGGATGTCCAAATAGGGACCTGGGTATCCCTGAGCCTGGGCCCAGTGTAGGTATTCTCAGAAACGGGAGGAACGCTAATAGGAACATCCATTTGCTAATGCCTTTTCCAAGCTCCTGCCCATTTCAGATTGTGAGGGGCTGTTTCCGTAGCGATGCTCCAGAATGCTCATATTTCATATAAATTCACCAAAAAGGAAATACCAATAGTGGAGATTAAAATAAACCAAGAGGTAGTAAACTAGAGATACGGGCAATTTCTTCAAAGGCCCAAATCAAGCCTAGTGACACAGAAAGATCTCTCTCTCTCTTTCTCTCTGGATCTCAGTTTTTCATCTGTAAAACGAAACTATTAGACTAGGAGGTCCTATGAGGACCTTCTGTTTTTCTGAGGGATCTCATTTTTTTCATCTGTAAAACAAGACTATTAGACCAGGAGGTCCCATGAGGACCTTCTGTTTTTCTGGGCTCTGCTCATCTCGTGCCTGGTGTTTGAGGTACCAGAGTGTTTCACATAGTTTTGGAGTGTTTGGTGCCGGCAGAGACGAGGGTCGCCTGTGAGCTGAAGAGCCCACTTTTACATCCAGCAACTCTGGGGGCTTCACCAGAACCTGGCCAGCAAGCCTGGAGGAGATCAGGAACGCCAAGGGAGCTAATTAAAAGTTCTTTGATTGATCACTGGAGGGAGGATGGGAAGCAGGGGTGGATCCAGAAGTTGTTATGCGTTTGCAGCTACAAATTGCTTTTCAGGCTCAGAATTAGTTCTGAGAGCTCTATTGGATAGGAAGTGCTCCCCCCAACCTTCACCCTGATTGTCACGTGAGGCTGTCCAAGGAATTCACGGGAGAAGAAGGCAGGGGAAGGGTTGTGTGCGGGGAGAAGGGGAGAAGGGTTGCATGCTGTTGGGGGAGCAGGAAGTTAGCATCCTCAGAGCCCCCCCGTGCATCCGTGGCTGCAGCGTGGTCTCTGTACGTAAAGAGGCTGGAAACTAAGGCGTCTTCAGTCTCTGGATGGAGCTCCCTTCCAGCCCCTGACTCCGCCGGAACTGTTGTCTGCACTCTTGATGCAGCTACAAGTCTAGGACTGGGTATCCCTGGGGGCGGGGGGTGAGCCTGAGTATCTGTGGGGCACAGAGTCAGAGCCTCACCTGGCTGGGCTAGCCCAGTCCCATAAACAAGCTTCCTGCCTCAGTTTCCTGTTGAAGGGATCACTTCACAGCTGCAGTCGGAGTTGTGTCCTGAGTCTCAGCCTCCCTTAGCATTCCCTTGGGGTCTTGTCCCTGTTGCTGGAACCCATCTGATGACTAACACACAGGTCACTGGTGTGACATTTCTGCTGGCTTTGAGTATCACACGTGCCTGTGATCAGACTGGTTAGACTAGGTTGTTGAGCCCGGCCCCGCAGATATGGTGTATTGGGCCACAGGGTGCCAGGATGCCTGACTCCACACCCCATTGCTAGACCTTTCAGCTGAGTCCTTCCAATCTGCGCCTGTGGCCAGGCAGAGATAGGAGAGCCACTTTCTGTTAGGCACCAGGGCCATGATGATGGAGAAAATAAGGCCCTCAGCCCCAATGGGCCACAGTCCCAGGGAGGACAGATACACTCACAGTTGACCAGGTGTGACTTGAAGCAGGGTAGAGAGGTGAAGACAAAGGCAATGGGGATTGTGCAGAGCAGGGGAAAGCAGACAGCAGTCAGTGCTGGGCAGGGACAGCCAGGCCCCTGTTCCCGCCTGGCCATCGTCTTGTCCCAGTCTTCCTTCCCTGTCCCTTGCCTCGGGTATATTGCCCCTTAGCTGGTTCCTGAACAAGCCTGCAGGCTCCACCTCCCCAGTGTCTGCGTGGGTCCCTCCTCCATTTCACCCAGGGGTCCCCTCCAATGTCAGTCTTCTCATGAGAGAGATCTCCCTCCCCTGCTGCCTGTAGTTCAGCCCTCCCCTCGACCCCATCACCCCCTGTCCCCACACACTGCTTCCTCTTCTTTATGGCCCTTAACACCGATTCACAAAATTTGGGTGTGTAGCTGCATGCAGTGGACCCTTGAACAACATGGGTTTGAACTGCGGGGGTCCACTTATATGGGGATTTTTTCAATAAACACAGTAAATGCACTTTCTCTTCCTTATGATTTCCTCAGCATGTTTTTCTCTAGTTTACTTTATTGTAAGAATACAGTATATAATACATATACAGAATATGTATTAATTGGCTGTTTATGTTATGGGTAAGGCTTCTGGTCAATAGTAGGTCATTAGTAGTTAAGTTCTGGGGGGTCAGAAGTTGCACACCGATTTTCTGCTGTATGGGGGTTTGGTGCCCCTAACACGCATGTTGTTCAAAGGTCAGCTGTATTTACTTATTTTCTGCCTCCTAAATTAGAAGGTGAGCTCCATCTGGACAAGGGTTTCATATTGTCCATTACAGAATCCCCAGCACCCTGAGGTCACTGCGCACATAGTACATGCTAAACTGATGCTTGTTCAGTGAGTGGGTGAATGATACAGAGAGTCCCAGCAGACAGCACGCTGAGCATGAAGGGTGGTGAGATTGCACTGAGCAGGCAGTCCAGGAGGGAGCAGGAACATAGGCAGCAGCACGGGGGCAGAGATGTGTGGGAGCAATACTGCAGGTGGGGGTGAGGGTGAAGGAAATAGGAAGGGATGCAAGTTGGGAGCCAGAATGGGGACAGGTGCATGTCCGTATGTGCAAGGACACTCACTTCAGCCTGCGACTGTGTTGGGCCCCCATCCATCCACCTGTCATGCTTCCTCTTCCATTGCCAACACTACTTATTCCTTGAAGCTGAGCCAAAGCCCCACCCTTCTCATAAACTGTCAACCGCTAGCATTGGAATCTCACACATTCTCGTTATGACCCTGACTTTTCCACTCACTAGCTATGTAAGTCCCTTCTCAGAGCCCCTGTGTCTTATAACCTGCATTGCATGTTGCAAATGTGCTACCCAGGGTCGTCTTTCAGCATGCAGGTGATAGGCTTCACCCATCGGGTTGTGAGTTTCTACGGGACATGGCCCTGATTTTCCACCAGTGTTAGGAAAAAGTGGCTTTCTGGAGGAGGAAGGGAAGAGCAGAGTTGTGTAACTTGGGCAAGTCACTTAACCTGTCTGGACCTCAGTGTCTTTACCCATGAAAGTAGGAGTTAAAATACTTCCTTCGTGGGTTTGTTGTGGGGATTAAATGCAATTCCATTTACAGTGCTTAGTGCGGGAAGGTGCTCAGAACGATTACATCTCACCTCCCTCACCCAGTTTCACTCCCACCCCTTCCAATCGCACCACAGCTTCCAGCAGGAATCTTCCCACGTGGCCAGCTCCATGACTCCCCATGGGGCCCAGACCACCCCCGGCAGCCAGGACTCTTGCTAATTAATGGGTTGGATTTTCAAGCAGCCTTAACCTCTCAGAGGGAATCATCAGCTCCATTAATCAGAGAAGGCCTTCCCACGTCCCCTGTAAGGCAGCCTCGGGCATCGTGCAAAATTCATCATAAAAACCCAAATGAGATGGCGGAATTATGTTTCTATGTAAAAACCCTGATTACTCGTTTGCTAATGCAAGCCAGCTCGGAGACGGGGTGACTTTTTTATTCATTTATTTGTGGGTTGGCGTTTGTTCTTGCAATGAGGCTTTTGTCCTCCTTCCAAAGGCTGACTGGAGTTCATTCGGCAGGTGGACGTGTTCGTTTGCTGAGAATCTCATCACATGATGGAACACTCAGGGGCGGCACTTTGCAGTTTTCCTAGTCTGCTCTGCTTTCCCAAAGCAGGCGGGAGGGTGGGCCGAAAAGGAATGCTTCAAAGAAACTTTCTTTTGTTATAGTTTATTATTTAAATTTTTTAAAATTTATTTTTCTTTAGAGGCGAAGGGAAGGAGAGAGGGAGAGAAATATCAATGTATGGTTGCTTCTCATGCATCCCCTGCTGGGAACTGGCCTGCAACCCAGGCACGTGCCCTGACTGGGAATCGAACCTCGATCCTTTCTTTGGTTTGCAGGCCCGAGCTCAATCCACTGAGCTACACCAGCCAGGGCGCGACTATTTCTATCTGAGTTGGTAAATAAGTGGGATCTGGAGGATGGGAGTGGGTCATTTCTGGAAGTGAAAAAGGCCAAATCACGCTTTTCAGTCACGTACCCTGAAAATCCTTCACATTCTGCTCACATGGGTCCAGGGGAGGGTACCCTGCAAATTTCGCTTCTTCCTTCCCACATTTACGATGTTTTAAGCCATAATGCTTAACGAGCTCTCTCTAGGTGCCAGGCACTGTTCTAAGCACTTTTGTTCCATTATTTCATTTAATCCTCACAAAAACCTTATTAGGTAGGTAGTTTTATTATCCCTGTGTAACAGATAAAGAATAACAGATAAATTAAAGGATACGGAGTTTATCTTGCCCATTCTCAGTTATTAAATGGTGGAGCTAGGTGTTGAAACCAGGCAGATTGCCTCTGAAACTGTTTTTAACTCTACTGATATTAATATTAACATATTTCTTATTAGTATTAATAGACCAATAAGCATGTAAGTTGACAGACAATTAAATTGATAGATGATTGTGGCACAGTCCATTTTTCCTCCTTCCTGGCTGCTCAGCTCAGATTACATTTCCCAGCACCCCTTGCAGTGACATCTAGTCACGTGACCAGACATAGCAGTGGAACAGGAATGGATATAATATGGGTGGCTTCTGTGTCCCTTGGTTAGTTGGGAGCCTCAGCCCTGGGCTTGCCTCTTTCCTCCTCACTAATTCGATGCAGTGATGGCTGGGATCCCTTTGGGAGCCTCACCCCACACCCACAACGGCCTTGTTTCCATGACAGTGTTGGGGAGCAGGGGCCGCGGACCTGCCCTACACAGTTAGGTGAGAGAGTCATACATTTCTTTGCTCTGTAAGTGATGAAATTTTTCAGTCTCTTTGTTATGGCAGCCTAGCCCTTACTCCAGCTAATAGAGTAATTTTCTTCCCCTTTCATAGAGTCAAAGAAACTTTTTCTTTAAAGGTAATCCAGACTAACTTTGGAATCTATCACCTGACAGAGCATCTCTTGAAGACCTTTAGTTGTAAGTGCCTCACTCCCTATTGAATCAGCCCATTCTATTTTTAACAGCTCTACCATTAGAGAGTTGTCCAAGTTTAGATCCTAAGGCAAAATGTATCTCTGTAATTCACACGCATGGTCCCCTTCTTAAGGCCATACAGAGCAACCTTCCTGCACCCAGAGCCTTCCACCATCTGAAGACAAGGATCACGCCCTGCGAGGGCTTTCCCGGGCTAAACGTTCTCCGTTCCTTCTACTCTCCTCAAAGAACATTGTTCTGAGATCCAGGTACCCTCTCCCCTACCAGAGTCCAGGGCGCCTATAGATTTCAAAGTACAGTGACTCGGGACAAATTTCAACCTCACATGTGTTTTGCCCACTTGGAGAACAACAGAAGAGCTATTCATTTTCTCATTCTCATTTCTATGCTTATATTCATTCATCATGATATTACATTCAACAAACATTTATCCAGCTTTCTGTGTGTTTCAGGATGTTCGGCGCTTGTAGGCATGGCTTCAGTATATGCTTGGGAATGCTGATGTACTCTGAGCCTTGTGTGGGCGTCTCTGTCATATTGTCCTCCCTGTCCTGTGAGGACAAAAGGCAACTGGGTGATTTGGACATGAGTGCAGAACCTAGCAAACATCCCTGTACAATGTCATGCAACGACATTGAGTTCTCGACACGTTCCAATCAAGATTGTGCCCTCCTGATTCTGTCATCGATATTTCCTCCCAGGAAAATGATGGAAAGATGGAAGTCATTTTGACAGAGAGTCTCTAAAGAATAATAGCTTTGGTTTATGACCCACAGGTCACATCATTTATCCTCAATCTAGTATTTAGTTAATGTACATGAAAAAGGCCATTTTTAATTGAATTTACTGGGGTGACATCGGCTAATAATATCATATAGGTTTAAGGTGTACAATTCTATAATACATCGTCTGTATATTGTATTGTCTGTTCACTACCTAAAGCCACGTCTCCTTCCATCACCATTTATCCCCCTCCACCCTCCACCCTGTTTCCCTGTGGTAATCACCATGCTATTGTTGTCTGTGTTTATGAGGTTTCATTTTTTTTGCTTAATCCTTTTACCTTTTTCATCCAGTCCCCCAATCCCTTCCTCTCTGACAGCTGTCAGTCTGTTCTCTGTGTCTATGAGTCTGTTTTTATTTTGTTTGTTAGTTTATTCTGTTCAGTAGATCTCACGTATAAGAGAAATCATATGGTATTTGTCTTTCTCTGACTGGCTTATTTCGCTTAGCATAATGCCCTCTGGGTCTATCCATGCTGAAGCAAAAGTCAGGATTTCCTTATACCAGAGAAGGTGACTTGCTTGGCCTTGAGAATGACATTATTAAGATGATTATTATAGGTAGTAACTGGTTTTTTTAAAAAGCCAATGTCATATTCAATATAAAGCTGTTAATTCTCTAATATAGGTGTGAATAATTTTCTGGTATTTGGTGAAGCAAACAGTTCAGTTGATTAACATTAAAAGCATGTTAGAAGGTCTTAATGTAATAAAAAGACATGGCATATGAGGGTATTCAAAATGTCTGCAGAAGAAAGAATTCTTTGAGGTTTTCCTTGGAAACACCTCACTCATACCTTTTCCAGTTCACTGCAATAATCTATTTCTTGCTCCTGCATGTGACCATGTACATTGCTATCCTTGCCCTCCCATCCCCCTCTGTCTCTGTCACACACACACAGCTATGACATTCCATTTTCCGTGGCTACCTCGTCCACAAGTAGGCACCTTGACCTCTGGCCTCTCTGGTTAGGTACCCCCTGATGGTTCCCGTGAGAGATGCTTTTTGAGACCTGGCCCCCCGGGGGGACCGGATCCCCGTACAGGCCATTCCCTGACTTCCCAGTAGGGGGCGATTTCTAAGGGGCTCAGATTATCTTACAGACTGCTTGCTTTCCCTAGGACTACTTGGGACTTCAGAAGATTCAGTGGCTTAGTGACCAAGACTGAGGAAGTTTAAAGAGGGCAGAAGGGATAGATAGCGAAGTCCCAGTAATTCCATCACTTCCGGAGAACCCGAGAAGCCCTGAGGACTCAGCGGTGGAACAAGGTGAGACAGGTACTTTTGGTCCAAAGCTGCCAGCCATGTACATGCTGTGAGGACAAGTGCCTTAGTCAGCTCAGGCTGCCATAGCAAAGTGCCCTAGATGGGTGGGTTTGGTCTTTATTTTCCACAGTTCTGGAGGCTGGGAAGTCCAAGGTCAAAGTGCTGACCAACTTGGTTCCCGATGAGAGCCCTCTTCCTGGCTTGCAAATAGCCTGCTTCTTGGAAATCAGAAAGGTGGTAGCCTATCCCTGATCAGATATTAAAGTGAGACTCTGAGGGGACTTGGGGTTACTTGGCTAAAGTAAGACCATCAGCCTCTGAATGGCAACTCTGTCCCGCCCCGGAGGGGAGCAGCCTGAGAGGATGGGAGGGAACAGGAGATGGTAAATCCAGAATATCCATTTGGTGGAGGGGAGATGCCCTTAGGTTTGATCCCATTTCCTCAAGTAAGACTTTATATCCAGGCATTTCAGGTTCTGAATTACATGTCAGAGGCAACTTTTCTCTCTCTGAGCAGGACATGAGGGCTGGTCCTTTCAGGGAAGACCATAAGGGCTCAGTGATGCGCATCCCCGGCCTCCAGGAAGGGGAGGCTTCTGGGTTTCATCCTTTCCATGAAGCTACGCTGAGCATCTGAGCGGTGCCAGGCCCCACGGTGAGGGCTGGGGATACAGGCAGGACTAAGACATAGCTCCTTCTTATAAGGGGCTCAGAGCATGATGATGCTTATAGCTACGAGTCTATTCATTCCTTGAACAAACACTCACGGGCACCCACTCTGTTCAAGGCGCTGTGTCCTGCACTTGGAACCCATCTGTGACCAGGACAGACAAAACTCCCGTCGGAGTTTATGTTCAAGCAGGGGAAGAGAGAGAGTAAATAATAAAGGCAAGACATGAATAAATTATATAATGTGTTAGAATCTGATAAATGACAAAGAAAATGAGGGGGAAAAGAACAGGATTAAAGAGAGTGAGAGAGCTGAGGGTGAGAGGAAGGGTTGAGAACAGGGAGAGAGGGTGGATGTCTTCTAGGAACGCCCTGTGCTAGGGAACCCGAAGGGGACAACGGGGCACGCGGCTGACCGGGGGAACACGTGGGAAGCGAGGGGACAGCCTGTGCAAAGGCCCTCAGGTGGAGCGTACCTGGGGTGTCTGGGGACACAGCAAGGAGTGCCCTGTGGCTGGAGAGGGGAGAGCAGGGTCAGGGGAGTAGGAGATGAGATCGAAGAGCAAAGGGGGGGCGGGCACAGCATGGAGGGCCTTGTGGGTCACCGCCAGGACTTCGGCTTTGATTCTGAGTGAAATGGGAGTCTGCTGGAGAGTTCTGAGCCGAGGAGGGATGTGATCTCACAACTAGGGAGGATTGTTCTCAAACTGCACTCAAGGTGGAGGCAGGGGGCAGGTGAGAGATGATGATGACTGGGTCTGTTGGGGGCCGTGGAGATGGTGGGAAATGGTCAGACTCCGGATATGGTCTGAGTGTAGAACCAGGGAGATGTGCTGATGGGCCAGATGTGGAATGTGGTAGCAGAGGAGGGCCAGGATTTCAGCCCGAGACCCTGGAAGGTGGTGCGCCCGTCCACCAAGATGGGCGAGCTGTGTGGGGAACAGGTTACAGTGGGAAATCCCTAGTTTCATTTTGAACGTGTTGCCGTGGAAATGCCCATTAGGCATCAGAGACGCCGAGTGGACAGTTATTTACGCAGGCCTAGAATTCAAAGTGTGTGTGGGCAGATCGGTGGGGGGAGGCTCCGACTGGAGATATAAATTAATGGAGCACTCACTAATTAGCAGCACTGTATTAAGCATTTTATATACTTCATCTCACAGAGTTCTTAACACATTTTATATACTTCATCTTTCACAGAGTTCCCTGGGAAATAATATTTCCTCCTGTCACTGATGAGGAAACTGAGGTGCAGATGGTTCTAGGTGACGAGCCCAGCGTCACGCAAGGAATCGATGCAGAGCCAGGTCTCAAACTCAGCCACCCGGGACTGAACAGAGGGCATCGGTGCAGTCCGTTCACCAGCCCTGGCTAAGCCATCACAACTGCTAAGCCAGAGCCTGGGGGCCAAGGCTTATCTTGGTGGTGATGGTGCAAATCCAGTGAAACTGCCAGATTAAGGAAACACATTAAGTTCGTGTGGGTGGGATGGGTTAGGTAATTCCAAAGAACCCCAGGCTGCTAAGCCAGCGCTAAGGACGGCTGGAATTAGAGCTGGAGAATGACAGAGGCAGGAGAGGGGAACAGAAATTGTAGGGTACCTCCAGGGGTCCCGGCCTCAGCCTTCCCCTGTGTCTTGTGAGCATTCTATGGCCACACTGGTGAGTCTGACACACAGAGCTAGACATTTTACTGTAAATGATTCTCTATATGACATAACTGTGGCATCAGAACAGTATGGCAGGTTGGGGGATGACTCCCCAGAAGGCAGAGTGTCTGCCAGGGCCCTTTGTGTGTATCAGTTTGTAGGATGCAGGTGAGACCGTGACCCTGGGGGTCCCAGAGCCCCCTAACCTAGAGTGAGTCAATAATAATGGTAAGACAGATGTGCTGACCAGACTGCCATCTCTTTCTCAGTTTTGGACACCTGTGTCCATCAAGGTACAGTTTTTCCTCCCCTGAACCTCCACTGCTTTGGCAGATAGCCAGCCACTGTCAGACGCGTGAGGGAAACTGTTCTAGATCAATCATCTCCCAGCGGACCACAGACACAACTGCCAAGGCAGCCGAGACTTGTTAGAAAAGGAAAATCCATGCTACCGCTGTGTGCTCCTGAGGTTTGGGGACTGTTTGTTACACTGCATCGTCGTGGCCACAGATAACTGATACAGGTCTGGACTGCTGGTGGCTGTAGGCAGACTGTGCTCCTATGGCAGACAGCATTCCGTTTGCCCCATGACATCGATAGTCTCCTTCCCCCTTGTCCCGCTGCCCCCTGAACTGATAAGCCTCCCCCACATCATTCTTGCCTCTGCCCCAAAGGCCAAAGTGATTTTCTGCTCCCCACAGTTCCCTCCTGGCCACCTCCTGGATGGCGCTGCAGGGACCGGACGTGGTCTGGAGGAACACCACACGGACCCTGAGGCTTTTCCTCTGTGGGTCTCGATTTCAAAGGATATTTGGATCTGGCACAGCCGCACGCAGTTCCGAGCTTAATGACATCTCGGCACTCTCCCCAGAGAGGGCCTGGTTTTCCAAGGGTACACGACTTAGCTATTATGACTCACTCTAGGGTAAAACCGGGCAAACCAGTCCACCGCCCGAAGGCAATTTTGACTTTTAAATTATGAAATAAATCATCCTGAGCTTTTATGTTTTCTTGGGGTTTGTTTTTGTTTTTCTCTTTTGCTCTAAAACTTCCACAGTAGCTTTCTGGTTTGAGATTATTTATCACTTGGCTCTCTTCTCACCCAAACTGTGTTTGTTTTGTGAAATGACAAATCACCCTGCACGGTCCAGGCCAGAACCCCGTGCTGAGTGGAGCGTGCAGCCGAGGAAGGGGTCGGAAGTGCAAAAGCAGAGGTCAGCTTCACTTCAGCGGCGGGGCGGAGGGGCCCGGAGGTGGAAGACAAAAAGGAAGAATTCCCAAGCCACGTTGGTGTGGGCACAGGTTTGAATACTTATTTGCTTGACACTGAAGTCCCTGCTCTGGCAGATCTGCTTTTGTGTTTTTTGTTTTTTTTTTAACTTCTGGTCCTGGTTTCCTCACTTTAAAAAATATCCATAGAGTTATTGTGAACACCACGTATTTTAAACCGGAGGTCAGACACCCCCTGAAGCTACAGGATCATTGTTTAGGGTTCTTCCATCCATGAATATTCCAGAATTGTCTGCAAAGGAAGTAGATAAGGCGTCTCATAAATTCACATGCCCATCTTTCTATTAAACGTGTGAAGAGTCACCACTGTGGCGGCACACTTCTATTTTCATTAGTAAAGCGGAGATTTCTCTAAAAGCATCTCTAAATTCATCATAGATTTTAGCCATTATGCACCTTCTGGATTCTTGAGCGTTAATGGGGAAGAGGCTGACTACCTTCATTTCTTTAGATCACAGAAGACTCTTTGCACTTGAAACCTATAGGAAGCAGTCTCAGGTATGAAAGGAGTGGGGTGCCTGAGTACTTGGTCTGGGGGAGGCTGGCAGGACGAAGTATTTTCCCTCTGGGGAGGCTGGCCAGACTGATGGACGGGAGTTGGGGAAGGCAGCTGCAGAGGCTGCAAGTCTGAGCGGGGGGAAGCAGCATCAACACAGTCCACGGCAGGTTCCCGGCTGGCCCAGTGCCAGGGCCTCCAACTATGTGGTAACTGCATGGCACGTGGTGACCACCCGTCCGCATCCAGAGAGAGAACTGGGGCGAGGGACAGTCTGGCCACTCACTGGCTAACACTCTAATGGCAATCTCCACGCTTCCTGTCATGTGAGCTAACTCATGTCTTTACTGCATAAGCCACTCTTATGTGGACATTCTGTTACTGTGGTCAAAAGCATTCCTCCCTGACAGTGCTGATACCCAGCAATGCTGGCTGAATGTGAACTTGCACTGCATCATGCACCATGAGGGTGAACGTCAAGGTGACTCACACCTCAGCTCCCGACAGCGTTAGAGCAGCACCCGTCACACTGAGGGGCTCTGAATGCACTGGGCTGAGTTACCTTCCCCGAAGAAGAAATGTGAATAGACCTTACTAATCTCACTGCTTCTAGGCTCTGCCCCAATCAGTCCTTGGCACAGACACAGGACCCGTGACAGAATTCCTCTTCCCTAAAACCTCCCATGGCTCCCCACCCACGGCTCCCTTCAGGTTCCGTAATCAAGTCAAAAATGCATTTATAAGGCCATCAAGTTGCTCAACAACTTGACTCTGGCCTGTTTCCAACTTCGTCTCCCCCTGCCTCCTACCTGGCTCTCCACGCCACACGCCCTGGATTCTCCACTGTGCTCTCTCCAAGCCAGGCGCATGCCCCATGGCTCTCCCAGCCTGGACCACCTGTCTGCCTCCCTCTACTCGTCTGAACCCCTCCTTCCCTAAGGGAGAACACAAGCTCACCTGCCACAGTTCTTCCTAACCCGGAGGGGCAAAGGCTTAAGGATCAGATGGACAGAACAGACGTGAAAAGAGAAAATGGATGAGATATGGAGACGCGTTGAGCCAAAAGGCCAATTCGGCTTGATCAGATAGAAAGGGGCCTTTGAGTAAGTCCATACATTTGAAAAAGATGAAGGGATTAAGTAAAGGAAAAAAACTCACAGACAGGCAATGGTGTGGTGACTACAAGAGGGAAAGGGGAGCGGGGGAAGGGGCAGAGGGTAACAGGGGGACAAAGGGTGATGGACCGAGACTTGACTTGGGGTGGCGAACACCCAATACAATATACAGATGATGTATTGTAGAATTGTACACCCGAAACCTATATAATTTTATTAACCAATGTCACCCCAATAAATTCAATTTAAAAAGAATTTAAAAAGATTACCACTGAGGTTGCCCATTCACTTAAGTGGAGCATACCACCACCATGGACTTCTGCACGGCAAAGCTGCGAGGTCAGAAGCTTTTTTGGGAATACACACCTCAGACTGCTCAACCGTGGCTGCTGTGCCAAGTTCCCACCTGGCCGGAGTCCCTCCGCTCTCAAACCTCCCAGAAAACCACGGTGAAGAGCAATATTATGGCTAATTGAAAAATTGTTCTTGCCCCGTGAGTTGTAAACTCTCCACTTTCACGGGGTGGGGGCTCATGCCCATTTATTTGAGGGCTGCTAGCAATTCAAAGCCACACAGGGGCCGACTCCGGTGCCTGTTGGTTGTTTACCGCTGTTGCTCAGCGGAGGGGGAGTGAACGTGGCGCATTTTTGTCTCTTTCTTTGGGGGGAAGGAAGTGAAGACACCCAAGTGCACGATGCCTCAGTTCAAGTTCACATATGGAGAAGTCACGAGAGTCCACCAGAAGCAATTCATGTCTTATTCGGTCAGCAATTCCTTTGGAAAGGAAAATTTCAGGTAAAGCCATACGCCACGCAATTCCGTTTCTGGCCAGAGGTGTATGGAAATGGCATTAGGTGTGTTAGTGACGGGAAACAGAGAGAACTGATACTCAGTCAACTGTATGTGCAAAGTGCTCTGCCCACCTTCTCATTTAATCTTTGCGATAAACCGAGGGGAAGGCACTGAACGTCTCACTTCATAGGTTTTAAAAGCAAAGCGCTGTGAGCTGAAGTACTTAACTAGAGCCAGGTGGGGGGACACGGTGGCACCGCTTTCCCATCCGTGGCAGGCTGAGGCCCCATCCAGCCAGTATTCTTCAAGGGCCTAGGATGTGCCAGGCCGCTGTCTCCAACACAGCCAGGAGACACCTGCTACTGGGCGAGTGCAAAGGACACGGCCTTCGGGAAGAAAGATGAGCTGGACAAACCTGTGCCCTCCGACTGCGCACGACTGTGATCCGGAGGGCTTAATGAACTTTCCTAAGGTCACAGAGCGAGTAAGCAGCCGCACTGGATTTAGGACTCAGCTTTTTCTGGCTTCAAAGTACACGCTCCCTTTACTGCTATGCTATGTATATATCCCAACCTGTTTGCTCTTCAGCCAAGGCGCGGCTTGTGTCTCATTGCTGGGCCCCACAGCCCCCTCTGGAGAAGCTCCTTCAAGTCCAAGCTATTCTCTCCCAAGCTACAGCCTTTCTCTGCCTACTGGGTGGTTATTAGTTGATCCAATAATTTACTCTGCGCCAAGGTTTTAATGGGCACCTTAATCTCTTGTGGAGCCCAGATAGCATATTTGCATTTTAAAAGTAGCTTTTAATTCAGCCCCATTCACTGCAGTTTAATTCAACAAACACAACGAAGTTAGCGATGTACAAGGCGCTTGGCTGTGGGGGATACAGAGTAAAAAAGGCCCACAGTCTCTCTTCAAAGGAGTCTCAGGCTCTTGGGTGGGGGCCGGGGGAATGTAAACAACTAACTTGAATACACAGAAAAATGATGCCAAGGAACATTTTTAAAGCACTTTATCGGAGCACAAAGAGGAAGCATTTTGACTTAACGTAAGTGAATGAATAAAAGATTAAAAACGAAACAAACGAGGGCCTTTGTCTCCCCAAGATGATGGCATGACCAGAGAAGGTCCCAAAGACCAGAGCTGCTCAGAGATGGACGGACAGGCGTGTGCTGAGATATCGGCCAAGGGCTATTTACTCTGATGTCCTCTACCCGTGTTGAAATACCTGAAATTCACTTCCCAACTCTCCACAGTCATGGCCCAAACCAAGGACATAGCTGAGGTTCTAGATGGATCTGAACCCCTAGAAGAGACAGCACTCTTGAAAAGCAAAGCTTTTGTTTTCGTTACCGCTGCTTCTCTGGGGCTATTCTGAGAGAGGAAGTGACGAAGTTGTTTTTTGTGTTTTGATTCTGAATGCTAACCCTTGACTATGGAGAAGAAAACCTCTTGTGGAATTTAAACCGGAATCAATGCTTTGGGAGGAAGGCATAATATAGGAGCTGATTTTACCACCATTCATTCACTTACTCAATAGCTGCTTATTGAGCACATATTTGCCAGGTTTTATTCTAGACATTTGGGAAATAGAAGCGAGCACAACAAGGTCCTGCCCTTGTGGAACTTGCATCTAATGGGGTGGAGAGGCATCAAAAACCTCTGCAGCCTTGAATAATACATATGTGATGCACTGTGTTAAAAGGTGAGAACTATGGAATAAAGATAAGGGAGATCAGGGATGCTAACTGGAAGAAATTGCCATTTAAAAAAAAATGGCGGGCAGGGTAGACCTTATTGAGAAACCGAGATCTGAGCTAACACCTTGAAAATGTGGCAATCAGCCATTTGGATAACAGAGGGAGCGCTATTTTGGGTGGAAGGAACAGCCAAGGCTGAAATTTGAGGTTGGTCTTGTCACGTCTGTGTGAAGGAAGAGTAGGAGGCCCCTGAGGCCGGAAGGAGAGTAAAGGAGATGAGATGAGTAGGGAAGTGGGCCCCAGGGGAGCAATTTTGGAGGCCCTCGTGGGTGTCAGAACCTCGGCTTTTTCTCCAAGTGAAATAAACGGGAGTGTTGGAGGGTTTAGAGACGAGTGACGTGGTCAGGTTTGAATAGCTCCCTGCTGTTGAGTATAAACTGTAGAAGAGCAAGAAGGGCAGTAGCAACATTGGTTAGGTACCAATGCAACAAGCCAGGCGGGAGAGAGATACTTGTATGAAGATGGGGACAGGTGGTGAGATTCCGGAGATATTTTGACGATAGAGCCACCAGGATTTCCTGGTGAGTTACATACAAGTGAAAAAGAGGAGTCAGGTTGACTCGAGGTATTGGCATAAGCAACTCGAAGTCCCTATCCAGGGAGGTGGACAAGAGAGGGTGGCAGGTGTTGTGGGAGGAGAGAGGTTTGCTGTCCAGTGTTGGACAATTGAGGTTTGAGCGGCTTGTTGCACATCCAAGTGGAAATGTTGAACATGCCCATGGATATGCAGGCAGGGTTTCAGGAGAGAAATCTGGGCTGGAAATAAAAATTTGAGAGTCACTGTTAGAGAAAAAAATCTTCCCTCACCTTACCCTGTAGTTACAGTTTTAGAAAATTCAATGTGCATTAAAGCAATGTCAAGAAATGCTTTGTGTTTGTTTGGAATTAGAATCTAAGCTCAGATCATTATAAACAGGGAGAAAGGCATGAAAGATGAAGGAGTCTTTGTGTGGGAGCGTCTCCAACGTGCAGGGCATCTAGCATGCCTGGCCCCCACGCTGTAAAAGCCAACTAGTGTCCTCAATCATAGTGACAGGTAAGGACTGCCTGCGCACATCTCCACAACGTCCCCTGAAGCGGGTGGCAAACTTCCCTTGTGGAGAATCTCTGCTCTGCACACTCGACTCCAGACGTTATGGACCATGTGTGCACTAGTGACCCCTCTCTCGCATTTCAGATCCAGTTGGCTCCTAGTCCTCTGCTTGAATACCCTGCAGACAAGCGAAGCTCCAAATATGTAAAGCTGCATGTATCTTACCATCCTGCCTCCCTGGGAACTGGGTTCTCTTCTACTCTTCCAGGAGCAGTGCACCCAGCCACCCAGTTGCCCAAACTAGAAACCATGACATTATCCTTGGCTATTCCTTCTCCCTCAGCCCCATCCTTGAAGTTAGTCAGTCACCAAATCTTATCATTGCGGCCCTTGGTATGTCACCAATGCACCCCCTTTCCTCCAAGCCTGCTGCCATTGTCAAGTCTAGGCCACCATCTGGAATGATGCAGTAGCTGTCTAACTGGCTTCTTGCCTTCAGTTTTGATTCCTCCAACCCATTCTCTCTTCCGTGGAGCTGGTGTCATCTTCGGGAAATGCAAATCTGATGATTGTTATCCTGCCTAAAACTCTGCAATTACTCTCCATTGCCTTCAGGATAAAACTCGAACTTCCAGATGATGGCGTGTTCTTCATGTGCTCTTTTGGGCACCATATTTGGGTAACTCTTACTTATCCTTAATTTTCAACTTCATATACTTTTTTTCAGAAAGCATTCTTTATCCTATGCTCCCAAACCTGGGCTAAATTCCCCCTCTATATGCCCTCAAAGTGTTCTTTCTTTCCCCCAGCAACTTATCTCACTACATTGTAATTGCTGTTTTATTTGTCCATCACTTCACCCAACTACGTAAATGCCATGCAGGCAGAGATCTGTGCCTTGTTTTCTGCTGTCTTCCCAGTGCCCTAAACAGCCCCTGGAACATAGAAGGCTCTGAAGAAAATGGCATGCTGGGACTGAATGAATGGTTCGATGAAAGGCTCTATACAGACAGATAGATAAATGATAAATGCAGGCGCAATTTTCAATATAAACCTATGAGATGTGGGCACCTACCTATCAGAATGGATGCTGAACATAAAAAAATACAACCAAAACCATATGTACTCATTTAACGTCAGCCCTGGATGGATGGATGAATGGATGGGTGGATGGATGGATGGATGAATGGGTGGATGGATGGATGAATGGGTGGATGGATGAATGGGTGGATGGATGAATGGATGGATGAATGGATGGGTGGATGGATGGATGGATGGGTGGATGGATGGATGGATGAATGGGTGGATGGATGGGTGGATGGATGGATGGATGAATGGATGAGTGCATGAGTGAATGGATATAGCATAGCCCTGAGAAAGAGGGAGAAGTAAAAACATTGAGAACTGCAGTCAGAGGAGTCAACGCTCATTCAGGTTCTTCAGACAAGACTTGGAAAAGACATCTTGGCTATGATATTAGAGCAGGAATTCTTCCTCTGGGGTGTGTGGATCATGTTCAGGGTGTCCACAGCTCACTGCAATTGCAGGTACCATTTTTTCAAAAATTTAGCTCTGGTGTTTTTATGACATGTGGCTCTCTAGCTTTCATGAGGTTTCCTGAGGGTCTATGACCTAGAAAAAGGTTAAGACCACTGCTTTAAAGATACCAGACCATCAAAGGCAAACACTGCCCTGTCTTCGAAGTTTTGCCCACCATGTGGGCTTTGAAGCTAAAAAAAAAAAAGGCCATTCTCAAAGGTTTTCATGTCAAAGCAGGGGCCTGAGCCTTTTCTGATGAGGAGCTATTTTTTACTTCTCTGAAGCCTCCTGAGAATGGACCTAGCAGGTGTAGGGGGAGGTGGGGGCTGGTTCTAAGAGTTCAGGTTGGTGAGGGATGGTGTGGGCAGGTGCAGTGACACTGTAGGCCATGTCCACTCCCTATGGAGATTCCACTGACGTATGGAGAGGGAGAAGGCATGTGACAGTCACATCCAGCTGGGAGGTCAGTTCAATTAATGTTTAAATCCATTTGGAGATTCTATAGACACTCAGGAAAAGATCATCCAGGGGGCCCAGCTCCGGTGTAGAGCCAGCACAAAAGGGTGCCAGACTCTGAACACTGGCTTATGTCAAGCCAGTTGACAAGGGCCGTCACAGCATAGTAATGATGGTTGGAATGGCTTGTTAGAGGTGAGCTGGAGGTTTGGGGAGGGGGAGGTGCCATTTTGGCTGCTGACATGTGGATTGAAAACTCTGCCATAATATTTATCCTCAGCCTCCTTCCAGAAGGGTTTGATACTACGTATTCGTAATGCACTTTTTTCAAGGAATTATAGAACTAATGATTGTTTTATAAATACACTCATTTGATACAATTTTAAATGAAATCAGACCTGCACAGTTCAACCACGGCCTCAGAGGGCCTTGAAATATCCAATTTGGAAAGGTCAGGTCAGCCCTAAGCAATGTAAGGTACAGCCTCTTTGATGCCAAGGCAAATGCTTGACCTTCTCCAGCCTTGGTTCCATGCCATTCATGTGCTTCCTTGAGTTAACGCAAAGATTTATACATATGTTAGCCCTGGCCGGGTAGCTCAGTTGGTTAAAGCATTGTCCCAATACACCATGGTTGCAGGTTCAATCCCCAGTCAGGGCACACATAAGAAACAACCAATGAATGCATAAATCAATAAAGGGGAACAACAAAGCAATGTTTCTCTCTCTCTCAAATCAATAAATATACATGTTAACACACACATGAAGTTATTCCCTATTCATTTTGCTTTGGTACAATAATCCTTTGCCTTGTAAGGACCCAAGATGGAAGTTTCCAAGCAAATCAAGCTCTACTCCCTTAAGGAATGACAAGAGGCCCCTCCTAGTAGTTGGAGAGAGGGGAGGGTGTGGGCTTGGTCACCGGGATGTGTCTCGTCTGTGACTGCAACCTGTGGCTGCCAAGGTTTCTTCCTGAGAGCACAGGGCTGCAGACTTTAATTAACTTCCTTGACTGAACCCAGTCAAGGCTAACGAAGCCACTGCGTCTCTGGCTGGAGCAGCTCCTCTCTGTGCGGCCAGGCGATTGGCGTCCCGTGGGGCTCGATTCTCCACCCCTCAGTCTCACCCCTCTCATTTCTGCTCTCCCTGCCCTTTGCTGGGCGGTTTGGCCTGGACTGGCTTCCTTGGCACTGCACGGTTTGTATTTCCTTAATGTCGTCTTGGCAGGGACCTCAGCCCTCTGCCCAGGGCCAGTCCCTAAGGTCCTCCTGTGTGGGCTTGTTGTCTGTGTTGGAGGGAGACATGGGGCTCCTCCCACCTTATTATCATTCTGTGACAGTCACTTGGGACCCTGCACCATACAAAGGGAGAGGGGGACATGAGACTGCTTATCTGGTCTCTTTTGGGGAACAATAGAGGGTGCCTCCAGATCCTACCTTATCCTAATTACTGGTATAAGTTCTTGAGGTGCTTTGTACGAGTCTGAATCCTTCATTCCACAGGAGGCGTAAGGGTAAAGAGGGCAATGGTTTCCAGACAGAAAACCCTTTGGCCTGAGTTTATCTGTGGAAGAATACAGAAGGCAGACAGTGGGCTGTTCACCTGGAGAAGACGAGCTGCAGTGACTGCCCAGCGAAGCCCAGAGAGCTGTCCGGAGACAGAAGGAGCACCCAGCCTGCGACGGGACAGCCCTGGGAGCAGAAGCGGGGTCGCACACAGTGGTGGATAAGCAGACAGGTGACGTCAGGCCAGAGCCAGGCTGTGCTTGCCCAAGCTGGGAGTCACACAAGGGACAATGCAGGAGTCAGCCCTTCCTCAGGTGAAGCAGGGGACCAGCGGCCTGTGTGCTGGGGACAGCATCCCCACTTCAGGTGGGCATTTGAAAAGCTGCTCTCTAAAATCCCATCTCATGTATAATTTGACAAGAATCACTGGTGCCGACCGAGAGCCTGTTGACTCATGACTCTCCTCAGAGAGCTGGGGAGTCCTGAGGTGCTGAAAAGACACTGGGTGTTCCGGGGGCAAGAGTACAGGTGAGGGTCCTGGGCCCTGCGGTTCGCTTTGCCTGTGCGGGATGGGAGTGTGCCCTCTGCAGGCTTGGAATTAGACGTCAGGTCCTACTGCTGAGTCAGAGGAGACTCCACGGAGTAGGGATGCAATGCTGGGTTACTCAGGAGAGCGAGGGGAGGAGTCCAAGGAACAGCAGCGTGGGTAAATTCTATTTACAAGCAAGCATCAGTATCAGCACACCTGCAATCCTGCAGTCCAAACTCCCACCAATGGTTCCCAACAGCGGTGCCAGGTATCATGAGTTTGACTTTTAGATAAAAACCAGTGGCTTGCATTTCCCCAAAACTGATGCTAATGCAGGTCTTCATGGGGCACAGAACAGCCCACACTTCTGTCCACCACTCAGGGGACTTGGGAGTGTCACCTAAAATCCCCCAGTGTGCTGCCTTATCTCTGACATACAAAAGACTTTTTGGGGTGTGGTTACAACTATCAGGGTTCAGGGTGGGGCTGTGACTATTCCACTATGATCTTGTCTCTCTTCTGGGAAGAGATGTGCACCCTGGGAGAAAGAACCAAATGAGAACCAGGGAACCGTCTTCCCGAGAGCTCGCACACCCAGGGGAGGGCAGCGTTGGAGAACAAGGAGACGTCAACCCCAGGGCCAAGTGGACACTGTAGCTTGCGTCCATAATCTGAGTTCTGGGGGCCACCGGGGCAGAGGGGATCTGAGTCCACTTCTCTGGTGAGTCACACGGCGAAGGACAGTGTATTTGTGAACACTTCACCTTGCAGGGCCCAGGAGAGGGTGGAAGCTCCGTGGATAGCAGCTATTAACTATTATGATTGACAATTTGATTTAGATCATGCTCTCATAGACAAGGAGAATGCTTTCTCAAATCTACTTTTATATTGAGAACCTCTTCCCTATTACCAAATAAATTTAATTTTAACAAATGTGCTTTAGAAACGCCTCCTCGGTGTAGCCAGTGGCTGGCAGTGTAAAGCCATGCGATGCGGGCAGGAGGGCTGGGAGACTCCACTTATTCCGGGGTACATGTGGGAGCACGGGAAGACATGCCTGCATTTCCGATGCAGCCAGTCTTCATTTTTCTAGGTTTAATTTCAGCAGGTGTGTCTCAAATCACCCAGCCAGCTTCCTGCCTCCTGTGCTGCAGGCGAACACGCGAGACTCGGTGTCGGGAGGTCCACCCACTGTGACATCTTAGGCATGTTGAGCCTCAGCGATCCCACCTGTGCAATGGGTAAGTCATACCAGCCTTGACCGGATGACAGCCAGGGTCATAGAAGACCCTCCCCCTGATGCTTGGCACATCAGAAATAGGATGTTTCATCAAGTTACTTGCAGCTAAACTGAAAAGAAGTCTCAACTGAATGAGAAGTCCCCACTGCCAAGGAGGCTGGCCAACTTTGATCCCCTTCATTTCTGTCATTCTGTATTTCTGTGTTATGATGGCAATGAAAAAGTCCAGGCGAAGGACTGATAAAGCGAATGCTAACATACAGTTGATAATTTAAAATACTCAGTCATTTGAAAGGTTCATGAACAATTAAATAAGACTTAAAAAGAGAACTAGAATTCACATGCAGAAGACCCAAAAGTAAGAGTCCTTCTGATCCAGAAAGCCAATCTCAAATATACCGCTCTGATTAATTCTCACCCCAGTCTAAGAGGATACAAGTGAAAGGTGTTTGTCAGAGCACTCTTTGTGGTACCGGGAGACAAAGCCACCTAGACACTCACACTCGTCACTGCAGCGAATGGCTAAGTGAAGCGATTGGACACCAACTGTAGAATGCAAGTTAGAAACAGCCAACAGTTATCCACAGAGCAGCCTGAATGGACCTTGTAAATACAGTGCTGAGTTGGGTAAGACACAGGATGAACTGCAGAATGCGAAAACATCCCCGTAAGTCAGGCACTGGTGCTCATAAAACAAAATTACACATCCCAGGGACACAGATACATTCGAGAAGAGCTCCAAACACACGGGGGTGATGGTCCAGGAGGGTGGGCCAAGTGAGGTGGGAAGGGAAATTTTTCCAAAAAGTATAAATGACTGAAAAAAAGGAAAAAAATACAGTAAGAACAACAAAAGCAAAGCTAAGAGCCTTGCCCAAACATTCAGTGACCCTCACTTGAAGATGCATTTTGGCGAAATTCAGAATCTATGGAGAGAAGAGGAAAAGACTCTAATTAGGACCTCGGTTAGTATGAAGTGAGAAGTGACGGTCAGTTTAGGTTTCGTGTGGAGAACGTCCAGGAAGAAAACAGGAAAATTTAGGTCTGAACCGTGGGAATTTTCTGGGTGCCTCCTCAGAGCTGTTCCCGGCCCCTCTCCCCCTCTGTGAGCCCAGGAGGCCGACATGCGCAAACAGCATCTGCCCGGTGCCCTTGCCTCCAGCTCCCTGATGGTTTTGCCAGCTCCGTGACCTACTCCCATCCCTCGTCCCTTCTCAACCCAGAGCTGGTTACAGCTTCCTGCTGTGGACAGCGCCCCCATGCTTGATTGTCCCTTCTTGTGGCTCCTTACCTCTGCCCATGCATTTATAAATAGCTCCTTCTTTAAACTCCTTAGCCAGGACCCCAGTTGCTACAGTGATTGCACCAGAACTAGTCAAATAGGATTAAGGGATTGGTTTGCTCACATATCTAATGAATGCTCTGATAACCTCCCTGCCGGGGACTATGAGACACTGGTAATCTGTGGCATGTGTTGGTGTCAGTTACTTATATTATTGCTGGTGGCAGCCTGGGAGAGCGTGCGAGTGGAGACCAGGATTTGGGGAGATCAAGGGACGGAGATACTTAGTCACTATGGCAACAATCGAGATTTCAGAGATGTCCTGTGGGGAGATTGCATCTGGTAGCACTAGAGAGTATTCACAGAGAAAAGGACAAATTGCAAGGCGTGAATGTCCTTGAGAGGCGTAAAACCAGAAAGCCCCCGTGGTCATTCTGAATGAGTCCCTTATGTCCATAATAGCTGCTCAGGGTCAGGCTCCAAGCCCAATTGTAAGGGCTGTGGAGGTGTAGAGCCAAAAGCCGCTGCGTCTCTTATGCTAAAGCAGGGCCTGGAGGACAGAGCGAGGCCCCGAGGCAGGGGAAGGGGATTTCGGATGGACATGGCTGCAACTGAGAACTCCCCCTGAATAATCCCCGACTGAGGGGAGGGCTTCCCGCACATAAACGTTACCCTCAACCCCGTGACTGC
The DNA here is from genome assembly GCA_028533065.1 of Trachops cirrhosus. Taxonomy (NCBI): domain Eukaryota; kingdom Metazoa; phylum Chordata; class Mammalia; order Chiroptera; family Phyllostomidae; genus Trachops; species Trachops cirrhosus. The sequence goes on from CM052539.1 coordinate 8,361,311, forward strand.
TGAGTTCTCGGGACCTGCCTGCACCGCCTCATTGCCTCCACCAGGACAGTCCTGTTCATCAGACAGAGAAGCACAAGGCCTGCTCCAAAGGGGGTGACCACAGTTCATTCAATGACTAAGAACTCAAGTCATGGGACGCACAGGTCTGCATTTTCCTCAAAGAGGAAACTGAGGAAATTTGGCCCTGTAGAGAACGGATTTGCATAGAGGAGAAAGGAGAAGAGAGAGCAGGGTGGCGGGGGTGCATGGCGGGTGAGCACCTCACCATAGTGAGGTGCTTTCAGAAGGGGACGCAAAAACACCGAGAATGCGAAACACGACCTTCTGCAAGTGACCACTCGCAAAGGCTGTCATTGGGCTTTGACTCTGGGCCTCCTCAAGCCAGTGAATGAGTGGGGTGACTCTCTGCTTGTTCCCCTGAGATCCGTCAGAGCCTGGCCCTCCCGGGACTAGAAACCCTCTGCCCGCCCACTTCCCACGTGCAGGCAGCTGGTACTCACTGTCCATCAGAACATCGCAGAGGGGCTCATTAGGTTTTCAAGACATCTCTGATTACTTTTAAGGCTGGACGTTTAGTTGACTTCAAAGGCCACAAATTGGGCCACGAAGTGGTCCTTGGAGAAGCTAGTGTGAGGCTTTTTGACCCAGCCTTCCTTAAATGGAGAGGGAGCTCTGGACTACAGTGGGTGCCAGGTGTTTTGAGCTTCATTCCTCGGCCCCTTCAACACTCGCACTCTGACTCTGGGACAGTACCTGCCGGAATCTGGGTTTCTAAGTTTCCGTCTATACATATTTTTCATTCTTTTAGTCTCTTCCAGAAAGATAGTCCCTGGAGTTCTCTGTTCATTTTGAGTTATCTTCGGCCTTTCTCTGAGTTCCCTAAGATTTAGGGAGGTCTTTCTGATTGACGTCTATGGATGAGCCAATTTAAGTGACATCGATAAAGAATTTATAGAACATGAAAAGAACTTATATTATAATGTTATATTAAGCAAGAAAGCCATTTACACAGTGTGATCACAAATGTTTAAAATATACTCAGGAAATAGCATACATTCCTTTGCGATGTGAGAAAAGGAGTTAACTTTGTATATTTTAGAAATAATTTTTAGAAAGAGTATGTATTGCATATATAGTAGAAATATTAACTTTATTTAAAACAGGTTGAGGGCCATCCTTTGCAACTGCAGAGCTTATATAGTGTTGGGGCACGTGGCTGAAAGGGCAGAGTGGGGGCTAAACTTCAGACTAAGCCCTGCCGTGACGCAGAGGAGCACCTGCATCTTCCTCTTTCCAATTTATCTGCCCAGAAGGGGGTGTCTTTTCTAATGGCCGTGGAGTCTCAGAATATGGAGCTGGTGAGTAAGCTGCTCAGCCTCATAATGGTGAGGTTGGGGTCCTAGGTAATTTCTCTAAGTGGGACGATTGTGTTTTGCATGTTCCACATCCTCTGCCGTCGCTGAGAATCCCAGATCAACTGTTGTATAATTGTGCTTTGTTGGTTCCAAATAGAGCCGAATGATTCAATTCCAATCCCCTCTGCTAGGAACGCATGCCAAACGCAGCAGCAACTTTGCAGCCTGAAGTTCGATTTCAGCAAAACATTGTAGGTGTTTTGGATCATTCAGCCTGAGACGCTCTGAGTAAGTGTTGTTCTCAGAAGGAAGTGGGGCTGTCTCTATCTGGTGCAAGTTAATGAGAAATTTCTTACCCCAGGTTTCGCAAATTGAGTTCTGCAAGATGTTGAAGTGGTTTATATCCACACATCCACATATGCGCACACAAGTGGCGGAAGACTGATTTGTTCTAAAGTTTATATAAAAGAACATTAGATGAGGTGCTTCCTATTTGCTCAGAGGCCTCAAAGGTCAAGAACAACAGAGTCTCTAGCTCACTCCCATGTGCTGAAGAGATGTGCTTTTGAGGATGTGAACCATCTCTGCTGGCGCCAGCCCAGCACCCCTTTCAGCTGTGGTATTAGGGGAGGTGGTGGAATGAAACAGTTTGGAAGGATTAAAAAGTGAAGACTTTGGAGAGGAAACAGCTGTTAGGGTGCTGGGAGTCCTCTTTCCACCACAGAGCAGGGGGTGGGGGGATGCTTCCCCCACAGCTCCAGCGAAGAAAGAAAAACTTCAAGAAAACATTGCAAGAACTTGACACGCACTCACTGGAGTTGAGGAGAGTGGGATTTGATATCTGACTCACATCTGAAAAGCATCTGAAAGTGAGGGCTGAGGCTGATGCTTCCCTTGCTGGCAGGGGAAAAGAGCTAGCCGCTCTGGGAAGGGTCCCTGGTCCCAGCTTCTAGAGTTTGGGGACACAGAATGCATGCATATGTCTGGGGAGACCCATAGAAAGGGCATGAGGCATGGGAGTCGTGAGAAGAACTCTAACCCAAAAGATGGCCTGGCGCAGGGTGACGAGGTACCTAACTGGAGTGGAGGAGTGGGCCGTTGCAAACCAGTGCGCTGAAGGAAGAGTCATCCAGGGGACAGAGGCCGAGACCCGTGGCCTGGGGTGTTCATAAGGAACGTACAACGGTGCCCTTAGAAAGCATCGCTTTTGGCCATCCATGTTCTCTGCCAGGTTCCAACGTGAAGCCGAGACAGTGTTTGTCCGATGGGCACTCCTCACCCTCTCAAAGCTGCAGGGGTCCGAAGCTGTGGCGAGTGGGGGAGAAGGCAGTACAAGGTGGGGGGTGAGCAGAGAAATAGGGACCGTCACTCTCCTTCCCCACCAGCTTCTCAGCCCAAGGCTGACCTGAACTGGGGGCTAAGACAGGTTTTCCATGATCTGAAATTTGGAGTTTTTCTATTTCACTGGACTAGATACATATACTTTAATACCAGGACAAAAGCTACATGCGCGTAGTAAGAGAGTCATGAACAATGAGATCTTCCTGAGATTTCATCACAGACGAGGAGAGACCCAAAGAGCGCAGTCCCTGCTCACGTCTCCCCGAGTGTGGCCATTCCATTGGCCGGTTATGAATCTCTAAGTGTCACACCTTGTTTATGGGCCTCACCTGCTAGTCACAGCAACCCAGGCTTATGTTTCCTTTTCAGCATTATGGACTGAGCACCCACTGTGCTACTGGATGGAGATTATTTCACATCCAAACGTCTCCCTCCAGCCATTTCTGAGTTTTTCTCTTGGTGATGCAACCCTCACGTGGAAGGGCAAGTGTCTCTGGTGCTTCCATCCAGTTTTCTGGTTGCAGTTTGCTGTCTCCAGTGGTGTTGACTCTCCGCTGGCTTCCCTGCACTGAGGCTGATGACTCCTCCCTGGCCCCCGTGAAAAGACACGGCTCCCCATGTGCCCAGTGCCCAATTTTAGTGGCTCCTATGACTCTTCTGGAGCAAGAAATCTGATCGGACCCCTTGAAACTGGGTTTGACTGCTGCCTGTTTCAGAAACTAGGGACGCCTCTGCGCTACTGGGGCTGGTGCTGAGACCAGCGGTGAGTTCTTGCAGACACAGGCTGGTCAGTAGCACCACTCACACTGGCTATCTCCGCAGATCCAGGGACCAGTGGCCTCTGCCTCCCCGGCCACGCCAGCCTTCCCCCCATGTCACCACGGTTCTCGGCCCCAGAGAGGATGAAGCCCCTCTCTCCTCTATTCCAAAGGCCACCACAGGTCCTGGCCCCAAATTCACTGCTTCTCCCGGATGATGCAAGACAATTGCTGGTTTCCTTTAGGACAGCGCCCCCCTGTGCCAGCAACCACAAGGGTGTGTCACTTTGGCCTTACCAGTCTAGCAAGATAATAACAAAATTCACTTTTTCCAGGGTTAAGATGATCTATGATCACTTTTTCACATGAGAAACTAAATACAGGGTCCAACAGAAGTAACTCCTGCTTGAGTGAGGCTGGTAGGGTAATAATATGGGTGTAATAATTTATAGCTTTAATTTGAACATTTCACCTAAAATGTCATATGGTATGCTTAAGTATGATATTGTTATGTTACAGAATTACATGCTTATGATTTTGTAATAGAAGAGTTTGTAACAAAAAGGGGGCATTATTGGTGCTGGACCCTGTATGTTTATGTATTGGGTTCATCAAAAAGTTTGTTTGTTTTTTTCCATAAGATGGATTGGTTTTTATTTGAAATAAGTTTGTTTCAAATAGATTGTATTGTGACAGCATGCATTTAAAAAAAACTTATCAAAATTGGTGAATTTTTTGCAGCCATTTTAATATTGAAGGTGGAAGATGATACACAACGTTTTTGGTGTATCGTGCTTTCCTATTTCAAGAAAGGTAAAAACGCAATGGCAGCACAAAAAGTGATTTGTGTAGTGTATGGAAAAGGTGCTGTGACTTATCGAATATGTCAAAAGTGGTTTGAGAAGTTTTGTGCTGGAGATTTCTCACTGGACGGTGCTCCACAGTCAGGTAGACCCGTTGAAGTTGATAGCGGTCAAACTGACACATTAATTGAGAACAACCAACATTCTACCACACAGGAGATAACTGACATACCCAAAATATACAAACCAATGACGTTATTGGTGAAAAATGAGGAATGTGTCTTTTATTTTACGGAGAAAACTATACGGACTTTTTGGCTGACCCAATAATTGTTTTAATAATGATGTGATACTATCTACAAAATGTATCCGGCCATACCAACTGACGGCCACATTAATGTCATCTCAGTTACACAGACTGTCTTATAATCTTGACACATTTGTTGTAGCATTCAAATTCCATTGCACGATAAATATTTATATGACTCTGATTTATTCCCTGTGGATCTATGTCAGAAAGAAGGAAGCTTTGAACCAAGTCTGGTGCCAGTGTTCCTCACACTGTGTCTGAATCAAATAAACAAAGCCTCAGAGTGCCATTCCCAGTGGAGACAAACAATTGCACTTCGGAAGGCACGAGGCCTGCTGGCATTCCACCAATGCATAAAAGTTGTGGCACTGTTCAAAGTGTCAGACGGCTGAACAAGTTTGGGAATGCGGCCACATCAGATCAGTGGGGGAGGGTCAGTAGGGAGCAGATGGGGGCTGGTCAGGTTATCTCAAAATCGTGTGCCCATGAGTCTCTGCAAGGATCCCAGGGGCAGGGAGGAGAAGCCAGCAGAGTTTGCTCAGCAGTTAAGAATATGGGAGTTTCAGGAGGTGCCACAGAATATGGTCATTTATCTTGCTGCCCAGGAGGTGTGGACAGAGCTCCAGTGACCTGCAGGGAAGGAGTTACATTTGTCTTTCTGCCTGAAGGCTCTTGTCAATTATGGGCTCTCTAAATGTAAACCGGGTGCCCTGCTTTGGGGAAGGGGGAAGGGCTTTACAGATTTCTCTCTCTGCTTTTTAGTAGTGAGGATGCAACTGGCCCCCTGTGGGTGGGAATCATAATACAATGTGGCAGTTGAAAAAAACAGATCCAGGGGAGGAAGAGAAGGAATTAAGAGCAATGACAGGAGGCTGGCCAGGAGATGAATGCAGGGCAGAAGAACAAAGGAAGGGAAAGGCTTTGAAGCTGGAGTGGGGCAGGCCTGGGCTCTGCCCACAGAGGGAGAAGCTGTCCCTCTGAAAGACTTGCTGCAGCTCATGCTTGGACAACAGTAAAGGAGCAGGTTCACGGAGTCTCATGACTACTGGTCCAAGAGAAGAAGACTCCGGCGTGGCCTGAATTTCACTGCGCTGTGTTGGGCGTCTGCATGCACACGGGGTATGCCTGACCTGGTGGGGAGCAGACTTCCTGCAGCGACTGAGTATCCACCAAAAAGTATCAGACCTGGCAATCACGGCCCACTTTTTCTAGGATGTGTGGGCAAAACTGATCCAACCATAATAGCTTAAAACTTCTCTAGTATCAATAGTTTGATGCCTGAGGAAGAAGACTGAAGACCTTCAAGACACAAGATAATTCACATTTCTTTGTTCCTCCTCTAAAGGATGATAATTTAGAGGAGAAAGGAAGGTGTGTGGAGTGAGTCTTGTAGAAAAGGCTCTGGACTGAGTTCTGAGATACTGGAATAATGAGTTTGCTTCTGCTAGAGGCTACTGGAACTAAAGGGCTCTGTTAAAAAGCAAATTTGCTCCCTTGATCAAGAGGGTTTGAAACAGAAATTCAAGAGGAATGTAAGAAGGACTTAGATAATACAATAGCCAAGAGACTTTGGAGGATGAAAGGCATGTTCTGGAACAGGTATTCCCAAGTGCAGGAGCACGAGGTTGATTGTTGTTCAGCTAAGAAGGGTTGTTTCGGTAAAGGAAAAGTGGAAACCCAAGCTTCCACCAACCTAATAAGGTTTCTTTAGGAAAGGACCTCGCACACCCACGTGCGTGGAGACTTTCAGAGGGGACAGAGAACAAAGTGTTCCATAACTTCTTTGACCACAGAAATCTTTTTTCCCCACTGATACCTGTTTTTTTTTTCTTTTTCTTTTAGAGAGAGGGGAAGGGAGAGAGAAAGAGAGGAAGAGGAACATTGATGTGAGAGAGAAACATTAATCAGTTGCCTCTCGCACATGTCCTGACCAGGGACCAAACACACAACACTGGCATGAGCCCTAACTAGGACTCTAACTGGGGACCTTTGCTTTGTGGGACAATGTCCAGCCCACTGAGTTGCACTGGGCAGGGCAGACACCTCTTAATGTATCATTAAAAAGCTAGTGATCCATAGCATCCCATTTGGAAAGCAGTGATCTAGGGGAATGAAACAGTCCTGTAGAATCCCTTCCACACTTCTGCAAATTTCCAAGCAAAAAAACTAGCATTTGAGAGAGCTCAATAAAGTTCTCTTCTCTGCCAGAGTTGGGAACTGATTTAGAAGTGAACAGCTAAGACAGAAAGAAGGACATCTAGGAGTGCCTTTATTTCTAATCAAAGCTGGGCAGAGAATGTGGTTGGAGGTCTTTTAGTGATGTGGTGATATGAACTGAATCGTGTCCCTCCAAAGTTTGTATGTGGAAGCCCTAACCCCCAGTGGGATGGTAGTTGGAGATGGGATCTTTGGGAGGTAATTAGGTTCCACTAAGATCATTAGGGTGGGGTCCTCACAATGGGATTAGTGCCCTTATAAAAAGAGACACCAGAGAGCTCTCTTTCCCTTCTTTCTCTGCCACGTGAGGACACAGGGAGAAGGCAGCCACTTGCAAGCCAGGGAGACAGTTCTCACCACACCCAACCATGTGGGTACCCCAACTTGGACTTCTAGCTCCAACAACTGTGATGTTGTTTAAGCCATCCAGTCTCTGGGATCTTGTTATGACAATCTGAGCTAAGATGTGTGGGCCACCTAAAACAAACTCAACTCACTCAGTGATCAGGGACTCTGGAAACAGGCAGCCCTCTGCAATGGGAAAGGTTACTGCTGGGCTGATGATGGCCCGAATCAATGCTGGTGAGCAGATTTGTTGTGCAGGCCAAGTGCGTTCTCCCAAACTCACCGCTGACTGTGTCATGTCTTCTACTTTGGGGAGGGGAGGGCAAAGGGGTGGAAGGAAGAATTAGCAATATGTGAAAGTTTCCTATTACAAGGGAAAAGTTAAATTAGTGAAGAAGAATTTGGAATGGTGTTTATGTCCTATGTGACTGTGGAATGAAACCAAATGGAGGGAAGCAAGGGTGGTCTCATGGGTGTGTAAAACAGGAGCCTGGTGCACTGTGTGTGCTCTGTATTTGCCAAAGGGGTGACTCTGTGAGGTGCACCTGTTCTCCTTGTCTGCTCACAGAAATTCCAACAAGCTCAGTGACATGAATAAACCCTTCCACACACGCTAGTTCATACCCATGGACTCACCTCGACTGCATATCCAGTTCTATATGCAGAGAAGAGAAAAGACTCAGTGAACTATATATGTCCTTTGGGGCTAAAAAGGAGACCAGAAGTTCAGTGTGGATTCTAGGGACTCCTGGCAAAGAGGTTGGGAACTGAGGGCCATGGCTCTGAGACCTGGGAAAATCTGGGACCTTTGTAATATTCTTTCCATAATGTATTCTTCCTGATCTTCTCCTTCCAATTCCATGTGTTTTCATCGTGGTTACTAGTAAAATTCATAAAAGCAAAGTCCTTTGAGTTTGTCTTTGAAAACATCCAGGAGGAGAGCAATGGGAGAGGTTTAGCCAGGCTTTGGGGGAGGGACGCCCAGGGACACAGCCAGCTATGGGACTAGTGACAAGGAGGAGTGGAGCACCTGAGCTAGTGTGGGGCAGAGAAGGGGCCCTGGGTCTTCAGCAGTCACAGGACTTTGGGGTTTTATGAAGGACCTATGCCTAAGTATGAAATACAAGGATACAAGTCATTTAAATAAAACAGGTCTAAAAAGGTAGGCTTGTGAAATAGTAGTTGCATCCAGATAATGAACATAAGGTGAAGCAGTTCAAACCTGAAAGGTGAGACAAAGGCCTGTCATCCTGAACACCAGGTCTTCCCATGCAATAGGCATCTTCAAGGTGCACATCGGCTATAAAATCATACAGATTAAGTAGATACACTTTGCATTACTTAGACCTATGTGGGTAATCACAGTTGAGAATTAGGAATGAAGGGTAAAAAGTAGTAATTGCTGGGGTTCCCTTGTAGTTGTTGGGTTCTTATTAAAATCTTGTGATCTTTGGTCTTTTAGTTTACTCAGGTTTATGCTACACGCAAAACTGCAAGATCACGGTCAAGGTTGGTAAGAGAGATGAACTATCAGTTGAGGGACAAACCAAACTGCACTGAAGTATGATTTTGAAACATTTTTAACCAATTTATTATTTTTAACTTGCAATAACAAGAGCAACTTTGAGCTATTAAAAACACCTTTAGTTTTGAAATTTAGGGAAGAAAAACAGCTTTGCTATTTTGAGCCTAAAATTCTCTACCCTGAGTTCTTTCTGTCCTAAAGAAACAATTGCTAATATAACACAATTTTCTGACAAAAGCTTTGTTTTCTCAGGAACACCACTTTCTTGTTTTGTGGGGGAATAAGGAATGCATATAGGACTGTGATGTGACATGCTCCTTTTTTCTATTCAACTTCTTATCTCGGATGTCACTTTTCTGGGACATTCTCCCCATCTCCATTCCACAGTTGGACCTGTTGACCACAGGAGGTGGTGGTTGTGTATTTAGACGGAGCCCACCCCCTCTGGACTAGACTTCACCTTCCTAAACGCAGGGGGTGTGTCTTGTTTACTGTTTATATTACACCAAGCAAAATACTGACCTGCCATGACTATCGACTGAAGACATGAATTGGCAAAAGATAACCTTTTCATGAGGTTCCAGGGAGAAGGAACAGATGAGGCCTTGTAGCAGTCTAGAAGGGCTCATTTGGCCAAATCAAGGACAAGGAACGAACAGGAACAAGTGAGAACTCTACCACTGAATCACCAGTGCGTCAAACAGGGACAAGTCAGCTGAAGAGGAGCAGGGTGGGGACGAGGCAGAGGGGACAGCAAGACGAGAGCTGCATGGAGGGAGCAGTATTTAGAGCCCAAGGAAAGCGATGACACGATGCACTCTGTTCTGTTAGAACAGGAGTGTGATAATCTTGAAAAACTTGAGATGATAAAAATTCAAGTTATTAAAGTATCATTTCCATGGGAGAAGAAGGTGAGGGGGTTAGAGATTTTTGGCTCTAAGTAACAGATGATGCTTTTTAAATACAGATTTCAAGATCTGCAGAGCATCAGGATCTTGTACCAGTGGGACTTCCAGCGAGGCAGACATCTGCTGGAGGTCTAACTCTGTGAAAACACACCAGCTGATAAAGCGTTGGGAAGGCCGAATAATCATTCCATTTTTCAGGAGCTGGTACAAGCAATAAAGGGGACAGACGCTGTGAACTGAACAGTGATGGACACAAGGCAGGGCAGTGATAAGGAAGCGGATTCTGGAGGGCCTTCATTTGAATGCTCCTCTCTCTTCCTCCCTCCCGTTCTCTTATTTTCTTTCAACGTTCACTGTGTGCTTGGTGTCAGAGATACAAGATGAAGATTAATAACATTCCATTCATTTCTGTCCTCAAGGAGCTCACAGCCTAGGGAGAAAATAGCTAGCAAAACTTAACTCAAAAGTATTTTAAGGTCTGACCAGATGGCTCAGTTGGTTGGAGCATCACACCAAAAGGTTGCAGATTCGATCTTCTGTCAAAGTGTATACCTAGGCTGCGGGTTTGATCCCCAGTCACGGCACATAGGAGAGGCAACTGACTGATGTTTCTCACACTGATGTCTCTCTCCCCCTTCCCTTCCTCTCTCTTTAAAATCAACAAACATATCCTCAGGTGAAGATTTAAAAAAAAAAGGTAATGTAAGGAGTGATAGCCCGAGGTTGGTATTGTGAAAATACACGAACAGTTCTGTGCATGTAGTGGCACTGGCTGGGGGGCACAGTTCCACTGTGAAGTTGCCCTGTTAGCGCGTGCACAGGTTCCTGCTGCAATGGAGTGAGCTATGCAAAGGGCTTTTCAAGAATTCTAAGTGGAGTCAGAAGCACAGGTGTAAAAGGGTGTCATTGTGAACTTCGGGGAAGGATGAACTTAAGGCATAGCTGAATTAGGAGAAATAAAGGAAGGATCCTAAGGTAAGGCTGGAAATGTGAACCTGGAAACAGTGTCTGCCTTCACACACGTTGTACGTGTTAGAGAAATGGGAGTTATAAAGGCAAATAAATAGACAGGAGGTTTTAAACGGAGGAGTTAAGTGATTACATTTATGTTTTAGCTCAGAACTGACTGGGTGCTTAATGGCATGGAAAGGAACATTGAACATAAAGAATAAAATACAATCTGCCTTATTTAGCTTTGAGGACAGGAGGCTTGGAGAGGGTCCGACAAAAGATAGGGGTGGTCTTCAAGCTTTGAATGTGAAAAGAGAACTTGTCAGGAGATGCTCCCATATGAAACTCTTGATGTATTTATTCACTCATACAACAAAGTTTTTCAAAGTAGCAAACGTATGCCAGGGATTACACTAGGTCTGGGGATAGAGCTGTGAACAACTCAGCTCTGATCCCTGCCCTTGTGGAGCTTATGGTCTAGAACATACGGTCACAGCCCATTAACTGGCTGTGAAATTTAATGGATTCCACCTAGAAGAGGAAAAGGAGGAGGAGGAGGAGGGCGGGAGAAAAGGGAATGAACAACACGGCACAGAACAGAGCAGAAGAGAAACAATCGGGGTGCATCCCCCATGGCAGGGGTAGGAGCTGCTTCATTAAGCCGTCCCTCCTGGGGCGCCCAGGCACTGACGGCTCCCACAGGCACTGTGCTGTCATATAAGATGCATGTCCCACGGCGGGTCTCCGTCCAGAGTGCGAAGAGCCACTGGCTTCAGGCACATCACTTCCTGGGCTGCCTCTGCGCAGGTCCATCCCAGGGGCGACTCAAGTCCCGTCACCCCCTCCACGCCTTCTCTGCGGGCTCCACCCCCAGGTTCTCGCTTCTGCTCCCGCTACTTCTTTTCTCTTTCATTCTTTTGACACTTATTTAATGGATTTCTTATAGTTATTCACCTTTTGTGTGGGATAGTCGGTAATTATTTCATTGATAGAATATCATTATGGAGATCCCACAACATGCTAAGCAAGCACTGACGACTTAAAGGTGACTTACCACAAATAAGACTCCCTCCCTAACACACAGGATGTATAATCTAATGGGGGAGCACCATCAATAAAAATATCCCATCAATAAGTGCACAATTATAAACTGTGATGACTGATACCAAAGGGGAGCTAGGTTGTCAGGTCTGTGTGTAAATGGGGTATGCAGGTGGGAGAGGGTGGGTTTCTCAACAAGCTGGGGCAGGAGGGTGTGGGTTAGGGAAGGTGTGTCAGTTTACTAGCGCTGCTGTAACAAATGGCTACGAACTAGGTGCCTAAAACAACAGAAATTTATTCTCTTTCAAGTTCTGGAGCCTAGAAGTCCAAGTTCAGGATGTGGGCAGGGCACACTTCCTCGGAAGGCTCTGGGGAGGTGCTTCTTCCTGGCTTCTCGTGGTTGCCAGCAATCTTTGCTTCCTTGCTGTGTGGCTGCATCACTCCAGTCTGTTTCTGTTGTCACATGACCTTTGTCCCTGTGTGTATTTCTGTGTGTCTTTCCTCTTTTTAGAAGGACACCAGTCACTGGCTTTAGGGCCATCCTATTTCAGTATGACCTCGTCTTAACTTAATTATGTCTGCAAGGGCTACATATTTTCACCTTTTGAGGTTCTGGATGGGCATGATTTTTGGGGTATATACTATTCAACCCACTGCAGAGATTGTTCCTGAGCCAAGAGCTGGAAAATGAAAAGGGTGCATTCAGCAAAGAGGAATTAGGGGGAGTGACCCAGAGAGAGGGGAGACGTGAGTTGGAAGGAGTGGGGGAGAGGACAGCAGATGTGGTCAGAGCCTGGGGCGGGGGCAGGAATAGGCAGAGTGTGGCATGAATGGTGGTCCCTCTTACAGGGACCAGGTCAAGCAGGGCTTGACCTGTCCTGTTAAGGAGCTGGGTCTCATCAGGATGAGAAGCAATGAGAAGCCACTGGCAGCTCTCAGCTGGGCCAGATCTGCATCTTATCTGTCCCGTGGCCTTGTCCACGAGACTGCTTTATCTCAAGGGTGCTGAAGATCATTGCTGCCCTCTTGACAAAATCTCTTCGTTTAAGTCTTGGCTGAATAGACCTCCTGAGCAAAACTGGGACACGCCTCTGTCTCCACTCGACACGGCTTGCATGTGTCATCGTAGGACTCCCATCCAATTCCGTGTTCCCTCCATCCTGGTACCTATTGCAATGTTGACTTGTCTTCCTCTGCGTGAAAGTGTGGCTGTCCCAAGGACAGGGGCTTGCTAAAGCCCTAATACTTGGCGCATCACTTACCAGTACATATTTAGCCAGTGAATGAATGAAGAATGAAATTGAGTTGGACAAGATAATCTGATGGATAGAAAAGGACCTTACTCCTCAAAGCAGAAAAGGACCAAAGAAATCTCATACTTGTTTCAATGCATGTCTCTGTAGGTCATTTTCTCCCATCTTCTAGAAAATCTGTGGCCAAAACGGCCACTTGTCTCCATCAGGACAGCCTCTCAGGCTCCATTAAATATGCTCCATGTGTGTGGCATGAGGCTTTTTCTGAGGGGTCCACTTATTCCACTCGGGAGTCTAATGGATGCCGGATGCAGCCGGGAGGCAGAGGTGAGCTCATGGTACTGGGGCTCCTGGAATAAAGCAGCTTGAATGTGGTCATTCATTTATTCTACCAGTATCATTCTCTGTGTTCAGCTCTGCGCTGGGCAGGGGAGTCCAGTGATTGACAAGATAGTCAAGATCCCTTCCCAAATTAGGAATGGAAAGTGAATCACATTATCACCGACTGGCTTCTGATTTTAGCCAGAGGTCTGCTTAGGAGTTTTTTAGTTTTTCGATCTATACTTAGGACACATGAGCTGCTGTTTAGACTTTATGGATGGGCAGGACCACTGTATCCTCGTCCAGAAAATTCCTCTGCACATCCCCTCAGTCCCTCCCTTCCTTCCAGGTGAGATGAAAATGGTGTTTATTTTCATCTGTGTGTGTAAGGTGGTGGCAAGGAAACCAACTGGAGGCTGGTGTCACTGCGACTCGGAGGGCACTGACTGGGGCAGATGCCGCGGGCCGTCGCTGGCTCCATGGGTGGATCGGGGGCAAAGGCCAAGAGTCAGAATTACCAGGCACGGAGGCTGTGAAAGTGTCTTCTAAGATGAAGGCACAGAGTCCACTGGAGCCATCAGCAGAAGGGGACTCTGGCACCTTGGGAAGACAGAAACACAATAAGAAAATAAAGTAAAAGCCTCCTTCTGGCATCCAGGAACCTCAGAGATCTGACTCCATGCTAATAATGGCAGCCCAGCTCCCAGAGGCCCCAGAGGCTCTGAGCAGGACATGGTGCAGGGAAGGGCGCCGGGGCTCTCAGAGCCAATCCCGTCTAGGCGCGTGCAGGGCACTCTCCACACTCAGGCTGCCCAGTCCTCCTGGCAGCACCGAGAAAGGCCTGGCCGTGCCACTGAGGCTCCCGGTGGACAGCAGCTCGAACAAGGCCACTCATTCATTCTACCAATTTCCTGCTCTGTGTTTAGCTCTGCGCCGGGCAGTGGGGTCATTACCCTCAAGAACCTTCAAAAGATAGACAACTGGTATCTAAATAAAAATTACAGCGTTTTAGAGAGTGGTCAGGGCCATGGAGACAACAATGGTGTCAGGTGATGAGGAACGGCGGGCTTGTTTTTGCTGCTGTGGTCAGGGAATGCCCCACAGTGGAGGTGACATCGGAGCTGAGGGTGCTCGATGAGGAGGAGCCAGGCATGAGGATGTCTGGGGAGGAGTCTGCAGGCTGAAGGACTGCACGTGGAAAATGTCCTTGGTGGGCACATACTTGTCACATTCACACGGCACGAAGAAGGCCAGGGTGGCTGGGGCCTCATGATGAAGGAAAGGGTCATCAAGACCACATCCCCGTTAGGGTTTGCTCAGATCAGCAGGACCACCACCAATTGCATGGAGAAGGCATTTATGATGGGGATTAGACATTGTGCAATTGTGGGAACCAGTTAAAGGGTTTCGGTAAGGCTGCTGCTTCTACATCTGGTGGGCCTGAAGGTAGCAGGACAGGCTGCTGGGAAGGAAAGACGCATATGACGTGGGGAGAGCAGCTCCGTACGCGACTGGCCAAAGCTGGCACCCTCTGCGCTCACTGGCCTGCGATGTGAAGTGGTTACAGGGTGAGATGCAGCGGGAACTACACTCGCTGCAGCCCTATCCTCAAGGTGAGGCAGCAGGTCGGCGAGGCGTGTGAGAGGTAACAACACCTGGGCTCCGTACTGACCTTCATGGTGGTTTTTGCTTTTTAAAATGCTTCCGTTTCTTTTCCTCTACTTCCAAATCCCATGGAAGTGACTCTTGAGGCCAGTGTATCCTGGAGCTACACATGGAATGCTGGTAGACCTTGTCCAGCCTACTAGATCAGCACATACTTCATTCTTTGTCAACTTGGCATACATTTCTCTTGCACCTAGCTATATTTAACATCTTGATAAAGACAATAGCAGAGTGTTATTTCCATCTAACATGGTTTTGTATATCACTAAAAACACACTAACACTGTCCCCCCAAAAAAGGATGCAAAGTCCTTTATCCATCTTTGGGTGAGGTCCATTCTTTTCCCAGCTAAGTCACATTCTTCCTTTGACATCTTGTAACTCAAATATTGAGACATAAGATTAAATACTATTAATCACATTTTACATTAGATGGTAGGGAAATGAGAGAGGGAAACAGAAATAGTTAATATATATGCAAATGTATTCACGTCAAAGCAAGAAACATAACTATTATAGTTCTCGTTTCTGCAACTGGTCATGTAGTGGTAGTTGAGATTTATAACTTCCTTTCCCCAGTTACACTCCATATTCCCCTTTGCCCTCTGGAAGCAGGTTGGCTCCTTATGGTTCTGTGGCTGGTGGTTGACTCAAAAGTTTATTCCCGAATGGTATGGGTCATTGGCAGGCCTACCTGGATTGGGCTGTAATTTTCCACATGACCTGAATCGCAGGACATGGGAGGCACCTCTGGGCATCTCTTCTTCCAGACATACTCCTCTTATCCTGATTGTGTAATAATGACCCAATTCCTGCCTGAGAGTCAAGATCAATCACCCTAGCTAGGAACCCCCTTCTTTGCCTATTGATCACTGGCACGAGAAACTGAAAGTGGCGGAATGCAAGTCTCAACTTCAGGTTAACTGAACCATGCTGTGTCCCCAGGGGCAGCATTACACCATTGAGCATCTTAGACCTTTAGGCCAGCAGAGTCCAAGGTCACAAGGATGGAAAGCAAACATTTCTCTTGTGGGTCATTGGGGATGCTGATGGGAGCAGCCACTCCTGTTTCTACTGCTTGGTTCTCAGATTCCTGAGAGCCAGCTATGGGGAAACACACCATGTACTGGATGCTGACTGAGCACACATCCTGTGACATCCTGAGGACATCACTCCAGCCCTGCAAGATGTGATGTGGCTACTGCCACAGCTGAAACTTCATGAAAAATCTGTTCCAGTTGTCTATCTTTGAGTAAGGGATCACTCCAAGACGTGGTGATTTACAGCATTCACAACTATTTTATTCTCCTCTCTCCCAATTCTGGAGGTGACCTGGCTCAGCTTGGTGGTTCTAGCTTAGGATTTTTCATGTGATGGAAGTTGGCACTGGGAACAGAGTCACGCCAAAGGACCACTCCCTCACATGTCTGGTATTGTTTCTGGCTGTGGACTGGAGCCTCAGCTGGGACTGTCGGTGAGAACAAGTACTTGTGGCCTACCCAGGTGGCCTGAGCTTCCTCATAGCGTGGTGGCTGGGTCCAAGGGTAAGTGCCCCAAGAATGTGATATACAGGAAATGGAAACTGCCAGTTTTAAAGTGTGGAGATGGAAAATTCCCAGTATCACTTCTGCCCCCTCCCATTGGTCAAAGCAGTTGCAGAGCACCTCTCACAGAGAAAACCATCAACAGCTTTTGTGGCCATGTTTTACAGCTGCCACAGATCGTAACTGGTAGAGCGCGTTTTCACGTGCCGATCTAATTTCAGTGTTTATGCATTCTCTACTTTGTGCTGTCCTTGACTAAGACTACTGGAGTTTTAGGTCTAGATCACAAATTGACTATTTCTGTAACATCCAAGAGGGTATTATTTTCTTCCCCAATCACGTGGGAAAATGGTGGCTCGGAGGAGGTCCCTTCAAACTGTAAGGCACTATGCTCTCTCGGCGTCTGGGAACAGTCATAGTTATGACTGATTTTGCCTGTGCCGAGGTTGCCTTGGAAGCTTTCCCAGCCCTGTGTATAAATGGGCATTGTAGGTGTTCACTTCCATAAATAAAATGCCCCAGGTGAAGCACTACCTCCCCTGTGACCACAGGCTGTAGTGGCGCCCTCTCATTCAGTTTAGCATCTCGGTCCATCGTGTGGTATCTGATCTACTGACTAATGTCTCACCCTATTGCAAAGAAGATTTGGGATGTTGTTCTCTAATTTTCCTGATGGCTCCCGAAGAGAGCAGGAGCAGCAGAAAGAGCACTGGATCTGAGCTGCCCTTCTGACTTTGCTGTCACTCAGTTTTTGAGCGTGGGAAAGTCATGTCTTCTTCTTAGACTTCAGTTTTTTCATCTGTAAAATGGGATGGATAAGAATTTCTAAGGCTACTTTTGGCTGGTTTCTCAGATGTACTTATGAGATAGGTTAGGTGAAGGTGCAGGAGTAATGCATTTATATCTTAGAGTTTGGCACACAGCAGGTGCTTAATGCATTTGTGCTCCTTATATGGTGACTTCTTTTGTGTTGCAGTCATTCCTCATGTGTGTCTGGCATCCTCAGTGGAATTGTGGGCTCTGAGGAAAGAGTTAAGGAAAGGTATTCTAGGCAGGGGTACGACAAAGGTTCACAGATGGGAGTTACTGAGACTGCTGAAAGAGAGCAGGGAGACACAGCATGCCTGAGATTTTGTGACCCCAAAGGAAGAGGGGCCTGGTGGGTGGAAAGAGTAAAAACAATACTTGAGACCAAGGCACAGATGGACAGGAATGCTCTCTTAGGCATCTGGGCCCTCGCTGTGCATGCGATGGGGAGTCGCTTGTGGCTGAGGAGGAGGACAGTCATGGGATCAGACTTGTATATGGACTATTTCTCCTTACCTTTCTCTCTGTACCTAGAACCTTCCATGTGTCCAGCAGCATGCTAAGCCTGGGAAATACAGAGGTGAGTAACGTGGCTCCTGCCCTTAGGAAGCTCATAATGTGTATGTGAACTATGGAGTAGAGTAGAATAAAGAATCCCAGACTCTATGGTTAAAGAGAGGACAGGGACCCAAAGGGATCAAAGGGAGGGATGGCTAATTACATTTGAGGAGGTTGTAGCGGGCCATCAAGGATGGAATGCAGGAAGAGGGCGATGGAGGTAGAGGGACACCTAGGAAGGATGTCTGTTTATTTGACAAACATCTATAGAGCACCAATGACACACTAGATGTTTTGTGGACACTGGAGACAGAGGTGCACAGGCAGGCAGGGTGTCCTGCCTTTGTGGAAATTACATGAGAGTGGAAAGAGACAAACTATAGTATAAAAACCAAATAATAACATTCTATCCATGTGAACATTTACATGACTTTACCAATATTGAGCTGTGAAGCTAGAAGAACTTTTTGTAAACTATTAATAAAAAATTAATAAAATTAATTAGAGAGAAGCCAGATCATCTCCCTCTTCTTTCTATAGAATATTACAAAATCGCTATCACATGGGGAACCTGTCATAGACTACACTACCAAAAGCTCAGAACAAAAGGAATGCTGTAGAAGTGGTCACGTAACAAAATACTGTGATATTTCTCTGAAGTTGTCATTTTTTGCATGTATCATTTCTTCTTCACATTTTACATTCCGTTTTAAAACTAATATTGCACTGTTTTCCTTAATGAGGGTCCACATGGCCCCAGCCTCAGGCCCTATAAAGCATGGCCCCACCCCACAGCTCAGCTGTGGCCCCTGACGCCTTTGACAGTTGCCTGCAGCCCAGTCCTGCTCCGGAGCAAATCTCAGCGGGGCACAGTGCCCACTCCCCTGCGTCTTGTCTGCGGAAGTTGGGATGCAGTTCTGCTCTAAGCTCTGGGCTGGGGTCCAGCATGACTGCCAGGGTCTCCTGCTGGCCCTGGAGCCTCCATCCAGGCCTGGATCTAGCCATGCAGAGGTGAACCCTAAAATGTGGAAGGCAGCAGCCCCTCCCCCAGCCACTCACACCAGGCAAATTGATTTTCCCTACCCACTCCCCATCCCTAGCCAAATTCCAGACCATTTGGTTGGTACCCAGGACCCTAACTGCCAGTCTTTAGGCTAATCCCTGAGTCTTGCTGCCTACAGAGGCAGGTGTTCTGGAATGAGAACAGAACTGCTAGTCCCCAGGCGTTTTTGGCCATTGGCTGGGCTTGCTGGCTGGCCTGACTCACTGGTGGATAGGATCTGGCCTGCTTCTGAAATTAGGGCTCATCTGGCTTCCCGGACTGAACCCACAGAGCATGTCCAGGCTGTCCTGCCCAATGACTTTAAACTCAGGCCTCTCTGCCACCTGCCTGGTGGGTTGCTGGTCATGTCCAGCTTTCTCCTCCATACTGATCATTCACTGCATCTTCAGAAGTTGCTTATGGCTTATAGCCTCATACACATAAATCAGTGTGTTTGCACCTGCCTCCTCCAATAGACCCTGAACTCCCAGAGGCAGGAGCTGTGTAAGAAAGATGTCGGTCTCTATGCACTGTGCCCTATATGCTCGGATAGTGGCAATTTCACAGTTTTATTCCAACTGCAGTTCTGCCCCTCACTGGCCTTTGATCTTAGGCAAATGACTTAGCTTCTCTTCCCTCGGTTTCTTCATCTACAGAATTGGGACATAATAGAATATACCTAATAGGGTTACTGTGAGGATTAACACAGTCAATAAATATAAAGACATAAAATGGCACCTGGCACAGAGAAGCCCTGGATCAGTGTTAGTCATTATTACTCTTAGTAGCACCTACCAGTTCAGGAGTTTAACCCACTGCCAGCCAGGGCTCTCTAGTGAAGAGTCTCTGGCCTGACTCTGGATCCAGCTCTGTCTCCAATGTGCTGTGTGTTACCAGGGAAGCAACTGCCCCGTCTGGGCTTCTGCACAGTACAGGAGATTAGGGGCCTGACGGGTCCTTCTGGCTGGGACATTCCCCATTTGTCATCCTCTGCTTTTCCAAGGAACAAATTCCTTCTAAATTCCATTAGATCAGATATAATAGGTAAAAAAGCAAACAAACAAACCCCAAAACCAACCAAACAAAAACAATCTGATCTCATTGAAGCTAAATCTTTTCTCTTCTCTTTATAGTGCCTTTTAAATGTGAGAGACAGAGAAAAAGATTCACATGTCTCCAGTAAGCCAAGAGCCTGACTAAAATAATTTGCAGGAGGGACAGCAAGTGAGCTTGTCCTCCCACGTGTTATGGTTGGAATCAGCCTCCTTCAGTCCCTGTACACTAAAAGCCAAAAGACTGCATCCTGTATTACCTCACCTGAGAACAGAGGTGGGGGCTCACGGCTGCTTTGCTGGACAATCAGATCTCAGGGATCTGCTCTCCCTACCTCCTGGCCGCTGGGTCTTCTCAGGAGTCAGCTAATAGATTCAGTCCTCTGCCTCCATTCTGTCATTCTGCCCCCTCCACCCCCAAGATGTATGTTGGCAATGGGGAGAAAGTAAATGGGAATAAAGCATGTGCCCTTCTACAAGCACTTGGCCTTACTTTCTTAAGACTTTAAGACATCCCTAGCCCCTGGCTTGGCATTTCTACGGTCTGGCTCTACCAGAGGAACCATGACATGCAAAGGTCCTGTGGTGGAGGTGCTCTCCAGAAATGGGGAGAAGGTCAGAGCAGCTGGATCCTGAAGAATGTGATGTGAGGTGTGGTGGTGAGCAGGGGCCAGTTCTTGCAGGACCTTGAACTTCCTGTGTCGTATTTTAGTGCCTGGGAGAATTAGGAAGCCCACTGGCAGGTTACAAGCAAGGGTAGGGATAGGGATGGGAGCTTCATTTAATGGAAGGCTAGAAAGTAGGATGTCATAGGGGAGCTTGGACATGGCAGGTCATCTAGATAAAGCTCGGGCACCAGGTAACAGGCACGAGGTAGTGGCAAAGACAAAAGAAGCAGGCAGGAGCCTGGTTTCTAAAACTGGGACACAGGTTAACAAGAAAAGCAAAAAGGGAATCCACCCTCAAGTTGTGATGAACCAGAGAGTCTCGAAACCACACCCTCCTACTTCCTAGGGAGTAGAATAACTATGGCCTTCCCCTGGACAAGGACATCTGAGCCTGCAGGTGAGGGGCAAGTGACACCAACTTGGAACCAGAGGGCTGTGGGATAGGTCATGCAGAGTTTAGGGCTTAAAATCAGGGGGTGTCCTGAGGACCTGGGCTTCATCCTGTCTCTGGAAGGCTGTGGAGGAGAAGGGGGATAAGTGGAAGGGAGAAATGTTGAAGCAGGGCTATTGCATAGGTAAAGTGGCTGTTCTAAGATCATGTTAAAAGCACAAAAAAGAAGGCCCACTTCCTTATTTTTCATGCACTTACATTTAGAATCTCCCTAGCTGAAAGCTTGTCAAGGTCATTATGATGGGCATTTTCTCTTGTAGGGACTTGTTAATTTATCCTATTATAGCTATGCCTCTCCATTCTCCAAAGGTGCTTATAGACATCTCAATTCTCCCTCCTCCTTTAAATCTGAACCATGAAAAAGGCCCAGCAAATTATTGGGTCAGGACCCTTCTTCCCATTCTATTTCCCAAATTTCCTCCACCTTCAGTTGTCATAGAACCATTATCACCTGTCTGGAGTAAGCCCCATTAACTAAAGAGCACATTAACATAGATGGCTTTCTCAGATGCCCGTCTTTAGGAGGAAGTTCTCTCCAGCTCAGAGCCCTACGGGGGCAGGAGATGAGGAGAGTTTATTTTAACGGGAGGCAGTGTGGTCTCCAAGAAAGAGACAGGACTCTAGATTCTGGTTCTCATTATGCCACTTCTATTTATTCATGTAAAAATGTTTGCTCTAGTATTTCCTAAGTGCCAGACATGGACCCTGTCCTCAAGAATTCTTAAAGTCCTGTGATAATAACATAAAAGTCATATGGGCTTATTTTAGTACCTCCGTTCATTCAATTAAAGGAGTTGAAAGAATTCAGAGGAAACCAATTTATACTTCAGTTTGAGGGACATCAAGAGTGTCCTCATGGAAGAGTTAGGATTTGAACTAGGCTTTGAAGAATGGAAAGGGCCTGAGCGAGTCTTGATGTCTCATCTAGAACATGTTACTTCTCCTTTCTGTTGCAGTTTCTGACTGCATCTGTAAAATGGAGAAGCTTGCATCTAGGTGTGTGCATTGATGAACTTTTAGTGAGCACCGTCTGTGAGGCAGGGACTGAGACAGACACTGGGGATAAAAATGGAATGAATGGGATCTCTTAGTCCACAACCTCCAAAGACATCACCACCCGAAGGGTGAGAGCTAATCCTGAAGCTGTCTGTTTACCAAGTTCCAGCTTTCCCAGACATCCCCAAATCTCTGTTTCAGGACCAAGGCCAGTACCCCTCTGCCTCCTCCGGGGAATCATTGTTGAGGAGATTCTACCATTGAATGGTTCTTTTTTTTTTTTTAAATACTTTATGGTTATGCTATTACAGTTGTCCCAATTTCCCCTCTTTGACCCTTCCAGACCCAGCCTGCCCCCACTCCTGTGTGCATATGAGTGTTTTCAGTGTTGGTGCCTAATCTTGAGGTCTTTCACACACATGATTAACATCACATCTGGTTAGGGAATAAAGCAGAGAGTGTGGAAGTTCCTAGCAAAAAAATGAGCATGATTAAGGAAGGATAAAAAGGAGGAACCATTGAAAAATTTAGTGATAAAATGATAGGTGCTGTGGTCTATCTGGTGTCTTCTGATTGAAAGGCAGGATGCACACTGTGAACCAAATGCACAAGGCTGTGTGTGCAATAGTCACCCACCAGAAGAAGCAATAATAGTGACACTATCACAAGACCTGCAATTTGCCTGGCAATTTCTAAGTGCCCTCTATCTACAGTAACATTTTATTTTTTGCAAAAATCCCTGGGAGGTGGGCTCACTATTATCATTATCTCCATTTTACAGATGTGGAAACTGAGTCACAGAGTGGTTAAGCAACTTGGCCAAGGTCACACAGGAAAAAAGTATTCTCTCCCCCTCCTCCACTAACAAGAAGACATAGTTTAACATATATTGAGTCTGTACTACATGACAGGCACTGTTCTAAGCTCCATCTATTCACCTATTTCCATATAACTTCATTTCACCCTCACCATAGGCTGATCAGGGTGGGCTCTAATTTTGGCTGTCATCCTGAGATTGAGAGAGGTTAAGCCACATGGCCAAGGAGCCAGAGCCCAGAATTGAATCCAGCCCACCTAACTCCAGAGCATGCCTTTGCATAGAAGAACACCAATTGTGAAGTTTATGTAGAGAAGAGGATCAAACAGAAATATTCAAGAAGTGAAATCCCAATGGTTTTGTGACTGAGGGCTCAGGTCAGGGAGAAGCAGAGGTTTGTCTAGGATTTCTTCCAGCTTCCCCTTTTTGCTTCAACAAGGAGAGTAGAGGAGGAGTCACAGGGAACTGTCTGGGGCTCTTGAAGCACAGACAGAACTAGCCTGGGATTGTGAAGGCTGTCGTGTGCAACCAGCTGCTGACTTCAGGCAAATTATTTTTACTTTGATTAGTCTGTTTCTTCATCTGGAAAATAAAGGTAATAAGATCTTCTCTCTGCTTACTTCACATCAGTGTTTTTTAGATAAAAGTCTGAGTTATGTGGAATGCTGTGACTCACCTGCTACAGGTGAGAGCCCAAGTGTGAGTGACTGACATCTGCAAATTTACTTGCTCACTCACTCACTAGCTGTGGGATCATAGAACTAAGCAAGGTCCAAGATGGCAGAGGAGCAAGTGGAAGTTACACTACCCTCCTCCCGGGACCAATCTGGAATTACAGCTAAATTGTAGAGAGATCATCCTGAATAACCAACTGAACACTGGCTGGAGAGAAGCCTTATAACTGTGGACAGATAGAAGAAACCACTTCATCACAATAAGACTGGTAGAGAGTGGGGAGAAGGAGGGAGAGCTGGCTGGGCTCCCATCAGTGGTGGCTAAAGTTCTGGAGGGATATTGCAGTAGCTGGGGGGTTCCCCTGAGAAGTGTGGCATCTAAACCCCAAGCTGGGCTCCCAAGCTGGGCTCCCAAGCCTATAGCACCAGAGCCAGGAAAGAAACCCAGATAACATCCAGTTGTGAAAAGCAGCAAGGTTTCTGTCTGCCAGGAAGTGACTGCTGGAGATGCAAAGAGCCTCCTAAAGGGCCAATGCACAAAATGTCATTTGCAGTCACTTATCCTGGGCTCCAGCATGGAGAGGGCACAGTGAACTAGAGATGCTTGAGGAGAGTCTGGGGTTGGTGGCTCTTGGGAGAGAACTGGAGGAACAGCTGCCAGGATCCCTGTGCTGAGTCACCCCCCGCACTGCAGAAGCTATCTTTCTCAGGCAGACCAGTCCCTTCAGAAATGGCATCAGTCTGAGGGGAAGCAAGACCCCTGCCCACAGGAATTACTCTGCCCCACCCTGTGGTGCTTAAGCCTAGCTGTTGATTACAGCTCGATTAGTTTAACAGCTGATCAGTTTAATGACTTATTAGTTTAATAACAAAGGCAGAAAATACAAAGAAGCAGCCAAAATTGGAAGACATAGAAATAGACCCCAAAAGAAAGAACAAGAAAATTCTCCAAAAGAAGAACTAGATGAAATGGAGACAAGCAATTTATCAGATAGAGAGTTTAGAGTAATGATTATAAGGATACTCAAAAGCATGAGAAAAGACACAGAAACCATAAAAAAGGACCAGTCAGACATAAAAAATGTAATGTCTGAAATAAATAGTACATTGGAAGGAATAAA
The DNA here is from genome assembly GCA_028533065.1 of Trachops cirrhosus. Lineage (NCBI taxonomy): Eukaryota > Metazoa > Chordata > Mammalia > Chiroptera > Phyllostomidae > Trachops > Trachops cirrhosus. The sequence goes on from CM052539.1 coordinate 8,385,833, forward strand.
CAGTAGGTTAGATGAAGCAGAGGACTGAATCAGTGATTTGGAAGACAAAGTAGAAAAAAAAAACACCCAGGCAGAGCAGCAAAAAGAAAAAAGAATTTTAAAAAATGAGGAGAGCTTAAGAAACATTTTGGACAACATGAAGAGTATCAATATCCACGTCATGGGAATACCAGAAGGAGAAGAGTGTGAGCAAGAGATTGAGAACCTATCTGAAGAAATAATGACTGAATACTTCCCTAATCTGGTGAAGGAAAAAGACGCACAAGTCCAGAAAGCTCAGTGAGTCCCAAACAAGTTGGACCCAAAAAGGCCTACACCGAGACACATCATAATTAAAGTGACAAGGCTTAAAGACAAGGGGAGAATCCTAAAAGCTGCAAGAGAAAAGCAGGTAGTTATCTAGAGGGGAGCACCAATTAGAATGGCCCTGGAAGGCTTATTGCACTAACTCTCCCAAGGCAGGAATCCCATCCAAAACATTGCTGAGTAATCCTTTGTACAAACACCTCCAATGATAGCTAACTACCAACATCTCAAGGATGTTGTCCCTATTGTCAAAAAAAGAAATGATATCAGTGGAGAAAGTTATCCTTCCACTTAGCTGAAAGTTGCTTCTCAGTAGGTTCCTCCTACTGTTCATATTTTACTCATTTAAAAATTTGACTATTGATGACCCACTGTCCATGTACTAGACACTATGGAGGACCCAAGAGGAACAGTCTTGACATTGTTCTTGAGGAGCTTCTAATGTGTTTGAGGATATAAGATTAAAGACACAGATGGGTGGATGGATGGATAGATAGATAGATAGATAGATAGCTCTACAAAGCAAATGAAAAAAAAAGTTATCAGAAGGATGAGTCCTGCAGGATCCACGTGGAAGGTACAGAATGTAAGTGCCAGAGGGACTCAGAGGAGAAGGAATCCAATGCAGACTGCAGGGCTTGGAAGACCTCCTGGCGGTGAAGTTTCAGGGGAGCATGAATGGAAGAGTAAGATGTAAACAGGCAGAGGAGAGAGCATCCTGAGCAGGGATGGTGGGAGCAAAACACAGGGACAAGAATTCTGAAAACCTGTGCATTTTGCCCTTTCAAATGATCCCTTCCATGTGAGAAGGTGAAAGAGCACCAATCTTTTCAAGATTTAAAATGAAAGAGAAAACTGGACAGACCAGACTGTGAGGAGCCTGGAATTGCTTCTCCAAGGACTTTAGGATTTAGTGGAATAAAATGTGTCCGGTGGTTAAAATCTGGAAACGAGTAAGAGTCACACTGGCTGGGGTGAATCTCTGTGTTTACCTCTTATAGCCTGCAGCCAGATGCAACTTCTTGAACACCTCTAAGGCTCAGTTTTTCCAGCTATAACACGGAGTCAGTAATGGCACCCAACTGACAGAGTTGTTGAGAGGATAAAATGAGACACACATGCAGGTAAAACACGTGGCAGGGTCCGGGCACATATTGAGCAGTAAGTAAATGTGAGCAGGTATTGTTTCTGATACGTTTGTTGTATCACCCATACTCTCAGAAATGTGGAACCACCAAACCTCTGTGTGCTTCTGGTTAGTGTAGTTTTCTTCCTGGGCTAAGTCATTTATCTTACTAAGTCCCAAACTGGCAGTCAGACTATTCTCTTTTCATTGTTCCAGATCCCTTTCTGGCAGGAGATAGTAATGACCCCCTAAAATGGCCAAGAGGCATCTTAGATAAAAGAAAAAGAGAGAAACCAACAGACCAGAGAAAGAAATAGAGGCATTAATCTCAGCTCTATCATTGACCTCACATGAGCCAACTACCCTATCTTGCCCCATTGTCCCCATCTGTCAAGTGAGGGTCTTCATCCTGATAATCATTAAGGTCCATCTTCTCCTGCACTCCTGTGGGTTTCAATACCCATATCATCACTATTCACATGGTTTTGTATTTGTCTAGCACTTTCTGCACTTCAGAAACCTTCCCCATCTCTTACCTCACCTGTGTCCATCATAGCCCTGTGTGACAACCAGGGCACCTGTTCTTACTCTCCTTTGACAGATGGGGAAACTGAGGCCTAGAGGGAAGAAGTGACTTGCTAATAGACCCAGAGCCACTGAGAAGCTGCATTTGGGTTTCCTGTCCTTGGGCTGATTTCACCCAAAGGATTCTTTTAAAAAACCACATTATTTTGCAAATTGAAAGTTGTTTTTCTTTTTCCAAATGAAACAACCTATTTAATTTCTCTTCCAACAGCAATCTTTGTACCTAATTCCTCTAAACCTTTTTCATTGCAGTTGCCAAAATTTCAGGTTGCTTGCAGTATTAATTTGACTAATGAGACTTGAAAACTATCTGATCACATCTTCCAGTTTTACTGCAATACAGAAATTAAAGAAATATGCAAAGCCTGAAATAACAAAGCAGTATTAGATGCTTCTTCCTGAAGAAAATCTTGATAAAGGTTGAGACCCCTGGTGGGTGGGAAGGTGGGATAAGTACGCATACCCATCTCAGCTGGTTAAGTTACACTTGAAAACGTACTTGAATTTTTGAAATATAGGTGCTTGAGAACATAGGGTTTAAAGTATGAAGACTGGAACACATGGACTAGGTTTTGAGCTGTGTCTTTGTCACTTACCTGGTGTGTCAGGTTATTTGAATTTTCTGAGCCTCAGCTCTATTATCTTTAAAGTGATGATGCTGATGGCATCTGCATCATAGGGTTGGATTGGAGATTGAATAGGGCAATGAATATAAAGTATCCTTCACAATGTTTGGTGCACAGCAAGAGCTTAGAAAGCTTAGCTGCCATGAATATCAGTTTAGAATCTACGGTCCACGTGTGTTCAAGTCCCCAGAACCTTTTCTTCTGTGTCCAGGCTCCTCAGCTGAGCTTCTGACCTACATATCTATCCCTTCAACGTCTCCTCCAGAAGGTCTTAGAGGCACATTGACCTCAACAGACCCAAATGGGAACTAATGCTCTTCTTCCCACAGAGGAGAATGAATATCCTGTTCACCTCTGTGTCTCCAGTGCCCATAACAGTGCCTGACAAGCCATAGGTGCTCAGGAAATGTTTGTAAAAGATTCCATCCACTAATTTCCCAGGCAATGTTGATCAAATGCTTGTTATGTGTCAGATTCATTGGAATCATTTCTATATTTTATTTCTAGAACTTCCCAAATCCTTTTGACTCCTTGACAGAAGTTATCATCAGGAGATGGTCTGAGGACCTAGCACCGAGCTGGGCATGCACTGAGGACATGGTGATGTTTGTGGAGAGAGTGATGCCCACAGGACCTTTGCTTTTGTTTTGCCCCTTTGAGCCAAGTACAGTCTATGCAGCATCTACACCTACACAGAGCCTATAGAATGTGGGGTGCCAGCAGCACTTAATAGATTATTTGCTACTCCACTGCTTTTTATTTTAATTCATCCCAACGCTGTCTTTTCTTTTGCTCCACTGCAGTGCCTTCATGGAGCAGATGTCTTCATCAGAACAGATGTCTCTGCTGAACTTTCTAGGGTGGCTCTGAACTCTCTCTCAGGAGACTGTCACTGACTCAGCCCATTACGACATGTACAAAGAGTTGCGGATTTCCTTCCAGCACACTGTACCATGCGCTTGTCTACATCCTATTTGGTTGTCTGCTGAACTGGGTAATTACCAATGAAAAAAAATCCTAGTGGTCCTCACTGTCTTCTTTTATCCCACTTTGTTTTGACCGTAAGTCTGGATGTTGGAAACATAATCTTTTTTATTTTTGATTTGCTGTAGTTGTGTGTGTGTGAGAGGAATGGGTGAATGGAAGACAGGGGGTTAGAAATGGGTGCTGGTACCACAGGACAGGAACCAGAGTGAGGAATTCCTCACTGACTTGACCAAGGGCACTGGGAACAAGAAAGGTGTATACAATCAGAGTCTTTCTGGGACATCATAAACTCAAACACCAGGCACACCAAGTCAACCCCCCAAATCCAGGGTTACAGACACTGAGACAAAGAAAGGGTCTCAAAGCTGAGAACTGACACCTTGGCTTGGATGGAAGGGAAGAAAGGTCAGGACGGGGTTCCTAGTGTTCTTGGTGTTTTTGGGCAAGAAGACTCATAATTATGAAGAAAAATATGGGCCAAAAGTAGGGAGAATGACTACTTTTTTGGAAGGACTTTTCATATTTCTTTGTAACCACAATAGTCACACTAACATTTGAACCTTTATGTAAAGCTATGGGGAACTTTAGCATGTGCTATTACATGAGACTAATCCTGCAAGTTAGAAATGATTCTATTTTCTCATTTTATAGCTGAGAAAATTAAGACCCAGAGAAGTTAGGTAACTTCCCCAAAGTGACCCAGCTAGGAAATGGTTGAGTCAGGATTCGAGCAGAGTTATATCTATTTAGAAGTTCTTTTTCTTTACTCCATAGATATCTACTTAGTACTTACCACATGTCAGACACTGTTCTAAATGCTCAGAAAACATCAGCGAATCAGAAAGACAATGCACCCACCATTCTGTATCTTACATTCTCTCCATTACAACGATATTATATGGACCCTGTTGGTAGGAACTTGATCCGAGGAGTAGAATATCACTGTACCCTGTGTAATGATGTACATATCTGTTCACTGAGGAGGCACTTTCTAACCACAATTAATAATAGTAAGAGCCAGCACTTATTAAATATTAATTATGTGCCAAGTGTGGCAAGACCTGCTTTCTAGGCATTACGTAATTTTTCTTCATGATAACCCTCTGAGGCAGGCACTCCTGCAACCATTTTACAGATGAAGAAATTGCAGCTTAAGGAACGTTTTAACTGGTTCACATGGACAGTTATATCAGAGGTGAATTCTGGTCTAGGAGTTCCTGACTCCAAAGCTCATGCACTTCATTTGGCCTTACTGTTGCTAGAAAGTGTACTGCCTGATGTGGACAACAACAGAAATGATAGGGGGCATGCTCAAGGTGGGTACGATACTGGACTCTGGTGGGAACTGCACTTTTCTTTCTTCTCATCCTGAAGAACAGGACAGTGGTTCTGAAGAAGTCCCGGCAGCAATGGGGAATAGACCCTCTCCTGGGAATGTCTTGTGAGATTAAAACTGGCTAAAAAGTACAATGACTTTTGGTGATTTCTGTTAATATAATTGCAAAAGAGAATTTAGATGTCAATATATTTATGAAAGAGTAAGTTGAAGTGGAGTTTAAAATAAGTGAAGCAGTCAATGGTAATAATCCAGGGCTCTACTCCAAATCCCGTAAGGAAAATAAGGGTGTTGGAGGACAGACACCTTGATGGAGGGACATGTGCTCATGTGTTCGTCACGTGAGGGAGCAGCCCTGGCTTCATCCTTGAGAATGATAGTATGAAAAACACAATTTTAAATATTTTTAATGTACAAGGACTTTGAAATTGAAAATATATTTATCTCCTCTTTTCAATGTCCCACTAATGGAAAAGTGTCCCACAACTATGAACAGAATGGGAGAAGGCACATTAGCTCATGAAAAGGCTGAAGAAACTTGGAAGGAAGAAGAGGCAATGAATAAAATGGGATGAAGGACTTGAGAGAACACTTAACTGGGAGATGTTAAACAAAACCGAGAACTGAGAACTTCCAAACATGGAAGAATAAATAGCACAAGCAAATAAAAACTCCCCAGAATTAAAAAGTAAAAGCACTATGCAAAAGAAATGTAGTCACAATAATTTCTATTTCTGTAGTGAATGATATTTGCAAAGTCCTAGAAATATTAAAATATTTATTAATTTTTATATTTTATGATCAACCTATAGGCAAAGCATTGAAGACACAAATATAATTTAAAATTTTTAGTTATTAACTTAGACAATATAAGAGTAGAAAAAGTTTAAAATGTTGACAGGTAACAGGAGAAGAATAATGAATGATTAAAGAAGGATAGTTACTACCTGGTGGAATAAAAAAATAAAGACAGTATATTTCTCAGAGTACAAAAGTCATCAATTATTGGTTTGCCACAGTATCTATTATTGCTTATTATCTTGGCATACATATTAGCATTGTCTTCCCTGCTCAAAAATATCCTGAGATTCCAAATGTTATGAATCCTAAGAGAACCACACTGAAACATAATATAATTAAATTGTCAAAACTTAAAAACAAGGAACATTAAAAGTGGCAAGAGAAAAACAACTTTTTATGTAGAAGGGAATTCCTATGTGTCTATTAGCAGATTTTTCACACAAACTTTGCAGGCCAGAGGGAGTGGCATGATACATTATTAAACGTGTTTAAAGAAAAAAGGAACCCAGCCAACCAAGAACACTCTGACATCCAAGTTGTCCTTTAGAATTGGAGAGAAAAAGAGTTTTCCAGACAAGCAAAAGCTGAAGTTCATCATCACTATACCAGTCATATAAGAAATGTTAAAGGTACTTCTTCAAGCTGAAATTGAAATACTACTAATTAGTAACAGGAAAACATAAAAGTATAAATCTCACTGGTAAAGGTAAATATATAATTAAATTCAGAGTACTTGAATGTTGAAAGAGTGGTGGATAAATCACTTATATACTATGAAGCTAAAATCCCAAAGTATTACAAATAAGCATATCTATAATAATTTGTTAATGGATACACAAGGTAAAATAATATAAACTGTAATACTGAAAACAAAATGTGGGGGAGGAGAGTAAAAATTTAGTTTTGATATGCATTTGAAGTACAGCTATTAACAGCTTAAAATAGATTGTTTTAAGAGGTTTTATGTAAGCCTTGTGGTAGTCACAAAGCAAAAACCTGTAGTAACTACACAAAAGATAAAAAAAGAAAGGAAATTAAGCATACTATAGAAAATCAGAAAATCACCAAGGAAAAGAACAAGAGAAAAATAAAAGATCAAGGGTATTACTAAACAGCCAGATTATACTTAACAAAATTAAAATTGTAAATCTATACTAATCGATACTTATTTTCAATGTAAATGGACTAAATTCTTCAACCAAAAGACATAGAGTATCTGAATGGATAAAAAACAAGACCCAACTATAGCTGCCTACAAGAGACTCATTTCGGCTTTAAGGACACGGACTAAAAGCGAAGGGATGGGAAAAGATATTCCATGCAAACGGTAGCCAATAGAAAGTTGGGTAGCTATACTTACATCAGACAAAATAGACTTTAAGCCAAGAATATAGTAAGAGACACAGAAGGTCATTATATAATGACGAAGAGATCAATCCAGCAAGAGGATATGACATTTATAAATTTTTATGCACCCAACATGAGAGCACTTAAAAATATAAAGCAAATATTAACAGACCAGAAGGGAGAAACAGACAGCAATACAATAATAGTAGGGAACTCTGATACCCGACTTTCAACAACGGGTAGATCATCCAGACAGAAAATCAGTAAAGACACACTGGATTTAAACTATAATTAGGTCATATGGACTGAACAGATATTTACAGAACATTCAATTCGATAGTAGCAGAGTACAAATTCTTCTCAAGTGCGCATGGAATATTCTCCGGGGTGGATATATGTTAGACTATAAAAAAACCCCTAAGCATGTGTTAATGGATTGAAAGATGTGATATATGCATCTTTCATACACACACACGCACACACACACACACACAGAGGAATATTATTTGGCCATGAGAAAGAAGTAAATACTTCCATTTATGACAGGATTATGGATGAACCTTGAGGGCATTAAGCTAAGTGAAATAAATCAGACAGAAAAATGACAAATACTGCATAATATCATTTATATGTGGACTCAACAAAAAAAGTCCAACTCATAGAAACAGAGAGTAGAAAAGTGGTTGCCAGGGTCTGGGAGTGGAGGGAACAGGAGGAAGTTTGTGAAAGGGTACAGACCCTTTCTGGATAAGGTCTGAAACTCTGATGTAAAACATGGTAACTACAGTTAACAACACTGTATTATATAATGAAAATCTGCTAAGAAAGAACCTAAATGTTCTCACCAGAAAAAAAAAAGAGATAAATATGTGAGACGATCAACATATTAATTAACTACACGGTGAGAATCCTTTCTGAAGAAATACTATATCTAATCACCATAACGTACACATTAAATATATTTCATAAATTTATGTTATTATTTCCTTCTTTATATTTTCTTAAGTTCAATCTCTTCTTTGGTGAATCCCTTGAGAAGGATACACAGATCACTGGTTTTCAGGTTTTTTCGAAGCTATAAACTTCTAAGTTTGGAAATCATTTTCATGATCATTCAGTTAATTTCCACTGTGACTTTTGCTCTGACACAGGGTTATGCAGGAGCATGCTGCTTAATTTCCAATCATGTTGGGGTTTTCCAGTTGTCTTATTACTGCTAATATCAGACTCATTTCCTCTGTGGCCAGAGAACTGACTCTGGGTTCAGCCCATTCAATTTGTTGAGGCTTTCTTTATGGCCCTGCATATTATCAATTTGGACATTTTCCCTGTCCATCCTTGAAAAAGTATGCATTTTGCATTTTCTAAATCATATATTTTTATTATTTCTGAAATTAAATAGGTGCTTGTTATTTCCAAGTCACCACACTGGGTCCTGGAGGTTAAGAGCCTTATGTAAAAGCTGTGGCTCCTGTTCTTAAAGGGCTTACAGTCTAACGCCCACCCCACTCTGAAAAACAGGGTTATGAATATAGCAAACCTACCTGTACTCTCACAAAAACAAAGGTTTTATTTTATTTATACTACTTTTCCCATAAATATCTATGACTAATTTTAATCATATAATTAAGGCAAACTTACATAAACACATTTATGTATATAGTATGAAGACATTTCAGTACATACATAATATAACTGTATACTCTACATTCATACTGGCAGAATTGCTGCAGTAAGGGTTATGGCAGGGGGAAAGGTCAAGGCCAAGTGAAAGGCCTTGTAACTGACATGAACCGACACCTTCCCCCAGAACCAAACGGTAGACCAACACAACATCACACAGCAGAAATTAGGGCTTCCAGCAAAGATCTGAGAGACTGCAGGAGCAATGATCCCTATTCGAGTCCCATTTAACTCATCTGTTCGGCTGCCACAAAGGCATTGAGATCACAGAGGGTGACAGTAGGTTGTCACAGACTTAATCAGGCGGGGCTGCTACTCACAGCTGCGGTTCTGGAAGCTGCCTCTTTATTGGAACAAACCAATACTGTTCCTGACACATATAGATGTGACCTAGCAAGTGCGTTTTTGTCCCATCTCAGCGACTGGGCAAAATCGGAGTCAGCCCGTGTTGTTTAGCTGGTGAAGCAGTATCCAGGGGAGTCCAACCTTTCGGCATCTCTGGGCCACACTGGAAGAAGAAGTGCTGTCTTGGGCCACACGTGAAATACACAAACACTAACAAGAACTGATGAGCCAAGAAAAGGTTTTAAGTAACTTTACAGTTTTGTGTTGGGCCTCATTCATAGCCATCCTGAGCCGCATGCCAGTGAGTATAACTTTGTTGTCTTGACCCAGGGCTACGTAAGCTCCCTTGGTCTTTGTCACTGTAGTCAAAGGGGACCGCGATTATTCTCATAACCTGCCAAACGTCACCCTGGTCTGTTACATTGATGACATTACGCTGATGGGCTACAGTCAGCAGGAAATATCCAACACTCCACATACCTTAACAAGACCTATCCATGTCAAGAGGTGGAAAGTAAGTCCTGTTAAATTTCCAATGCCGATCACACCGATGGAGGTGCTAGGGCCCAACGGCCCCGTGCCTACCAGCATTGTGCCACTGAAGCCCAGGCCTGGCTGCTGTGCCTTTCCACCGCTTCCGCAGAGCACGCTGCACAGCACTTGGCGGGACTTTTTGTTGTTTGCAGGCAACATACATCATATTTGGTCGTGCTCCTCTGACCCATTTATTGAGTAACTCATAATAACGACAGTTCTGAATGGCGCTTAGGGCCAAATAGGGCTCTGTATCAAGTCCAGTCTGTGGTGCAAAGCATTACAAAGCTTTTTGATGCTGCAGGCCCAGCAGTATTGAAAGCATCCATAGCAAACAGTGATACTTTATGAAGCCTCTGGCAAGCCCCAAAGGGTGCTTGCTTCCCAGGGTTTGTAATGCGGGCTTCTTCTGTGACAATTATTCTCTATTTGAAAAGCAGCTACTGGACCCCCATAGACACCTAATGTATAGCCACGAGACATGAAGTAACTATGAGACCTGGGCTGCTCATCATGACCTTGAATGTTATTTGATTCACTGAAGCATACAACTGGCATTTCATTATAAAGTATAAATGGAATATGTGGGAGCACTTCCAGATGCTAAGCCTCCTCTAGAGCTTCATCAACTGCTTTGCTACCTGTCCCTCAACTCACACCTCTGACTTGATGAAGGGGTCCCTATGACAGTGAATGGTCAAGGAGAATCTGTGGGCCTGGTTTAATGTCGATCTGCAAAGTACGACAGCATACGCTGGAGGTGGATGGCTGCTGCCTCTCAGCCTCGCTCTGGGCTGTCTCCCAAAGAGAGCAACAAAGGCAAGTATTCCACGGGGGAGCCTTGCAGGCACTCCATCGTGTTGTCCAATTCACAGGGAAGGAAAGATGGACCGAGCAGCAGATCCACACTGATGCATGAAAAATGACAAATGGTTGGGTGGCTGCTTGAGAAAAAAAAAACTAGACTGGAGAACGGGGACAAAGAGATCTGCAGGGAAGAGGTGGACTTGGGCCTCCCAGGTAGGTAAAGGCTGATATTTCTATCCTGCGTGAGTGTCTGTCCGAGGGCATCCATTGCCGAGGAAGCTCTTACGAATCAGCGGGATGAGAAAGAATGTTTTGTGGGTGCCAGTCCCTAGACACCCTGGGGCTTGCTCAGTGGGTCCATGTACCGAGAGGGCATGGCCGCAGAGATTGAGGCTCTGTATGGTCTCAGCACCATGGGTGTCCCCTCATCCGTGCTGGCCTGTCTGTGCCATCTTGGGCATCTAACTTGTCACAATCACTCTAAACTCTGGATATGGCACCATTCCAGGGGAAACTAGTCAGCTATCTGTTAAAATGCTGATGTCACCGCATCTCTCCCTTCACTGATGGGGTAACTGTTTGTTCTAAGAGGGATTGGCACAAATTTCCAGTATACATTGCCTTGCCTGCCCAAACTCCTCTATTGGCACCAGTGATCTTAGTTAAAAATTACATTATGCCTTATCCACGCATCTGAAACACCATCTCCTTTGACCGAGAAACTCATTTTGTAGCAAAGGAAGTGCATTATTCATAGATTCGTGTCCACGAACTTCACTGTTCTCACCAGTTTCTCTGTCAGGTGGAAGCAACTGACTTGATGGAATGATGGAGTGGATGGTTGGTAAAGCCTCATTTAGGCACCATGTGGGAGTTATAGCCTGGGGGGTCGGGGTATTATCCTACATGATGTGATAAATACTGTAAACCAGTAGCTAAACCACATAACCAGAATGCATCAGTCCAGGTGAAGGTGGCCTCTTCACACAACTGTGCCTAATAACCCATTTGGGGAACTTTCGCTTCTTGTCCCAGTAACTGTCATCTTGGGTTTGTAGGTACACTACCCAAGCAGAAATGCTTCCACCAAGTATAGTCATGGTTCTAACGATTTATAAACTGGGTTTGTTCTCTGGGGTTTTTTGGACTCTCTGTGTGAACAAAACCAACAAGAAGAGAAGGGATCCATATACTCACAAGTATGGCTGACCCAGTTCCCATGGGAAGTGGGTTGCTGCTACACAATATGGCCATGTTTAGAATGCAGGGGATTTGCTGAGGTGCTCCCGAGAACGTCCTTGCCCGATAATCTTGGTCAGTGGAAAGCTGTGGCAACCTAATAAAGCAAAACCTCTTAGGACTCACTTCCCACTGAAGTGAAAGTTTGGTCAGGATACCCATCTTCCCAAGGTACAGACAAATATAAGGGAAAGGGGAAAAATGGTAGAAGAAGGTGGCTATGATTACTGACTTAGACCTTGTGGCCAGTGCAAGGCAGGGAGTGAGGTATGTTTAAGTTAGTGACTTGTTTCCCTCTTTAATTCCTCCCTGATCCCAGATACCTTAACGTGAAGGATGCTGGTTACGGCTAACATTTTAAATACTAGGTGAAAGTGAGTTGTGAGGGGTGGGGTTGGAGGTAAAAACTTTCTAACAATAGGACAACAATGGGAGCAATAGCTTCAATTTTACTCAACTCACATCATGTACCAACCTTCTCTGTGCTGGAGATGCAAAAATTAAAGAAAATGACTTATTACCTAGTTCAATAACCCCCAAATTTGGAAAATATGAAGAAAGGGAAAATGTACTAATAATCTCATGACCCTAACATAAAACTTAGTATTTTAATGTACTTCTTCTTTTTCCTAAATTTTTTTCATATTTAGCTCATACCATAAGGACAAACTCATACACTATTTCTCTCGATTGTATTAGATGCCTTCACTCAATCTCTCCTGATCTGTTTATGTCCCCCCTGCACCCTGTTCTGTCTCTTGAAAGGCTGATTTGTGTGGAGTTCATCCAAAGGCATATCTGTTCTCCAGCTTTTGCTCACATTAGCCAATGGAGGATCCTGGGGAGTCATGGGAGAGAAAAAGGGAAATGTTATTAGAATATTTATTATCCTGGATTCCTCCCTGTGGGGTGGCCTCAGGATGGCTCTGTGTCTTTGGCTTGAAGAAGTCACAGCTCCTAGCAAGGTGGACCATTCACATGACTATCCTTCCGAAGTTCTAGCAATTGCCTTTCCCTCATCTCCTTAGGCTTAGAGCTAGCCACAGCTCCTTTCCTAGCTCTGTGTACTAAGTTTTTCTATGTGCTGTCCATGCCTTTGTAAATAGTCTCTTTCCTGAATGTGCCTCAATTTTAATTTGAATTCATCGCCTGTCTCCTTTGGGAACCTCATTGCTGATACACCTGCTAACACCATATACAGCATGGGTGAATATATCATAATTAACTTGATTTCCTTCTTGCTATTAATATTACTTATATTTATTACTTTAAATTATGTCGCAGAAAACCTCTTGCTAATGGCTACTTTTTCTCTTTTCACTCTAACAGCAAAAACTATGTTTAGCTTAGAGTCTAAAAATTGGAAATGCAGCTTAAAATTATCTAAAATCTTTGCAAGTACCTTAGCACAAGTTATGAAGACGTTTTGTAAAAGTATTATACAAATTCATACTACTTGATGCTGTAGGTAAGTGTGATAATTTCTCAACACCTTCACCAGGATTGAACATTCTTATTTTAAATAATTTTGCCAATTCTATGGTCTTTAAATTCATATTTTATTTTTAAAATATAGCATTCTCTTAATTAGTAGTGAGTTTATATTTTTCCCACAGTTTTTTTTATCAGATCTAGTTTCCTCATATATGAATTTTCTGAGTGGCTTTGCCCATTTATTGACCTAGATCTTCGTGTTCTTTTATATTGATTGATAGAACCCTTTATAGAAAAATTCACACTTTCTAAATATTTGCTACAACTACGATTTCAAGCATGATTGTGGCTTTTGTATGTCTGTGTGTCAGGATTTAAAAAATTAAAATATAAGCCATTTAATCGGTTGATCTCCTTTGTGTCCTATCCTATTGCTCTAAGCTTGGGAAGTTCTTACTCCTCCGGAGACTGAATTCTTATTCACTTCTCCTTTTTTCTCTAGTTTTTCTAAGATTTTATATTTTTTATATTTAATTCTTTAACCCATCTGGGATTGATTTGTCTGTATGATGTGAAGTAATGGCCTAACATTGATTTTTTTTTTCCTCCTAAATTGCTACCCAGAGGTCCCACACCATTTGTTAAATAACCCTTCCTTTTCTCATTGATGAGTGATTTCTCCTTTATCACATGTTAAATTCTCATACATACTGGAATACACTTCTGAGCTATCTATTTTATTCCATTGATCTGTCTATTCCTGTGCTAATATCACACTAGCCAAAAGGGACTTCTCTAGACATTTCTGGAATAAGAAGATATGCAAGGAAGAGGTAGCTTGACTGGCTGAGGCCAACTGTAAAACTTTGAAGTAACAATGAGAAAACCATACTCTTTAATCTTTTTTTCTCTTTTCTCTCAGGAAAATATTTTTTTAAAAGGTAAATATTAGTCAACAGGGTATTAGAAGCTAAAAAATGGATAAAGAGTTATTGACAAAGAATAAAAATTACATTTGCCTTTTTAAAAATGAGCATATGTCTCCTGGTCTAAGTAAGTTACTGGCATCATGGTCAATGAATTGCGTCTGACCTCCAAATACATGATCTTATTTTATCCTCAGGTAATTTTTTTATGGGATACATATTGTTGTCCCTATTGGTCATGTCTCTAGAATTTCTCAGGCCTCTGCAACCTAACTAGGATTTGATAACAAAGACAGAAAACATTATTTCTCTGGATTCATTGTCTAGCGCAATGTGGAGAACACGGTGCTTTTTACATTCTTTACAAATGGAACCCAGAGAGCATATGATGTGGCCCCTAATTAGTCCTCTTATCACCAGGTAGCATCTTACAGTTTACCTCCTGTGCTGTTCCAGCGATCTGTGATCACCATCAGTACTGCTGAAACTTGCCAGTACCCAGCCCAAGGCTGCTGATGCCTGAGGCACAGGAAGCCAAGACTGGTGAGTGGAGATGAGGGAACTGCAGTGGAAAGAGGATAAACTAGACTTCATCAAGAAATTGATTGTATCCCTCAGGATATCCCAGGAGTAATACCTGAAGGAAGATACTAGAGGTTAGATGACCAGGTCCCTCTATATCTCTGTTCCACTCAATCTTTTCCTCAATGACTTGGCTGATGACGAAGAAGGTGCGTACATCGTGTCCAAAATTAATGCTGGAAGCATAATGAGTATATTGGTGATATACTAGGGACCCAAATCAGTCTCAGCAAATTGGTGTTTGGACCCATATCACTGCCTTGGAATAGTACGGGCTGCTCAAGTACTGGATCGGGGCAGCTGTCCAGAGATATATTTGAGAAAGGCTAGGTGCTAATTGAATCTAAGTTCAACATGGCCACCCAAACCCTAGCTCTCCTGTTTTCCAACTTGATTCTTTTCCCCAACACATTCTGCAGTCACACTAATTAGGACTTTGAGAAGTCTTTACTTGGTATGGTAGGCAGAATTCTAAGATGATTCCCAGTGATTTTCCCCATGGATGAGGCCCTCCCCTATGAATATGATGAAATATCACACTATGATGTGATGTTACAAAAACAAAAAGAAATTTCCAGGTGTAATTAAGGTTACTAATCAGTTGACTATAAGATAGAGAGATTGTTCAGGTGGGGCTGTCATAATCGCATGAGCCTTTCAGAGCAATCTATCCCAGAGAAAACTATCCCAGGTTTTCTCTGGCTGGTGACATAAGCGGAGGTAAGAGATTTGAAGTGTGAGAAGGACTAGATGCAATGTGGCTGGTCTGGAGATGGAGGGGCTATGTGAGAAGGAATGTGGCACCTTCAAGAGCAGACAATGGCCTGGCAGCAAAGAAATGGTGCTTAGTCCTACAACAACCAGGAACTGAATTCTTCCAATAATCTAGAGGAGTTTGGCAGTGGGTTCTTCCCCAGAGCCTCTACATAAGAGCCCAGCCCCGTCGGCACCAAGATTTCAGCCTCGCAATATCCTGAGCAGAGCCCAGCTAGGCACACACAGATTTATGAACCACAGAACTCTGAGTAAATAAATGGGTATTATAAAATGCTAAGTTTTTGGTAATTTGTTATAGAAGCCATAGAAAATTAATACACTTGGTTAATGTGCCTTAATGTCATGGTGGTAGTAATAGTAATAGTAATAGTAATAGTAATAGTAGTAATTTATTTTAGGCTTGCTGTGTGCTGAGTACTTTGCAGAATTTCTCTCAATCGTCCTCAATTCTATGACCTAGGTTACAGATTGCTCAAAGTGACCTACTAAGTAGTAAAGCCAGGATTTGAACTTAGTTGAATCCTTCCATTCAATTATAAAGTGACCCTATGGGAGTCGCCACTTTCACGCACTGTTTCATGAACATCCCCCGAGCATGCAATCACTGTGCAGAGTTTTCAAATACAGACGCCACCCTCCACATGTCATCATCGAAGTCTCCCACTTACTAAAAAGCACCCCAGGGCTTTAGCCTGTTCTTCTTTAGCTCCAGCTTGCCCATATTCCCCCTCAAGGCTTCCTGGGTCTTGGGCTACCCAAACCCTTGGGTCCCTGTACCCATTTCCTTAGTGCAAGTTACTAGCACCATTTATGTAGCATTTAGTGCCATGCAGCATTATGACAATCCCCCTATGTTTTGTTTCCTGTATTTCTAACCCCATTAGAATGTAAGTCCAATGAGGGAAGGAACTTTTGTTTTGGGGTCACTGCTAGGTCCCAAGCATCTAAAATAGTTGCTAATTCAGTGGAGAGATGCTCCATACACTTTTGTTGAAAGACTAAGTAAACAAGTGAGCTCAGATAGGCCATGCCTCTCTTACTCAAATTACGTTGATCTGATCCATTTTAAATCAATTTCTTCAAATTCTGCAATTTCTGCAAGTTCTACAATACTTTCTACTATGTCTGAACTTCATGGAGGTGAGGTAGAATGTGAAATGCTGTTTTCCTTTTAACCCATGGCTGTTAGTGCTCTAAGTATGCAAGGAAAATACCATTTTTGATTAACTGCTTTGTTCTTGGTCTTTATCAGGTATTTATATAAGTATATACAAATGTATAATATATAATATAAAATAAATAAATAAGTATATATATATGTGTTATATATACATAATTTCATTTAACCTTCCTGCTGCTATATGAGGTAGGTGCTAGAGTTCCCATTTAACCAAAGAAAAAAAATGGAACATCAGAGAAGGCAGCTCAAGATCACATTCTAGTAGAGGCCACAACCACCACTCAGAATCCAAAGCCCATGTCTTTCTAGCAGCGTGAGTAATAGAAGGTAAGCTTCATGAAAACAGGCTCTTGGTTACACCTGTATTTTAGTGCTAAGCACATATCTGAACATCAATGCAATCCATTGAATAAATGAGTTAATCAAAGAACAAGTGAATTGAATCAAAGAAAAAAATGAAAGAATCCTGCCTGTACTCTAGTTCTGCTTCAGAGGGAAAAACCCTCATCCTTCATCCAAGTACCTGTGACTGATCTGGTTTCTCCTATACATGTTTTAGTGCACCTTCTACTTTCCTCTCGGTTTAACAGGGGTATTATTTGCATGTCAGAATTAGAAGTATTCTTAGAAGGTGGTTTTTCATCCTCCCACCCACGTAGAAATCCCTTTTTATAGCATCCTGGACAGAGTGTTGGCCAATCTCTGCATGAACACCTCCAGCGACAGAAGATGGAAGAGAACAGGAGTCAGCCTGTTTCATTTTGGAGGCAGTTCTGAAGATTAGAAATGCTTTCAATTGATTGAACTGGATTCTGCTGTGTCAGTGAGGCTTCTTCGTGTTGCAAGAAACAGACAGCACAACTGAAGTTGTATTTAAAAATAATGAGAATTGATCAACTCGGTCATTGAGGAGTTCAGCGTTTAGGGTGAATTTCAGGTACTGTTTGGTCAAAGACCCACAGTGTTCTCAGGGTTCTGTCCCATTTCTTGGAAATTCTCTAGGACCTGACATCCTCTGGGTGTCAGCATACTCCTTAGGCTGCTTTCCCTTTGTAATAACTAACAATGACAAGAGCAGTTCTAGGGCCTTCTAGTCCCACACCACCACTGCACAGAGGAAGAGAGAAAGCATTTATTCCAGCCTATCAAGCAAAGGACACAAGAGGCTTACTCGGACTGGACAGGCTTACAACCCAATAATCCATGGGGCCAGGATGATGAAATATGGTGACTGACTGAGTCTAAGTCAAGGGCTCCAAGGCTGTTATGACGTGGGGAGGGGACTGTAACGAATGCTGTGAGCTGCCCTACAATCCTTACACTCTTCCGACAGAAATCAGATTGTATTCATGTGTCTACTCATCAAACATGCAGTTGATTTGACTCAGGGGAAGCTGCTCTAGCTCTGAGTAAATTCCATGCTTAACTCCTACTTAGCCTAATACCATCAGTGCATGAAACTCCTCTGGTAACTGTTAGTGGCCTAGGGTTGGGCCAAAACCTAAGTTGAACCAATTAGAGAGGAAAGATAACGCTCTATGCGTGGAGGTTTTCCTCCCTCCTTGGTGGAGATGAATAGTAAAGTATATAGTCCTGATTGCCACAAGTAGCTGTTGGAGACAATAATGCTGGTCCGACTTAAGACAAACCTACTCTTGGCAGCAGAATGGGATGGAAAGGACCCAGTCATCAACAATATTGTCGAGCTCCTAACAGTTCCATGCCTGGACCCCTCTCCACCTATGTCTCCTCATGTCCAGCTACATGAGATGAGAACATCCCATTGTTTAATCCAGTTTAAGCTGGGACTTTTATTTATTAAAGCTGAAATTATCCTTACTGACCCAGGGGGTATGGATGTTGGAGACATTATCTATGGGTAGGCAGGTGCAACCTCATGGGATTCGTCTGTCATCTGTTCACTGGGTCAGTTTGTCCTACTGAAGAATTGAAGAGTGGGTGCCCTCCAACATGGCGCAATGCTGTAAGTCAGCTAATGGGCCAATGTTAAAATTGTATGCTTCATGCTATTTGATAACTCAAATTATCATTTGATAATTCTCTGAAGGGCAAGGCATCCAGACCCTTCATCACGGTGGTCCTACAACAAGGCTTGCGGAATCAAACAATATTGCAGTTGTGGTCTGGCCTCCTCAGGTGCAACGAGAATGTTGTGGTTCCCGATGTATGATTCAGCTTTATGCTTTGGAAGGAAAACAAGTGAGTCTGATTGTAATGGATTGGAGTCCAGGATCTGCCCACTCCAAACAAATCTCTTAACCATACTGAGCCTCAGCTTTCTTTCTGATAAAGTGGGGAAAATACTCCCTGTTTATTTGAAAGTGTTGCCATGCAGATCAGATGGAATAATGGATGTAAAAGTTCTCTGTAAATTGTAAGACTATGTGACTGTACGAAATGATGATGAATGCATCTCAAGATGGGGTCAGCTTCCTTCGACAGTTGTACCACACAGTTTAATTATACTCTGTCTCGTTTCAGAAAGAATTTCAGGCATTCTACAAGAGACTATATAAAAGACAAGATAGCATAAATTAGAAACAATTTTTTTAAAAGGAAAAGAACAGTGCAGCTAGGAAACAGACATTGAAAGTAGGCATTCAGTAAACATTTTTCAATGAGTATTGGAGTTGATCAAAAATTTTACTCTGAGCTTTCGGGAAGCCAATGTGATGACAGAAATCATGTCTGTTACACGGTTCTCAGTTCTCATGAAATAAAAATAAATGTAAGCTCTCTATGGCGCTGCTCTGAATTTTCCAGCTGTGGGGACACATTACCATCACATTTACATTAATATCGCCAAACATCTACATTAATTACACTAGCATATTTTTGGACCTTCTACCTATGTGGTGTGGCTCTACAGGTCCAGACCCACCTATGAAACTCTTCACTGGGTGTCTCCTGGACTAGCTTCCAGGCCCTCTCCACAGGTCAAAGGACCATTGACACTGGTTCCACCATGAGTATGTCCTTGAGTATGTCTTCATCCCCAGCCTTGAGGCCCTCAGTGCCTGGTGGTTCAGAAGAAAGAGGTCCTCTTCCCACCCAGATCCAGGCCCACTTTCTGCAGCCTCACTTTCCACCCGAGACTTGCTCTTCTCATCAGGCTGGCAGTTGGATTATCACCTCCTTTCAGGGAAATCCCATCTGTCCGGAGAGGGGCAACTCCAAGAGGACTACATCAACATGTAACGTTTCCACCTTAGTAAAGCTCCCCAGATGTGAGGTCTTCAGTTTTGAATAACACTCTCTGTGTTCAGGTTGAACTCTGCCCTTCCAAGCTTGTTGGCATGGTGCCTTCAGTCTGTGGGGAAGACCAGATCTGTTCCTTCAAAAACCAGATTTTGCCCTGGCTGGTGTAGCTCAGTGGATTGAGCGTGGACTGCAAACCAAAGGGTCGCTGGTTCGATCCCCAGTCAGGGCACATGCCTGGATTGCAGGCCAGGTCCCTAGTCAGGGCCACACAAGAGGCAACCACACATTGATGTTTCTCTCCCTGTATTTCTCGCTCCCTTCTCCTCTTTCTAAAAATAAATACATAAAATCTTTTAAAAAGGGTTTAAAACAAAACAAAAATCATATTTGTTGAATAAATATGGTTAACATAGAATTTAAGGCAACTCTTCTGGGTTGTAGTCAAATGGTCAAAATGCTTAACTCTAAAAAATGGATGTGGTAATTACTAAACTATTTTATGTAGACTTCATTTAATTTTCAAAGAAATGCCTTAGATAAATGGACACACAAGGAAACTGAGGATTCAAGGAGACAGCAACCCTTCCAGGTTGAGAGAGCCAGCGGGCGGCAGACAGAAGGCTGGGATTCAGAGCTGTCTAACTGTAAATCCTGTCGCTTAACCTGGCATCGCTGCAGCCATGTACGACGTCACGACGCGAGGGTCAGGTGAATCGATTCAACAAACATCCACTGAACTCCTGCCACGGGCTAAGCCTTGTAGTTGGCCCTTCAGCTCTATTACTTATCTTTCATTAATGAATTCATTAATTTTTCCAATAAAATCTTAATCCTCTATTGCAAACAAAGCAGAGCTTCCTACCTGGATTTCTCCTTCAAGAATACTGCCTGAGACTTGGTACCAAAATGACAGCTGCCCTGTGAATGCAGACCCATTAAACAGGGGGGATACAGTACCTCCCCCTTCCGCCCACGGGGTTTCGCTTACTTTATGTATCATTCCACATTTAATTAGCTTAGAGAATTCCCTCCAGAGCATGTGTAGCTGCTGTGGGCCCCAGGATTTATCCTGGTTTGTTTTGTCTTGGGCGGCTGTGTCATCTGCACTTAGGGACCTCTGTCTCCGGTTTTCCTACTGGGAAAAGCAATAACACCTGCTAGTGCCTGTGCTCGCTGTGGCCCTCATTGGAGTCTGGTGCTGATATGCTCACCGACAGGATATTGTCCTAGTTTCCCAGGGCCAGGGAGTGAGTCAGAGAGAGAGGACAGGTCCCCGAAGCCCAGATGGTAGAGGCACCAGGTTGTGGTTGTTAGAGGTGTGCAGCAGAGAGCAAGTGAATCTGCAGGTTAGCCAGAAACGAATGAAAATCAGCCCTCATCTGTATTCGGCACCTGCACAAGCAAGCAGGTCTGAGAGGCTGCAGGGAGCAGCATATCCAGACAGGGGAGAGAAAGTCTGGGTTCTTGTCTTAGCTGTGCCGCTAACTTATACGGGAACGTGGGCATGTGATTTGCTGACTGAGTCTCAGCATCTCCCTTTGTAAGGCAGGTCGAGCCATGTTCTAAGGGTCGAACAGGCCCATTCCTGAACCCCAGCTCCACCACTTGCCAGCTGTGTAGCACTGAGCATGTTCCTTACACCCCTGAGCTTTGGTTTCCTCACCTGAACAAGGGGAACAAGGATAATACCTAACTCAAAGGGCCAGTGTGGAGATTAAGTGAAGCAGAATGTGTACAGTATGTGACAGAGACTTGGCACACGGTCAGCCCTGAAACAATGTCAGTGGTCCTCATCAACATTATTCTCTCAGGGGGGTTGTTGAAAACAGCAAAGGAGCCTTTCTGCATGTTTCCATCTGATACAATCCCATGACGTAATTGTACCTACCTATAAACAACAAAAACTACATTATGGATTTAAAGGATCATTGATATCGAGCTGGAATCAGCAAAATAGATGAAGATAATAGAAACATTTATCTTCAGACTAACAGATTGCAGAGACAGTCTGACCCTGCTCTCTTGCTTTGTTGGTGAGAATAGTGAGGCACAATGGGACAGAGGCCTTGCCAATATCCAGAGCGAATTAGGGGCACATTGACACTGGGAAACAGGTCTTATGACCCAAAGTATGGTCGTCCTTCCATCAGCTGCATTTTCCACAGGACGAAGCCAGAGGCACAGAGACTGAATGAGCTGCCTGAGCTCACTAGGACGCCTATTTACAAGCTCACACTTATGGCATGCTTTGTATGTGCCAAGCACTGTTCTTAGTGTTTTGTGTGTGTCAAACCATTTAATCTGCCCTGCCTCCTTATAAATGAACTAACAGAACCCCCGTTTTTCAGATGTGGGGATGGAGGCACAGAGCAGTCAAGTAAGTTGCTGAAGGGGGCACAGGAAGCACCACGTTAGAACACTGACCATCTGGCTTCTCAGTCTGTACCCCTCCCCAGTGCAGTGTTCTGAGCCTCCCCCCCCATCACCCTATCTCTGACACCAATAAGTCCGAGCTAACCAGCTACACAAGGATCAGCACCAGTACCTGCAGTTTAAGAGTCGCTGCACCTGAAGGACAGACCCAGGGTGACCTCCTGGTTCTCGGATCTGCCTTCCACTGGCATGGAGCCCACCTTGCCCTCTAGCCCTGCATCCTGCAAAAACCCCTGCCAAGCTAGCACTGGTGTCCCTGCAGCAATACACAGCTCTGTAGAGGAGGTGGGCCCAGATTTTAATGTTAATACGGTAGGAAGTGGCAACAGGAAATGGGGGCCCACCTGCTGACCGGATTCACCAGCCATCTGGGAAGCATGGGTTAGCAGAGCTACCCTCTTGGCGCTGATCAAGCATTCTTGGACCATTCAGGGGCAATGGAGAGGGCCTCCTAGGAAACTCTGGGCCTCTTGCTCTCCTGAGTACAAGGGAAGCCTGAAAAATTAACTGTAGCATTAAAACATATGTGAGCTTATTTATTCTGCAACTAGTTAGAAGGAATAACAGCAAAAACACTTACAGAGAACTTACGATGATGCTGTAGGCAAAAGTGGAGTAATTTACATAACTTAACCCCTTTAATCTCTGCAACAGGAAGGGGTAGGCTGTAGTATCCACACTGTACACACCAGGCAACTGAGCCCCAAGAGGGAAAAATCACTTGTCCACGGTCACAAACTATGCTGCAACAAATTCAGATTCAGAATCAAGGTTTGTGATAGCGAAGGCTAACCCTTCCCATTGTGAAACCGAGAGAAGCCTGAAACACAGAGGAAGAAATATTGCAGTAAACTCACTTGATGAATGGATGTGTGTGTGTTTTTGTGAGTTCTCTGACAGGTAATGAACAGAATGAATGGGGTGTTGTGCCTTTAAGAGAGAAGATTTCGTGGAAGAAGCTGATGTCCAAATGGAAGGTACAGCCCTACGGAGCTTATGGGCTCACCAGGTGAACTTGGCCAAGTTAATTTTCTTTCTAGTCTAGAGAGCAGCCCAGCTGGAGAACTGGGCACAGCACAAGAGCCTTTTGCTGGACACCAAATCTCGTAACCTCGCCAGGCTTTGTCCCTGGGAAAGAAATTGCCATAAAATGAGAGGCAGAAAGGGACCTTTTCTAGCAGCAAGAGCTATTCTAGGGCTGTGTGAGAAGGCTGTGCCAAGACCCAATGCAATTAACAAATCCTGACACCAGTGGCTACTTCTCTCCTGGGCAATGTCTGTGCCGGAGCCAACATCTGCCGCCTTGCCTTGCCCAGTCAGGACGGAGGCTGTGCCAGCCCCGCTGCCCACATGTTCCACTCCAGGCGTACTTGGCAGGGTCCTGCTGTCCCCTGAGGGCTGTGTGGCATGGCCATCTCAGGGAAGGGACGACCGAATGGCTGCAGGTGGCCCCACTATCACTGCTGATATTGCCAACAGAACCGTTTGTCTGTAAATACTGACCATGGCCCAGAAGACAAGATAAGCACAATCAATAAAATTGAAGTGGACACTAAGCATATTAGAATGTCTTTGCTGTAAGGCGCCTGCAAAATTTGTTTGTTCAACAGAACTAATAATATTAGCTACCACCGACTGAGCGGGGACGCGGTGCCAGTCCCCCTTCTCAGTGCTTTGTACGCATCATCCCAATCGCTCCTTACAACCACACAGGCAGGGGGGTGCAATTACACATTCCATTTTACAGTCTGGGGAACCAAGGCTCCAAGAAGCTGCACTTGACCCACACCACAATACTTGTAAGTGGCAGAGCCCAGGTAGAATTAGATTCAGTTCCAACCCTGAAAACTTGCATTCCACACTGTCTTCCCTCCGATTTCATCTTTGGCAAAGAGCATCCCAAAACACCTACCCCAGGGAGTCAGTCCCATTCAAAGGAAGACAAAACTATACACCTGCCTTTTGCATACATTTTTATGACCATATGGTCATGCTCATGACTAGTAACATCACAGTTTCCTGGGAGTGATGAATCTATATTGTAAGTCTGGCCGAAGAAGTGATGCTCAGGTAAATATCTGAATTTTAAATAAGAATCTATTTATCCTTTTTTTCCCCCTCTGGGCCTTAATTTCATCTCTAAAGCCAGTGGACAGGATAACAGAATACTTGAGGCATGCCGAGAGAGAGGGAACACAACCAGCCCCAATGCATGAGAATGCCGTATCAATGTTGGGTCTTCTGCCCTCCGTTGCCCCCCTCCACAAATGGCCTCTTTCTCCTTTTCCATCTGTTCAAACCCTCTCAAACAGCACAATCCCAAAGCATGGACCACCTGCTGCCAAAGAGTCCTTTCTATGAGCCACTGGGCTAGAGGTAGCTAGCTTCTTGCTCTTCAGACCATGTGAGCTCTACCAGCATATCAGTGCCTCGACCATGCTGTCCTGGAGCACAACCAGGTGGAGAAACCCATAGGTGAACCCATGGGGACTGGCCAGCAGGTATGAGCAAAGCAGATGCCCAGGGGGTGGCTGTACCTGGGGCAGCAGCAGGAGCATAGTAATGAAGGAATTGCAGGTAAGGACTTGGGGAGCAAGGATTTTGGATACAATTTTGGTTTTGCATTCAGACATAAGTTAGACAGGGAAGGTTAACATGTAGGAGGCACTGAATTGCTGATATTGACCTTGAAGCCTCAATATGACCTTCGAACAAAGGTCCCTGCAGTGCCTTTCTGCTCTCCAGCATCCTTCTCTGTGGTAGAGGTGGTAGTTCCTCTGGTAGCCAATTCTACAGTGTTATCCAGAAATCAGTCTTGAGAGCCAATTCCCCAGCCTACTCTTCTAGCTCCTCCAATAATTCCCTGTATTAAATATTTTAGAAACTGTTAAAGAAGTCCTGTCATCTGTAACTATATCCTGGTGGGTACAATATTTGGTACTTAAAATAGTTTATTGGCACTAGACTCCTGAAGATAGAATTTTGGGATAGGTTACATGACCTGGCTAGTTTGAAAGTAGTGAAGTCCTGGTTTCCATTAGAAAACAGAAAACAGGCAGCCTATGGTACCCAGTGGTAAATACTAAATCATGTGTGGACATCTGGAATAAAGCATCAATTGAAGGCATAGCTTTGGCAAATGGATTGGTGGCTGTTTTTGTTCTGCCAACACCCAGTAACCTAGCATCTGGCCAAGGTATAGTGAACGAAGGTAGTGACAGGAGTAGTAGGTCCCTGGCCTCTGTCTTACCCTCTCCCTACGTGGCAACTTCTTTGCACATCCATGTTATTCTCCCTTTAACATTATTTAACATTTGCCTGTAACTGGTGGAGGCTGCATGACTATGCCATGTCATTCTTCCCAAGTAGAATTACAGTTTGGGATAAGGGAGCATGTATGTGTGTATACACACAAATGAATGAAAATTATTCCCTAAAATGACTAAAATTCATTTTAGAGAAAACAAAACTGGCTTTACGGTCTTTATGGATGTGCCACGCGAGTACATCCCAGTTTTTGTCCACAAGCTGTCCAGCCCAAACTTTGAGCAACACCAGTCTATCGGGGGCACTGGAAGACACCTGCTCTCTCCGCCTCCCTCCCTCCCCGCCATGTGGCTCCACAAGTCTCATCAGCAGGGAGATCCGGACTAGTCTTGTTGGTGACATCCATAAAGAGTCCCCAGGAACCCTCCCTCACAATCTGGAATTGTGTTTCCTAAAATATGTTCTGAGGTTCCCTGTTCCTGGTGCCAGATAACACTGTCTACACGAAAACCAATTCAATCCATGCCACACGGTAATTGCCAGGCAGCCCCGAAGTTGATGTGTTTGACTATGCAGTAGAGATAAAGTTTCTCCAAGGACCCACTCTCAGCATATTTGGCAAATTTAATTTTATATTCTTACTTACACATTTTTTTCTGAATTACTTATTGAAATAAAAAGTACTGTAACTGTTTTTCATTTGATAAGACTCCGGCAGCCACAGCTGAGTCCTCCCTTGGGTCCTCAACAAAGCAGTTTCATCTCTCCACCTCCTGGCCGCAGACCATTGGAAATCGAGGCGTCTGCAGCCCCTTCTGCCTTGAATGAAGAAGAGGAAAGAGAAGCTGGGCTGCTGAATATGTAAATCCTCCCTAGCAGACGGCCTTTGTTCTCTGTTCTTGGGGGCGAAAGGCCCAGTCAGGGGCTGAACTCTAACCCTAGAGCGCAAAAGTCTCAGAAGGAGATGCTGGGAGGTATTCATGGGGAGGATATTGAAGGTTAAAGAAGAAAGCTAAAAGGAATCTCTGTGAAAAGAACCTGACTATGGCGGATATTTTGTCTTGTTTTTCAATTCAAAGGATAAAATGGTAGCCACATGTTGAAAGAGAGGAAAGGCACATCACTGTCAAAATCAACCCAAATGAAGCCTTGCCTCTAGAATGTAACAGGGCGGGCCAACTGAGCTGTTGTGGTTTTCAGGGTCATTTGACTATGGACCCAGATCACATCAGTGATGATGCAGAGCAACCCTGACTACAATAACCAGCGGTACCCAGGGTGGGATAGATAGAATAGGGATGAGTTCCAGTGCACTAGTGAGTGGCGTCTGCAATTAGATGTTTGCTACCCTGATTCCCACCACCGGGGGTCTTTCCTTTTCTCTAGTTTCTTTACTCTGTCTTGCTTTCCAAATAACCCTTCAGTGACCCTACTGTTCTAAGAACTTGATCTTGAGCTCCTCCAACCCCCTGCAGCCTGCCTGGTGGGCTTCTGAACAGCCGCCTGTCCATGTCTGTCTGTCCCACCACTGTATCTGCCTCCACATGATAGTGGCTCATTCATACTTGTTCACTGCACAAACTAAACTGCTGGCCCTCCACTTAGGACCTGCTCTAGTCCAGGCTGGTTGGAATTATATGGCTTCCACCTAAACCACCCCAAGTACTGCCCCTTCCTGAGGTTTCTGCTGGGGCTTCACTCACCAGATTCAACCCCTGGGAAAGGGATGATGGCCCAGATCAAAATGCCATAAACTCTGAACACGTTACAGCTTTCCCTGAGATGGAATCACTCTTAGCTTCCTAAATTCATGCTCTTTCTTACTCTCAGGTCCTTGGTTTTTCTGTCCTCTTGCCTAGTTCTTTCTGTGTCCCTGCTCACCTGGCTAACACCTACTTAGTGTACCTATTTCAGGCTTTGTCTCAGATATCCCTAAATCAAGGGAGACAGACCTGACTTGCTACCTCGCACCACCCCATGTGTTGTTTGGGAGCTCCTCCTTCTGTGACCCCTAACTTCCACTGTAACACTTACCAACCCATATCTTGGTTTTCTCTTCCAATAAACTCTGAGATTCTTCAGAGGCTGGAATATCTGTATCTTGTTTACTAGTGTATCCTAAATACATGGAAGATTCTCAAAACTTCTAGCTATTAAATAAGAAGCACTGAATGGCCCTCTACAATTCTGAACCCATTGGGGAGGCTGAGGTATGGTAGAGAAAGAAAAATAAGATATACGAGATGGAAGAGAAAGAAAAGGAAGAGGAGTCTGGAAAGAGGGTAGCTCCCCGGAGGTGATTTACAGGCTTGGCTGTTGGGAGGCAGAGTCACAGTCCTAAAATAAGAGACAGAGTGGGAGGCAGGAGGCACAGTGACAGAACATCAGGGTGGCTGACTCTCAGAGCCACAGGACAAATGAGGCATTTGGTAGAGCTGCCTCTAAACGAGGGCTAAAAATGATGGGTGGGTTTTATCGACGGGGGTAACATCTCCTTCCAATGGACCATAACACTTCCGGTCCAACAGACACAGGGATAGAGTTGTGTTTGCCTGTAGGTGGCCGCCTCCTGCTTCTTGGGGTATGTTTCACTCATCAAACATTCCTTAGTCTTGGAGCTGGGATCCAGAGAGGAATAAAGGCATGGTCCCTACTTTAAAGGAACTGAGACTCTGATAGAACAGATGAGCACAGAAGTAATCAGACTTTTAATACAATCAGGTGTTACCAAAAAATAAGAGCAGGGGTGTACCATAGACCAGGTGGCTTATAAACAACAGAAAGTCATTTCTCACAGTTCTGGAGGCTGGAGATCAGGGTCAGAGTGCCCACATGGTCAGGTGAGGGCTGTCTCTTGGGTTGCAGACTCTTCATTGTATCCACACATAGTGGAAGGGGCAAGGAAGCCCTCTTGGGCATCGTGCACAAAGGCATTAATCTCAGCCATTGGAGTTCTGCCCTCGTGAGCCAATCCCCTCTCAAAGGCCCCACCTCCTAACGCCATCACATTGGGCATTAGAATCTCATCATTTGAATTTGGACGGGACAAAAACATTCAGACATAGCAAGGGGACATTTGTGCTAGGACATAAAAAATAAACAGTAATTTCACTGATGCTTTAAGGGACAGACAATGCAGTTGAGGTGAATACGCATTGGAAGCATAGCACTGCAAAAGGCCCGAGTCTTTACCAGTTACAGGGAAAAGTCCCATTTGACTGGAGCAGAGGATGTGGTGGGGGTAGGTGTAGAGGGGTCCCCTGGATGTTGGGGCTCAGACTGTGAAGTCCTGGGGTCTCATGCGAAGGGGAGGGGAACCTCCGAGTGACTCCCAGGCAGGGGTGAGCAAACTCTGACCCGCCGACCAACCCGGCAGCCTGCCTGTTTCCGGAAATGCAGTCGTATTGAACACGGCACAGTCATCCATTTACTTGCTGTGCCTGGCTCCCTGAGCTCTGCAGGGGTAGAGTTGAATGGTTTTAACAGAGACTTTCTAACCTGAAAAATCTCAAATATACGCTATCTAGCCCTTTATAGAAGGCGTTTTCAGTCCCTTGCCCTAAATCAAGGAGTGACATGGTCAGACTGACATTTTGGAAAGATTACGCTAGCAATTGTGTGAGGCTCTGCCTGAGACTTCATTTGGAAAAACAGAAGGCGGAGTTTTTACAGGACTTGAAAACCTCCAGCTCGCTCGGTAAAACCTCAAACCCCTGTGCCAGGTGCAGCGTCATTATGAGGTCTTCACTCCCTGTCCCTGCACCTGAGATCTCACCTACGTGCCAGTCTCTCAGTCAGAGCCAATTCCTACAGGGCAAGGAATTTTAGCATTTTAATTTCTTGTCTTTGTATCCCGGATGTCTCCTTCACTGCCTGCCATTGTCGGCTTAATGATGGAATTCGATGAATTGTTGAGTTACCATGACACTGACACGGGGGACCGCCACCATTCTGTTCTCCCCCTGAGTACCCACCTGTCTGAGTGCCCATCTGCAGCTCGGCATCAGAGAGGGGACACTGGTCCTTCGTCCTTCTTGGAGTCTTAGAAAGGACTCTGATTTGAAAAGGCTTTTGTGCTAGTGTGTCTGTACCCCTTTTGTTTTCAGGTGCCTTAAGAAAATCTGTTTTAAGGTCTTTTCCAGGCTTTGCCCCCAGGTAGGCAGCCCCTTGACTGAGGTCCTGGAAAGAAGAAAGCCAGGTGAGGGCTGGGTTTACTCCTGGACACCAGGAGTCCTTTATGAAGCTAATCAGCATTTGCAAATGAAGATTAAGGACCAGGCAAACAACCCAGCAAGTGATAACTGCAAAGCTGGTCTAATCTTAATGAAATCTGCAACCTATATTTATATAAATCATAATGACTTGTGCTTGCTCTCCACGCAGTTTGTTCGGATGGGTTTGGAATGACACAGCCAATTGTTTTGTCACTGCCTTTGCCCTGTTTTGAAGTGTTCCTCCCTAGCCCACGCCACGCTAACAATGACATCCAGCTGGTCCAGTGGGACCTCAAGCCCGCTGAAAATGCTGTACATTAAGCTATCTTCTCAGAAAAGCCAGGAATTATCTTCTAACCGGAATCTGAGAGGATGCAGTGGAGGAAAATGTGGGTGTGATGACTATTCCTGGGGTCCCATTAGCAATAATTTTCCTCCATCTTGTAAACAATTCTCCAACCTGATGTCCTCAGGGATTCTAGGATTCCCGGAATCGAGTTCTTTAGCATTCTCTGCTGTCATTATGACTCAGATGGCCAACCAGGGCACAAAGAATCCAGCTACTAGCCGGTTATGGAGGCAGACACTGATGGTACACCTCTCGTCCTCTGACTCACTGCTCCCCTGACACCCCACACCTGTCCCGCCCCTCCTGCACCCAATGGCATGGCCCTCCCACCTCGTCTCTTTAATGCGGGGGTTTTCCAAATGTGTTGACCTGCATCAAAGCCAACTGAGCTGTCTTTTGAAAAATGCTCCAAATCTCTTCGAATATAGTCCAAGAATGTGCTGCTTTTTTTTTTTTTAACAGACTTTCCGGATGATTCTTATGCTCATTCAAGTTCAAGAACCATTGAGCTTGATGTAGACATTGAAGGGCTTTACTCTTTGATTGTAGCTTCGACCAGATCAGTCTTGTTTTTTGGTCACCTACCGCCCAAGACTCCTTCCCATGACCCTCCTTTTCTTGTTATTCTTGACTGAGACTACCTGAGACATTTGAGTCTTTTACCTTATTCTTTTATCTCTAGAGTCTTATATGTGTAGTTTTGTCCTGCTGAGCCAGGCTTTTCCCATCTCTCTGCGTGGCCAGCTCCACCTCATTTTTTCAGGTCTCATTTCCGATGTCACCTCCTTAGAGAGGCCTTCCTTGACCATCATGTTTACAGTACCCCCCACAACTCGGCACCTGTCACATCATTCTGCTTCTTCTCTCCAGAGCTTGCAGCACAATCTGTATTATGCTGTTGTTCATTCACTGGTGTTTGGATACGCAGAATGTAAGCTTCAGGAGGTCAGGAGCCTTGTTCGTGTCGATCCCTACTGGACCCCAGAGCCTCGCCCCGTGCCTGACATGCTGTAGGCATTCAAGAAACAGTTGCTAAATAAATGAATGGATGAGTGAACACTGCCACATTCAAGGAGGATGGCAGGCATCAAGACAAGTCAAGCCACAGATGCCATCCTGAGCCAACGGTCTGGGGCCAGTACATGAAAGGCAGAGGCAGAGGTGCAATGCCACACTCTGGCCTGCAGGATTCTCTACCATGTGGCCCTAACCTCTCCTTTTGGTTCCCTCTCTCATGAGTTCTAGTGAGTGCCCTGTACTCTGCTTAGCACTTGCTATTCCTAAGCCACACTCTCAATTTTCTTGCCTCTAAGACCTTTCATAAACTTCTTTCTATGAAGAATTCCCATCACCCACTTTGAAAGGGCCTAAGATTCAATCAGTAAGTACAGAAATATTTAGTGAGTGACTTGCAGGTGTCTGGCACTGGGGCTGAAGGGCTGAAAAAGATGCCAGTACCTCTCTGATGACTTTAGGAAGCCACTCCCCACTCCAGTGGGGCTCATTGGCTCATCTGGTGCTTAGATGGTCTCTACAGGCTCTTCCAGCTCTGAAAGTACTCTGACACTCCCAGCAGACCCCCAGCTATTGCGTTAGGGCCAGAGCAGAGAAAGAATATGTGGGTCAGACTTTCTGCATCTCCTCAAAGGCTGCTGCCTGCATAGAAAAACTCCAGCCTGTCTTTGATTGGTTCTTGTCTGCTCTCACCTCAATGCCTCCCAGACAGCCAGGCAGCATTGAACATGGGCAGAAATCGATGTAGCCAATTTCAGAAAAACAAACAAACAGCCCCAGTGTCGTGTTGAGGGTGATAATAGTTTAGCGGCACCTTCAGATTGGAGGAGTCATTAAAAATGGGGTTCCCCTGAGCGCCTACAGGCGGAGAGCATCCAACAGCAAGTTGAACACACCCCGAGCAGGCCACCTGAGACTTGGGTCTTCTCTCTACGGGAAGAAGTTTGTCTGAATGTGAAGCTACAAAGTGAATATGGTTACGAGTGTACCGTTCAACCAGCCTCCGACCCACCCCAACTAGGGCCCTCCCACTAGAACAGAAGGCATTAAAATGAACTTTAATTGTCCTTATATGCATATCCTTTCAAGGCACATCTGAGCTGAATAAAAAGAGGCCTCTAAGGACCCCCCTCTCCATCCCACACACAAAGCAAACAACGGCATATAAGGACTTTGGGGACAGACAGTACTCCACTGAATCCTGATTCCCCTTTTTACTGGCTACAGGGCATTGATCACATTGCCTAACATCTTAGTTTCCTCTCTTCTGTCAAAGAAGCAACCAGAAGAACCATTAGACAACCTGTGAAGTTCCTGGTAACATGCTCAGGTACAGTAGGCAAACAATAAATTATAACTCTTTTCCCTGTGTCTACAATTCAGGTCATCGCTCTGAGCCTATCAGGGCCACCTCTGAATATACAATCCTTTTACCACACTCAGCACCTCAACCCCGTATTTTTCCATCCAGGTGTGTGGTGGGTAGTACGAAGCTCTGCTCACTCCCATAGGCCAAATGCATCCATCCAGCCCTCTGCCTCACACTCCTCCCTTTGGGTATCCCTCTGGCTCCAGTGCAGTGCTCATCACAGTCAGTGATGACTGTGTGAGCTGCACCCCGACTTCCCTCCCAGGATGGGGAGTTATCTAAGAACTCACGGATGGTGTTTGCTTTTGTAGCCCTATCACTGAGCACAGTGCCTGGTACATACTGAGTGTTCTAATTTCCTGTGGCCAAGAGATTAGAAATGACACCCTAGCTGACGGCAGGAGATTCAATAGCTGATGGCTTGGCAGGGAGGTCAAGAGAGACACATAGCTCTATTCATTACAGAAATCCAATATATAACAACAGAATTTCATAGGGAAAAATGGCTTTTTATTCTCTACACACTCATTCATTCAACAAATATTTATTAAACATCAATTTTGCATGAGACGCTATGAGGCAGAGCTAGAAATAAAATTTGAATCTGGCCTTCTTCAACTGAGCCCAACTCGGTTTTGGAAGGATGGAGGAGGGAGCCCTGAAATAGACTCACTGCAAAGCCAAAGATGTCCATCCCCTTTGCCTTCAAGGAGCTGAAAGTCTGGCTGGAGAGGCAAGATTAAAAAAGCACAGAGTAATTGGATATTTGAGGATTAACTTTCTTATCTGTCATGTTAGTGCAAATATTTTGTCAGATTGCTATTTGCTTTTAATTTTGTTTATGTGGATTTCGACATGGAGAAACTTCTAATTTGTATGTAGTCAAATCTATCCATCATTTCTTTCAGCCTCTTGGGGTCCATGTGCATGTTTGCGTGTGTATGTGCATGCGTGTGAGGCTCTGATTGTGTGTAGGTGGGAGGGTTTTACTTTTTTTCTTCTTTTTTCCTAACTGGTAATTTTTAATTCTATTCAGTGAGACTATAATGAATTTGTAATAAGAAAAACCTTATATATTTTTTTCATTTTGCAAAAGAAATCATTTTAAAAATCAAGCAAAATACATAGGAATTGGACAAAGAACCTCAGTACATCTGGGAAGAGTGAAATTGTATTCTGAACACTCTGCTTAAGGAGGCAAGGGAGTGTGTGTTACTCCCTTTAACAATTATTTCTATGAAAAAATGTCATACTAAAAAAATAAATAAACCTGAACCCCAGCTACACTGAAAATTAATCTAACTTCTTTCCTTACAATTTCAACACATGAAGTATGGTTGCAACAGTGGGAAATGTGTGAGGCGTGAGACACACACCTGGAGGGGCTGAGTCGTCACAGGAGTGACTGGGAAGGGGACCGTCATGAAAATTAACTTGTGAATCAGATTTAATACACACACATTGAGATCGTTAGAACCTAACTTATTCAACCAGTGTAACACCTGTGCATATCTGTGTTTTTTATTCCCATTTTCAAGATGAGGAAACTAAGACTCAGAGATATCAAGCTAGTTTCTCTAGGATGGTGAGCCATACCTTTGAAACCCAAACCTGTAAGTTTAGTTCAAATGTAACCAAAGACGAAAGGGTCCCTGAATACCCAGCCTATTAGATGAGATAGATGAACACAAAGGCAAACCATTATGGAATTTCAGGACTCTGGAGACAAAAAGAAGATCCCTAAAGTTTCTAAAAATAAGTCCCAATCAAAAGATGGTATCAGAAGGGCGTCAGACAGCACAACAATAGCAAAAGATGATAAAAGGCAAAGTAAGAATCCCTTTATAATCCTGAAGGGATTATAACAATGTTAACAACCTTCAGTTCTGCACTAGGACGAAAGAACTCATTATGAATACATAATAAACATTAGACATGTGAGCTTCTAAAGTTTACCTTCTCTGCGCCCTTTCTTAAGAAGCTACTGGAGGAGGGCTCTACCAAAACAAGTGTGCAACAGAAAGCATGAATGCTAAGAAACAGAGGAACCAGTGCAGGAGAGAGGAAGACAGATCCCCAAGGTGACTGGGACGGTCTCTGAGATGGAAGCAAGAGAACAGCAGTTCCAGGAAAGACATCTCCAAGAGATAATAAGGTTACTTGGAGACATCTTTCCTGGAAATGATAAAAACCCAAGGTGTTAGAGTGTTTCGAAGGGAGATTTACACTCCTGACGTGAGTTTGGAGGTTTGTGACAGAAACATAGGACACTATGTATCTGAAGGAAAAATGAATTGTTAACTTCAAGGCAGGGGGGCTGGAGGCACGCAAGAAGAAAGGCAATGACATTGCCATACAGCACTTGAATGTGGTTGTGAATGTGGTTGCTCGATCATGGCAATAGGTTCACGGGTTAAATTCTTATCTAATAGTTGGAAGCCAGTATGTGATGACCAAAACAGGGAGGTTAAGATTTTGCAATATAGGTCTATTATTTTGAGATATGAAGGTTAATTCCAAAATCACACACACACACACTTAGAGGTATTGGAAGTGATGGCCTCAGGGCAGGGCAGGGACTGCTGTTGGATATACTAAGTCTTATAGAGCTATCTGACTCCTCATATCATATGTAGCTATATCCTTAACAGAAGATAAAGTTACATAGAAAAAAGCAACAGCAGGCGGAGGGCAGGTGATGCATCACACATGGATGACGCTTTGCATTGCAATTAATCAGACAAAAAGGAGAATGACACGGACGAGGGAACAATCGTGCAATTTAGCACGTGCTCAGGGAAACAAAGCAGGGATCAAAGTTTGGTTTGGACAGGAAGTGAGGTGGCCCAAGCTCAGCAGACCTGAGCACCTTAAATTCAAAACCGCATGCAGCATACACATGGTTTAATTCGATTTTCATGTGAATCCATTATCATTACGGAGAAGATGATCATTTATCTCCATTTTACAAACGAGGACTCGAGCTCACAGAGATTAAGTGACTTGGCATGGGCACCCCACTCGGGAGAGGCAGAGCGGGGACGTCTGTGCTAAGTTCAGCACTCTTCCTCATTTTGTGGTACCTGTCGCATTGAAGAGCTGAGCCTGCGACCCAGGAGGGATTATTGATACAGATAGCAAACACACCAAGAAGTACAGTTACATAAACAGTTATTGACTAGCCATCCGCGTGCATTCAGATGGTTATGTGGTACTCAGCCAGGCAGCCATTAATCATGGCCCGTGTGTTCTGGAGCCAAATCCCACAGAGAAACTGGTAAAACAAGGCAACCCAGGCACCGCCGGCTTTGGCTCAGAGCAGAGGTTTCCTCACGTATTTTGCCTCCCCTTCCTGGTTTATTACCTATTTTCAGTTTGGCAGTGTTTCTTCCCTATTTCTGCCTCTGTAAACACCCCAGCCTCAGTATGTGGCTAAAGAAATAGAATCTGGTCTTGGTCTTGGTTAGAGTGATCAACTTGTCCCAGTTTGCCTGGAACTGTCCTAGTTTTGACACTGAAAGTCCCCCATCCTGAGAAACTGCTCAGTCTTAGGCAGACTGGGACAGCTGGTCGACCCAGGGGAGGCATTTCTTAGCCGCCTTCGTGAATATGAGCTAGTTTAACCCACATACTCAAAGATGATTCAGCAACTTGTGATTGGCTCTCTGGAAATTTTCACTTTGTTTGAATTTGTAGGTCACGACTTCAGCTGACTCAAGAAGCATGGGGACACTGTGCACACGAATTCTTCTTGTTTTTCATCCCCTTGGTGTTCCTAACGGGACAGAGATCTGGTCACATGACCTGGAGCCAGTCATCTCAACAGCCTCAGATTCTTCATCGGGAATGACAGCGCTTCACAGGAATGACATCAGATTAGATCACACCGTTTATCAAAGTCGACCATGTGCCAGGAATTCTGCTAAGTCCTTTATATACATTATAATCATCTGTTTGTTTCTGTCTCCCTTCAATAGGACATAAGGTTTGTGAAGACAGAAATACACACACACACACATATACTTTATATGTACATATACTTTATAATTTCTGCGTTAATATGTATATTTTTCAAATACAGCCTATTTGCTGGGTGAATAAATGGATGATTTTATTTAGTCCTAAATAAAACTGTAAGGTAAGCTATTCCTATCCTTGTTTTAAAGATTAGGAGATTGATGCTAACAGGGTTTAAGTAACTTACTCACGGCCACGAATGAGTGGCAGACTCAGAATTCAAAATGAGGTCTGCCAACCCAAAGGCCAGGCCCTTGGCCACTGTGCTAAACTGAGACAAGCTATGTGAACCACCCAGCATGGTGCCTGGCCCACAGGAGGATGACAAATCCCCTATCTCTGACTCTTTGGTCACTGCTGTAGCCAGCACAGGGACTCACGGCCTGAAAACACGAAGCCCTGCAGATTGCTTCCTGTCTGCCTTTCCAGCACAGTCAGGCCAATTCCAATAGGAAGGCAGGGCCAATGGTGCAGCATTAATTGCCAGTGATGCGTGTACACATCCGCTCCAAGGAAGTGGCACCTTCCGTCAGCGCGCATGTCTCTTCACATTGCACGGGGAGTAATCGGACCTGACACCTTATTCCCATTTGACAGCAGTGTCGCTGCCTGGAGGCACAGAAAAAAATAAACAGAAAAGTCCCAGTAGAGTGACAGCCAGAACGTCTGTGTGTGACAATTGTGAGAGGCCAGCATAAGTGAGGCTGGATGCACGCTGGTGGTCCCCATTCCTCAGCACATTTTCCCTGCATCTGCATGTGGCTGCTTTCCTGGGTTTGCATCCTGGCCCTGCTTCGTGATAGCTGTCGATGTACACCGGCTCTTTCATCTCTTCCTCCTCCCCTGCCACCTACCTTTACATACTTCTCCTTCTGAGTTCTTAGAGTTTTGCAGCTGTTTTTTATTCTCTCTCTCAGTCCCAGAATTCACCTGCCCTTGTCATAGAATTTATCTTTTTTCCCCCCAAAGAGATAAAGTAGAAAACTACGTGTATGTAGATTTCACTGGAGACTTTGGAATAACAGGCACAGAGACAACAACTCTAAGTCTCATATCAGACACTGTCCCAACAGCAGCAGGGCCTCTTACTGCCCTGTCCTCTCACGCTGCTTCCCCTCCCACTGTCTTGCGAAATTCTCCCTCCCCCTTCTTCTTTCTTTGCCTGTGAATTCTTCCCTCTAACAACACCCTAGGACCTCAAAATTCTCCTCCTTTTATTACCCAGAACAGAACAGAATTCCCTACCTGGACATATTCAGAAGCAAAGGACCTTAGAAGATGGTTAAGGTTAAACTACAAAGCAAAAGAAGAAGACATCCCGTCGCATTATTAATATTAATAACTGTGCTGCTTCCTCCTTTCTGCTCCCGCAGCAGGTTGCTGGAGCTCCGGTTCAGCTCCTGCTGTGTGCAGCCCTGCCATGTCTGACTGCTTACAGCACCGCCTCCGCCAGCTGACCACTGGTGTCTCTCCCGTGGCCGTGGGCCTAGCCTCCATCACCCCCGCCGCACTTAGCACAGAGCAGTTGTGCCAGGGTCAGAAGCTGGGTTCACTTTGGCTAATGAGGGCAGATGTAAAGCCCCCAGTTTTCAAAAAGAACTATGCCATAGCAGAATGAACTGATCACAACTTCCTCCCCCCACCAGCTTTACCTCTGAGGACTTTTACCTTTAGCTCTCTTGTTGATGGTTGAATGACCCAGTGTCCACTTTCTCAACTCTGCTCACACTTTCTTCCCAGTAGCTTTTTGGAAACCACAGCCACCACATTGAAAATAAAATGGAAATCACTAGACGCTGGGCAATTTACTGGTGTTATTATCATTGCCGTGTAATGAGGTGTGGCTGATTAATTTCTGAGAATTTCCAGCATTTCATTCCTCCTTCTCACCCTCACCCCACACTTGGGAGAATTTGTGTTTTCTCATTCAACTACTTCCTGCTTCCCCACCTTCTGAGAGAGTTCTATGTTCGCTCAGAGGAATGAGGAATCTGGGGAAAGAGAAAGAGAGGACTAGAGGGATGGGGGAAAGGAGATGTTTGCTGTCAAGTTCAGTTCCCCAGGGCTCCTTTACTGTGAGAAATGGGTGAAACAAGGAGAAAACTCAGGGGAGCTAAAGCAATCCACGCAATAAAGAGCTGGGTGGGGAGACAGCAAAAATAGGACAGCCGGTGTGGGTGAGAATGAGGAGTAGAGGGTGAGACGCTCTACAGCTGGGCCATCCGTTTAGGGGTCACTAAGACACATCCAACTATAAAAGGGAAACTTCAATTGAGGAAAATCAGGTAAAAGTGAAAATTTGCATACTCAGTCACACTCAGTGCACAAGTCAGACTGTAAATGGGTTGGGTTGGCCAAAAAGTCCATATGGGTTTTATTTTCCATAAAATAAAAGACACATTTTCCATTTTCACCAATAACTTTATTGATTTGGATATTTTCAGCTATCTTCCTTGGGATATAAGGTTGATTGTTCTCAATTAATGTCTTGATTTGATCACTATTAACTTCAACTGATCTACCCGACCACGGAACATCATCCAGCAAGAACTCTCAAGCACGAAACTTCACAACCACTTTTGATACATTTGAACAGTCATAGCGCCTTCTTCATATACTGTGCTAATCTTGGTTTTTGCGTTTCAGTTGCCTTTCTTGAAACAATAAAGCATAATATGCCAAAAATGTTTCTTATTTTCTTCTATCCTCAATGTTAAAATGGCTACACAAAAATTCACCAATTTTGATGTTTTTTAAAAATGCATGCTGATATGATAGCTATCGCAATACAATTTAAGAAAAAAATTGTTTCAAATGAAGTTAAAGACAACTAATTGCTAACTAGAGCCATCTTACGGAAAAAACCAAATGGACTTTTTGGCCCACCCAATACTATCAATTGGGAGATGTCATTATGTAGGACAAAGACTATTGGGTTTGACTTCAGAAAATCTGGGTTCAAATCCCAGCCCCTCCACTTCAAGTCAAACATTGCTAGTTGGCCAGACTGGCTCCCTTTCCCACTGATCTCATCTCATTACAGGGAAAGAACAACGTCACGTAGTGAACAGCCGCTGAGCAAGGTACCCCACAGCTCGGTTCTGAGAGCAAATCAAATGTGAACAGAGGCTCTTCGGGAGGAATTCTGATTGTAGCAGAGAGACAGATGAGAAAACAAAGCAAACAAGCAAGCCAAAAAAAAACTCCAAAAAACACCCTCAGGTTGTCCTGACCTAGAAGCACAGACACATGATAGTCTCAGAGAATCTGGAATGCGGGTGGAACAGCGTGACTGCAGCTGGGCAGGCCTCCTTCAGTCCCTGGGGCTATCTGCCCACCTCTTCATCAGTATGTTCTGCTCAGGGGCGGCCATACCCATTTAAAACGAAAACAATCACCGGTACTCACTCTCCCAGACTTTTGAGTTTTTCATTGGTGTAAGTGAGATGGATTCATTTTTACAAAGATCCCATCGCCAGACGAGGGTTTGTCCCTGGAGGTTCCGCAGGTATAAAAAGATGTCTAGATTGACTTTCTTAAACCAGGAATTTTATTTGTGTTTTCTTCTGTCAGTCTTTGGTAACAGCTGGCAGGGGGAAGGAAGAGAGTGGGGGAACAGGTGCAGGGATTAAGAAGTAAAAATTGGTATAGGAAACAGAGAAGCCAAAGAACTTGTATGAACCACCCATGGACATGAACTAAGTGGGGCACTGCTGGAGGGAATGGGGGTACTGGGTGGAGGGGGGCAAAGGGAAAATTGGGACAACTGTAATAGCATAATCAATAAAAAAATATATATACACATAAAATAGATAAAAGTCCTGCCCATGGATCTGTGCATTTGTAAAATACATGGCTGTTCGACAGTTTCCTTTTAAATTTGTTTTAAGATCTGAATTGCTAGTGAGAACAATTGCTGAATAAAACCACTATTTAAGGGACCCTATTTAGACCGGCTCACCGAGCCGTGTTTCAGAAGGGCTGCAGGCACAGAGATGGTGGTTTCCCTAAATAGTAGAAAGATAATCAGAGCTGGGAGCGTTAGAGTCATGTGTGCCCAACCTTCTCCCGCAGCCCTGTGCTGCTCCGACTCTCTGAGGCAGGGTTCTGTCCTTTCCTCCTGTTTTATGGTGTGGGCGACTGGGAAAACGAAAGCACAGGCACTGAAGACGTGAGGACTGGTAAGCCCTGATGAAATACAACGAAGAAATACAACGAAAGTCCTTGATAGCAGACCTGACTTGCTGCCTTGCAAATACCCACGGACTTTTTCCTTGCAAACAGAACTTCTGTTTGTTAAGAAAGGCAATGTGCTCAGCAAATGATCCCTAGTTCCAGTCTCCCATGCAGCCACGGTTGGTCTGTGACGCAGATCTTAAAAACAGTGGTGACAACCCTAACATGATATGTAGTATGTGCCATTTTCTGTGATGCAAAGGCTTCCTCCATGCCAATATCAAGCCACCAATGATCAACGAGTGGAAGTTTGTACCTGTGACCATCTTCCCTCATTTCCCACGCCCCTCCCCGCTGTACCCCATCTCTGGGAACCACCAGACTGTTTTCTATTTCTATGAACTGGGGATTTTTGTTTTAGATTCCACATATAAGTGGAGTCATACAATATTTGTCTTTCTCTGACTTATTTCACTGAGCACAATGCCCTCAAGGTTCATTCACGTCACAAATGGCGGGATTTCCTTCTTTTTGTGGCTGAATAATATTCCACGGTATGTCTGCACCACCCTTCTTTGCCTGTTCGTCTACAGACAGACCTTAGCTGTTTCCGTGTCTTGGCTCTTGTGAACGACGCTGCAATGAACATGGGAGAGCAGGTATTTGTTCAAGATCCTTTTCTCCTTCTTTTTATTGTCATTCTAGTATAGTTGTCCCAGTTCTTCCCCCTTTGTCCTCCTCCACCCAGCTCCCCCCACCCGCTCCCACAGCCAATCCCCACTCCACCGTCCATGTCCACGGGTCACTATACAAGATCCCTTTTTTCATCTTCTTTGGATATTCACCCAACAGTGAGATTGCTGGGTCATACGGTAATTCTATTTTTAATTTTTGGAGGAGCCTCCACACTGTTTTCCACAGCAGCTGTACCAATTTACATTCCCACCAAAAATGTTTGGGGATACACTGTGCAGAGCGATGAGTACAGTTAACAACACTGTATTGTGTATTTGAAAGCCGCTAAGAAAGGAAGATCTTAAACATTTTCACCACATGAAAAAATGTGTAACTATGTAAAGTGACGTACATTAACTATCCAGTGTGGTGATCACTTTGCAATATATAAATCATCGGTTTTTTCTCCTAAATCTTGCCCTCCCTCTGCCTATCCCTATTCCCAAACAGGCATGTTGACTTTATGATCAGCTGCCTGCTGCTGTTTAATTCTGGAAGCAAGGATTGGCTGTAACTGGATGATGCTGTGTGCCCACTCTGAGAATGGCACAGACTGGAAACCTCAGAGGAGGAAGGGACAGGGTCTACATGCGAAGAGGCACAGAGAAGGCTTCTCATGTGGAGGAGGAAATGCAAATTGATTTGGGGCGGACAGCCAGCCAGACTCGGCAGTGGGTTTGCAGTGGCCTTTGCTGATTATGGGAGATAAGGTGGGGTACCCACCTCTTCGAAATCTGCAGGTTTCTCCAAGGCTCTTTGCCTCAGTCCAGGGCCCCGGGGAAAGGCACTGAGTCTGCCCTGTAGCCTCACGGTTGCCCCAGTGCTGGGTGCTGCTGGCTGGCATTGCTCCTGAATCCAGCCAGAGTCCATGTGCATTTTGTGGCTTATCTTCAGAAGGAGGGATCATAGAGAGACTGGCATTCTGGCAGCATAGAAATAGCCTGGGGCATGGAGCTTAAGCCATCTGGGTTCCAGTTCTGACTCATTAACTTAATGTATTCTTTCAACAAATATTTACTCAGCGCTAACTCTGCATTGGGGACTGTGCTGGATGTAAGGACACAGCGCTGAGCTGAACCACACAGGTGAGGCCATTGTTCTCAGGTAAGGCCTACAACGGGCGGCACAATAATAGCAGTAAGGACACTGTGCCAGGGACCGGTGTCAAGTACTTTCCAGGTAATCAGCCCTCACAGCAACCCCATGGGGAAGGCAGATGTCACCTGATGAGACAACTGCACTCAGAAAGTTTCCACAGTTTGCCCCCAGTCCAGTGATCACTAAACGCCTGAGCCAGGATGTCAAACCTGTGTCTGTTGACACCAAAGCCAGTACTGTTAACAAATCTCCGGGCCTCAGCTGTATGATCTCTGAAACAGGGACAACTAAGTAACTGTACCTTTTTAATGGGCTCATCGTTTGCATCAAACTAAAACAGTTTCGGTTCTTAGCTGGGAACACAGCCACCTGGAGCTGACAAGGTTTTCCCAGCCTCCCTCAAACTTAAGAGCAGCCGATGGCTAAGTTCTGATTAAGGAAAAGCGTTGCAGGCAACTACGGTCACGCCCTTCCTTTCACCCCCTTTCCCTACGGACCAAGTGCAGGTGGTGGGGGGCTAGTGTGGGCCACCAGGCTGAGAGCAGCACCGGAGGGATGGCCGGAGCCCCAGGACAGGAAAAGCCAGACCTCTGTCACTGTGGGGAGAGCTATGCCAGCCTTGGACTTGCTACGGGCAGACTGTCATAGGAGGAAAATTAACTTTATCCCTTTTAATCTATTATTTTAGATTTTTGATATATACAGCTGAACCTACAGCCTCACCAGAATATCATCTATGAAAAACAGAAGCAGAGCAGAAAGAACCTGTAACTAGGAATCAGGAAAGCTGGGCTGCTCATCCCAGCTTCGCCCCT
Organism: Trachops cirrhosus; assembly: GCA_028533065.1. NCBI lineage: Eukaryota > Metazoa > Chordata > Mammalia > Chiroptera > Phyllostomidae > Trachops > Trachops cirrhosus. Next base: position 8,429,163 of record CM052539.1, read on the forward strand.
AACTGACCGTGTGGCCTCAGGCAAGCCCCCTCCCTCGCTGCACCTCAGGTCTCTCCTTGCGAAGTGTAAGGCGTAGAATGAGAGGTGATGATGCCCGCTCCAGCCTGGGTCATCTGCAAATCAAGCGGTATTGCTTATGCCAGAGCATTATTTTTCCATGACTACAGAGTCCTGACTGCTTCAGGACCTGGGCTACGTACTGGGGTGTGCGGATGGACAAGAACATCTTTGACTTGGTTCACAAGAAGTTTATAATCTAGAGGTTGAAAGTCATGTAAGAAATCAGTTCCAGCCCAACGAGATTTGCTCTTTGACAGACGAATCTGAACATGCAACAGGGGCACAGAAAGAGCTCCGCAGATCTGCCTGGGATACCTGGGGGGACCCACAGACGTGGTGACATCCAAAGTAAAAGTTGCAGAATGAGCCCTGGCTGGTGTGGCTCAGTGGGTTGAGTGCGGGCTTGTGAACAAAGGGGTCACTGGTTCGATTCCCAGTCGGGGCACATGCCTGGGTTACAGGCCGGGTCCCCAGTGAGGGGTGCGTGAGAGGCAACCACACATTGATGTTTCTCTCCCTCTTTCTCTCTGCCTTCCCCTCTGTCTAGAAATAAATAATATCTTAAAAAAACGTTGCAGAATGAGCAGAAGTCTGGCCTGCAGCCCAGGTGGGGAGCAGGCTGGAAAAGGGGCACAGCAGGTGAGAAGAACAATGTAACAAAGGCACGGAGGACTGGAAGGACGTGATGGGTCTGAGAATACAGTTCAGGTGGCGGCAGCGCTGCCGTGGGGAGGGGCTGGTGGGATGCGAGGCTGCACAGGCGAGCAGAGAAGAGGCCAGCAAGAAACTTGACGAGGGGCTATGACCCTCACCTGGGGGTGATGGGGAGATGTTGAGAGTTTTAATTAGGGAGTGGCATAGTCATGTTTGCACAAAGGAAAAGTGATTGTGGCCAAAGGCGGTGGGAGAATTTAATGGGTATAAAAAACAGAGTGAGAGCACAGCTGAGAGGCGATTCTAGTAGCTTAGGAAGATGCTTTGTGCCTGACCAGTCCTAGGATAAGATGATGGAGTTGAGAGTATTCAGGGGATAGAGGTGACAGATCTCTCTCAATACCTGGGTGAGGGGTTAAGGAAAAGGCAATGTCTAATTTAGGCTTCTGGCCGAAGGGGACCGAATAGGTGATGGTGGCATTAAGTGAGACAGATGAGGTAGGAAGGCAAGCAGGCTCCTATGCTTGGGAGGAAGAGATGAATGGAGAGCAGACACACTGAGGGGAAGTGTTTGTGGGGCACCCACGTGGTCCTGTCCAGTGACAACAGTCATAACAACCAACCCTCACTAGGAATGCGAGACTGTTCTAAGTATCTCACCTGCTGGGTAAGGCCTTCGATCCTCACCACACCCAGACAGAGGTACAGTGACTCACCCCACTTACAGAAGAGAAGGAGACAGGCATGGAGAGTTAAGTAAGCAGCCCCAAATCACATATTTAATAAATGGCAGAGCTGGGACTTGAACCCTGGCAGCTGGACTCCAAAACAGTGCTTCTCACTGCTAGACATACAAACATGAGCTATAAGGAGATGGCGGATCCACAATTCTGACGTGGAAATCTGGGCTGCGAGGAGGCACCAGCCCCATCACAGCATGACAAACTCTGAGACCAACCAACGAGATCGTTCGAGGAAGGAAGCGAGAAGAGGGCTGTGTACATGACTGGGAAACATCGCTGCTTAAAAGATGGGCCAGGACACCTTCAAAAGGTCCCAAGTGTGTGGGGATGCACGTGGACGGCCCCACGCAGGTGATGCAGTTAACAGTGTGAGACGTTACTGAGCACCAATAAGCAACAGGTCTGGTGCCCTGCAGGTGTGTATTGGGGGCGGGCAGACCTACAAACACCCAGCAGGATGCATGTGAGGAGGAGGTGTCTATGGTGTGCTCCGGGAGCCCGGAGCATGGAGCCCCTAATCACTCTGGGAGTCGGTTCTGGGATGATTGTGCAGATGCAGGAGCACTTGAGTGGATTTAACAATATGAGATTTAATAAGAAGGTCCTTGAGCAGGAGATTATTTGATTGACAAGGAAATGAAAGGGCATCGCAGTCAGAAGGGAAATGTTACATCCTGGATCACGTTTGTTGGCCAGAACTAACCCAACAAACGACACTCAGTGTGGCGAGGAGCAGGCCGGAGTGGGCACTGCTGTGTTGCTGCCACAGCTCCAAAGTGCCACAAGGATACAGGCTGTTGTCATCGCATCCCTCTTCCAGCCTTAGCATTTTGTCCCGTTTGTCCCTCGTGGTCCCAAGAAGGCTGCTGCGCTTCCGCACTCCTCTGTTTCCATTGCAAAAACGAGAAGAACAGACCACAAGGCTGAAGGGGCGTGCCCAGTCTGTGCCCCTCAGAGCAGGCTCCCAAGCCCTTCCCAAGCAGGGCGGGCCCACGCAGCCACACTCCGCTGCAGGGAGTTACAGACAGGTGAGCATCAGCAGCTGGGCGCGCTGTTCTTCCTTCGTGAGCAGAAAGGGAGACTGGAGGTTGTCTAGGTGACAGGTGTCCAACACACTGCTGTGGACAGACTGTGGGTCTGGAAGGCAGGACAGATGAAAACCTCTGTGTCTTCATGTCGCCTTAGATGCAAATGGACGTCAAGTGAACCGCAGCCACGTCACACAATTATCATCGGCATCAGGTAGAAGGTGCAGCACTAAGCGCTTGGGACGGAAAGTAGAGAGCTCTGCCGATGTGTAAAGAAGCACTGCGGCGCCCTGTTAATCATTTTGAGGAGCAGGCTCAGGACAGGGGCCACCCTGCATTCAGGAAAACGCTCTCCGAGGCGCCGAGGAGACGCAGGCGAGGTGTGTTCACTGCAGCACTGACATTTTTAGCACGTGCATCTAATACTTCAGACTATCGAAGTTGTAGCAGCTTGGTTTTCCCAGCATTCACAGATAAGGTATGTATTGTCGGAACACATTGAAGCCAGATTAATCAAAGGAGTTACAATGCCCAGAGCCCGAGGCTGTTGTGCTGGGGGCCTGTCGCCCTGGGTGGCTAAGCAGCGATGGAGAGGAGGCAGACGCAGCTAATAATGCCCATATCTGATGGGGAGGACGTGGTCTGTGGGGCCCCCTCCTCCAACTGTCCCATCTTCTTTCTTCATTTCCTGAACAATCCTTCCAGGGGCAGAGAAGGGGCAAGCTGGCATTCTTGCCGCCGGCCAGCTGAGTGAAGCCAAGATGATTAATTTTCACTTGCAGAGGCCTGAATTATCTCTGCCTCTCCTCCCCACCCATGTTAGCTGTAGTCCCATAAGTTCTTTTCTTTTTCCTCCAGCTTCATTTCCACGTGGGTCCAGCTAGGAGTCTGGGCCAGCAAGTTGGGATCACTAAATACTGGCATCTTTGGGGTATTAGCATGTTTGTTTAAAGATGATATTCAATGAGTATTAATTCTGAACAGTAATAATAGGTAACAATTATCAAACACTTACTACGGACAGGATTTCAGTGTGCATGATTTTACAGATGATGACATTGAGGCACTGATGGCATGGTTAAGTGACCTGCCTAATGTCCCACAGCTAATAAACAGCGTGGTTTGGATCCCAGCCCAGCTTTTTCTGATTCCTGTATCCTTAACCACAGTGACCAGATCAAACACCTACCATGTGCCAGACACTGTGCTAGACATGAGGAAGACTGTTCCTGACCACTGGCTGATAGGCTTCTAAACAAGTAAGTGTTATAAATGCTCACTGAAATTTGAATGGGAAGGTGACACAGGAAAAGGGACAGTTCCGGTGGGGAGGACAGAAAAGGAGGTGACGCTTAAGTGGTGCATTCCTAGCCACTGAGTCAGGAGTCCTGGATGCCATCCCTTCCTTATTCTGAGCAGCCATCTGACCTTGGGCAAGGTGATCTGCTTCTCCGACCTCAGTTTCCCTATCTGTAAAATGGGAAGAACTGCCTGGACCATCTAGCGGAGTGGTGATGAGACTTTGTCACTTTGTATATGTCACCATTGAGTAAAGTCGGAAAGGTGTAATGCTGTGAACTTTCTCTAATTTTACAGAGTGGGAGGCTGGAGCAGGGAAAATTTACTTTCTAACTTCTTCTCTTTAACTTTCCAGCCCCATCCTCACTCTTTTTTCTGTTAGTGCATCTCATTCTGACAAGCAGCCTAGGACCTACACCCTTCCCTGGTACCTCTGAAGGAAGCTTAATATAGGTCATGGACTTAAAGTCTAAAAGCTAAAAGCATAAAATTTCTAGAAAAATTTTTTTCATCTTCATGACTTGATAGAGGCAAAGATTTCTCTGTGAAGACATCAAAAATTCACTTGCCATAAGAGTTAAAATATTGAAAAATCATATTTCGTACCCTTCAAAAGATACTTAAAAATCAAAATATAAGTCACTAAATGAAATAAATTAACTGTAAATATATCAAACACAAGGTTTATATCCAATGATTGAAAGAACTTCTATAACTCAATGATAACACACACACATACACACAACACGACTAAATAGGTGGGCAAAGTCTTCAAATACTTCCTGAAAGAAGATATAGGAAGGGGAAATAAGCACACATAAAAGAAAATCCAAACTGAAACCACAAGAAGCCGCTGTGCAGTAATGAGAATGGCTAACATTGAGAAAATAACAAAAGAAGGAGAGAAAGGCGGGAAAGAGAAAAGAAGCCTGAAAGCACCGGACACCGGGGAGGACGGGCGAGAGAGCTCCCGCCAATCTCGGTGTGAAATGACAGACATTCCTCTACCCTGGCCCCGCCATCAGCAAACCAAGAGGGGCAGACCAGGCGATCCGCCCTCACCTCCCTATGCCCTCAACCTAACCAGCACCATCCTCGAGGGTCTTCTTTAACATAGCCCTGCTTCCTATGTACCCCACCCTCCTTCCTCAGGGTGAAGCCACCCCTCTGTCAGACTCCTCACTTTTCCACTTTAGGGCTTCTTCTTTAAAATGAAACGCTCGCCCCTGGTGACTTGGCTATGTCCTTGACACATGTTCTTTCTGGGTGCAGTGCCCTTCCCTTCCTTTCCCGCCCCCTCTGCCTGATTGTTAAGCATAGGCACTGCTACAAACGAAACTATATAAACTGCCTGATAAATTATATTTAAAACAAAGATGACAAGTATTCAAAACTCATTGCTTCCTAATTCTTTTATTACGTCTTACTATTATCTCTGCTGTTGAGGTTATTTACGTTCATTGTGTCAACACAGTGAAAGAGCTGTAACATGGTGTGCTGCTCCCATCGGCGCTGGGTGACATCAAGCTGGCAGCTTGAGGGAGGCCACGGGGGAGGATCCACGCCATGGAAGTGTCAGGTGCTGCAGAGCAGCGCTAGCTAGCTAGCTTGGTTCCTCCCTCCCTCCTTTCCCTCCTTCCTTCCCTCCCTCCCTCCTTCCTTCCTTCCTCCCTCCCTCCCTCCTTTTCTTCCTTCCTTCCTTCCTTCCTTTTGGAAAGCTGGTAGCTAAACATTTACTAGCACATCATTGAACAGAGAGGTTAAGAAACTTACCCATGGCCACCTCCTCAGCATGAAGACAGTGATTCAGACTCTGGCCATGACCTCCAGAGCCCACACTGTTATCCACCTTCCCAGAGAAACAGCATCATTCACAAACACCCCGGTTCATTCTGCACAGGCCCACCTAACTGTTATGCTTCTCTAAACCTCTGATTTCTCACCTCACTCCCCTCAACTCATGGAAGTACTGCCTTCTTCCTGGTACCCTGCATGCTCTGAGCCATCTCGGGTCCCTGTGGACTCCACGCTCTGTCAGGGGAGAGACTGTGGGTTTTCTTATTTATCATTGTGCTCCAGCTTTCTAGGACAATGCCTGGCACGATACTCAATAATCTTTTGCACAGGGATTAAAACCATTAATTATGTGCATGTATTATTCTCCCCACCAAAGTGCATGCTCTTTGAGAACTGGATCTATGATTCATCTCTAAGACCAATACCCCAGTGCCAGGCACAGAGCCACATATAGATTAAATACTCAGTCACTATTTGTTTTAGAGAACAACAGTTACCAGAATTTCGTGATCAGCTTTCTTCTTACGGGTAAGCTGTATGAAGGTAGGTTTTGATGAAGGAGGCAGAAGACAAGGTCTGAGAGCATACAGAGGCCCTGGTCATGGTACAGACGTGGTAGCCTGAGACACAGAGAAGGTACACTACGAGGCTGTGAGTGGGACTTAGGGAGAAAAGTACGCTGGAAGGGACTGGCTGTGGTCAGCCCTCTAACTTCTGGTTTTGTTGAGATTCAGTCCTGCAGTGAGCAAAGAGTAAAGATGTCTCTCTCTGTGTTTCTCTTAAAAATAGAAGTGTTAGTGATTGTAACAATAACCCCAAATAGGGTCTAGAGAGACCTGGATTTGAACCCTGGATGAGTTAGATTGCCTTAATGGCCCCATTTTTTTTTACCCCTTCTTGTATCCACACCCTTTGTCATGAAACTTTGCATCCCCTTCCTATCATGATTCTGGGCTCAACTCTTTGACCTCACTTGGGCCAAGAGAAGCAACCACGCCCCAGTTCCAAGGCTTGCTTTAGCCAACGGACTGAGACAGAAGTGACCATGTGTCATTTGTCTCTTACCTACACCATAGCCATGAAGAGCGACCTTCATAGGAGAGTCTGCTGATCCAGGAAGAGAATTAGAGACACATGGAACAAACTTACCCAGAGCAGAGGCCAGCCAAGACTGGCCAATCAATCTGCAGATTTATTTTAAATCACAAATGATTAATGCCACAGTTGCTGAGTTGTGGAGAGGGTTGTTATATAGCAATAGCTAACTAACTCACTGGGTTTTCCATATACTCATTGCTGACCTTAGGCAAAGCATTTGACCCACCTGTCTTAGCTCGGGCTGCCATAACAGAATACCACAGACTGAGTGGCTAAAACAACAGCGATTTACTTCTCATAGTTCTGGAGGCTGGGAAGTCCAAGATCAAGGGGCTAGATTCTGGCGAGAGCTCTCTTCTCTATTCGTGTGTTGCAGATAGCTGCCTTCCCCCTGAGTGCTCATGTGGACTTTTCTCAGTGTGTGCGGAAGGTGAGGGGTAAGGGTGGGCGGGAGGACGCTGTAGTGAGTGAGCTGTCAGGTGTCTCTTCTTATAACGACATGGATCCTGTCAGATCAGGGACTCCCTTATAACCTCTTCAACCTCAAGTACTTCTTTAGAGGCCCTGTTGTCTAATACTGCCTCACTGCGGGGTTAGAACTTCAACAGATTTGAGAGAGGCACAAACATTCAGTGTATTCAGCCTCTCTCAGGCTTCCTTTCCTCCCCTGAGAAATAAGGCTGGCTGGTACATAGTACACATTCAATAAATATCTGTGGAGCCAAGGAGACTGACTGGATTATACACTTTCTAAGAGTCTTTCTAAGATGGCATCCTTTACTTTTTTCTTTATTTTCCTATTTTGCCACAACATCATCCAGAGTTGATGTGAGAGGAACAATGTCCCCCTCTATTAATATTAAACTGTCAGTAAGTAAGGAGGGGTACAGAGACACCCAACATTTAAATGCACACAAGTCCCTGTCATCTTATTGAGCAAATCAACCAGCTATTTCACTTAATGTGGTTTCTCTAGATTCTGCATCGGCTTTCGGCATAGAGTAGGCACCTCGATGTATTTATAGAACACAAAAGAAAACGACTGAGGTAATGAGTCAAATAAGGACTCATGCCTGACGATGGCTGTCCTCAAAGGGTTCAGGGAAATGAGGCAAAATAAAGTGAGTCACTGGAGAGACAGGGTCCTCGGCTGGACTAACAGGAATTGCAAAGACGGAGGCAGAGAAGGGGCTAAGCTGTCCCGATGGTTCCGGTCCCCCTGGGACAGCCTGCAACTCCAGACTCTTTCCTCTGCCTCCCTTCTTAATGCCCCCACCCCATGTCCCACGGGCCTGTCAGCTGCAACGTGTTCCGAACCACACTCATTTTCCAGCTTCCTTCTCTAAGCCTAATTGTGCTCGTCTTCAGTATCTGCCTCGTTGTCCAAGTGAGAGATCTGAGTCATCTGCTCCTCCACAGCTCCCCCTCTGAAGTGGAGAAATCCGACTTGACCTTCATCACAACCACAGAGCGACCATTTGCTGGGGACTCACTGTGGGCCAGGCATGGCTCTAGATGGCTAGATCTCATCCAACCCCCACCCAAGGAAGTGGGTGAGGTCTTTTCATGACAGTGAATAAACATGCGCTGAGACAGGGTGACTTTCCCAAGGTCGCAGAGCTGAACAAGCGAATTTGCACCTTCCCTCCCCGAGCTGTCATATATTATCTCCGGTTCAGATGTCTCCTTGTCTTCCTTCCCCATTGTCTCCAGACTGGAACTGGGCGCCCACCTCTGCTCCCAGACAACTCGAGCGGCTCTCTACAACAGCTCTTGCCATAGGAGATGGTAATTATTCGTCTGCTCCCATATGACCTGCTGGGAAGTTTCATATTTTTCCCCATTCTCAGCTCAGTGTCAGCTCTACATAACACCTGTTCTACAAATACTTTTAGAAACTAATTAAATTCTTGCATTTCTCATGATCAAACATGTTATCTTTTACAGAATAGAAGGTTACATCTCACATTAATTGTGAAGGAGAAGAAAATCCCCTCTATCAGCCCATTCTTTTCCATAAGAACAAACCTAGTTAGCCTCCTCCGCCCAAATGCCCAGGGTTCTCTTCCAGCATTCCTGCTACAAGACCAGAGCAGCAACAGCACCTCCACACCCCACTGGTTGAAGGGGAGGGAACACCCAGGAGCTTGCTGCCCATGAAGGGATCGGCCCGCCAGGAAGTGCTCAGTGAGTCCACTGAACAAGGGCAGAGAAGTTGGACACATCCTTCCTTCTAGAAGACTGACACAGCTTCGCCCCATTTTTTACTGCATTTTCTAAACCTGTGGCCACAGGATGTACTCTTAAAATACAAACAAGCAAACAAACTACAACAAAAACAAAGAGAGCAGTAATCTCTGATGCCCTTACTGCAAAATGTGGTTCTTGCTACACACTGTACTTGCACGCGTTTTGATGGTAGAGCTCAACGTGTTTTTAGCCATTCCATTCTCTGTCTTCCAGAATTCATGCCTGGGCACCAAGCAGACGCAGGAAAAGACTTCTAAAAAGTGCCTGTTGTTCCAAAGAGGAAAAATTAAGCAGAATGAGCCTAATTTCCTGAACTGGGGAGGAGATGCAGCCATCCTGGCTGCCAACCCATTCGAGTATTCAAGTGATCCCTAAATTTACTTGGCAATAAGCAAACCAGCAATTACCCAAGACAAGAAGCAAAGTGGTTTTCATTCTTGCCTGCTTTTTTAGCCTACACTCGAGAGATGGCTGAAAGATTTTTATCTTGCTCTCAAAATAGCCAATTTTGGCCCAGCAGAAGAAAAAAGTATTGCTGTGTTCTGTCCTGCACTGAGAATATTTCTAGGATTTTTCAACAAATGGGTCACTGGCCAGGGGCCCTGACACACTGTAGTGACAGATGCTGGCATGGGTTGGTGAGGGCCAGAGTTTGGGGAAAAATGGGTGTTTCTGAAATTAAACAGAGCTTACTCTGATTGCTTTTCAAACTCATCTCTGTTCTCACCCCTACATATTAGACTTTTAGGAATGCGAGTGCAATGGTTTTTGACACCAACAACCAGGAGACCAGACAAGCTCCACAGGCTAAGCTCACAGTCCTCCACAAGGCTGCCCTCACCTCAGACAATGCACGCAACTTTGGAGTTCCCAGGCCACCCCTACTGCTGACCAGCTGTCTGCAAACTCATGGGTTGCCACTACATCCTCAGGTTTGATAATTCACCAGAATGACTAACAGAACTCAGGAAAATGCTACACTTATAATTACAGTGTTATGATAGCAAGAAGATACAAAAGGAGAGAAGCATCAAGTTGGGTCTGGGTTCCAGATGTGAAACTCTGGTCATCCCCAAGGACCCTCCTGGGACACTGGAGTCCTGCTGGCCAAGGGAGCTCACCAGAGCTTTTTCTTGTGGTTTCATTATGTGGGCATGATTGATGGAACCATTGGCTAAGCAGGTGAACTCAATTTCCAGCTGCTCTGTCCTGGATGTTGGGCAAATAGCACAGGGTACAAAAGGCACAAAGCCCCAACTCTCTAAGCACAATGGCTGGTCTTTCTGGCCAGGGCCTGTGCTGAGTCATTGCATTAGCATAAACTATGGAGAGGCTGAAAGGGTCAGCTCAGTTCCCCAACCCACCAGGATGCTCGTGACCCAGTTAGGCCAGTTTTCCAACCCGCTGGACTGCCCATGACTCAGTTATCATGACTCACTTGATAGCCCCAGGCTTAATCGAAACTCTCTCCCACCATGCACAATAGATGTCTGGCGCCAGCCACAATGGCCAGTGGTCAGACTGACCCTACTGTACCTGGCAACGGCCCAGCCCTTTACCTAACCCACTGCCCTGGCTCTCATCCTGAAACCATGAAGCACCCGCCCAGAAGAGCAAGAAACTAAGCCCAGCCCTCTCTCCCAACAAACCCTGCACTTTTTCTTTAAAAAAAAAAAAAACCCACTCTTGTCTTCCCCTGGGGCTGCAGTTGGTCCCAACTCAGCCTGCCTGTACTTGAAGCATCAAATAAAGGCACTTGGATCAGATCACCCAGTTCCTCCTGCCTCTATTTCTCGCATATTTCTAACAGGGGCCACCCTGAATCACTGTATTAGCCTAAACTATCAGGTGTGGTCCCAGGGGCCCACCATGACTATCAAAAACCCTCTTAGTATAAGACTCAATTTCCTAATCTTAAAGTAAGAAGGCTGGATGAGATGATGTCTAAGGTTTCTTGCTAGGCTAATAATCCATGGTTGCAGTACCTTACAACCTTCTCAACTGGTAGGGAAAAGATGACTCATCGATATTTCACATCGGGATACCATTTCCTTGTTTACTTTTCTCTCCTCTCCCAGAATAAGAGAGTGGCTGGCTGGTACCTTATCAGCTGCCCCTCACATACATGCATGAGAGGATGCCAAGAATTTTCCAACTTAGTTCTGGGGAAATGAAAAAAAAACAGAAGATAAAAAATATATATAATTGTAAAGTCTGTGACATAGAAGGCTGGGTAACGGACCAGCCAAGAAGGCATGACTGAAAGAATTTTAGTCTTCTTGATACATATTAATTTTGCATTTAGAACTATGTTACAAAATATAGGAAACTATTTATAAGCAAAGGGCACTGATTCCAAAATGTGGGCATTTTCAGATTGTTATACAAATGTGTTTTGTACTTAAAATATAAAGTAAATAAAAGGCATATGATAATGTCACTGATAGTCCCCAAAGCAAAAGCAAGAAATGGCCCTTTTTTTGGACTCTTAAAGCCTCTTGTTCTTTACCTTTGCAATTGATCTTGGCAATGAAACCGTTCACTTGCTAGTGTCTCACCCTCTGAACCAGTAGTCCACAAACTTTTTTGATCACACATCTCCAAAGTGGGTAAAAATGTGAGGACACCTCCAAACTCTGCATTGATAACTTTTTAAATTACACTGTGAATTGTTTTATTAAAATATATGTATTCTACACAAAACAGTAGAAAGAATGTGGAGATGAATTAAAGATAAATTTAAATATGATAATATGATAAATTTGTTCTACATGATAACACAACAAAAATCTGGTTTCCTTCACTAAACATCTCAATATTAATACTATTTTCATGAAGAAAAGATAACTAAATATACTTTATTACTCTTAGAAATCATAATTAATCATAATGCGATACAACAACTTAAAGATCTGGCTAAAAATCCAGGTTATTTTGATACTTGGTTTTAATGGTTATAACTGAAAATTATTAAACTAAATGGTATAAAGTCCAAATTAAAAATTGTATCATTGGCTGTGATGATTAAATCACAATAAAGGTTTGAGTTCATATTTGGTTAGTATATTTTTATATTTGCTGAGACCCATTACTTTTCTGGCAAACAAAATGGGAGGTGCTGCAGTGTGTTATATACAAATTATGTAACATGCAAAATACATAAATTATATATATGATGTTACATATGTACACTATATATCTAATGTATGTGTAGATAACATTATAATAACACATGTATTATCTACATAGTATTTTTAAAGATTTTGTTTATTTTTAGAGAGAGAGGAAGGCAGGAAGAAAGAGAGGGAGAGAAACATCGATGTGTGAGAGACACATCAATCAGTTGCCTCTCACACCCCTACCTAGGGACCTGGCCTGCCACCTGGGCATGCGCCCGACTGGAAATCAACCTGGCAACCTTTCAGTTCACAGGCCAGCACTCAGTCCACTGAGCCACACCAACCAGGGCAACATACTATTTTTAATAAACTTAGTATCTTTGAACAATGTTAGGTTCACAGCAAACCTGAGTGAACAACTGAGTGGAAAATAGAGTCCTCATGTAAGTCTCGTCCCTCACACAGGCGCGGGCACGGGCATGGGCACAGACACGGTATCGACACTCCACCCCGCACGGGCACGTCTGTCGCCATCCATGAACCTGCACTGATGCGGCATCGCCCAGAGCCCATGGTTTCTCACAAGTGAGTAATGACATGTATGCACCAATACAGTACCACACAGAATAGTCTCAGAGCTCCAACAGTGCTCTGTGAGCCCATTCATCCCTCTCCCCTGCCAACTCCTGGCAACCACCCATCTGTTTACTGTCTCCATAGCTTTGACTTTTCCATAATGTCATATAGCTGGAGTCATACAGTATGTAGCCTTTTCAGATTGATTTCTTTCACTTAGTAACATACACTTAAGGTTCTTCCATGTCTTTTCATAGCTTCATAGCTCATGTCTTTTTAGCACAGAATAATATCTCATTGTATATACGTGCCATAGTTTGTTTATCCATTTGCTTACTAAAGGACATTTTGGTTGCATCTGAGTTTTGGCAGTTATGAATAAAGCTTCTGATATCAAAAATGAAACAAGGGACAAGAATAATAGAAGACTACTACAAGCAATAGCAAATTTGTTAGTCCTCAAATTTCATAACAGGTAAAATGGATCAATTCCTTAAAAGACACAAACTACCAAAACTCTCACAAGGAGAAATAGTTAAATAGAAGACTTATATCAATTTAAGAAATTGAACCTGTAAAAGGGTGCAGTCAGGGTCCTCCCTCAAAAGAGGGATTTGTAACGAGGTCTAGAACTCAGGGTGTCCAGGAATTATAAAATATAGGCTATCCTCACCCCCACAAGTCTGAACTAGGGGATGGGACATGTAGATCAGGGCCATTGAGAGTTATTTCGCATATCAACTGTTGGTCAGCTTCATATTTGATATGCAAAATAGTTATTTTACATATCTATAACTGCTAGCTAACTTCATAGATATGTAAAGTAGATGTGGCCATGCTTTGAGCCAGAGGGATGGCAGTGACTTCTACCCCTGAGTAACTGGGAAGCAGCTCCCCCTGGTAACAGCGCCTGCATGAAAACTTGGAGATGGTTAGCTCCACACCATGGAGCCATGCCTGCCCAGACTTACTATGGCAGCCCAGAAAAGCTGGAAAAATATGGAAATGCTGGCAGGTGTAATCGATTGTGGGAGGGGTCGAAAATGGGGATGCAGAGGAAGATTCGCACCAGGATTTAAAACCAGGCACAGCAGCCATGTGGGGGGAACCACACAGTTTTGGGGTTCCTTTAACCATATGGTCTAGGAAGCAGGAAAGCAAGATGTAGCAGCCATGCAGAGCTCTCCCTTAGTGGTTTTGGAAGAATGCAGGAGAGACAATGCAGGACGAGGGACGGGGACAATGCAAGACTTTGCAGGAAGGAAAGAGGTGAAAGGACTCTTGTTGGTGGGCCTTGAGAAGGTGCCATGTGAATTTGGATTAAGGACTGGAGATCCTGGCAACACAGCTGATGGTGCTGGACCTCAGGAAGCCTGCCAATTGAGCATGGATGACTGAGAGGAACCAGGAGAAGTGAGCTACAGATTTCTATTTTTTTTTTTCTCCTGAGATAGGGTACCCAAGACTGGCCTGACAAGGCAAAGGGGGAAGGAAGGATTGTGTGTGTTTGTGGGTGTTTTAAGGGACTTGGGGATTTTAACAGACATTATGTCATTACTGTAAGTCTGTATAACTTTTGACTAAATAGTTCCTTTCCTTTTCACCAAACTCTGGCATTGAGAGCCATAAGTCGAATACCCTGGTGGCAGATAAAGAATCCCCTGACGGAGGGACCCCAGGTGGGAGGGGACATGTTTTGGTAATAGTATCTTGACCCTCCCCCCAGGTCTGTTCTATAACAAATGGACAATTAATAATCCTCCAAAATAATATAAGAGTACCAGACATTTTCAATGGTAAATTCTACCAACTATGTAGGAAAGAAATAATACTAATTCTTCACAATCTCTTCCAGAAAATAGAAGCAGAGGGAATACTTTCTAACTCATTCTATGAAACTAGCATTACTCTAATACTAAAACCAGACAAAGATTAAATAAAACTACAGAACATCACTCATAAACATACATTTTTTAAAAAAATCCTCAATAAAATATTAGAAAATTGAATTCAACAATTTATAGAAAGAATGACACAACAGGACCAATTGGCTGGTTCAATATTTGAAAATTAATCAATGTAATCCACCCTATCAATCAGAAGAGGCACACTAGGCTAAAGAAGAAAAATCATATAACTCTATCAGATATAGTAAACTGATTTTTGACAAAGAGGCAAAGACATTTCAAGTGAGGAAGGATGATCTCTTCAACAAATGCTGCTGGTATAACTGGACTTCCATATGCAAGCCAATGCACCCAGAAACAGATTTTAACCTTAAAAAAGGTTATCTCAAAATTGATCATAGACCTAAATATGAAATGCAAAACTATCTGGAATATAGGAGAGAATCAACGTGCTCTTGAGTTTGGTGATGCATTTTTACAGACATCAGAAGAACAGTCCATGAAGGAAAACACTGATAAGCTGGACTGTGCTACAATTAAAAGCTCCTGCTCTGTGAAAGACAGTATTGATAGAACATAAAGTCAATCCAAAGAATGGAAGAGCATTTTTGCCATCTGATGAAGGAGTCACATACAAAATATTTAAAGAACACTTAAAACTCAACAATAAGAAAATAAACAATCCAATTTTAAAATGGGAAAAGGATCTGAACACCTCACCCAAAAAACATGTAGAGGTGGTAAACCAACATGGAAGAAGATGCTCAATATCGTCTGTCATGAGGAAAATGCAAATGAAAACAACGATGAAATGCCACTACATGTAGAAAGGCTAAAATCCCCAAACCGACAATGTCAATTGTTGTGAAGGACACGGAGTTCCTCATTCTGTCAGGTGAGATAAACTAGAAGCAAAGACACGTTAGTTGTGACAAGAATTCTTGTACCTACATCTTAGTTTCTATTACGTTTCCTAATAAAAGGAACCACAACTCCTTGGAGAAAGGGCTGATTCCAGGACTGCACAGTGAGTTTACAAGATGAGCCTGGAGTTCTTCCTGTAGTTCCAGAAAATGAGAAAGTGTGTTTTGTTTTTGTTTTTGTTTTTTTTAGAATACAATGATGGAGATCTGCCAAAGGGACACAGGGACCAATTAAAAGAGCTCCCAAAGGAAAAGCTGAAACAATTCGTGCAAAATATTGCATTGTAACTTGAATTAGAAAGTAAAAATGTAAGAATCCATACTGATGTAAATAAATTATTGAATAAACAACTACAGAAGAGACGAATCTCCTGTGCAGAAAACTCCAAATAATTTATGCAGATAACCCACTGTCAAGCAGTTGGAGCCTGTCTCCTCACATCTTCAGTGTGGACTGTACACAGTAATTTCCTTCTGAGAACAGAGGGGGAGAAACACAGGAGAGACCTGGTAAACACTGCCTGGACCAGGGGATCGAGGATAACATCGACAGTGAGAATGCATGATGACAGCCCACGCCCTTGATGGGATGTGATGAGAGTGATGCGTTACCACTTCGGTCTTCCTTCCGAGAACATAGACTCCCAGTAGAAACATGAGGACAATATCCGAAAATCCCAACTGAAGGATGGTCTACCTGACCAGCAGCGCTCTCCAAAACTGTCACCAAAAACAAGGCATCTGAGGAACTTCACAGCCAAGAGCTGTCTAGGGGAATGCGACCACTAAGTAGTATAATGCGGTGTCCTGGATGGATGCTGGACCAGAGAGGCACATTAGGAGAAAACTAAAGAAATCTGAGGGAAGTAATGACTTTAGTTAATAATAACAAATTGTTATTGGTTCATTAATTGTGCCAAATGGACCATGGTAATGTAAGATGTTAACGATAGTGGAGATTGGATGAGTGGGTGCATCGGAACCCTATGTATTACTTTCTTAATTTGCCTGTAAATACAAAACAATTCTAATATTAAAAATTTGTTTAATATTTTGATTGATATTGATAAATTACTCCTTTAAAATGCATCAATATATACTGCCATCAACTATGTATGAGTTTTTCTGTTTCTCTGTACCCTTGACAAAAGTGAATGTTATCAATCCTTTTACTGTTTGTAAATTTGAAAGGTGACAAATGATATCTCATTGTTTAAATTTGCATTTTTAAGTTACAAATGAGATTTAGCATTCCCCTCCTTAGCCATTTATATTTCTTTTTCATACCTGTATGTTGCTCATTTTTCAAACTGGTTATTGGTCTTTTTCCTGTGTACAGCTTTTGTTATAGTAAAAGAAATTAACCCTTTCCACTCATAGGTTTGAAAATATTTTTACAAACTGCTTTCTTTTGACAAGTTCTATGATTTTTTTTTACTATGCAGAAAATCTAAACACATTTTGTAATCAAATTTCTAATTTTGGAGCTTCATCACATTTCTATTTTATTCCCAAATCAGGTCCCCCAGTGGCTTGATTACTGTAACTGGACTCCTTCAAGTTAGCCCCTAATTACTTTAGGTGTTCTTGAAAGGATGTCTCACATAGGTTCCCAGTTCCCTGCCAAGTCAAATTCCTTCTGGAATGTGCTCTTGTTCTTCTGCCACACTATTTGCTTTCTAAAATCCAGCTGTGAAGACAGATGTCAATTCTGGAGACATCACTGCTCACACCAAGAGTGCTGTCCTTACATTGTTTCAGGTTCCAGTCCCTGGGATGTCAGAACAGGATGCTTTAATACAAGGGGAGAGATGTCTTCTTTTTTGGAGTACCATATTTTGCCTTGTATAACGCGCTCCTGTATATAATGCACACCCATGTTTTTGGCCCAAACTTTCAGGGAAAAAAATCTTTTATTTTAATTTTTTTAATTCAATTATTTATTTATATTTAGGAACAAAACCAATTATCGTATTCCAGAGTCTTCATTTGCATACAGATATCATTATTGCTTTCTAGAGTTACCCTTTTAATGCAGAAGCATAAATAAAAGAATTAAAAACCTTTATATAGATATGGAATTAGTACTACCCATGTATAATGTGCATCCTTGTTTTTCCCTCAAAAAATTTAGGCAATAAAGTGCACATTATACATGGCAAAATATGGTATCTTTCTTATTTAGTTCCTGTACATGTCTGACCACTCACCAGTTATTCTGAATATCCTTTGCTGGCTTCTCCCAACCTCCTGATGATGAAATGCTACATTAATTCTCCGGGACTCGGTCCTCGACCTCTTTTCTAACAGCGATCATCATTTCCTGGGTCATCTCAGTTCATAGCATGACTACAGCTGGTGCTTCCCAGCTATCACGTTCCAGCTCCATAATTCCATCCCACACTTCTTTCCTTTCCAAGCTCACAGATCCAAGTGCATTCGGCCTTTCCACTTGCTTATTTAACATGCATCTCATGGTTCACATGCCCCAAATGGAACTCCTGAGATTCACGGAGGGACCGGTAACTCCATTATCTCAGCTCCTCAAAACGAAAACATTGGAGTCATTTCTTCCACTTCATCCCCTACCCCATATCCAATCTGTCTGGAAATTCAGTTAGCTCTAACTCCAAAATATATCCATAACTCAAACACTTTCCAACACTCCTACTGGAATGACTCTGGCTCAAGGCACCGTCCCCTCTGTCCCGGAATACTGCTTTAGCCTTCTAACTGGTCCCCGCACTTCCTGTTGTCTAACTCCCTGGCTCTCTCCCTGAGCTCGGCCCACAGGAGGCTCTGTGCCACTCCTCGAAAACACGAAGCATGCCTCCACACAGGGCCCAGATGCCGGCTCTCTCCTCCACCAGAATGCTCTTCCTCCGGAGAGTCACATGGCTTACTGTCGCTTGGTCCAGCTCTCTGCTCCTGTGACGCTTCCCTGCAGAGGTCTTCTGCAAACATCCTAAAGTAACAAGTCCACCTGCACTCTCTGTCATCCTGTCACCTGCTTATTTCCCATCATTGTACTTCCTGCCAAATGACACACTCTGGTTGTTTGTTTATTGTGTAACTCCCCAAACTAGAATGTAAGCTCTAGGTGGAACAGATATTTTACTCTATTCTTGACTGTTCCCTAGTAAAAAGAACAATGCCTAGTACTTAGGACATACTCCACACACATTTGTAGAATAAGTGAATATATGCATTATGTGTCTGGCAACCAAACTAGAAGTAGACACCACACTCTAGATCTGATCTCATTTCCTGCCCATTTTCCTTCTAAGCTGTAACCATAATTGTGTCCCTTGGTATCTCAGTGGCCAGCACATTGCAGACACTTAATGCTTACTTAATGACTAGAAGTGAATGACAAGGGCCTCGATAAACTGGGGAGGGGCCCAGAAAGAGAGCAGAGCAGAGTGTTTGGGAGCAAGTTCAGAGTATGACACTGGGGAGAATAAACCAAGACAACAAATCAAGATGGCTAATGAGGGTGCCGTGCCAGATCCAGTGTCAAGGTCAATGCAGACAAATGACCACGACAGCCGTCTTTCTGCGCCCCTTGTCCTCCCATAGGAGCTCAGTTTCCTTCTATTCATTTTCATTGTCAAGCCACTCTTGGAAAAGGCAGTAGGTTCATGCAGTGAAAAGAAGTCACAGACCCAGACATCAGAGAGAGTTGGGTTAGAATTCTGCTGCTGAGACTCAGGGCTGAATAAACCTGAACACGTTATTTAATCTTTGGGCACGTCACTTTTCTCATCTCATAAAAGGCTAGCAACGAGTGCCTCCCTGGATTGGCATGAGAATTAAGTGAGAAAAAGTAGAAGAGAAGCTCAGTACCCCCACACCCAGCACAGAGCAGGAGCTCAGCGTAAACTGAACCTATCCAGTTGGCAGGGGTTGGTAGATTTTGTATGGGACCTCGCATCTTTCTTGCTTTATTTACAGCCTCAGTGATGGCATCTGTCTTGTCTGTTTGTCTCTCTTTTAGACTTTCCCCCAACCCTTCTTTCCTTGAATGTTTTCTTGTCTTATTCTCTAGAACCATGACATTTTTATGCCCATCAGAATCCTCTTTTTATGCACAGATGGTGAATGCTGAGTTTTAGAACAAACAGAAACAAAAGAGAAGATGGTTGGATATTTTTATCTAAAGAAGTGGGAACACGCACACACATTCACTCAGGGTCCATGGAGATTGCAAGGAGTGAAAATGAAAAGGAAGTGATTTCCATAGGCCTGTCCCAGCTCTGGCTGCTATGGGGGCAGAGATGCCTGGAGAGCCCCGGGATGACCCCTAAATGCATCCCTCCCATTGTGGCATCAGCAGCTGTGGAAGCAGCGAGGGCAGGTGTGCATCCAGAAGATCATGGGGCATGTGGGTAAGAATAGACTGGGGCACCATCAGGAGCTCTGGCTTCTGACCCCTGGGCAGAAAAAAAGAGGCTCAAGAATCAGAACTGGCCCTGGCTGGTGTGGCTCAGTGGGTTGAGTGCTGGCCTGTGAACCAAAAGGTGACCAGTTTGAGTCCCGGTCAGGGCACATGCCTGGGTTGCGGACCAGGTCCCTGGTTGGGGGCATGTGAGAGGCAACATCTCTCATACACTGATGTTTCTCTTCCTCTCTTCCTCCCTCCCTTCCCCTCTTTCTAAAAATAAATAAACAAAATCTTAAAAAAAAAGAATTAGAACTGAACTTGAATTCTGAGAGGAGAAATGGTCTCCAGGACCAGTGAAAGTTATCCTGGGTGACACACTTCAAAACATTAGAGAAAGTGAAAGCCGCATCCAGGATGTCCCTGGGCAGCTACTGTAACTGTCTTGGCCTCCTCTTTGAGCTCCATCCGCTGCAGAACACTCCTCACCATGATTAACACAGAATTTTTCTTCCCCACATGGTGTCCTCAAAAAGCACATGTTTTAGGGTCATAAAACTCTGTCTGAATTCCATTTCTGCCAGTTACTAGCAGTTGGCTTTAGAAAAGTCTCAGATTTCTATCTATAAATTGGGGCTAATAGTACTTGTCTCTCTGAGTCATTTAAAGAGTTCAATGAGAGAGCATTTGTGTCACGGGACTGTGCAGCTGTCAATCATTTCTCCCGTACAGAGGATATTTCCAAGTGGCAGAGCCCCTTTCTCATCGCCAGGTCTCTGGAGAATTTCTGAAGTAGGGAATATGAGTGTTAACCAAAAGGAGTGTGATTCACATTCTTATCACTGATACTTCCCTGTCCCTGGCCTCGTTATTTCTCCCATTTCTGTGTGTCTCTGAGATCTCCCCTCACTTACCCTTCTCTTCAGAGGGACAGTGTGGTCAGCCATGTGCCACTCTACTCAGCTGGTCCCCCCAAAATGGGTCTCTTTAATACTCTTGTATTCCTCACCCCTGCTTTCCAATGGGGGGTGGTCCAGATACTCTGTCCCTGTAAGTAAAGGCAGCAGAGTACACAGTAATGCATACTTCTCTGCTGTAACCCTGGCCCTCCCACAACCCATTCTCCCTCTGGCCAGAAGAGTGCTCCTTTTAAAATGCATAAGGATCTTACTCCTCCACTAAAACCCTCCTTGCCCTGGCTGTGTGGCTCCGTGGTTGAGTGTTGGCCTGCGAATCAAAGGGTCGCTGCTCCCACTCTCAGTCTAGGACACATGCCTGGGTTGCAGGCCAGGTTCCCAGTAAGGGGCATGCAAGAGACAACCATACGTTGATGTTCCTCTCTTTCTCTCTCCCCCGACTCTCTAAAATAAAAATAAATAAAATATTTAAAAACAACAACAACAAAAAAACCCCTCCAGTGACTCCCAACTCATGAACAGTAAGAATAAAAGCCTTTATGCCCTGGTCAGTGTGGCTCAGTTGGTTGGGTGTCATCCCATAAACTGAAGGGTTGCAGGTTCGATTCCCGGTCAGGGCATATTACCTAGGTTGCAGGTTCGGTCCCTCATTGGGGTGTCCATAGGAGGCAATCCATCAATGTTTCTCTCCTTCTCTTTCTCCCTCCCTTCCTCCCTTTTGAAAATCATAAGTATGTCCTTGGGTGAGAATTAAAAAAAAAAGAGTAAGGACCTTTACAACCCCCCGAAAGGCCCTCCTTTGTTCTTCCCTCTGTTTTTCAGGTTTCTTCTCTGGGCTGATAAGCAGCTAAGAGTGGTGCGGGCTGTTCTCGTTCCCTGTGCTCCCCGGCCAACAGGATAACCTTCCTAAGTAAGAGTCTCATTATTTCACCTCCAGCAGAACAGTGTACTGAGTTTGTTCACTGGGGAAAACCATGCAAGGTGAATGGATTCAATAGCTCTACTGAATCCGTGTGACCTCAGGAAAATAAATCTATTTTTGCCTATTTTATTTGTAAAATGTAGGGAATAATCATACCCTATGTAAAAACCCCAGTGCCTACCACGTGGTAAGTAACAGATAAACGTTTTGCTGAATTACACGGTAGAACTCAGACTCCTTGTTTTATCAGGTAAACCTCTTTTCAATACCATCTAAGCCTATCTCACTTTTAGATACACCTTGTTCTTCTGTCTTAGCGGATGGTGCTCCCCAGCTGTATTTAATTTTCCATCGTTCCCTCAGGAAAGTGTGTGTTTTTACCACTGCCTTGCCTTAGCACCAACTGACCTCGGTCTCTGTTCCTACTGGGCAAGTATCTGCTCGACCCTCAAAACCCAGTTCAAATATTGGCTCAGGATGGTAGACTGAGCTCACCTTATTTCTGTGCCCTTTGTATAATCCCTTTGAATGACAGAAAAGATATTATTGAGTAAATAAACAAATGCTGAACAGCACTGACTGGAAAATGTAAGAAGATATCATCACTGAACCTTAATTTTGGATGTATATTTAAAATATAGAGAGCAGTCAGAATATCTCTGTTTCTGGCTATCTGAAAAACTTTTTGGAAAACTTCTGAATAAAAAGAGATACTTGGACAGGATACATAAAAATGTAACCAACATTCTTTCAAATGTATAGCAGAGCTTTGGGGAGAGGAGGATAAGTCTCCAGGGACCTCGAACAGAGGGGACATGAAACTCCAGTTGTGAGCGGCCACCCGTGCGGCGCCCCACCTGAGAGCACTCGCTGAGCGCACGAACCGTGAGGTCTGCGTTTCAGCGGCTGCCACAGAGGAAGCAGGGCCTTTGGCTTTCACAGGCCGGAAGCTGGAACTGAAACCCTGCACAGCTCAAGACCCTCGGGCGGCTGCACTGCAGGTAGAATAGTCTACTAGAAAAACACTATCAGCTCCAGCAAAGGGGACTGCAAGACACAGAGTGTGTCTCAGTATGGGCTTTAGGGGGGAGAAAGTCTTCCCTCCATGTTTACAGCTACGGGCTGCCTGTTATGGGGACTGAGGTCCCAGGAGGCCCACACACACTGAGTCCCTGTCAATAGCAATGGAAACCCTTTCTAGAGAGAAGCCCCTTCAACTCAGGGAGGGTTTTCAAACTGGAGCTGTGCTGAAGATGATATCTGAGTTCAAAACAGGAAAGCATAAACACATGACAAATCAAGTTTTATATATATACATGCATGCATAAGCCAGGTCTGTCCAGAAAAAGTCCAGCCATTGTTACTATAACAAGAACGGTTTGCACGACATCGATGTAACCTGGCAGCCAAGGAGAGTGGACTGGAATGCACATGCATGAACAATGACGACTTCACTGTACTAGTCAGTGGAGACAGTAGACGCCATTGAGTGAGCATGTGGACTGTGTGGCCCTGGCATTCAAAATGACTGAGTGAGTGGAGCAATGAATCTGCATTAAATTTTGCATTAAGCTTAAACATCCCTTCACAGAAACTATTCAGATGATTCAGAAGGCTGCAGCTATGGGCAACTGGTGATTGGCAGCTTCATCATGACAATGAGCCCTGCTCATGCATCACATCTCGTGCAGAGTTTTTTGGTGAAACATCAAATCACCCAGGTGACTCAGACCCTCTACAGCCCAGATTTGGCACCCCGTGACTTCTGGCTTTTCCCAAAACTAAAATCACCTTTGAAAAGGAAGAGATTTCAGAGCATCACTGATATTCAGGAAAATATGATGGGGCAGTTGATGGTGATTGGGAAAACTGTGTGAGGTTCCAACGTGCCTACTTTGAAGGGGACTTAGGTGGCATTATCCTGTGTACACTGTTTCTTGTATTTTGTATCTTTCAATAAATGTCTATTTTTCATATTACATGAAAAAAAAAATGGATGGATACTTTCTGGACAGACCTTGTGTGTGTGCATGTGTGTGTATCCTAAATATATGTGTGTGTATATATTCCATTATGTGTGTGTGTGTGAATATTGCACAGCAAAGTAATTAAATCTTGCCATTTGTAACAACCTGAATAGATCTAGTGTGTGTGTGTGTGTGTGTGTGTGTGTAATGAAATATTATGCAGTAATAAAAAGGAATGAAATCTTGGCATCTGTGACAACATGGATGGATCTAGAGGGATCATTATGCTAAGTGAAATAAGTCAGACAGAGAGACACAAATACTGTATGGTTTCACTTACAAGTGGAATTTAAAAACAACACAAAATGAACAGACTCATAGGAACAGAAAACCAAAGGACTGGCTACCAGAGGGGAGAGCAGGGAAATGGGAAAAGGAAATAGAGTTGACAGTATTGTGATAAGTTACACGGTGACAGATGATTGTTAGAATTAGTGGGGCGATCACGTTGTAAGGTATAAAAATGTTGTATCACTATATCATATACCTTAAAATAATATAGCCAATATAAGATTTTATACCAACTGTATTTAAATAAAAATAAACTGAATTCAAAAAATAAAAATAGTCATTAGTAATGTAAGACAGAGACAACATGACTCAGAAAAGGAGAAAACATGAGAATTAAACCCTCAATAACCTCAGCTAATAGAAGTATCGAAGTCAGGCTATAAGTAGGAAGAAAATTAAAAACAGAATTGAAATATAAGTAATAACACACAACAAGAAATACAAAGAGGGGTTGACAAAGAACCAAATCTTCTTAAAAATATGATTTAATTATTGAAGCTGGCAATTTAATGAATGTGTTTTGACAAAATAGACAAATGTTTTAAGTGGAATAGACATTAAGAAATTACTCAGAATGCAGCACAGAGAACCAAAGAGAGAGGATACATCAGCGACAGAGAACAGAATGAGAAACTGATAAACACGTCTCATCAGACTTCCAGGGAAGAAATTGAGAGAATGGGGTGCGTGTGGCAAGGTTCGAAGATATAACAATTAAGAGTTTTCTACAGTATATGAAGAAATCATATTTTCAGATTTAGGAAGTACAATGAATGCCAATCAAGACAGTTTGTTTAAAAGTCTACATCTGAAAGAAAAAAAAAAAAAAGTCTACATCTGAAAACACTGTTACAATACTGAAGAGCACATATCACATTTTATGATATAGCTGAAAGCACAACTAGAACAAAACTAATGTTCTTAAAAAACTGTGATAAAAATCTGAAAATTGATGAGATAAATATTCACTTAAAATTTAGAGGAAGATAAAATGGAGTAAAAATAGAGAAAATTGAGCAGAGAAACAACAAAGATAAGAACATAGGACAATAAAATAGAAAACAAACTTAAAATAGACATAAACCAAAGCTAACAGTTTTGTGAAAAGTAATAAAACAGATAAGCTGGTGTGATTTGTCAAGAAAAAAAGGCATAAGGTCTAAGTAAATACAAAGATAGGATGGAAAAGAGGGACACATTTATAGACAGAATGAGATCCAAAAGACAAGTGAAAGAATGCTATTTTTAAAAAGTTAGATAAATAGATTTAAAAACTGACATTAGATGGATAATTTTAAAAATACAATCAAAACATAGCTTACTAAAACTTTTACAAAGATGCCAGAATAGACCAGTACCATTAAAGAAATTGAGTATGAGTTAGAAACATACCACCCCAGATTTATAGTTGAGTTCTACTTAAAAAAAAAGTTAAGAAACAGAGAATTCCAACAGTATAGAAATTCTCACTGAGAAGTCAAAGAGTATCAAGGCAACATTACATTCTCACTGTGCGGAACCAGTGTGACGTTTATGCCCAAACCAGACAATAATTCGGGAGAAGACAACTGCAGGTCTAGTGCACTCAGGAACTGAGGCCAACTATTACCAGACTATCTTAGTAAACCCAACCCCCCCCCACTACTTTCCATACATACGTAATTATGATAAAGTTGGGCTTACCCCAGAAATACGAGAACTTAACATTAGATCGTCTATTATTGCAATTCACCATATTAAGAGATGCAGAGAAAAAACTGTGTGGTTGTCTCAATAGGGAGTGAAAAAACATGTGATAAATGTTACTACACATAGGGACAAAAATTCTTAGCAATTAAATTAAAAGAGAGCATACTTAACTTCATGAAGTGCATCTACAAAAAGAAAAAAAAAAACTAACGCCCCCCCAAAAAAAATCCAAACCCTGCAGATGTTACCACAATGAATGGGCAAAGCATCAGAACCCTAGCCCCTAGGAAAAGCTGCCTGCGGACGCCGGGTCTGCAGGGACCCCGCCCAGGGCACCAGGCGCATTACTGCGCGGATGCTGCCGCCCGGACTCGCGCAGAGCCCAGCGCGCACGGCGTCACGTAGGGGCCCTATGAACAAGGCTGGATGAAGCACAGAAAGCGTGAGGGTGGAAGTCCGTCCTGATTCCCAGAGGCTGTGGCTGATGACTTAGACAATCCACAAGAATCTATAACAAACTATTAAAGTTAATAAGAGCATATGCCAAGGAGCCTGGACGTAAGATAATCATATAAAAGATATCTGATTTCTTCTACACTAGCAATGAAAATTAATTACATATTGATTATTGATTAAGGCAGAAAAGTAATTAGATTCGTAGAGGAAGAACATGTAAAGGACGATGTACAAGACGTTTATAGTGAATATTACAAAACATTATTATGAATAACATATAACAAAGGGGAATATATCCTGTGTGTACTGATAGAAGATTGTAAACCATAACTTTTTTCCCCAAATATCTAAATATTCAAATAGTTCTAGTTAAAATTTTAGCAGGTTTACTTGTAGACATTAACAAGGTGATCCTAAAATTTATTTGGGCAGTTGATAGGCCCAAAATAGCCAATTCCTTTTTGAAACAGAAAAGCATGGTAAGGGGGCGTGCCCTATCAGATATCGAGAACGATTTCCACAAATACATGGGATTTAACAAAACGAGGCATTTTAAAAGGAACCAATAAATCAAGCAACCAAAAAGAATGAAGAGCCCAGAAACAAAACCACATAATTAGAAACTTACCAAATGAAACAGGCATTGCAGACCAGTGGGGAAAGGGTTGTTTATTAAATAAAAGCTGGGGGTATTTGATTATGCATAGAGGAAAACATGGGTCCCTCACTCATAGATAAATAAAAATATATTCCAGGTGAACTCAAGACCTAGATATTAAAAAAACAACCTTTTATTAAAAGAATTGAGGTGGCTATCTATATAAGTGCACGGCAGCAAAGTTTTATTTTACTGAAACACGAAAGCACAGAGCATAAAGAAAAGTTACATTTGAAGACTATATTAAAATAAATAACATTTATAAATCAAAGCTAATATAATTAAAGTACAAAGATCATAAACTGCCAGAAGAATATCTGCAATTCCATGTGATGAATACAAATTACTAACAGGAATATAGAAGAAACTCCTTATCAATTAACAAGGTACATTAACGGACAAAATATTGATTCACAGAAGAGATTACAAAACACCTACTCAAATATAAACAGATACTTACCGATATTCAGAAAAAATGAAAATGAAGACTGTGAAATAACATTTCACACCTGCCAGTTAAGCGCAATGGAGAGGGTATGACAACGCTAAGCACCGTGAAGCTGCGGGTAAACGGGAAACCTCACACGCTCGGAGGGAAAGGAAATGGCTTCAGACACTTGGGTAAATGACGTGGTGGCATCTTACAGTTGCGGGTGAACATACGTGGTGACTCAGCAATCCCACTTACAGTTATACATCACAGAAAACCAAAGTCTCAAAGGGAGAGGAAAATAAAGCACGTTGGCTTGCTCTCCAGAGAAACCGGGCCAGAAAAACTCAGCTTTGGGGAGCAGCAACCACTGATCGTAAAGCCAGTTTTCCCACAGACTCTCCAGAGAACTGCCGCTCCGAGAGTGCACAAACGCAAAGACCCGGAGGGAACGCGGGGAAACAATCAGAGAAATTAATTAAAGGACTAAATTTGAAGCAGCTGCTCACACTGAACTTTTCTCCCTCCTCCACAGTGAACATCTGGTGGCAATGGCTTTGCCCTTGGGAAGAAGCCCTGAGAACCAATATATAAACAAAGAAAATGACTTTTCTTGGAGGGGCTCTTAGCATGAGTGTTGGCACTGGAGAAATAAACGTGGTAACAGTCTGAAGTAAATCTGTAACAACATGCAATATACATGTAGCAAGTTCTACTTTTGAAAGAGTTAGTTTCAATTAAAGACGCCAGCAACGTAGAAGTACAGGTTAACCTGGGAGACTTACTATGCTCCATGTCCAGAGGAACAAGATAAGACACCCACATGGTAAAGTACAAAAACTAATCACCAATGAAATACTCTTGTTAATGTCCAGAGCTTAGATTCATTGGCAGGTAAACAGAGATATGTATTTGAACTAATAAACTGAGTTCCAGCTTCCACTATTGTTCAGTCTAGCCTTTAACTCCAAATGGGATAGTCAAGAACCATCAACTACCTGAGCAAAGGTGCACCCTGGAAAAGACATCAGACTGAATAACCAGAAAAATTATGCCCCAAAACAAATGGATCCATAATTGAGGACACAAAGAAAATACTTCAGAGAAATATAGTTAATATCCTCAAAGAGATTAAAAAACTAACCACTATGAAACAGAACCATAGTTCTGGAACTTAAAAATAGGATAATTAGAAAAAATATATTAATAGATAAATGGCAGAATGCAAATAGCTGAAGAGTAAATTAATGAGCTAGCGTGCAATAACACAAAGAGATGAAAGGAATGAAAGTTAAGAGGTATAAAGAACCGATACAGAACTTCTAATATTTGTTTGTTTTATACTCAGAAGAAACAATCATAGGTACAAAGGGGATGATAAAGGAATAATCATCCCCTAAAATGTTGATGTCCTGATCTCCAACATCTGTGAATATGTTATGTTACATGATACGGGAGCCTGAATAATGGCTCCCCAAATATTTCCACGTTCTAATTCTCAGAAGCTGCAGATGTTAATTTATAGGCAAAAGGGACTTTGCAGATGTGATTAAGAGTAGGGCCTCAAGACGAGGAGACTCTCCCCGATTATGCAGGTGGCCCTGTGATACACTTCCGGTGGTCCTGCCCTGGGGGTCACAGGAGGGCAGAGGCAAAGGAGAAAGTGAGTGACGCAGAGACGGGAGTGATGGAGCCGGGGGCTCCGGGGGTGCTGGGAAAACAGCGTGGTGCAAACTCTCCCCTGAGCCTCCAGCAGGAAGCAGCCTTTCTGACCCCTTCGTTTTTGGTCCTTGAAGATTTATTTTGGACCTTTGACTTCCAGAACTGAACGAGAATAGATCTTGTTGTTTTAAGCCACCAAGTTTGGGTAATTTGTTACAGTGGTAATAAGAAACTAATATACAGGATGCGGCACAAATAATGTCCCTTTTTTATTACAGAATCTTTTATTACAAAATCATAAACGTGTAATTCTGTAACATAACAATATCACACTCAAGCACGCCAGATGACATTTTAGGTGAAATGTTCTAATTAAAACTATAAATTATCACACCCGTATTATTACCCTACCAACCACACTCAAGCAGGCCTTACTTCTGCTGGACCCTGTATATGGCAAAGGGGCATTAAGGCTACAGATGAAATCGAAATTGCTAATCAGCTGGCCTTCAACATCTGAAAATCAATGTAATCCACCATATGGTCAGACTAAAAATTTTAAAAATCATATGATCGTCCCGAGAAAAGAAAAAGCATTGCAAAATTCAACATTCATTTCTCATCAAAACTCTTAGCAAAATAGGAATAAAAAGGAACTTTCTTAACCTGATCAATGTTATCTTTGGGAAAGCTAAAAGGAACATGTAACAGTGAAAAACTAGACGATTTTCCTCTAGGATCTAAAGCAAGATGAAGGTGACTGACTGACTACTCCCAATACCTCCACTGCACACCGTGTTGAAAATGCTATCAGCGTAATACGGTGAGAACAGGAAAGAAAGGAATCCCAAGGAGAAGGAAGACAGTCTGAGTCCACAGATGACACAATCGTCTACATCACAATCACATGGACTGTATAACCCCAGCCCCCAACCAGTTTGTGAATCAAGCAATGTTGCAGGACACAGCATCAGTGTACAAAATCAATTGTATTCCTATCCGCCAGTGAAATTACAGAAACAATGCCATTTTCAATGGCATCAAAAATATAAAGTACTTAGTGATAAGTCTGGCAAAAGGTGTTTAAGCCATGTACAAGGAAAACTATAAAATCTTTCAAAAGTATAAAGAAGATCTAACTAAAGAGATGTGTCATAGATTAAAAATCCCAACAAGTCAAAAATGTTAGTTTTCCCCCAAACCGATCTATAGATGCAACAAACCCCCAATATATTTGTGGCTGACTTGAACATTCTTACAGAAATACAAAGAACCAAAAAACGTCTCTTGTCTTTCAGCATCGGCTGGCTGTCTCACGGCCTTGGGATGGCTGCTGTACCTTTGGGCTTTGTGTCCAGCATCCAGGGAGGCAGGAGAGAGAAAGACAAAGGGTCTCATCAGGTGTACATGCTGGCCAAGTCTGTCCCTATAAACACCTTCCTGGAGCTTCTGCCCTGACCTGGGGGTGTATCTGTTTGGCGGGAGCTCTGTCACTCGGCCATACCTGTGTGCACAGTAACCACGGAGCTGGGAACTCCGGGTAGGACTGAGTGGCTACCCAGCAGCCTCCAGTGCACTGAGTACCAGTTCCAGTCGGTAGGCTTGATCCCTCGTCCGGTCTTTTTGGACTCAAATTCATCCTTGCTTAAAACTTTCTATGGTCCCAAGAGCCTTAAAATAAGCTGGATGTCTTAAGTAAGACATCTAAAGCTTTCATGACCTAGTCCTGTCTACCTCTTTGTCCACCCTTTGACTGGCACATAAAACTCCTTTCCTGAATAATTTGCTATTTCCTCTGCATTCTAGGCTACTTCACTCCCTGCACCTTCCCATATGCAGTTCCTTCTTCCTAAATTACCTTTCACTCCCCTCTCTAATTTGTGGTTGTCCTCCCTGACACCTCTTTCAGGAAGCCCTCCCAGACACCAGCACAGAGCACATTAGGCACCCGCCCTCTGGGTTCCGATGTCACCCTAAGCACTTCCTTCCAGAGCAGCAACTGCTCCTTATTCTACTAGTCTGCGTAATTGCTCTATATCTCTTATTAAAATGAGAGTTTTTTAAGTGGCAGAAACTATGTTGCTTATCCTTGTAACCACCTTCCCTGAGGTAGTAGATGCTAAATTAAAGCTCATTGAATGAACAAAGGAAAAGGAGAAGAGGAAGAATACACCAGCTTTAGAGTTTTATCAAGTTTAAACCTCAAAATACTTGGAGAAGGCATTCCTTTCCCCCAAGGTAAAGCAACATCTGGTGGACATCTGCACACCCCCCTCTACTGAGAAACTTCTGGGAAATCAGAAACGCACACAATAAAAGGTTTGCACTTTTTCTCTCCATAGGGGTTATGGGGATGGGGAGGGTCAGCATAGCAGCCAAGCAGTAGCTGATTATAGATCAGCCATCAGATTGCAAAAGAAATCTTTTTCGTGCTGGACAGATTGCTTGCTGAGCATCATTAACCATTTAGGACACACGGCTTTTTTTTTTCACTTTAAATTGCTTCCAAATCTAGCATTATGAAAATGAAACACCTTTATGACAAAATCATCTTTCATTTGTTACCAGAACCTCATCCTTCAAGGATGATTAGGAGGAATTTGAGGCTGTCTCCCACTCTGAGATAGTCCAGAATAAGTAAAATGGTGACTTTGATGGAGGGCGGGTGGCGGGGGGATAAAGACTGGGTTTAAAAGAGGTGGCTTTGCCCTGGCTGGGTGGCTCAGCTGGTTGGAGCATCGTCCCCCACACTGAAAGGTTGCAGGTTGAATTCCCGGTCAGGGCTCACACCGAGGTTGCAGATTCGATCCCCAGGATCCCCAGTCGGGGCACCCACAGGAGGCAACCAAACAATGTTTCTCTTTCCCATCGATGTTTCTCTCTCTCTCTCTCTGCCTTCCTGTCTCTCTAAAATCAATAAACATATCCTCAGGTGAGAATTAAAAAAAAAAAAAAGAGGTGGCTTCTATCTACTTGTACACACTGAGCTCCTACTATGTGCAGGGAATTTTACATACATCATTACATTTATTCTTAACATAATGAAGTACTTACTATTATAATGAAAAAAATTAATCTCAAAGAGCATACGTAAATGGTACAAACTCACAGGCAGTGTCAGAGCTAGGATCTGATATTAGTTAGTTAATTAATTAATTTATCCAATAAATTAATGTAAGGTCCATCACAGAGATACAAAGTGAGAAAAATATAGTCACAAGCCACAGAATCACACCACCTCCAGCCCAGTGCAAAGAGATGGACTGTAAAGCATTAGTTATAACAAATCTTATAACAAATCGGGGCACTAGGCATTCTGATAACATAGAACCAAGCAAGCTAGTCTGTGGATTAAGGGCTGGCTTTCTGGAAGGAGGGACCTTCAAGCCAAGATCTGTAGAATGAGTCAGAGTTGGACAGTTTTGAGTTAGGGAAGGAGTTTTTCAGAAGAATGGTTCAAAGTCGTGGAGGTAAGGAAGACTATGACTTGGAGAAACGAAAGTTCTCAAAATGGGCAGGGCAGGGAGTGGAGAGAGAGGGTTTTCAGAGTCAAGGCCAGAGGATCATCAAGAAAACTGTCACCACTGGACACAGGTGGACATCACACTCAGCACGTGGAGAGGCACCGAGATGCGTCCATCGAGAACAAGGCCTGGATAATAATCACTGAGGATGGCGGCCTCCCTGCCGCAAGCCAGGTCCTGTCTAAGCTGAGTCCAGGCACCACCCCTCGAGCTCTGGTGGCTGCAGTGTGAGCCCTGACAGCTGGTTTTTCTTTCTGTAATGCCAGGTCCTGACTTAAGCTTTGATTGACACTTCAAAGAAGCACCCACTGCAGAGGGGGGCTCTCTCCAACTCATCACCAGCCATAGGACTAGAGACAGAGCCAGCCCCCACCAGCCAGACCCCTTTGTTGAGGAGACCTTGGGTGATTTCCATAACTAACATTTCCCATGCTTTCAATTCCTGCTCTTCCACTTTAAATTCACCAATAAAGAGGCAGCCAGAGAAACCCGAGGGGCTCATCCCAGACCCCAATAAAAGCGTAATCCCAGGCTCAGGTGCTCTCTCCATCTCTCTGCTCCTGACCTCGCCATGGCCCCAGGTGTGCTATGTAATTTCCGGGACCTGTAAGTAATAAACCTTCTTTCCCCCAAAGTTTCCTGATGGTTATTGCTGAGGGCATGTTGCAGTCGTAATAAGAACCGCAGGGAAGGTCCAGCCACAACAATGCATGTCAGTAGCCTGTGGGCCGCACCAAACAGTTGCCGTAAGATTTAACAGCCAAATTGAGACGCTTCTGAGAGTGCAAATGGCATTATGAATAACTGTTCTGGGGCAACAGGCTGTTTCAGGCCGGTCAGACTATATGGTCACCCTACATTTAATCCCCACAAAAACCCCATGAGGTAGGTACTGTTATTATCTCCATTCTGTAGATGAAACTGAGGAGTAAGGAGGTTAAATCACTTAACCAGAGGCACGAAAGCCTCTCTGATAAGTGACGTTTCAGACTTGCCTGTTTTTGAAAGACTTTTTCTCCCACTGATGTAACAAATACTGATTGGTCTTCAGTCCTGCCCCAGGACTCAGGACAGGGCGGCGTCCAACTCCCAGAGCCCCATCCTAGGGGCAGGCGGCTCATGGACTCACAGAACTTACAGCTTACGACGTGTCTAGAAGACCACCATGTGAGTGAATGGGTAACATAAAGTCAAGCAGTGGTCACTGCTACACAGGGTCATGAGACAGGGCAGTGGGTCTCAACCAGGCTGGACGGCGCTCCCCAGGGGATGTTGGCGATGTGCCTGAAGACATTTTTAGTGGTTGCAACTGAAGAGGGTGGTGCCGGTGAGTAGAGGCAGGGATGCTGCTAATCAATGTACAAGCACAAGCCAGTCCCCCGACATTGACAGAGAATTATCTGGCTCCAACGGTCAGTAGTGCGGAGGCCGAGAAACCCTTGCACTCATACACACACAGACACACACAGACACACACAGACACACACACACACTCCGGCCCCTCCACCACCGCTGCCCTCCCCACCACCGACCCTCTCACCTGCCATCTCTTCCTAAATGCTTCAAAGCCGAAGAATGTAACTTCCAACCCGGAAAAACCCATTTTTATCGAAACCAGCTGGATTGTGGCACTGCCTACATGCATGTTATGACTGAATAAACAAGAGCAGATAAAAGCTGGAATTTATAAGATTAAATTGGTTTTGCTAATTTAACTCATTAAAGGTACTCTAGGTGATTTTCCATGCCTTCAATAATTACCTTAAAAAGTTAAAGGCTGCAATTATTTCAGGAAATGAGTAAATAAGCGGTAAGATCTTAGGATTCTCTGAGGTGTTTTGGTTTGAAATATGGAATACAAATTTTTCATACAGAAATCCAAGAAGATGCCAGGACATTCTTGCTTATGGAAATAGGGGGAAACTATTTTGCTTATTTTATAATAAATAATAAAAATACAACAATCCAACCTAACTCCCACATCCCCAAAACTGAGGATATCTCTTAAGAGAAAGAAAATACAACTTTAGCCTAATTCATAAAATACCGACACAATGAAAAACTGAACGGTTACAAAAATCTAAAGATATGCACTAATGACATTCATGCATAACTACATATTAAGTGGCCGCTTCAAAAATCATCCGCAAACCTTCAAAACTACCTACTACTGTTTCCGATTCACTTTACAGGGGCTGGTGACAGTAAGGAATTAAAGAATACTCATGAAATAAGGAATGAGTCATAGACAAAAATCCTCGAATTTACATCCCCTCTACATGGGCAATGGCAGGGTACAGTGGCAAAGAGTGAAGGCCTTGGAGCCCAGGGTCAAATCTTGGCGCTACCACTTATTAATTATGTGAGCTTGCACACATCACTAGCCTGTGTGTGTCTCACTGGCCACCTCTGTTACTGGGGTAAGAAGAAAATCTGCCTTGTGCTTTGTAAAAGTTCATGTAAGTACAGCGCTTCGAACAGTGCTTAGCTTGTAGTAGACACCTCATAAATGTTAGGTGCTATTGGATGGTTGTTGTTATAGATAGCATTATTATTTTCTATACCTGGGATCACTGTAGGCGAGAAGGAGGCAAACCAAAGAATCAGAACTGTGGACAGAGACCTAGATGGACGAGCCACATCCGACTGGACCTGCTCCCTGAATGGTGATGTTAAGAAGTGGGGACAGCACGTGTAGATGAGTCTTTTGAGGAACTTGGCTCTGGAGATGAAAGAGGGAAGCAAGTGGAATGGCTGAGGGAGGACTTTCGTACTGTGGGAGACACGGGAGCGGGTTCCTCATCAGAGAAGGAGCAGCCGAGAGAAAACCAGTGTGGACTGGAGACAGAGCAGTGCTGGGTCGAGATGGGAAGTCCTGAGAGCCTTGATGGAGAACTGTCCACACACGGAAGAGAGAGGGCCGCTGCCTCTGAGTCTGGAGAAAGGAGCAGAGTGTGCCGATAAAGGAGCACGGTGGGCAGCCACCAGGAAGTGTGGGCGGCCCCACCGACACCATCAACTTTCTCAGGGAAGTGGAAGGAAGGGCCTCCGTTCGGGCCACCTCCTGCCACGGTGCTGTTCCTGGGCTTTTGTCTCCATGTGTCCTTGTCCTTTCCCAGGCAGTTGGAGGGCTTCTGTTGCCATAACAACAGGATGCAGCATTTTAACTTAGTTCTTAAAGTGCACATGCACGTGTGTCTGTGGATCCACTGCGTGTGCACAAACGGACTTGAGTGTCCCAGCAAACATGGTGTGAGTGTGGGCTGGGGCATCTAAGCGTGTGACAGTAGGTGTCTCTGACGATGCATGAGGGCTGGATGGGTAAGTTGGCAAGAGTACGAGTCATTTTTGTGTGCCTGGGTGTGGAGATGGAGAGACAGCAAGTGAGTGTGAGCATCTCCTTAAGGTAAGATGTGGTAGATGGGGTGTGATCAAGGGGGAGGTTGGTGTCTGGGCGCGTGTGTGTAGTATGTAGGTTTCTGTGGAGAAGAGCTCGTAGGTGCACGAGTTTTGAGTGTGTAGTATGCATGTCTATCTGTGTGATGACAAACGTGTGTGAATCTGGGAATATGGGGGGCAGGTTGTGAGAATGTGTATACGGATCTGAGTGTGTGTATATGGCTATGTACCAGGGCATACTGAGTGGCCTTAAAGTCCTTGTGCAGACTAGTTAAAAATATCTCTATGCTCCTTTTCATCTCAACATCGATTTTGAATTTTACTCTGGCCATCTCCTTCTGTGTCAACAGTGCCGCGATGGGATGAACCCACGGAGAGAGCACCCAGAACAGAGTCCTGGGGTCTGGAGGTGCCCCCACATGTAGCACTCAGGAAGCAACAACAGAGTCCACAGAGGAAATTGAGAAGCGCATCCAGGGAGACAGCTGGAAAACCGTTAGCTTCTGCTGTCCTAGGGCCCAAGGAAAGACAGTATTTCAGTGAAGAGTAAGCCTTCACATGTCCCATCTGCAGGTAAACAGTTTAGATGGAGACTGAGCTTTGGCCCTTGGATTTGGCCATGTGGAAGTTATTAGTGACTTTGACTTTGAATGGGCTCCTCCCAGAGGTGGGGCAGCAGCCTGATTGGAGCAGGTTTAAGAGATGCTGCATGCTGGCTGGTGGGCCTTGGAACAGAGTTATCCCAACCAACCAATGATGGCAAGAGCCCTAAAGTGGCAAGGACAGGAAAGCTGTCCTTCAATCACTTCTATAAAACTCAAGTCGGTTCATGTTACTGTCCTCAAGTCCATCAGTGTAGATGCCCTTTGTCTTTAAGAAGGAATTCAGTCATTTACACGACATGAAAAGAACAGCAGAATTTGATCCCAGTCCACCTCAGGGGTCTCTTCTCTTTGCCAGCCTGATGCCCCCACTCCCACCTCTGTAGCTTTCCCAAGAGCAGAAACTGAGGTTCGGTTTTCTTCCTCCTTTTAGTTCATTCCTTGACTCTAGCATCTTCCTCCATGCCTTGCACTGTGGGTGCTAAATCAAGGCTCAAATTTTAAAACACGTGACTAGGACCAGGAGAGGAGAGGACCCGCAGAGGCCCTGGGTGCAGGGGTGCCTGGCCTTCTCACTGGAACCCCAGTCCCGCAGTGCACGCCTTGTTAAGACTGGGCTTCCTGCCCCCTGGCCAGCTCAAGGGCCCTTTGATTTACTTGTTTTTCATCTCCTGGCTCCTCAAAGCTGCTCCCTCCTTCCCCATCGCTCCCATGGGGCCCCAATCAGCTGGGTACAGAACACCAGCAGGGAAAGGAGGATTTTCCTGGCGGGCTGCCCTGGCCTCTCTGCTGTCCAGCATAACCTGTGATCAATTTATAATTAGCACCATAAAAATGTTTGCTGTCCTTGTACTGGCATACCCTTCATTGTCATAAACTCACTAGTCTTTAATTAAAACATGTACCTAACAGCTGGTAATATATGAGGTTTAGTGTATTGGCTGTAGATAAGCTTCTTTCTAATATGTTCTAATTTATAATAAAATAAACCCATAGCCCTGCATTTTTTAGAGGTTTATACATGTGACACCTACAATCGCCTTGGTGTCACCAATGCCCATGCTCCCGCCCCACCTGCAGGAACTAATTCCTGACCTGGAACCAGCAGACTGAGGTTCTAGTCGTGTGCTGTTCAACCCTGGCCTGTCATTTCTCTATTCTGAGACTTGGTTTCCTCCTCTATGAAGTAAAGGGAGCAAAATCCGTCTCCCTGTGTGGCTGAGAAGATTCGATGAGAGGGAGCAGCAACCAGGTCTGGCCCCCGGCACTGGACCCGTGTGTGGCAAAGTGCAGCTGAGCCTGAAACTCTCCAAGGAGGACAGGTTCCATCTTCGTTGGCCTCCGAGACGGGTCGACTTCAGGCAGCTTCTTCACTGGAAGGCTGTTGGAGAGGAAGCAGCGGTGTCGGAAACCAGCGGCCCACGACGGTCTGCTTTGCTGGACACGGGAAGTGCTTCCCTCGGAGAGCATAGTCCTGACTCTGCTCCGTGACCCTCCAGTTCTCACAGTGCCTCTGAAAGCCAGGCCTGTGAAGGTCAGAAGCAAGGTCGCCTCCAAAGCTGAGAATGTCCTGGAGACGCCGGCCTCCTTCTGCCTCCCCACCACTTCCACTGCTTTCGTCCTTGGGTTGTGTCCCCCGACAGGTCCCAAGGATAGAACCCTCTCAGAGCTGGGGAAGCAGCTCTGTTAGAGCGGTGCTGTGGCTTGTCCCCACACTGTGATCACCGCCACCTCGCCACTGCATTCTCATCACTCCCCAGCCCTTCCGGGGCTCCAACTCATCACCTGTCTCATACCTTCTTTTTTTTTCCTCCCTCATCCACACCTCTCAGGTTTGCTTTGCAAGAATAAAAGGAGTGAGTTTCCTGATGTGGCATTAAGGCCTCTCCTTTCTTTACAAGGAAGATTAGATCCTTTTGATTAACTTCCATCCTGATGGCAAGTACAGATGCCAGGGCTAGA
The DNA here is from genome assembly GCA_028533065.1 of Trachops cirrhosus. NCBI lineage: Eukaryota > Metazoa > Chordata > Mammalia > Chiroptera > Phyllostomidae > Trachops > Trachops cirrhosus. The sequence goes on from CM052539.1 coordinate 8,467,537, forward strand.
AAGTTCTGGATTCTGACCACTGCACTAGTGGTGTGACTTCAGATAAGTCCAACTACCGGACTTCTCAGAGGCCCAGTTTCCTCCTCTGGATGTCCTCTCTTCCAGGGGAAACGAGACCGGCAGACATATCGAAGGGACCTAGCACAACTCCTGGAATGGAGCGATAGACATGTTTCCTCTCTTCTGCCTTCCTTTGGTTTTCTTCACTCCATTTATGATTCTTTGATTACTGCAAAGGCCGTTGAGCTTGTTTGCAAAGAGCTAGAGCCCCAACATCTCACAACTCAGGCCGGGAAAAGAGATGAATCTAGTTCCTGTTGATATTGAGAAATATGACTCTAGGTTATTGAGTATCTGCCATGTGCCAGGTCATTTTTATACCATTTTCACGTATCTGAACTCACTTAAAATCTTTTCAGAAGTCCTGTGAAGCAAGTGCATTTGTCCCTGGCTAGAGGTTGCAGACCTTGCTCAAAGTCTGATAAAAAAAAAGGCAGAACTGGAATCTGACCCCAGGTATCTTTTTTTGATTAAGATGAATCTTCTTTCCACAATCTCATGCTTCCTCTCTCATTTGAGGGCATCAGCCTGGACAAGTAGGAAGACAGAAACTATTCCAGGTATTTAAAGCAGAGGAGATACAACATAGGAAATCAGTTAACCTGTGATAGGAGAACTGAACTACCACCCAGGAGTCCCACGGTAAAATCGGCAGGCAACACAGAGGTTCCAGCTGTAAAGAGCTGCTGCCCAACTAGGGCTTCAGGGTCCTGGGGAACTGAGGGTGCCACCACAGCCTGGAAGTGGAGACCCTCCCGTGGGAACGATGTGAAGAGCTCCTTGCAGGAGGTCAATCCCAGAGGAGATGGTATTAGAGCTGGATGCTTCCATAAGCCCAAAGAAAGAGGGAGACAAATACCCTAGCTTCTCTCTTCTCCATTTCTCTGCCAGAGCTGAAACCATGTGGGAGCCAGAGCAAAGAATCTTGGGAAGTGTAGTTCCCTGTGGTGATGAGCTCTGCAGGAGATGACCTTGGAGTGGATTTTGGAGAACCAGCCAGCAAAAGGTCAGCTAAGGTAGCAGTGATGGAACAGAAAGAGAGCTTAAAAGAGGGTTCCGTGAACATGACACCTGTGCACTTAAAGAGAAGAATAAAGGAAAGCTGTTTGACAAAGGAAGGAGAGCTCCTTCCATCTGAGGTGGTTCTGAGCCAATCGAGGTTGACTGAGCAGGTGGAGGTGTTGTAATAGGAAACCACCTGTGCCTGCAGGTAAATTTGGCACACACAGTGGAGAGAGGTCTGTTATAAATACTGGTGGCCAACTGCAGGAGTTGAGGGAGGCAGAGCAGGTCACAGCTGGGAAGAAGGCCATTTCCAAGGCTGTTGGAGGTGATGGTGCAGGCTGGATCCCCTTGGTAGCTTGGAACGGAAACGCTTGGAAAACCTTAGGAAGACCATCCAGACCCTAGAACCTCCTGAAGGTGGGGGTACTGTGGACACCCGGCCCTTTCGCCCCTCTGGGAACTGGATGTTTGCAACTAGAGCTCTCCTGGGTAGCCTGGGGGGCTTCAAATGCATCCAGTGGGGGTCATACTACAGACAACATTGTTCCCACGTGCCCTTCAAAGCCAGAGAGGCGGCGTCAAATCTGCTGGAGATGAAATGCGTACTTGTCTGGGGCTCGCAGCACAGAGGTGGAGAGAGAGCCACTGCAGTCCTTCCTACCTCCTTTGGTCTCTGTTTGTCCTTCCAGGTCCAGATCTGCCCTTCTCCGCCCAGCAGGCAGACTGTCCCCATGGGCAACCTTCTAGCCCGGCTTCTCTGGGTTCAGCCAGGGTGCGGGACAGATATATGTACGCAGGTGTGCCCTGCTCCCTCCCTGCCAGCCACAGGTGGCTTCCCTGCCTGGGGTTACAAAGGCAAGAGCTTCCCAGAGTTGCTAGTCCCTGGCTGCTTCACCACCACCTGCTGGTCCTCTCAACTCTACCCAGACCGCTGTAAACAATGTTTTCATCAAACTGTCTCAGCAAACCCTTTACATGTGCCACTTTTTGCCTGCAGGACCATGACAGATCCAGCATGCCGAGGACGTTGCCCGGAATCTCCACCAACAGGAGATCAGAGGAAACCTGGGTGCTGTCAGCAGCGAGAAGGACCTCAGGCGTCGCGAGGTCTAACCTTGCCATTCTGTGCTTGCAGGAGCTGAAGCCCACGTCACAGCTAAGCCGCGGCTGGATGAGAAAAGACTCTGATCCCAGAGCATTTTCCACAACATTACGCCAATTTGTTTGCCGTCAGTAAAAATAATTTTTTCCTGTATTCAATTACCTCTTGTAAAACCAAAAACAAAACCTGTGTCGCCACAGCAGAACTACCCCACATAACACAGAGGCTCCATAAGCTGCTATTAAGCATAACACGCACAGAAGATAACAGTAATTTATGTGATGCCATACCGCCTTGTTTACACTCCAGTTCGGTGTGTTTATAGAATCAAAAATTCCCTTTCCATATCCCGTGCCTGTTTAGTCAGCCTTTCTTGTCAGCGAAATTTAAAGGAGCATCTAGCATTATAAATTGTAACCATTTACTGGGCACGCAGAACGGTAGGATTTTGATCGCTTCCTGCACCTGTCCGCAATCAGCGGCCCTAGTTCTCGAGAAGGGTTCCACAGGTTTCTCCCCGTCGTCGAGATGGACATCTCCCTTGGCCTTCCCAGTCTCTAAGAGCTTCCTGAACTGTCCTCTCGCTGGCAGGGGAGGCTGCCAGCAGCCAAGTGTGTAAGGTGATGCCGAGTCTCCAGCCGCAGACGATGGGACCAAGGGAGGGGGCATCCCTGGCTCGGTCAGCTGAGCAGATCCCCCTCCCCAGGGATTTGGTAACAGGAGAGGCAGACTGCCGAGGCGAGAGAGGCAGAGAGAGGCAGAGGTACAATGGTTATGCACCATGTGGACGGTGTGGCGGGGTGGGGTGGGGGGATGGAGTGAGGCAGAGACGTCAGACCAGCAAAGCCAGAGCGGTAACATGGTCTCTGGTACCAAGAGCGGCCACCACGACTTGGCCAACTCCCTGCCCTGGATCTTGTCCTGTATCAGAATACTTTCCACTTTCATTTTGCTTAAAGCATCAGTGGGTTCCTGCTACTTAAAAAATGCCCTTCTTGTTCACACACCATAAAGGAGTTCCAGTCAAGTGTGAAGAGAGGGAGCTTCCTCGAGAAACAGACTCGGACACTCTGCAAACAGACTCAGAGCCGGTCCTGGGGGGACAGCACCTGTCATGGGCTAGGTTTCCTCGGGTCTGACCTGCATGAGTTCTCTCAGAACAACCCCATGTCACCCAGATAAAGGGAGAGCTTTCTTTAATTTTTTAAGTTTACTTTTTACCATAAGGATGGAGACCCATAAGGAAGATAAGTAACTTCTCACTGAGGGCCTACCGTGTGCCAGGTACTTCCCGCAGGTGGCATCCTTCAACTCCCAGAAAACTTAGGGGTTAGCACCGTTACTTCCCCCTACCCTTCACTGATGAGAAATGGGGAGTGAAAGAGGCTAAGGAAAATGAAGGAAGGTAAAATACCCAGTGGGTGTGCTGGAGGCTAACCTTGGAGGCAGGACACTACACTGCACACAGGACTCTGACTCTCGGGCCGAACTTCCGCCTTGATTGCTCCCTCAGCTTCAGCCTCACTCACCTCCCCAGGACTGGCACCAGCCTGCCAGTCCCGCCTGCCAGAATTTCTGCCAGGTGCAGAGTCCTTAGTGTCTGGCTAGCCCAGTGCTCCTCCAGGTCCACTGTGGCCAGAGCCTCTTGAGGACTTATGAAAACACTGATTATGGGCTCCCTGATGAGGGCATCGGATTCACTAGGTCCGGGGTGGGGACTGAGATTCGAATTTCTAACAAGTTCCCAGGTAATGCTGATGCTGCTGGTCTGAGGACCACAGTTTAAGAACCTGGCCCAACCCTTTCATTGGAAAGGTGAAGACGCTGAGGCTCAGAAGGTGCAGACAAGCTTCCCGAGGTCACACGGTGAGTGATGGCACCTCGAAGCCCAGCCCTGCAGTTCCTTGGGCCCTGTCTTTAATCCCTCGCTATCCCACCCACGTCCCTTTCGGGGTGACCCTGAACGTAAAGATAGGTGCAGTAGGTAATTTGTTCAATTCCTCTGGGAAAGTATGATCCAAGATGCAATTCAGAGGTTGAATAAAAGCCGGCTCTTGGGACTATGTACTCTTTCTCTGTTCCGTGACGTTCTCCCTCGGGCATGAGAGCACTGAGTAAGGGACTCTTGTGTCTCTGAGTAGCAGAAACATCTTCCCTGAGTCCATGTCCTCATCTAAATTAGGAAGCTCTGCCACTGACAGTGAGTGATTTGGCCAATGTATTAATCTCTATGACCTTTTCCATCTATAGAAAGGGGTAATAGCTCTCTCTTAGAGTGGCAGTAAGCATAAAACGATACTAAAAAAAAAAAAAAAGAGTATACAACAGAGCCCCTGGAAGTGAGGAGGATTTCAAGAACTCTTAGTTCTCCCCTCACCTCACCCTCAAAAATAGAATAAAGATAGCCATAGGCAGCTATAAGAATAATAGATGAGAATAAGAATAGAGTGTAAGGCCTTAGAGATCTCTAGTTCAACCTAAGCATTTGTAGATGGAGAGACAGAAGCATGAATAATGAAAGTTGGATCGAACAGAGAATTTTTCAAGGATGAGGTTGCACAATTCCTCCTAAAGCTTTTTATCTTCCTAGAAGAGAATGTATTTACATATGCAATGGCCCTGCATGAAGGCTGAAAATCAGATCAAATGAATCTCAGGTATCATTAGCCTAAACACACACACAGACATAGACACACACACACACACACACACACACACACACACACACACAATGGTCTGTCTGGGAAAAGTCCAACCATTGTTAATATAATGAGAATGGTTTGCATGACATTGATGTAACCTGGCAGCCACGGAGAGTGGGCTGGAATGTGCATGTGAGAACAATGACGACTTCACTGTACTAGTCAGTGGGGGCGGTAGATGCTGTGGAGTGAGTATGTGTACTGTGTGGTCACTGCATTCAAAATGACTGAGCGAGTAGAGCAGTGAATCTGCATCAAATTTTGCATTAAGCTTGAACATTCCTCCATGGAAACTATCAGATGATTAAGTAGGCAGTAGCTATGGGCAACCAGTGACTGGGAGCTCCATCACCACAACACACCCGCTCATGCATCACATCTCGTGCAGAGTTTTTGGTGAAACATCAAATCACCCAGGTGACTCAGTCCCCCTATAGCCCAGATTTGGCACCCTGTGACTTCTGGCTTTTCCCAAAACTAAAATCACCTTTGAAAGGGAAGAGATTTCAGACCGTTGATGAGATTCAGGAAAACATGACAGGGCAGCTGATGGCCATTGGGAGAACTGTGTGAGGTCCCAAGGTGCCAACTTTGAAGGGGACTGAGATGTCATTGTCCTGTGTGCAATGTTTCTTGTATCTTCTTCAGTAAATATCTCTATTTTTCATATTACATATCTGGGTATCTTCTGGACAGAATATATCACCCTGTAAACTAAAAAACTGAAGAAGATAACTTACATTTCTGAGCATCTTTTATATTAGACCTTTCACTTGTTTTATCCTAACAACCTTGTGGGGAGGATAGTACAATACTTCTCTGGTGTCCAAATATAGGAGGAAAATGAAGTCCCGGGAGACAGAGTAGCTGACCCAAAGACACAAAAGACAGTAAGTGGTAGAGGCAGGATTTGAACTAGGTCTACCTGGCTCCATAGCTCCTACCCTTGTGTGTTCACCATACTCTTACTCATAGATGAGTATCAAGGCTTCTCACTTGTTGTGAGGTACAAACACTGTGTGTATACAGTGATGCCCTAGATATACCAAGGACCACTTACCCATCTGGCACCTGAACAAGGATGTTATTTGCATGCAAACTCCACACTCAGCAAATGTTAGGATCATTGGGTATCAAAGGCAGGCCTCCTTTAGGGTCTCAAGAATGGGTTATTTTGTGACAAATGGCATGGAGCCACGACTTTCATCCACAGCCATTACCTGTACCCTAGCTGTGGCACTCCATGTGGCGGTGTGTGCAGAGGGGATCTCAGATCAGCAAATTAACAGTGGCTCCTCCGAGCTGAGCACTAAGCAGAACAGTCAGTTACAGAGAACAGCCCATACTTGGGAATCTCTCCTTCCCACGAGTTGTCAGACCTTAACAAAACTAGAGGGTGTTATTGTCAGATTGAAGAGCTTATACTAAAAAGGAATAGGCTTCTTCCAATTTAACCCTGGGGGACAGGAAGGGGGCCATGAGGTTGAAGTCACTGGGGGGGTCAGACCTGGCTTGACACACAAAGGAATTTTGTATTCATCAGAAGTGTGCAAAGATGGAGAGTGGCTTTGTAAAGCAGAGGTCTGTGTCACTGTAAGTGTGTAAACAGAACTTACCTGAATGTTTGCAGGAGATGTTGAAGATAACACTTGAGCAATAGATCAACTGTTATAAAATTATACATTCTTTCTTTTATAACGGGCATAAGGTTCTGATGGCATTATTGCCAAGAAAGCTGGGAATACCCCATTCCTAGCCTCATCCTTCCCGGTGACCCCTTCCCTGTGAAGTTCTTGAGGAGACTACTTACAAGGAACAATGGCAAATGAGAGACAAATGAATGCTTTATGATTGATTGGGTCAAAAAGAATATTTTCTTTCAACCAAAAACAACAAAGAAAATCTGGTGTCACGAGATTACAGCAAAAGCCTCACCTCTGTACACCCATTAGAATTTCCACCTTCTTTAGAGCCCCAGTGGATTTTACAATCACCCGTTCTCTGGCTCGCTGCACTGGTCATGGAAACAAAATGATGGCGTGCTTGTCAGATGGGCATACATGGAGAGAAGGAAAGGCGTTCACGTAGCTGGGTGTCATTACACTCCAGCTCAGCCTCCAACCCAGCTGCATGGCGGACACATGGAGGGAAGACCCACGCGCACTTATGCGGTGTTTGGATGCACATTAACATGGAGCAGCAAATGTGGGCCGATGTGTCGTCTGGACTGTGACCCCTCGGACTGGTAACTCCCCTGTGCTTGCACAGGACTCACAGGGAGAGAGGAATGGATAGAAACTTTCCCTCTTGCCTGAACCTTCTCCATCTGGATGTGTTAGACTAGAGAAGGGCCAGCGAATAGAAGCTGCAGTCAGCTGAATTTCTGATTCAGTTTTAGGAAAGAAGTTTCTAATGGAATTGCTCCTAAGTGGGACAGGCTACCTATTAGAGCTTAAGTTCTCTTAGATCAGGAATACTTCTCTGTTATCTCCACATATTCTAGAATGTTTGGTACAGGGCTTGCTGTGGAGCAACCGTTGAGGAATTATTTGTTGAGTTTGGTCCCTGAGTATATCACCACAAAGGCCAGAAGACTATACAGAAGGCTCCAGAGGAGCTTCCTGCATGGAATTGGTCATTACATTGCAAAGGTCTAAATCATCCATATCTAGGAGTCTTAGGCTCAAAGTGTGAGGCTTACTAATGTATTTTAAAAGGGGTCAGGCACATTATGAACTCTAGTAATAGTTGAACCATAAAATGAAACTTGCAAAGGCACGGATGCAGTTTTTGTTGATGGGAAACATTGAGGTTGTCTGGAATGGTGGTCAGAGAGACCTAAGTTGTGGTATGAATTACATGAGGTAGTAGAAAGTGATAGATTGTAATGGAAACTTGTGCAGGTTGGTGTGTTGGACTGGTCTGGGTCTGCAGACCAGCACTGACACCAAATTCGAAGTAAAGAGAGAATGAGAGGCCCGAAGTGAAGGGGGCTTAGGCTGGATAGCTTCTAAGACAGGAACAAGTGTATAGATGTTATTATATTAATCAAAAATATATGAATCAAGCCTATGTTGGCAATTTGGAAATTCCCAAGTAATACCTTCCTTCTCTTTCACAGCTGAGTGGCCATGGAGGTAGCTTTTAAAAATCATATACAGATTGCTTTGGAGAGTGTGGATATTTTAACAACAGTAAGTCTTCCAACCTATCAACACAAAAAATGTCTTATCACTTATTTGTGTCTCTTTTCATTTTTTCATCAATGTTTTATAGTTTTCAGTGTACAAATCTTATACCTCCTTGGTTAAGTTTATTCCTAAGTAATTTATTCCTTTTGATGTCATTATAATGAGAGTTGTTTTCTTAATTTCCTTTTCAGATATTCAATGTTATTGTATAGAAATGCAAGTGATATTGTTATGTCAATTTTGTATACTTTACTAAATTCATTTATTAGTTATATCAGTTTTTGTGGAGTCTTTAGGGTTTTCTACATATAATTATTTCATCTGTAAACAGAGCTACTTTTACCCCTTCCTTTTTAATGTGAATTTCTTTTATTTCTTTTTCTTGCCTAATTGCTCTGGTTAGGACTTCTAGTACTATGTTAAATAGAAGTGGTGAGAGTAGACCTCCTTGTCTTTTACCTGATCTTAGATGAAAAGCTTTTATTTTTTCACTATTGAGCATGATGTTAGCTATGGTCTTGTTATATATGGCCTTTAATATGTTGAGGTACTTCCCTTTTATACCAAGTTTGTTGAGCATTTTTCTTATGAAAGGGTGTTTAATTTTCCCAAATGCTTTTTCTGCATCTATTGAGATGATCATGTGATTTCCCCCCTTTCATTCTGTTAATGTGATATATTGCATTTATTGGTTTGTGTATGTCAATCCATCCTTGTATTGAAGGGGTAAACCCACTCAATCATAGTATATAATCCTTTTAATGTGTGGTTGAATTTGGTGTGCTAGTATTTTGCTGAGGATTTTTGCATCTTTGTTCATCAGCTATACTGGCCTATAATTTTCTTTCTTGTAGCATCTCTTTCTGGCTTAGGTATCAGAGAAATGCTAACCTCATAATATGAGTTGCAGAACATTTCTTCAGATATAGAAAAACTTTTCTAAAATCTATACAGAGCCACAAAAGACCCGCAATAGCCAAAATGATGCTGAGGAAGAACAATGCTGGAGGCATCACACCTCTTGATTTCAAAATACACTACAAAATTACAATAATTAAAAAGAGTATGGTACTGGCATAAGGACAGACATATAGACTGATGGAACACAATATCCCAGAAATAAATCCATGCATATAAGGTCAATGGATCTTTGACAAAAGTGCCAAAAATTCATAATGGGGAAAGGATAGTCTCTTTAACCAATTGTTTTGTGAACATTGAATATCCACATGTAAATGGAAGGAAAGAAGGGAGGGAGGGAGGAAGGAAAAGAAAGAAAGAAAGAAAGAAAGAAAGAAAGAAAGAAAGACCCCTACTTTAAACTATACACAAAATCAACTCAAAGTGGATAAAGGACTTAAATGTAAGATCAGAAACTATAAAACTCCTAGAAGAAAAAATATGGGAAAACCTTCTTGACATTGGTCTGGCAATGATTTATTGGCTATGACACCAAAAGCAAAGGCAACAAATGCAAAAATAGACAAGTAGAACCCCTTCAAACTACAAAGCTTCTGCACAGAAAACAATCAATAGAATGAAAAGGCAACCATGTGGAATGGGAGAAATTATTTGCAAATATATCTGATAAGAAGTTAATAAACAAAATATATAAGGAACTCTCACAACTCCATAGCCAAAAAAAATTTTAAATAACCTCATTTAAAAATGGGTAGAAGACTTGAACAGAGACTTCTCCAAAGAAGATGTGCAAATGGCTAATAGACACATGAAAAGATGTTCAATGTTAACCATCAGGGGAATTTATATCAATGCTACAATGAGATGTCATCTCACACCTGTTAGTATGGCTATTACATAAAGATAATACGTGTTGGTGAAGATATGGAGAAACTGGAACCCTTGCTCACTGTCAATGAGAGTGTGAACTAGTGCAGCAGCTAGGGAAAATATTATGAAAGTTCCTCAAAAAACAAAAAATAGCCAAATATATGATGATGGAAGATGACTTGCCTTTGGGTGGTGGACACACAATGCAATATACAGATCATGTATCATAGAAATGTACACTTGGACCCTACATAATTGCATTAATCAGTGTCACACCAATAAATTTACTTTAAAAATAAATAAAATAAAAACAAGAAAAACGAAAATTGAAAAGAAAACTACCATGTGATCTAGCAATCAACACTTCTCAGTATAGACCCTCGTATATCCCAAATAATTGAAATCAGGTCCTCGAAGACATATCTGCACTCCAATGTCCACTGCAGCATTAGTCAAAGTAGCCAAGACATGGAAATAACCTGTGTCCTTTGAAAGATGAGTGGATAAAGAAAACGTGGTATATACATGCAATGAATTATTGCTCAGCCTTAAAAAAGGAACCCTCCCATTTGTGACTACATGGATGAAGCTGGAGGACATTATGCTAAGCGACATAATCCAGTCACAGAAAGACAAACACTGCATAATTCCCCTTACAGGAGGTTTCCAGAATAGTCAAACTCATAGGTGTAGAGGATATCATAGCCATTACCAGGGGCCAGGAGCTGGCGGAAACGAGTTGTTATCATTCAATGGGTGATTTGAGTGGCATCTATGATATTAAGCTTCTCACTGTAAATTCAATCAGTGCTCTGCATAGTTGGCACAAATTTGCTAATTTCTCCCCTATGTTTTTGTAGAACTTAATAGTTTTCAAAGGTCTCTTGCATTCTTTGTCTCTCAGCAACCTTACTGAGTTGAGGAGCCTTGTTCATCCCCATCCTATAGCTGGAGAAAGCAAGGCTCATAAAGGTGAAGTGACTGGCCCAGAGTCAGAGCAGAGGGGAAGTGACAAAGCTGGGATTCTAACAGGGGCCTTGACACCAGGGTCAAAGACCATTTTCACTCTCCAAGTTTCTTCACTCTATTTAAGATACTGTATGAAATAAAATCACATAAACGAGACTTCTTTGCAAATGGTAAAAGCATATGATAAATGCTTTCACTGCTATTTTTATTACAGCTATGACTACCATTCACGTGGCTTATTTTGAAAACTAGTAACTCATAGGGAAGTGAAGGGTTTGGACAGCAGAATCTCCCCAGGTCTTTTTCAGCCTCAATCTTCAGTGATTTATTTCCCTCTAAGATCCTCTGGCATTACTAAATGGGCCTGGACAAGACTTTCCAGAAAGGATTGCAGAAAAGGCTGTCAGAGAAGAGAGACAAACACGAGAAAGTTCAGCACCTCAAAAAAAAAAGTAATTATTTCAGAGCAGGAGAAGCCCTCCAACAAAACACCATGTTTGAGGGTTTCAAATGCAAGTGTCTATTCAACCACAGCTTTAATGGAAACCACTAATGAATCAGGGCAGCTGAGAAGGAATAAATAACAGCTTAAAGGGGGTTAGGTCTAGAATAGAATACAGAGGCCGATCAGACAGTCACACAGGACATGGAAGGTTGGTTTGATTGTGCTGGAAGCATCATGCATGTTCATTATTTATTCATGCATTTAGAGAAATGCTTATTGAATGCCTACTATGTGTCAGGCCTTGCTCTAGAGATGATTCACTTTCTAGTTATAATACAAAGTAAGGAAGCTAACAGAAGACAAGGTAGTTAAGATTTGGTGATATCTCAGTGACTCAAATATTTAGCTTGTCTTTCAAATATTAAAGAGTTGGAAGGGGCTTCATAGGAAGGTAACTGCCTGGGCAAATGGAAAATAATGCATTTATGGATGGGGATATACCCTGTATTAGTTTCTTAGGGCTGCTCCAACAAAGTACCACTAACCGAGTCCTTAAACATCGGAGATGTATTGTCCCGCCATTCTGGAGACAAGATGTCCAGGGTCAATGTGTCAGTAGGGTCGGTTTCTTCTGAGGGCTGTCAGGGAAGGATCAGACCCAGGCCTCTGTCCTTGGCCTTCAGATGACTATCTTTTCCCTGTGTCTTTTCACATTGTCTTCCTTCTATGCACCTCTCTGTGACCAAATTTCCCTTTTATGGTGACACCAATCATATTGGATTAGATCCTACCCTAATGACCTCATTTGAACTTGAGTATTTCTATAAAGACCAGATTGCCAAATAAAGTCACATTCAAAGGCCCCAGGGGTTAGGTCTTCAACATATGAATGGGGGCTGAATAACTCAACCCCTTCTTGGGCAAAACCAGCCATGACTGGGGTAGACAATGAGATAGTTTAATTCAGTTCAGCTAAAATTCACTGGAAGCCTGGCTGTCCATCAGGCATTAAGTATATTCAGAGGTGACAGGGACAAGGCTCTGTCCACCAGAGCAGTAACAGCACGCATGTCCTGATCTTCTTCAGTGAGTTCTTCCCTAGACGCCTGGGTCTCTTCTGGGTAATAGGTATATAAACATGAATCATAAGTGACCTTAATTCTCCAAGAAATAGGTAGAAATAATTATTACACAATGAGAAAATACATCTAATCCCAAGATTGACACACCAGGGAAAACCTCACTTTAAGGTGACATCGGAACTAAAACTTGAAGGAAGAATGGGAGTTTTCCCAATGTGATGGGGGATCCATCCCCCTACATCAGTCAGGATTCTCTAGAGAAACAGGACCAACTGAATGAGCATGTGCATGTGGGATGGGTGGGTGGGTGGGTGGATAAGTAGGTAAGTAAGTAAGACAGATCAAATCTATCTATAAAGTCCACCTATGAAGAGACTGAGGCTCACATGATTGTGAGTCCACAATACTGGCAAGTCCACAGCCTGCACGGCAGGCCAGCAGGTCGGAAGCTCAGGATGAGCTGATATTGCAGCTTGAAATTGAACAGACTGTAGAGAGAATTCCCTCTTCCTCTGGGGAGGTCAGTCATCTTCCTCTCCTATTGACTGGATGAGGGCCACCCACATTATGAAAGGGTCACCAGCTTTACTCTGAGTCTACCGGCTTCAATGTTAATCTCATTTAAAAAATACTTCTACAGCAACATGTAGACTACTGTTTGACCAAATACCTGGGCACGGTGGCCTAGACAAGTGGAGGCATAAAATTAACCAGCATACTCTTTGTCCCCTGTGCACTAGAGGACATAGCATGGAGAAACGTGTCCTGGTCTTCCTGCCAGGCAAAACCATGATATATCCTGTCCCGCCCCTTTGGCATCTGGCGGTCCTGCAGACCAGCTCACTGGTGACCTGGGTGTGGATGGAAGGCATCCTCACACGACGGCTGGGCATCTGCTGTGTGAAGAATTTGGGCACTGATTACATTCGCTCAGATAAGGTCTCACTACCCAGGGGGATGGTCCCTCCTGAGGTTCCCAGATGCTCCGTCATGTGCGAGATCTGAGAGCCAAGGGCGTGGCTGCTCTGGATGATGAGACTACCCCAGGAAGGACATCCCTTGGGCCACAGAGAAGAACTGGATTTCCAACCCAAGTCAGCTCCTGGACACCCCCATGTTGGCCCTCACAGCAGACCTGTCTCCCCACTAGCCTAACACTTTCTCTATCCCTATGGATATTAAGATCATTCCCAGGAAATAAATCCCACATTCAGTTCACTCAATTTCTTCATAGCAACCAACACTACCTGACATTAAATTGGTGTGTTTTTCTATTTCCTTCACTAGAATGTAAGGACCCTGAGGGCAGGCATATAACTGTTTTGTTCACTGTAATTCCCATAGCATCTAGAAGAGTTTCTGGCATATAGTAGGCACTCACTGAATAATTGTGAAAAGAGAGAAGGAAGGAAAGGAGGAAGGGAGGGAGGATCCTCAGACCCCAACCTTTTCCCTCCTAGTGTTTTCCTTGGGGTCACATTGCCTTAAGACTCTTCCCTTCTGACTCCCTGGCTCACGAGCAAATGATCTTGGACCTCAGTAATAGTAACACTAATACTTCGCAGTCGTCTCTTATGAGCCTAACACCATTCTAAGAGCTTTATAGTTAATCCTCATAACAATCCCATGAGGTCAATACTATTACCATCTCTAGCATAAAGGAAAGGAGGTACAGAGCAATGAGTGAACTTGCAAAGGCTGCAGAACTGGTGTGTGGGGCAAAGCCTGGACTGGGGCTCAGGCAGTCGATGGCGATGTCTTGTTTAAACCATTTCATTGCACGCGCACACACACACACACACACACACACACACACGTCCATTTTCTCTTCCTTCCAAGGTAGAGAGGTACCTTTGCAGAAACATTCCTTTACGCTGGGCTACCCGACTCCACAAAGGTGAACACAAGCACTTGCTGTAGCTCTGAAAACCCGCAGTGATTTCTCCGTGGGTTGCTGGGTCACACTTCCCTCCACGTTCGCCGGACGATCTGTGTTGCCCAGTTGGCCACTGCTGGGAGCAGCAGCCCGCACACACGCTCGTGGTATGAATGGTGCTGCCAGTTCGGGAGGGTCTTAGGACTCCCAGTTATTTCATAGCTAGGCCATGTATTTTGGTCTTATCTCTCGGCAGCATTTATTTTTAAAGCATTATTATTCCTACCCTGTGGCCTACATTTGGCAAGCTGCAAATGTACTTAAGAGAAAAAAATGATCAAAAATTTTTACATATTATTTATAGTGACTAAAACAGGGCCGAGCACACAGAATATAAAGCTAAATAAAGAATTAAACAATTGTACCGTGACTCATTAGGGCATTTCTATCAATTCAGTTCATCAAGCTGTTAGAATCAGTGTGTTTAGGCTGAATCGCTGAGTCATCCAACCCCATTCATGCACTGCATATGCCACTGGAATCGTCCAACATTTCCCCTTCCCTTCAAACACCAAACTAAAAATTCCTGAACACCACATTCAAACGTTCCGCCAGCCTGGTCCAACTCGCTTTGGCGACGTGTGTTTCAGCAGAGTCACGTATTTTCCTAACACGGAAGCGCTTTCACAAGTTTGCACAATAACCAGTTCACGAATCGCTTTCTCCAACCAGTGTTAGCTGGCTGCCCTAGGGCTGGTTATTCCCCTCCATACTCTCGTCGTGGCTGGAGCGTAAGCTAATGACAACACATTATATAATGCATTGTGGCTAACAAAAACATTATTTTTTAAAGGATCTTTGTATCTTCACTAGTTAAGGCAGTAGCTAGCATGAGCTATGCATCAAGTCTTCTATGAATGATGGCATTGTTCCCGTAGCCTTTCCAAAAAACCAAGCTGGTCAAGAATGGTGCATAGAAAATCCTAATATTCAGTAACCAGAACCATCTGGATGTTTTGGGTAGGTATGCACCCAATGCTATGAACTACTGAGTGACAACCAGGCATAAAACATACCAGACATACTGAACAGGCTATAAATTTAAACAAACAAACAAAAAAACGACCTGGGCTAGAAATGCTCAGAACTCCCTGAACTCTACTGAGTTGCATTACAAGACCCCAAATGCATTCTATCGCCAACCGACAGAAACCAATGAAAAAAAACCCGATTTTTACAGTATCTTTGCAAATAGCTGTTTTTCTTGATAATGGTAGTTCCTGCTATTTACACAAAACTTGAATACTCCAATAATGTAAAAAGAAGAAAACGAAGGAAAACACACAATCCCACATTCGCCCTAAAAGCCCACCAGGAAGTACTTTTTCAAGTCCTTTTCCTATTAGCATATTATATTAAAAATTAGTGACAAAATTCAATGAAAGTGAAAACCAAAGTATACTTTTCACGTAATAACATATTTTGAGCTACTGTTCACACCCTTTGATGTCACTTGAAAGCATGAGTGTCAGGACGACACCATCCGCTCACATTCATCAGCTGCCCTCCTCTTGCACATGTGTATTGTCCCCTTGCCCTTCCCTCTATAAGCAATGCTGTGACGCACATCCTGGAACAAAGTTTTCTCTGGCACCGGGCTGCACACAGGGGCAGGACAATGTGTTGAGGTTATAGCTCTTGTGCCCGGGCAATGTGTGGGGACAAATCTGTGGACTACGTTTCATTGTCCAGACCAGTTTAGAAGAGCCTGGACCAAGGAACAAGGTGGGTCCTGGTCACTGGCCACTCCATGACCTGGCTGACAGGCCCCTCGGGTAGTGGGGTTGTATGACTGGATGTGTGAGAGGGGCCCCGGTCCCAGAAGAATATCAACCACATAATGCCCTTAAAGAGAAAATGCCACATGGTCACACGGGAGCTTTAACCTTCAGGATGGGTGGGGCCCCAGCTGTGGGGACCACTGACTGTTCCCACTCAGGAGACAGGAGAATGCTGTGCTGGACAAGAAACAAGGAGAGCCCTGTGAGGCGGCCACAGTAGCTCCAGACTCCATGACCCAGGGCAGTGCCAACTCAAGCCCAAGCGAACATGGAGCTCATGCCCCAAGGGGCACATCCAAGGGCAATCCGGGCACTTCCGTGCAATAAGCAGGGTGCCTCTGGCTTTGGATTTTCCTGTTGGCCTGAGTTCTTATCCTGGCTTTGTCTCTTGCAAGCTCTTTGATCTTGGGCAGGTGTGTGACCCCTCATTGTCTCAGCCTCCTCCTCTTAAGACAGAAAGTAATAATGTCTGCCTTGAGCTATAGCTTTCAGATTTGTATGTAAAGCATCGTGCATAGTCTGCAAATAGCAAGAAGAGGAGAAAGAGAAGGGAGAAGTGCAGCACTGCATCAGGTTTGCTGGGAAAGAAACTCTGAGACAGAGATGCGTGTGCGGGTGTGCGGTCACTTGGGCAGTGACCTCGGGACCCGCACCACTGAGAGAGTAAAGGAAGCTGGAAGAGGACAGAGTGTGGAGAGGAACTGCTGTGCAGTGCTAGCCCAGACTTTGGCTAATGCCCCGAGGGCTCAAGCTGAGATGGCCCCTTAGAGTGTCCTTACATCACGGCAAGGGAGCCACGCCCTGCTCCCTAGCCATGGCCAGTTGCTGGATGCAGGCTGGCCCTAGGGAGACGTGACCTTGAATAGGCCGCTCCCTTGGTCAACACTCCCAGTGTCTGGGAGAGGGAGAGTGTCGGTCCAAAGATGGGATCTAGGTGGCCACTGCTGCCTCTACTTCCAAAGGAAACCCGCCGTTCATCGCCTGCTTCCCCTGTGTTCCAGACCATCGGCACAGCAAACTCACCTACGGCCAGTGTTCGCTGCTCCAGGCACAGGGCCAAGTTGCAGGTGCTAACTCACTCGCCCTTAACACAGCCCTGTGGGAGGTTTTATGTATGAGGACCATGGAACAGTCTGACAGCTGTCAGAGGGGATGGCAGAGGGGCGCTGGATGGAAGATGGGGGAAGGGATCAGGCAAAGAACGTACGTGCACGACGCACAGACACAGACAACGGTGTGGTGAGGGGGGCTGGCGCCGGCTGGGAAAAGGGTGGCAAAGTGGGGAAATGGGGATATCTATAATAGTGTCAACAATAAGAATAAAAGAATAGAAAATAAAGAATTCACACTTTCTTTCAGTAAACAATAGAATTTTGCAAAAAAAAAAAAAAAAAAAAGATTGACCTAGTATCACCTCACAGTGCATGTCGGAGGCAGGGTGTGAAACCAGTGGTTTCACTACAGAGTCTGTGCTCTTAACCTGAAGAACAATAAAACATACCCCCTACTCAGGAGGGAACCACTGCTTCGTTAAATGTGAGGCCAATTCTCGTTCAAGGCAGTGATGTGTTTTCTGTTGCTGTCCCAACAAACGACCACA
>CM052539.1:8485700-8509316 GCA_028533065.1 Trachops cirrhosus
TTCTTACAAAGCACTGGCAGGTCTGAGTTCCAGCCTCTCCCCACAGCACACTAACCGGGTGATTTGGGGCCACTTCACCTGGCAGAGCCTTGGTTTCCTCTCTTGTTTAATGCGTGGAGACACCGTTTTTCAAGGGTTAATGTGGGATTCAGATAGGCTGGGATTGTAAATACTTGGTTGTGCTATTATTATTTGGGCTCTGTTTCCCTAATGCCGTATCTGGCTAACAACAGAAGACCTATTTTGAATGAATGAATGAATGAATGAATGCCTATTAACGCCATTATTGTTTCACCACGGGAAATGCCACAGAGATGGAGAAGATATTCTGGTTTTTCTTTAAACAGAGAAATGTAACAGTGAAGAATGTGCAAGCTAGAAAGTACACAAGTCTGGTCTTACAACAGCACTCCTTCTTCTCTGTTGTATAATCCTGGGGCCACCTGCGAAATGAGCTACTAGGTTCAACATGGGACCTGCGTTCCACCAGCCCTACCTTGCTGCCATTGGCTTGGCCACAAGCCAGACAACCATTAAGGGCTCAGTCCATGGGCCACCCAGGCCCTGGCTTCACATGGGAACAGAGGCACAGTTCTTCCCACGCATGGGATGCACTTGGCCCCATCCCCACCTGGGAGAGGTCTTCCCGGCCCCAACTCCTATATCTGATCCAAAGGCCCACCGCTCATGACAGTTTTGCTTCAGGCTTACCACTCTGGGTTCTCCATTATCTATCTTATTTTTTTAATGCTCTTGAACACAGCCATGTTCTTCTTCTTATTACATAACACATTTTAGCTATAATTTCTATGCATTTGGATCAGAGAGAGAAGCATTGAAACATGCTCACGTCTTCCAACTGTGCTGGAGGCATCTTCATTGCTCTTTCTACCATCCCGTTAACTGGGCCCATCTGGCTCGCACTGCATTCCCTCCACTGACAAGCAATTAAAGAAATAACCAGAGAGCAACTTAGATAAGCCTTGCTGTGTTTGATCTTTATAACAGACTACTTGGTAGATGGTATCACTACCCACGTCTTACAGAAGAGGCACCCATTTAATGTGTTCACGATGCCTGTGTGAAATAGAATACTTGCTTCGCTCTGACTCTTGCTACCACACGGACACACAGATGCACGCACACACATGTATACACACACACACACTGCAGACACATTATGTGGTCCACACGGTAATCAAGGGTTGAAAGGATCTTTGCTTAGAGCTGCTCATCATCATCATTTACTTTTCAGCTGCTTAAACAGCAGCAGAATTGTTCACTGGTCTTTCCCAGTGGGATTGACGGGCAAAATCAAGGCCTTTTCAGTGGGCGCAGCGAGTTAACAGACGACAGAAGTGGGTGCCCTTTGCCTCCTCTCAACCCTTTTCCGGGGGGCCGAGGGACAGGGAGAGACAGGGCATGGCAGATCCTACAGCACTGGGCCGTCACTGAGTTCTCAGTTTGTTTTAACTCCCCGGGTGAGACTGCCTGTGAAAATGGTTTGATTTTATGTTCTTGGTGAAGCTGCGTCAAGCCCCACTGGAAATAACAAGGGTCCTCCTTTCTTTTGCTTCTGCTCCAATTGGGGGTGAGAACAGTGGGGCGGCGAAGGGAGGGTGGCCCCCCAGAGGAATCACAGGGGCGGGGCTGACAGTGATCACCTGCAGACGTGAGCGGGCAGATGGGGGCGCAGCGTGCCCTCAGGCAAGTGTCCCTGGCAGACGGCAGGTGGAGTGTGCATCTGGAGCTTTCCAGACTGCTCCTCCGGCCAGCGGCTATCAGGGGAGGCCTGGCCAGGCTTCCAGGCGATGACATCTGCTCGTTTCCACGTACAATGAGGATGCCCTTATCAGGGGCTGGCAGAGAGGTCAGAGGTCAGACATACTAATTAGGGCACCAGGAAACCCACCGGAGAAGTTTGCACAGCCTTGTTTCTTGCAGAGGAAGAGCTCGGAGCTGTGATGCCACGCTATCCACAGGCAGCTCCTGAGCGCCTGAAACGCAGCTGAATGGAGACGTGCTTGCTGTCAGTATAAAAACACATGCCCGATTTCATAGGCTAGCTGTGATAAAAGAAGGAAAAATACCTCACTAGTAATATTTTACATTGATGCCACGTTGAAATGACAGTGTTTTGGATGTACTGGTTTAAACAACAGACACCGCTAAATGAATTGTGCTTGTGTTTTACCCCTGTGACCACTAGAGAAGTGAAACTGTATGTGCATAGCTCCCATTATCTATCGGGTGGCGCTGGTCAAAGATTCACCCAAACCAGCCTCCTCCCTGTGGCCGCAGCACGGACCAGACTGGCGGGGCTTGTGCACAATTTTGCTCCCCCGAACCTCCCCGTGTCACCCCTGCGCCCCTCTCCCAGGAAGGATACTACAATGCTGGAGGGTGAGAGTTACACTGTCACAGGAATTGCAGGGAAATTTCTAATGTTTCAGAAATGTGAATCATTCAACACTATGCATTTCTGTTGTTTGATTACGAGCAAATTCCTTATGAGATCAGGTATCAGTGAGGCCTCTCCCTAGCCACTGGGCTTTAAATCAGTGTCACCTTGACAACTTCAAATCCCACGGTCCATGGAAGTCCCCAGTACGCCCTGTGCAGGTGCTGCGGGTAGGGGCTTTGTTCTTCAGGCCCCTCGTGTCTCCTGGGCCCTGGTTGCCATCCCCCCCACCATCGACCAGCACGTGGAATAACCCCATCTGGGGTCTCCTCCACACAAACCCACACCGCAGTCATTCACGACGTTAGAGGTCTGTAGTGAACAGGGGATCCGGGAGGCTTCCTGGGGAGAAGTCACATTGAGCTGTGCAGAGCCTTTCCCGTCTGGCTGGTGCACCGGTCAGTATTCGCTGGGCTGCATTGTGAAACCCAGGCCTCCGAGACGTCTAAGAGCAGAGGCTCACTTCTCACTAGCACTGCAAGGCTGCAGCACAGGCCGCAGGTAGACTAGAACTCCGCTCCCCAGGTCTCTCTCATTCCAGGGTTCACGCCCCTGCGTGGGGCGTGCCATTATCCTTTTGGAGGGAAAAGAGAAATGGCTGGAAGATGTAAAGGCTTCCTGCTTGAAGGCGGTGCATTAATCTCTCCTGCTCATATTCCACTGTGGCCAAACTCAGCAACAGACTAAAGAGTCACTTTTGCTCAGTGCAGTAGCCAGAGCTCACTGCATTGCTCCGGCAGGGCTGCAGCGGAGGCTGGGCAACACAGGGCAGCACGTGGCGTTTGGCGAGAACCGCCTCTGCCATCGTCTCCACCCTGTTCTCTCTGGACTGGCTTCTCAAGGCAGAACCCTTTCGACGGGGGTCGATCTGGGTGGTCGTTCCAAGACATGAGCAGAGGTCTCCAAGGGAACACAGGTGGCTGACACTTTGGGTCTTTGGGTCAAAATGGCATGGGCAAACCTTACAAACAGCTTAGAAAGGAGGCTGAATTCCCAGGACTTCTGCCATATATGCTTCACCCTCAGGATTATCTGCTGCACCTCGTAAATGTGTCCTGACCGCAGCTGGGACTGTTGCCCTAGAGATGATCCCATTTCATATCTCACCCAACGAGGGACCTACAATGAAAGGTGGATGGGGGTCAGCTTGCACGCATACCAAGGGTGGGTGACCATGGGGAGAACAGCGCCAGTGAGGGAACCTAGAGGTTAGTACCTGCTCCGGCACTCACCCCCAAGTCATCCAAGAAAAGTCCCTCCCCTTCGCTGTGCCTCAATTTCCTCCTCTGTAATATGGAGACAATGCTCGATGCCAGGCCTGTCTCATTAGGGTGCTGGGAGGTGTGAGTAAGGCATGTATGAGGTTCTGAACCCTACAGATGTAAGTTCAGAGCACAGGACTGGCTGGAGGGAGAAGGGTGGTACTTCTAGGCTATGACAGGGGCTCCCAAGTACCTGGAATACACCCAGCAATGAATTAGACACTGCAGTGAAGTTCTGATCTGCAAGGTACCCATGCTGCACCTGAGGAGCATGAGGACTAATGTGGAGATAAGCATACTGTGACAACCAAATGGCCACTAGGTGTGATAAAACCAGAGTGCACAGGGAAAGCATTCCTGGGAACATCAGTTGCAGGGCTGCTGAATTAGAAGAACCACAGTCAACAACGCCTAGATTCTTAGAGATGAGGAAATGAGGAGGACGCGGAGGGGGAGGGAGCGCATCTCACAGCTCATCGCTGGCAGTGTATAAACAACCTCTTAAACCTTGTGATTCTCTGAAGCATATTGGGCATAAGCTGGCATATTGTCAGTGCTTTAATTAGTCAGGATATTTAACGCTAGTTGCTGAAACAACACACTCACAAATAAATCTCAGTGGCTCAACACAACAGAAGTTTATTTCTCACCCCTTCGCAGTCCCTTAAATGTCAAATGGATCAAGTGGGTAGCTCTTCACCCAGCACATACTTGGATATCCAGCTTCCTTGCCTCATGCGGCTCTACTGTCTCAGAATTTTTCACTTTCAGCCGTGTGGACATGAGGGTGTTTATCACATCCAAAGAGAAGGATCACTATTTTCTTCCCTCCTTCTCTCTTTCCTTTCCTTCCTCCCTCCATCCCTCCCTTCTTCCTTTCTTTCTTACTTTGATCCCCCATCTCTTCTTTCTAGCAAAGATTTACCGAGTACCCAGGCAGAAACCATGCTATGTGCATGAAGGAAGTGGGGAAGAACAGCCTTGGTGGGAGCCGACAGTGGGCCCACTCCAGCACTTGGGTCTCCCTGGGGTGCTGGCATTGAACCGGGATATGGGGAGAGGCCAGCTTGTTCCCATCCCACCCCAACAGAGGGGCAGTGGGGAGGTAGAGAAAGAATCATGAGGTTTCGGCCGAATTTATAGACCAGTTCACCCAACATTAGAACAGAAATGAACGTTTTATGTGAGAAGATGTTGTGCGTCAGAGAAATTAAGCGCTCACTGAGGGAGCCGAGGAGGCTCCTGGGCAGCCTCCCCCTGCCAACATCCTCTCTGTGCCCCTCCCCCAGTGGGGGCGAGTCATGGCCACAGCCTTCTTCACGTCTGCTGCCTCAATGTCAGCGTTCCGGGGGTTCGCACGGAGTTCCCCACATGGCAATCTCTCTTGGGCACCTCCAAATGCAGCTGTTTACTATAAACTCATGAGAAGGCCTTTCTGGGCCCTTAATTGCTGCAATAAAGGCTCAGATGCGTGATATTCCAACTCCAAACATACCCAGAGCTGCAGGAAATGGTGTGGGTGGAATTGGGAGAAACACTTAAAATAGCACCGAGGTCACAATCCTTGGGAAGGCACCCGCCTGCCACCTTCACCATCCACATCGGTCAGTGCCCTGGTTCTCCCTTGCTCCATCACTGCCTCTCGTTGTTTGCTTTGTGTTTCCCCCAAGGTCAGAGGAGCAAAGCTAATTGTTGAATAGCGACCACATGCTTGGTACATGTCTGAGATCACCTCAAAGTTCCTCTGAGGTGGGTACAATTGTCCCCATTTGAAAGAGCAGGACACTAAGGCTCAGCAAACCGAGGGCATTTGCCTGAGGTCACACAGCCCGAAAGCAGCAACCCCGAGACTCCAAGTCCAGGCCGTCTGAATGCAGTGCCTGTGCTAATTTGATTTTGCTGAACTCCACCACCCTGTTTCCCATTGGCCGAGGCCATCTCTGACTGTTAATGCTAATACCTTCACCCCAAGAAGCTCTCGGCCACAGGTGGCCAACACAAGGTCTGCGGGGCCGAATCCGGCCCTCCGCCTTGTTTCTACCCAGCAGCAGTGCTGAGCTCTCGCTTAACTGTTAAGGAGTACAGTTATACAGCCCTAAAATTACATTCGGCCCCTTGAAAGCAACCTCGAGGCTGATGAGGCCCCCGGTGAAAATGAGTTTGACAGCCCTGCTCTAGGCTTCATGCTTCATAGGAGGTAACATATGGGATCAGGAGGGAGGCAGCTTTGTTTCACCTTTTGTAATAGATGTAGAGTCCAGCCTTTTTTTTTTTTAGTTGATACCCCACCTCTGTATTCACTGTCTGCTGTGCCAAGCGATCTGTGAACTACGTGAGCAGCAGCAGGGGCTCCTGCGTCCTGGATGCCCACCTCTCTCCGGACTGGCTTGCTCATCCTTTGCCCTGGGAGGCGTGCTTGTCCCGGTGTGACCCTTCATCGTTTGTCCCAAAGCCTGGATGCCCAGTGCCACCTCCTCTGGTACTGGTATATCCTGGTCTACTTCGTCTCTGAGGCCCGACTTCTATGCTTCCTCCTGTCCGAAGTCTTCCCCAATCCTGCTTAGCCAGACACAATCCGCCCTGCACCTGCCCTTTGTTACCTAATCCGCCCTTTTCAGCTTTGGGTTACGATGATGACGCATGCTTCCCATCTCTCCCACAACGTTTTGAAGGAGACACAGCAGCTGTGGCAACTGCATGGACTTTGGATGCAGGGAGACTTGGGTTCATGTGTTTGTTCTGCCAGCTACTAGCCGTGTGACCTAAGGCAAGCTATGCAAACTCTCCAATGCCCAGCTTTTCCGTCTCCAACGTGGAGGTGAACAGCTGCACCACAGGCGCTGTGGGTGCTGCACTAAGAAGGGGGTTGGAAAAACTATAACACAGTGTCTGGCACATAGGAGGAGGTATTATCTTTGTTATTAAGCAAGCATGAATCCGAAACCCAGATCCACCTCTTACTGGTCATTTGACTTTAAATGTGTCCTTGAGACCTAGTTGCTTTATTTTTAGAATGGGGATAAAAATACTTCTCTGATAGGGTTTGGAATTAAAAGATATCACAAGTAAAATGCAGAGCACTGTAAAATAAAACATATAGTAGGTATTCTTTAAGTGTTTATTGAATCAACAAATAAATTAATAAATGCAGGGGTAATGGTGGTTGGGGTTAGGGATACTCAATGGATGGAATCAGAGTTAATTTTGGCTTCTTCAAAGTCTACACAACCACTTAATGAAGCTCATAACATAAAAATCAAATAATAAGAATACTGTTTAATGAGTACCTCCTATATACAAATATGTTAAATACTGCCTCATAACCTTATGAGACAATAATTATTATGCTCAAAAAAGCTCTGTCTGATTGACAATTCAAGCTCCTAAGTACTACATGCTGTTGTCACTCACCAGATGGGGGAATCAAGGTTTCTGAGAACCAAGACACTTATTAGTCCAAGTATAGAAAAGCAACTGAAAATAGCCTCAGCCAGAGGGAGCTCACAGTTCCTATAGCTGGGAAAATACAGGATCTCTCTGAGAACAGAAACAACTCCTAGAACCCCATGTTCTCCAGGAGCCCCGGCTCTACCCTCCCAATTTTCCTGTTAGAATGTGCATATTACTTAAACGCCATTATCAAGTGCCATTTCTCTTTATTTTCTTCTTCTATTCCATGAAACACCAATTGCTACATTCTCAGATTCCCCTGAATACCGTGTTCATACAAAAGTACTTGCAACATTTTGCTGTATGCTCAAGTGGCACTTATTTTTGTATTCACACATAGAGCAGTTTAGCATCTGGTACATATTGAATATTTTAAAATATTTTTAAATAGATTGATGGATGCATCAAGGGATAGATTGATTGATGGACAGGATATATGGATAAATGGTTAGAGGTAAAGTAAACAAACAGATGAATGAACAGGTTGATATATGGATGAATAAATGGATGTACAGGAAAAAATGGAAAATATATTGAAAGGATTGTGGTTGGATGAATGGGTGAAGGATGGATGAATACCAATAAAGGATGGAGGGGAAAACTGTATGGGTGAAAGATTGATGAACTCATCTATCAATTTCCTGAATCGGTGGATATATAGGTGAATTGACAAATGAGCAATGAGATGGGTAGATGAATGACTCAACCTACGCATTTAAAGGACACCTTTTCCTTGTAGGTATGCATAGAATTTTCATGCCTCTGACATAACTAAAATATGCGGCTGGAGTAATTTTCCTGAGTTTTATTTTTTTTTCCATGGTGATTCTCTTAGAAGACATCAGGACAAAGTGGATGCCTTCTTTAGATGGAGTCTGAGGAAATGCAAGTAAAAGGTTCACCTGGTGTGGTATTTGAATTACACATGATAATGTGCCTGAGTACCTTACTGACGAGGAAGAGGAAACTCAGATTTTGTATGAATAGGTGCCAGTCCATTACTCTTGACTTGCCAACCTTTTGGATTCTGAGAGTAACGCTGCCCACAGACACGAGGGAGGGAAGAAGGAGGCTGCAGGTGAATGGAGCAGGAGGAGGGACTGGGTGGTCACTGGGGATCCCTCGTGGGGCAAAAGGACTCCAAGACGCAAGTGCTGCCTGCTCTCCCTAGCCCGCTCTCGGCTGCTCTCCTGCCACCACGCCCAGCTTCCTCTGCTTGGGAATGAGCAGAACAAGGTTGTATTCAGGAGGTCGGTCTTGAAGAAAGGTCATGTGAGTTCTTAGAACTAAA
Organism: Trachops cirrhosus; assembly: GCA_028533065.1. Classification (NCBI taxonomy): domain Eukaryota; kingdom Metazoa; phylum Chordata; class Mammalia; order Chiroptera; family Phyllostomidae; genus Trachops; species Trachops cirrhosus. Next base: position 8,494,165 of record CM052539.1, read on the forward strand.
TGTAGCACACACTTAGCCAGAAAGCACCACCACCCTGGAATTAGATGTCACGCGGCTCAGAAACTACGCAGTACGACGGTTAAGCGTCCTTAGAGGCAGGCAAATTTGGGTTTGTGACCCAAATCCCTTCTCTTACTGACTGATGGACTTCTGTTTCTGCCAACAGTGTACACTGGGTGTCTGCTCCCCAGTCTTCCTGCTGAAAACAACCATCAGTGCTGATAAAACTTTTTTAAAAAATTCTTTTTGAATGCTTCCATGAGCCTGAAAGAAGTTAAGTGATGGTTTTGACGGGGATCTAGAGATTTAAGCCCAGCACCGAAGCAGCCGTATGCCTAGAGGGCATTTTCTGATCTTCCTGAAACTTAAGGTTTTGCACGTCTCAGAGACAGAAGACAAAGCCCGGAGTCCACTCAAGACAAAGGGATGTTTAGCATAGAATCTCCCTAATAAAGCCAGACTCCACAGAGCTTCAGTACACGCTAGTTTACGGGAGACTTAGAAATGCACATCCTGAAGGATTGCAAAGAAATCTGCTACAATAAAAGTTTGCCCAAGAAACCTTGGCAATGAATGGAAAGGAAAATGTCCCATGAGAAGTTATAAATACAAACCAGCCATCAGACGGGTTGCAGTCAAAATCCACTTTATCCTTGAAACGCCTAGCTAAGAATTTCATTTCCAACGGTCCTAGTCTGGTAGAGCCTGTCTCCAGGCAGCTGGCAGAAATTATAGGCAAACCTTCTGTCTAGAATAACCCATCTCAAATTATTTCAAGAGGTAAAGTTTCAAGGAAAACGTGTTTATCTCAGTAAAGTGAAACACTAACTTTATAACAGCTTTTTTTATGGGTTGGACCTAACTTTCTCCCTCAACCCTGTAATTGTTGCCTTTCAAAGGGCAGGCTCTTGTCTGAGTCCTGGATAATACAGCTTCCTGGGGAGGAAGAAAACAGGATGGAGGGTGAGAATGGGAATGAGGATGAGAGTGCAGAGGAGGAGGTGGAAGGGGAGGAGGAGGAGAATGGTGCAAACCTACAGAAATAAGTGTCACTTACCTGCCTGTTGCTGTATTTCGGGGTAGACAGACTATGGTTAACTTCAGTTAATATAAATAACACTGAAATGAGTACCTGTATACTCAAATATTTGACTAGATTCTTTTTATTTACCTGGAATAATTTCCTCAAAGTATAATTACTGAATTGAAGTGAATGAATGTTTTTAAGTCTCCTAATTCCTACTGGGATAATTTATACAAAGGAGTCTTATGAACCCCAGTGAGCTAAAATATAAGGGACTTAATCTTATTTTTATGGAAAGGTAGGGATATGTGAAGTGTGAGAAAGGCATTGAATTTTAGTTTAATTCAATCTTAAATATCTCTTACGCTCATGCTCTTTATCAATAAAATCCTAGTTTCTGGGAATACCATAAGAAGTCACAATCTTTGGCTTCCAGAAACTGAAAAGAGATGGATAAATGATTGTATACACATGCTTGGCACTACACGAGTACACAGTAGGTGCTCAATGAACATTTACTGAATTACATAAACAGGTAGAGCGCCTAGGTGCCATGGAAATGACGCGAAGGGCTTCTTCAGACGAGCCTGAGACAGGATGTGCGTTTGCTAGAGAACCAGTTACCCAGCTTTATGGTACAGGGCAGTGCCCCGGGACTGGTGCGGAAGGTGCCGTTCTACCTTCTACCGGGGGCCTTCCTGCAGAGCCTTGGGAAGTGAATGCCAGCAGGCCTGGGGGCATGGTGAAGGACTGGAGGCACATGGCACCTTGAATTTGAGCCTAAATGAAAAGCCCCGAGAGGCAGGCCAGTGTTCTGAGCTCCTAAACATCTCTTTTCTCGGGAACCGGTAAGTTGCTGTTCTCCGTGTCTTGACCACTCTTCTCCAAGATAGCCTTAGGGCTCACTCCTTACTTCACGCAAACCAAAATCACCTCCTCAGAGAGAATTATGCCCCTCTCGGCACTCTGGGTATACCCCCTTCCCCAGCCTTATTATATCACCAGGTGACCACTATTCTTACTTGTTAATTGTCAACCCCCTGCACTCAAAGGGGAATGAGGAGCACCTCTGTCTCCTGTGTTCACTGCTGTAACCCAGCGTTCAGAACAGGTATGTGGTTCGTAGCAGAAGCCCTGTAGTTAATAGTCACGTTGAGCACTCTTACTACAAAAAAGGGGTGGGGAGAACTCAAGGAAATTTTGGAGATAATGAATGATTCTATTACCCTGACTGTGGCGACGACTTCCCGGGTGTCTGTACGCGTCCAAAGTCATCAAATGGTAGACTTTCGATATGTGCCATATTTCGTACATCAATTATACCTCCATGCAGCTATTTAACAGTTCAATAAATACTTGTTGAATGAATACATGAATAAGTAAATGAAGGTTATTTTGCCTGAAACAATGCCTTCTGTAGCTAGTTAATTCTTATAACAATTGCCATTCACTGAATGCTTGCGTTTTCGGGGGCTGTGGTGACTTTTCTTTGTACGTTATTTCATTTCATCACCCAAGAAACTTATGTAATGAGCCCTACTTATACGTCATTTTATAGACACAGACATTTTACAAGACAGAGAGGTTGTAAAATGTTCTTGGCACCGTGGCTTTTCCTTGTCGGTTATTTTACTGAACATTAAGAAGGCTTTGCGTGTCATCTCAATTCTACTGTGTCATGTACGAACTGAGACACAGCAGGGTGAGGTCCTGGAGGGAACGTGGGATTTGGAATCAGGTCACCTGACTTCCAGCTTGAGCCCTGCCTCCACCAAACTAGTGGGGCCTCACTTTCCCCATCTGTAAAATGGCAGCTTCTCCCTGTCTCCCCTACGTCACAGGGTTATTGTGAGAAACACAAGCTAGGAAATGTCAAGGTTCTTAGCAATCTATAATTTGCTATACAAATCTGGCTATACTTTTATAGCTACACCCTCAGGGGAACTAAGCCTGAAAGACCTAAAGTTTTTGAGCTTCCAAGTTTATCTTCCTTTGCATATTTCATTTGCCTGACTCTGGTGGACGGGATCATTAATATTAATGTTCAGGCTTCATGAATTATGCACCAGAAACAAGACATTTTTCTTCTGCCCTTCCCCTCTCATACTTCACCTCACTAGCCCCGTGAGCTTCAGCCAGTAATAAAGACCCCACAGAAAATAATAACAGGTTGTGTCCTGGGGATGAGAGAACACGTGGCCAGCCCCACATGCCGGGAATGCAGCATCCACGGACGGCAGAAAGTCGGGCTGGTGCCCAGGCTGGCGTGCCCTTGCGTCTCCAAGTGCTGATCTCAGTCTTCACAAAAGTCCCAGTGTGCCGCTTAGCACCTGTTGACTCAGTACCTGAGACTGGAAATGCCTGTAGTAAGAACCGAGCTATACACTCGGTCCATGGCTTATCCACAAGGTAATAGACTCTGAGGAGGCAGGTTGACAGTGCAGCTCAAAGGCAGAGAGGGAAGAGCATATGAGGTCTGTCCAGAAAAGTCCAGCCATTGTTAATACAATGAGAACAGTTTGCACAACATCGATGCAGCCCGGCAGCCAAGGACAGCGGCCTGGAATGTGTATGCGTGAGTAATGACAACTTCACTGTACTAGTCGGTGGGGATGGCAGACATCATTGAGTGAGCATGTGGGCTGTGTGGCTGTCACATTCAAAATGACTGAGTGAGTGGAGCAATGAATCTGCATCGAGTTTTGCGTGAAGTTTGAACATCCCTCTGTGGAAACTATTTGGCTGATTCAGCAGGTCGCAGCTACGGGCATCTGGTGATCGATTAGCAGCTTCATCACAACAACGCGCCTGCTCATGCACCACACATCTCATGCAGAGTTTTTGGTAAAACATCAAATCACCCAGGTGTCTCAGCCCCTACCCCCTACAGTCCAGATTTGGCACCCTGGGACTTCTGGCTTTTCCCCAAACTAAAATCACCTTTGAAAGGGAAGAGATTTCAGACCATTGATGAGATTTCAGAAAAGTATGATGGGGCAGCTGATGGCCATGGGGAGCACTGTGTGAGGCCCCGAGGTGCCTGCTTTGAAGGGGACTGAGGTGTCAGTGTCCTATGTACAATGTTTCTTGTATCTTGTGTCTTCTTCAGTAAAGGTCTCTATTTTTCATTGCACCGGGCTGGATACTTTCTGGACACGTCTCATCGTGTATGTTTTGTAAATAAGGGTGTTACGTTTCCATAACAATCAACAGGGCGCCAAGGGAGGCAGAGGAAAGATGCCTGCGGTAGGTAGAACAATGCCCCCAGCCCAAAGATGCCCACATCCCAGTACCTGTGATGTTACCATATGTGGCAAAGAATTAAGGTTGCCAGTCAGCTCACCTAGAGATGGGTCAATTTTCCAGGATTATCCAGGTGACCTGATGAAATCACGAGAGTTTTCTAATGAAGAAGAGGGAGGCAGAAGAGAGAACACAGAGTGACGTGACTCGGGAATGACTCCGCCTGCTGCTGTGGGCTTTGCAGATGGAAGAGGAGCGGGAGCTAAGGAATGCGGGCGGCCTGTAGAAGCCGGAGAAGGCAAGTGGATGAGTTCTCCCCTAGAGCCTCCAGAAACAAATTCGGTCCTGCCAACACCTTCATTTTGGCTCAGTGAGACTCACTTTAGACTTCTGACATCCAGAACTGTCATACATTTGTGTTGTTTTACACCACTAGGCTTGTGGTTATTCGTTACAAAAACAACAGGAAAATAACACAGTGCCAACGTCGCCTAGAAGTTTCTGATCAGAGAGTCTGGCTCCTTGCCCTGAAAGCTAGAACATTGAGATGCTAAATCGATCGGGAAGTTACAAGACCAAAGGCACTGTTCCCACACTAAGAGCAGTGGGCTTGGAAGCTCCGCCTCCTCTCCGACTCTCCACTCACTCATCCCTGACAGGGCTGGGCATTGGTCTCTCGGGTTCTCCTGGGGCTGCAGCCAAAGTCTCCAGGAATGATTTGCTCTGTGGCTGGTGAGTACAGTCCTGGCAGAACAGAGTCCCTCATGTTACTGTAGAAGACGGGGGTACAAACACCAAGATCAGTTTCGGAAAAAACTCCCAAATACATGAGACATTTCATAATGTTGCTGTATTAGGTATTCACTGCTACACAAAACATTGCCCCCCGACGTGTAGTTTAAGACAAGAAACACTCGTTATCTTGCGGTTCCTGCGGGTGCCACTGGCTCAGAGTCTCCCGCAAGGCTGCAGTTAGGGTGTCAGGCGGGACCACAGTTGGGACTTCACTGGGGGAAGATCTGTTTCCAAGCTCACTCAGGGGGAGGACTTCAGGTCCCCATGTGACCTTTCCATAGAGCAGCTCACCAAAGGGCTGCTGACTTCCCCCAGCGTGAGCAGGCCACAGTCTTTATGGCCTCTACTACCTGGTGTGTCATGCAATCCTTCTCCTGTATTCTGTACATTAGTAGAAAGTTCATAAATCCAGCCCATACTTGGGGCTTGGGTGGGCTGGCACAGGGCATCAGTACCAAGAGGTGCGGCTCACTCTGGGCCACCTTTGAGACTGTATACCTCAGAGGCCCTCTGCAATGTGCAGAATGAGGAATTGGTGACTATCCCCAACTACTACAAAGGATGGTGCATTTGATTCTCAGATGAGAGGGAAAAAATCCTATGTAACTACGGCTGGTCTGCCCCAGAGTTGGGTTAATTGATCTAATGAAGCTAAATTTGTGTCTCCCAACCCCTTGTGGGTCTTGCACCTCCATCCGGGCCTGGGGCCACCCGAGAATGAAGGACAAAAGCGTCACAGCTGCACTTGACGTGCACGCTGCCGTCATTTCACTCCCAGATGGCTGGCAATGGTGCCTTAATCACCTGCTGCCTTTTAATCTCGCTCCTTTCCAACTCGTTTTCTACAAAGTAGCAAGAATATCTTTAACATAAATTGTGCTACTTTTCTGCTTAAGATCTTTCAATGGTTCTCATGTACTTAGGATAAAGCCAGAAATTCTTACCAGCCTGCAAGACCAGCATGACCTGGCTGCTGCCTGTCTCTCGTCTCATTTCCCACTTCGGTCCCCTCCCCCGCCCCCACACCGGCTGACTGCTCTCTAACCACCATACCCTCGTCATTCCCTTGAATCCATCAAATTGTTTCTCGCCCCAGGGACTTTATGCATGCTGTTGCTTCTGTCTGGTGCATGTTTCTTTGAACTCTACCTGCCTACTTTCTTCTTAGTCCAAATGCCATAGCTTCAAGTGATGTGATTTATCACTTTCCATGTAGTTTTCTAGTTTAAGGTCTATCTCTTTCATCTGACTCTAAGTTCCAGAAAAAACCATATCTCATATGCTCACCACTATATATCAGCATCGTTAAAAAGTGCCTCGTATATAAGAGCTCAAGAAATAGTTATTGAATGAAGGAAGACAATCCAAGACTATCCACACCCTAGCTTGGACCAGCCACCAATTCCTTCCCACAAAAAAGAATAAGGCAGGCAACTTACGTTAGAGTTCAGCTTTAATAAGCAACACTCAGCCACCTGCAGGATCGTTTTTCTTGCCATACTTGTTACCTGTAAATATAGCCTTGAACCAATCAAGATGAAGGCCCACCGTGTCTGTTTCCTCCCACTGCTCAAATATGCATCCTGCTTACTTCAAGGAGCCTAGAGGCACCCCGGAAAAAAGGTCAGAGAGAAAACATAATGTTTTCCCACGGGCGGGAGTCAAGCTTGCCCAGGCTGCCCGTGGACTTCTCTCAGGGTCGGGCATCACCTATGGGCCACACTGTCCGCTGGAAAAGCAAGAGAGCAGCCAACAGGTAGAGGAAGGGAGGTGAGCCTGCACCATCACTGGCTGGCAGAAGGAAGAGAAGGACAGACTATGAACCACCCTTTTATTCTCTTGAAAGAGCCACCCATTGGGATCATCGTCCCATAACACAGCCTGGAAGGGGGCAATCCTTTCAGCTCTTCCTCTTTGAGGGGCAGTGCTGTGACCTTGATCCTCCCACATCTTCAGGGAGCATCAAAGAGGACAAAGAAAGAAAGATGGATTAGGGCCCTGACTCTGTTTCCTAGGGAACAATGACAGTCATTAGCATAACACGGTTCCTGAGTGTGTGGAAAGTGGAGGCGCTACCTTGGGCCTTTTCTTCTTTCCCCTCAGAGGGTGCCAGGCAGTTTGAGGCGACTTCACATTTACTCTCCCATTTGACCCTTACAGCCCCTCTGCAACACGGCTGGGGCAGGCCTTGCATCCTATTTGAAAGATGAAGCGATAGACTTAGATCGAGTCAACATGTTTGAAAACTCTGCCTGCGTGAAAATATTTTCAAATAACTCTATTTAAGTCTGTTTTTCTTTTAAATGATACTTCTCAAAAATATTAGAGGATCTGGGCTTTTTAAATTAATTTCTATATTTATCTGTGAAAACCAAGTTCAGTTGTTGAAGTTCAGTTATATCCTCAAATATTTCTCCTTTCTTCTCCTTCCTCTCTTCTTCCCTCCCTCCCCGTTGCTTTCCCTTTCTCTGCTGAATAGTTCAGCCCTACGTCTGTCAGGTGGGACAGAAGGGGGTTGGCATCTGTGGCCACAGAGTGGGGAAAGGCCATCCGTGAGGGCTGCCCTGAGCAGGCGAACCTGAGCGCAGCCAGGTGGGCCGGCATCCATGCAGAGGGTCTGCCTGATGTGACAAGTCTGGCTGGAGCGTCTGAGGAGTCTGTTCATCCCAGGGGAGAGTCATCCCAAGTGTGGTAAGGGGACATCCACAGAGAGGAGCGGCCCTCAGGGCCAGAGTGGGTAAGAAAGGTGTCTATTCAGGTGGGGAGAGGCTGTTGCCCACCCTGGGAAGTCAGAGGTTGAGCAAGATGAGGAGCATGACTCTAGGAAGGGCAGTCTGTGGGGGGTGTCATGTGGGACAGCGGGGAGGACTGGCTTACAGTGGAGAGTCAGAGCAAGAACAAAGGGAGGGGGTGGCTGGCAGGGGCTGTCAAACTCCAAGTAGGATCCTCAAGTGTACGTACACCCACACGTGGGGACGGGGAGCATCCCAGGGCAGGCGTAGAATGAAGACCCAGCAGGGCGAGGAGGGTGTCCATGCAGTGTGCTGTACCACCCTCCGGGGTGTCGGAGTTCACATGGAGTTGGGGAGGCATCTGCTCTTGGGGGGCAGCGGAGATGGGAGACTAGGCACATACAAGGTATTGATTGAATAAGTAAATAAAGTAGGGATGATGGAACCACTTGGACAAAGGAAATACAAATATGGAAAAGTCAAAAATAAGAATGAAAACTGCAGTGCTGGGCTACAAGGAAAACAAATTCCCGGTTTTCGTGTGGGCAGACGGCAGTAAATGTATATATGTGTGATCCCCGTCCCCCACCCCCGCCACACACACACACACACACACACACACACACACACACATTCCCTGGCCCTGAGAACTGGAAAGGTTTGGGAGTACTGACATCCCAGCAGCCCATGTCTTGGTTTCTGAACACTCTTCTCCAGGAAAAGAAACCAGCACCCCTTGGAAATTGCTCATGTCGGGGCGGGGCAGGAAAAAGGGAAAGATGAGACTGGAACATCTTATGACAGAGTGAAATAATAGGAGTGTATTAAAGGAACGCAAAACTAGCTTGAATGACACCCCACTGGCCAAACTGGCGACATCGTGAGTAACCAAGCAAATGATAGTAATAGATTTGAACACCCTGAGTAAACTAGGACACCATGAACCCATGCTGATCAAAAATAACTTAGAGGTTTGATGACAACAGCATATTTACGTAGCATCCGAAGTATCAGGCACAAAAATGAAGACAAATGGCTTTACAGTGCAGAAGCCTGGTGGACGCCACCTTTATCAAGAGATCAAAGGAAAGAAATAGGACCACCCACCACCGGATGGGATGCTACGGGAGAACACAGCATCACTTCTGCAATATGTCTGCCGAGGATGCATGAATACATCGAATCTAATCATAAGAAATATAAAACCAAATTGAGAGACATTCTACAAAATAAATGGCCTGTGTTCTTTAAGAGCATCAAGGTCATGGAAGTCAAAGAAGGACTGAAAAATGACTGAAAGAGATAAAAGTCACATAAAACAAGGTCCAGTGCATGATTGATGACTGAGTCCTTTAGCCATAAGGGAAATTATGGGACAATTGGAGAGACACATAGGGGTCTGTGGAATAAATGGTGGTGATATAAGGTCTTTCCAGAAGGTACCCAGTCAGGTAATATGAAAAATAGAGACATTTATTGAAGAAGATACAAGATACAAGAAACATTGTACATAGGACAACGGCGCCTCAGTCCCCTTCAAAGCAGGCACCTTGGGACCTCACACAGTGCTCCCAATGGCCATCAGCTGCCCCACTGTACTTTCCCAAATCTCAATAATGGTTTGAAATCTCTTCCCTTTCAAAACTGATTTTAGTTTTGGGAAAAGCCAGAAGTCCCAGGGTGCCAAATCTGGGCTGTAGGGGGTAGGGGCTGAGTCACCTGGGTGATCTGATGTTTCACCAAAAACTCTGCACGAGACACGATGCATGAGCAGGCGCGTTGCCGTGATGAAGCTGCCAGTCACCAGCTGCCTGTGGCTGTGGCCCCCTAATCATCTGAATAGTTTCCATGGAGGAATGTCCAAGCTTAACGCAAAACTTGATACAGACCTGTTGTTCTACTCGCTCAGTCATTTTGAATGAGACGGCCACACAGGACACGTGCTCACTCAACGGCATCTACCACCCCCACTGACTAGTGCAGTGAAGTCGTCATTGTTCGCACATGGTCACTCCAGTCCGCTCTCCCCGGCTGCCGGGTTACTTTGATGCGGTGCAAACCGTTCCCATTATATTAACAGTGGCTGGACTTTTTCTGGACAGACCTCATATATTAACGCCAACTCCCTGCCTTGAGGGGCGTGTTGTGGAGATGCGGGAGAACACCGCTGCTTGTGGGAAAGGCAGATGCAGTATTCTGGGGTGATTGGACATCCCGTTACTCACTCATTCCCACGCGGTTTAGGAAAAAAGTGTCTATACTGGGTTCGTAATTTTTTCTCTAAGTATAGGGTTGTTTCAAAAGTTTTCTAAGGATAATTAGAAGAATAATGCTTCATTGGTTAACAAAAATGGCAAAAGGTTTTGCTTTGACTGGAATTAGTCTGATAACACTCCTGGGCTCCCCGCCCCCACCCCCAGCCCCTTCTATTCAGAAATCCCAATTTGCAACCAAAAACGTCTTTGATCTGTTTTAATGAAATGGTGGGAGAGAGAAGAAATTAAGCATTCCTTGCATGATCGAAGAGACTGCATTTTCCAATCTATGGAAGTCCTGGGGGAAAGAATACAAAGAGGGCCTCAGTAATAACAATAGCAATGGCTAAAAATTACTGGGAGTCTTGCAAGTTTTAGGTATTATTCTATGTGTTTTACATTACATTTGTTAACTTAGGTTAATACTTTGCACGACCCTATGGGACAGGTTCTATTATGCCATGTTTTATGCGCAAGGCCACATAGCTGGTAAGCTGCGGAGTGGGAGTCCAACCCAGGAAGTTTGACGCTTGGGCTTGCAATTACTATGTTAGCAACAATGACTAGATGATGGTGATACTTAATATATACTAAGGATTAACTGTGCCCAAGGCACAGTACTAATAACGTCCCTGGCTCAATGTTCACATAAACCCTGTAAATGTACGGTTTCCAGACGAGGAAAATTTGACCAATGACCCTTTCGTGTGGGTCTTATTCAATCACTGAGAACCGCTACTGAAGGTGAATGCTATCCATTTTCTATCATGAGGCAATTAAGGCTCGAAATGGGTAACTCCTTACACAAATCATATCGCTAAAAAGTAACAAAGCCAGAATTTGAAACCAGGACTAGAGGACTCCAAGTCTCCTGCCCTTTTGACTACACTGCAGTCCTCCCAGGTACAAGGGAAAAGAGGTCACAAGCAAACAGACCAGCCTTGCTGTCCACCCACGCCACACCTGCTACTCAGTATCATTTAGCCCCTTTCAAAGCTCACATTGTTGGCATCAGGAGGGGAGACCGCAAACACACCAAAATTAACTTCTGGAGGGCAGGCCCCTTGTAGTACAGGTTTTCCCCCGCTAGGTGAGTGTTCTAGGAACCCGTCTATATCAGTGCACCAGCTGGCACTGTTGTGAGAGGCTGTGTTCGGCTTCAGTGAATTTTTTTTGAAGCCTCTTTCAACGTATTTCCCCATATCATGGCTGACTTACAAGTGCACCTGTCCACACAGTGCAAAAACTGATTGGCCTCCTTGCCCCACCCTCCCTATTCACCCAATCTTGCCTTGGGCAACTTTTTGTTTGTTTGTTTCCCAGCTTCCCCCACCATGAAAAAAGTCCTCAAAGGGAAACGTTTTGCCGATGTAGAAGAGGTGAAACAAAAAAAAAACGGCAGAAGCACTAAAAGGCATCAAAATTGACATGTTCAAAACCTGTCTTGGGCAGTGGGAAAAGAAGTTTCAATAGGTGTTTTGCATCAAATGGAGAGTGCTTCAAAGGTGACTGAAGTTTAAACATAAATAAATGCACATTTTTTATGAATAAATTCTGGGGCGTTTTGTGTCCCCCCCTCTGCCCCGTGCATTGAAACTTTGTCTGCCAGCCTTCTCTGGGAAGCAAGTGCCAAGGTGAATTAGAAGCTCGAGGCATTTATTGGGGTAAATGCCTGTGGCGGACAAAAGGGAGTGAGAGCAGCAGTAAGACTCGGTGTGACGCCTGGGGCCTGTGACGACCGGGAGGGAGGCCTGGGTGGGAAGAGCCTCAGGCTGTGGGCAGCTCTGAGAAACTCTCAGCAAGGCCTGTGAGAGGAGCCCCCCGTGGGCAGGAACACCCAACTCCGGTCCTCCCACGTGCTCACGCCCTGGCTGGGAACAGCTCAAGATCGGTGTGGCCTCGACGTTCTCGCTCAGGCTGAGACTGGGGATCCCAGTGGGTTCCTCCCAGGACTGCCCGAGACCTGCTCCACAGGCGGGGAGCTGAGGTCCAGGAAGTTGGGTGCCCTGCCCAAACTCACGCAGGATTGAGAGTTGCTACTCACAACTAAATCTATTCCAGCGCAAACATTTTGCCGCACAACCAAAGCACACAGAGAGAGCAAGGTGGAGGGGCAGGTGCAGCACCTCTGAGGCTCTCGCACTGTTTGTGCACTGTTTCCACCGCCCCCGATTCCCACCTCCCAGCTCTACCAGCCTTCCCTTTCAACCCATTGTTTCTCTCGCCCAAAGCCTCAGCCATACAGAGTTTTCACAGACATGTGAGCACCCCAAGTTCTTCCCTGTCTCTGCGGCTTCATACACGCTGTTCCCCAATTAGAAAACTCCTCTCCACTCTTATCTTCAACTGGCGCGTAGTGGCTGTTTATTTTCATTATCTGTACACACGTCTGCCTTCCTACTGCACTTGACGGAATGCCTCGAGTTCAGTAGCCTGTATATGACTCATTTTTGTTTCCTTATTCCCTGGTTCAGTGTCAGACACATCCTGAGGGCTCAGAGAGTATGTTTTAAAGTAGTAGAGCAAACAAATAAATGAATGAGTGGCTATTACCACTCCCAAGGATCGTTCCTGGCCCTTCCGCCTTCCTTCTTAACCCCTGTCTGTACAACCAGGTGAAGATGAATCTCCATTCAAGCAACTCCATGAGGTCATTGCTACTGTTTACCATTACCCAGCTCATCTCTATGCTGGGACACGCTGGGACACACAGGGACACTGCCCTTATTTACCTGACGTAAAGCTTTCCACCTGGCCAGTGGGGCTTACTCTGGACAATGAAATACAGGCAGCAGTGGCACGTGTGCCTTCTGGGGGGAAGTCTCCCACTGCCAGGGCTCTCTCCGCGCCCCCCCCACCCGTGAGGGCGCATCATAGCAGCACACGTTGCCACTCGGTGTCACAGGTCAAGACCGCCCGCACGGGAGCCACGAGGGCAGGCCAGCTGCTCTGGAGCGGCACCCACGTGACAACAGACGTTGTGGGGGCAGCAAACGCACTGTCATTGTGCTGAGTCACACGGCGCGGTCTGGGATCTGTCTATGACTGCTCTGCCCCGCGGCACTTGGCCAGCGCAGGCACGCGTCCCAGCACGTGGGAACTAGCGGACCGGCACATGTTTCCACGTGTTACATGGGAGTTTGCTCAGCTTCAGGCCCCAGGCCCCATCCACGGAGATCTGAGACGGTGCAAGCTTGGGTTCAGGGTTAGAAATCTGTTTTCAATCAAGCTTCTGCCGGCGAGTCAGATGTGGAGGCGTGTTTGGAAATGACTACATCACAGAATATTAACTGTAGAGCTGTTTTTCATATAAAAGGCTTTGTTGCTTGGCGGAAAGAACTTGCTCAAGGATGCCCCATAACTACTGACAGAATCTCGATCAATAGGAGTGCGTCCAGCAATTCTCACTTGCCACGCTGCTCTGAGGCCTCGTGGCTGCACCGCATCTGAGCTCCGTGGCCCTGGGCAAGTCACTTCACCTGTCTGAGCCTGCTTGCATTTTAGTATCTATGCAATAGATAGTATCTATGCAATAGATACTAAAACCATCTCTACTGGGTTGTTAGATGGATGAGGAGGGGCCTGAACTGAATGCATGGAAGACACTCAGTAAATGCTAGTTACTGGCAGGAAGGGACATCAGCCCAGAGAATCACATGAACTTGCCCCAGGTCACACGCCAAGTCTGCGGTGGAAGAAGGGACAGAATGCAGGAGAGCCGCTGCCTCCCCAGGCGGGGCCCCGTCTGTGCTCCCCAGTCAGGAGAACCGTCAGGTCAGGAGAGGGCCTGGGCAGGGTGAGGGAGCGCGGCAGGCCCGCTCCGCTCCGCAGGGCACGGGGCCTGGCTGGCTGCCTGCCCGAAACATCCAAACGGTTCCCAGGTACCTGGGACTGAGTGAGAGCCTGCAGCCAGGCAGCAGGAGAGCAATCTCTCTGCAATTAAACCACTAATGGCTTTTAAATGGAGCCGCTTCTTAAACTGGCGTAAGCCAAGTTGCCTCCAGGTTGTCATAGAAGATGGAGAGAGGAAGGCGGAGCTTTTAAGCCCAACCCAGGAGTCTGCAAGTACCTTGACTCCTCCTCTCTTCAAGCCCGCAGGCCATGTCCTCTCTGAAACTGGTCAGAGGTTGTGGGGCAGGGAGGGGGGGGGAGCTCAGACCGCTGGGCTTTGGATCCGCTGAGCGGTTCTCTTCTCACACCCAGCCAGTCCTACAGACTTCTGGCTGGGTTCAGCCGTCAGTCACATATGTGCGCTCAGGTAAGCTGTGGGCTAGGGCCCGTGGAAAGACCGAGAAGTGGTGTGATCCTGCCAAAAGAGGCCTGGCTAGGAGTTGGGACACTTAAGGTCTGGTCCCAGCTCTGCCACTCACGAGCTATGTGACGTTAGAAAGGTCACATCCCCTTTCTGTGCCTCTCCATCTATAAAAGAGCAGAGGGGCTGGCTGGATGAGGTAATAATAACGGGCAGCATTTATTTAGTGCCCACAACTTCTCAGGTATTGTTCTAAAGGCCTTACTTACACTTATGAACTTACTTAGTCCTGGCAATAAACCTACTTCATCACCCCATTTTACAGATGAGCAAACTGAGACACAGAAACTGTAAGTAACTTTCTGGAAGTTACACATGTGTTAAGCACAAGAGTCCTCACAGCCTCAACCCTCATGGTCTGGCTTTTAAGAGCGTGCCCTTAAACACTGCTCTACCCTAGCTCTCTGGACCACCTAGCCTCACCAGGGTATGGTTCCAGGGGAAGAAGGAACTGGACCTCCAGCCCTTGGAGTTTTCTTCCTTAGTAGAAAACAAGGACTAACAGCAAATAAGTAATACTGGGCATGCTGCTCTGGAACAGACTGCAGGAGTTTAGGGAGGACAGAGAGAAGGTGGATTCCGGGGGTCTGGGAAGGCTTCATGGCAAAGCTGAGAGGAGGCCTGGTGCCTGCAGGGCAGGTAGGACACGGACAGGGAAGGGAAGAGGAGGCGGGAGTTTCTAATAGTAAGTAGAAATGCAGCAGTACTTGTTGCAGTGTCTGAGCCAGAGAGCGGAGCTGAGAACACCACCCGTTTGCAGCCCTCTGTTCTCCTGCAACCCTCCTGCGCCA
>CM052539.1:8509816-8593812 GCA_028533065.1 Trachops cirrhosus
AAGGCTTCATGGCAAAGCTGAGAGGAGGCCTGGTGCCTGCAGGGCAGGTAGGACACGGACAGGGAAGGGAAGAGGAGGCGGGAGTTTCTAATAGTAAGTAGAAATGCAGCAGTACTTGTTGCAGTGTCTGAGCCAGAGAGCGGAGCTGAGAACACCACCCGTTTGCAGCCCTCTGTTCTCCTGCAACCCTCCTGCGCCACCCTCCAGGGCGCAGCCCTCCCAGGACCACCCTTTGCCCCGCACTGGCTGCACTCCCCTCTGCCCCACCGTGCCTCTCCTGTGGGACTGGGAGCTACGTGCGGTCAGAGAGAAGCTCTGCGTCTCTTACCCATCTCTGGATCTCAGTGCACTGAGCCCGGTGCCACGGGGTGCACACTCGGTTTCGTAACTGAGAGGACGGGGCATGGTGAGCACTGACTGGCTACCTGGAGAGTGTGGGTTTGATCTGAAGTTAGACTGGGGGGCTGAATGATCTTGGGCAAAGGAGTGATCCCACGATGTCTGTATGCTATGAAACCCACACTGAAGGGGCCAAGACAGGGTGGATCAACAACCTTTTGCCCTTTTCATAGGGATCTGAGACCAGAAGAAGAGAGGCTGATGATTCACATCTTAAGGAGCAGGATGAAGCTGATGGTCATAGTGATCTTAATGGTTCGGCTTTATCTTCTGGGGGCTGCTCTTCCGAGAACCCTTTTCTCTGAACTAGGCACATATTTTAACTTATTTTTTCCTTAGAATTTCTCTCTGTCACCTCCTACCCCACTTTTAGGTTGTAAGACAATGGCTTTCACAAAGTCGGTTTAAATAAACGAGGCCAGGGAAGGTGTCTTTTAGAGCGTCTGCCACCTGGTAAATTCTAGGTCAAACCATCTAGGAAGATTTCCAGGAAAACATATTGTTTCAAATTACATTTCAGCATTACACTGCCATTGAAACTCAGTGGTTCTTCGTGGCTAATCAAGCCCTTCCAGCTACTTCCGAGACACCGGGGGAGAAAAATGAAAGGTGGACCCTAAACCGTGAAGCTTGGAAGTGCCTGGAGCATTTTCTTCCCAGTGAAAATAGACAGAACTCAGAAGCTGGGATGGGAGCTTTGAGGACGTTCAGACAAGGAGGAAGGTGCCCAAAGCTGCTCCAATCCCAGAGCAGGCAAGACAACTGGCAGGCACTTAGAGCTTATCAGCAAAATTAGAAAGACAAGCGAAAGGATAGCACTTTCAAAATAATGAGAAAAGTTGAGCTTCTCTAGTTTAAGAAGAACGGAACTTAGTAAAGCCTTGGCTCTTTAACACACACACACACACACACACACACACACACAGCCACAACATGGGACTTCTGCAAATGAAACCAAGCCACCTGGACTTCAGGCTGTCATGTATTATGGCCCCATCTTACAGGTATCTGAGAAGACCTTCTTCCCATTTGAAGGACCGCTTAAGACAGAATTCCATCTTCCCTAAACTCCACCTGTGCCTTAATGGGCAATTCTGGCTCCTGAGACCCAGCTGTTGGCAGGACCCCTCATTAGGAAGACACAAAGAGCTTCTGGCCCTAGAAGCTGGGGGAGTCGGACCTAGAACTAAACACCCCGGTGAGTCAACGGAGAGTGCAAGTGACCCCTGCTGAAGCATAAATACCCCCTTCCCCTCCCCGCCACCCCACGTTGCCACTGAGCACAGACCCTTCAGGTGCCTGCTCATATGCTCAGCGCATACTCACGAACACGCAGGGCACAATCACACAGGAAGCTTATTGCCTTCACCTTCACTAAACCACAGACAACGAGCTGCCTAATCTCACAGTCCATCCCCTTCCAGCATCTCACACACACTCCCATGCACAGACACCCTGCTCTCACATCGCTCCCACATCCACTTATTTGTTTGTTTGTCGGCACTGTTCTAAACAAACGGACGCTACGTCAGTAAATAAGATAGACGGGGGCCATGCCCTCATGGTGCACAATCCAGTGGACAGATAACCCAATAAGCAATTACCTAAAAAAAGATAGATTTAGACAGTCACAGGTGCAAACGGGACATTTAAAGACGGTAATGTCACAGGGACTGAGAATCATTGGGCAGGATCCACGCACTCACACTCCTGCCACTCTCGTGCGTTACACCTCAGACCCTTGTCCTGCAAAAAGTCCCACATACATGCCCGACACCCTTGTGCACAATTACATTTTCCTATGCCACCCAGGTCATCACCCACGACCCACCCACACCCATCACTCCTACAGACAATTACCTACAAAGAGAACTCCTTTGCTACCACGCCCTACCACACACCTCCCACTGGCTTACCTGCTCCTGTATGGACAGACCAGATTCACAGTTCCACACACACAGTCCCCATCACGACTACCCCACTTCGCCACCCGTCAAGGACTGTCTTACCAGGATAACCCCACAGATAATTCCCCACAAACAGAGTTCAACCTCACCAACCGTAGCACCACTCTGTAAGCACCACATGTGACCAAACATGGTGCCTACACGAAGACACGCAAACCCAGAGCGGATCTGCCCTTTGACCTCGCTTTGCTTCACAAAGGAGTGCGTCTGGTCTCGTCTACCAGCTTACTTGAAGAAATTCCACAACTCCTATTACTGCCCCCACCAGCCCCGAGGATTGTTGAAGTCTACAGTCTGTTTGGAAAAGACAGAGCTTACTCCGATCTCAGACTAGGTGATATCTGTAAAAAAAAAGATAGGAAAAAACACCACAACTTTATTTGGTTGAGAGACCTGAGTTAGAAACCTTTTTGCCATTTTCCCTGAAGACAAAGTCATGGGGAATTTGCCTGTTCCTGCCCCCCTCACACCTCCCCTCCCCACTTCTGCCATTTCTTAGCTGCTACTGGTCACTCACTGTTGGAAACAAAGGTTGCTCCAAACAGAAATACTCAGTGGCACTTCTGCCTACCACCCTAGAAGGGTAGGGGTGGGTGGCCAGTCCAAGGGACACAGTAGAGGTTGTGACAGCCTGTCAGTTTCTGTCACTAGTGACATTCACGTAGCCTCTTGCAGCTCAGGCTCCTCTACATGGTTCTCTGCTTGGGGTCTCAAAGGCTGAAATCAATGTATCAGCTCCTTTGTGCTTGGAATCCAGTTCCTCACAGTTATGGGACTGAGGCCCCATGTTGTCAGCCAGGAGCTGCTGTCAGATCCTGGGAGCCCCCCACATTCCCCATCTAGGCTCCTCCATCCACCTCCATCTCAGTCCTCTCCCCCTTGGAATCTCTGACCCTTTACGCCCAGATTGGAAGGGCTCATGCAATTAGGTCAGTTAAACCTGCAGACTCTCTCCCCGGCAGTACCTAGATTCGTGTTTGATCACTGGGAGAGGGTGTGGGCACCCTGGGAACCACAGGGCCGTGGCGGAGTTCTGCCCTTCACAGCCAGGCGGTGGGTGTCTGGTCTATACAAACAGCTCGCTTCTCCAGGGCTTCTGGCGGCCCTTACACAGCCAAACCCCTCCATTTCCACTTTGAGGTTAGCTGCTGGCTTTAATCCATTCTTAACTAATCACAGTGCGGAGGCCTAAGAGGGCACGTCCCTTTATAGTCCCAGACTTCAGATATTTGGCAGTGAACAGCACACTCCTCTCCATCATCATTTTGCTTTGTCTCACAGAGCCGGGACCTTTCATTTTTCCTCATGAGGTTCTCTTGACAGCCTTCCTTCTCCCAGCCCTGGCCTGTGTACTCCAATAATTGTGAAATGTCATCCCTGAAATGGCACTTAAAAGTCACCAAGTCCAAGTCTCTCCTTTTGCTGTTGGGGAAGCTCAGGTTAGTGGGGAGATTGCCCCAGGTCACACATCAAAGGGCCTTTGAAACCACAGCGCCCTGGCTACTTCCGATCCAGGCACGGATGGGGGGTGGGGACACACGTGACTCTTCCCGGCCACAGACCAGCTCTGGTGCCAGCGACAGGGAGGAAGAAGGAAACGAATATTGGTGGAGCCCATACCATGTGCCAGGCTCTGGGCTGGGCATCTCACATACAACACCTTAAATTCTCCTAAGTCTTTGAGTCGGTGCTTCTTCTCAAAGTGGGCAGTTTTGCCCCTGGAGGACGTTTGGCAATGTCTGGAGAGATTTTTTGTTGTTGCAAAAATAGGGAGAGGGCCACTAGCATTTAGAGGGTAGGGATGCCTCTCATATTCTGCATGGCATAGGAGAACCCCCACGAGAGAGAATTATCTGGACTAAAATGCCCATAGTGCCAAGGTGGAGAAACCACGCTTTGAGTTAAAAGCTGCTTACTGTCCCTAGTTCATCTGTCCCCATGATTACACCAGACTTTTAGATAACTCGTAATCATCTTTGCTGTGTGGACTGCTTCCCCCCTCCCCAAAGCTGACAAGACTCCGAGTTTTCCTGAGTGTTATCTTGCAGGTGTTCATGAAGTTTGTCTGCAGCTCAAGTCACCCACTAAGCTCTTCTTTGGACCTCCCGGAAATGTCTCCCTGCCAGGACAGTTCCAAAACCTGCTTTGGGGACACTTCTGTGGAAATGGAATCAACCACCTGTCTTTTTTTCCTGAATGTGAGAGAATAGCATGTCCATATTCCCCGGAATCCACCAACCCCCACAGGACTCAGCCTCCTTAAGGCCACATCGTATGGAATAAGCACTGGGTTGGCCAAAAAGTCTGGTACATTTTTTCCATAAAATAAAATCATGTTTTTCATTTTCACCAATAACTTTATTGATCTGGGCATTTTGAGTATGTCGGCTGTCTCCTGCTATTGGCTTCTAGTGGGTAGAGGCCAGGGGTGCTGCTAAACACCTTCCAGCGTGTAAGACAGCCCACAGCAAAGGTTTGGCCAAAATGTCAATGGTGCCAAGAAACTCCACAAACCACTTTTGACACGTTTAATCAGCCACTGCGCCTTCTCCACACGCGGCACGGATCTTTTTTTGTGTTTCACTTGTTTTTACCTTTCTTGAAATAAGAAAGCACAATGTGCTGAAAATGTGTAACTTCTTCCATTTTCAATGTTAAAATGGCTGCAGAAAAATTCACCAATTTGGTAAGTTTTTTTAAGGCACGCTGATATGACAGCTGTCACAATACAATCTAACAAAACTGTTTCAAATGAAATTAAAGAAAACTAAAGACTACTAGAGCCATCGCACAGAAAAAACCAAATGAACTTTTTGGTCAATCAATAGCTAAAACAATTTCAGCTTCTCCTCATTCTTATCTTTTATTTCATTTTAATCAACATTTGTTTTCTTCTTCTTATTTACCCTAGAGTGTGAATCACATAAAAGTGTCATTTGGCTTAAATCTGCTCAGTGACAGGCAAGCCCATTCTGCATATACAAGGGTGGATAAAAGTAAAGTTTACAGTTGTGAGTACACAAAACAGAGTTTATTCTTGTGTTATGATTTATTAATTATTGTATTATTTATTACAAACAACTGCAAACCTACTTTTGCCAACTCCTGTATGTTGACCCAAGCTGATTGATTCATTTGCTGAAGTTCATTCATTTCAGTCTTTTCTCAAGGTCATTCAGAGACTCAGGGTGGGTTCTACATCCAATGGCTAGAATTCAAAGAAAGCCAGTACAGCTGAAGAGCAGAGCATGAAAAAGAAATAAGACAAGAGTCTGGGCCAGCCACAAGTTCATCTCCTGTTCTCATAAAAATCATGGTTTTTATCCAAGGAGCCACTGTAAGTCACTGGAGAGTTTTGTCAGGGTAGGGGTGGGAGTCTGGAGACCATCAGGTGGGGTGGACACAGGAAGCCAATTAGGGGACAGAGCCCAGGGAAGAGGTGAGCGTTAATGCTGACTGAGCAGGTTACTCCATTCCAAACAGGTTACATACATCATCTCGTTTAATCCTCACAACAACCTCAAGTAGCAGGTGCCCTTACCTTATCCATTGTACAGCTGAGAAAACTAAGGCACAAAGAGATCAGCTCACTTTACAGTGCCACACAGATCGGTAGTGGTGGGGCTGAGGTCTGAACGCGTGGAGTCTGGCCCCAGAGCTCACCCTCTTATGCATCAGCACAGGCAAGAGGACTGGAAAACAGTGATAAGTGGACAGAATTCAGAAAGACTGCTTTGGCAGGTGAATGGATTCAGGTAGTAGGAGAGCACATGAGAGGATGTTCCCTACAGGAGAAGGAACACTATCCAAAAAGAGGCAGAGGCGTGGCGTTTTCATTCCACAATGAGGCTTAGAGCAGAGACTATGGTAGCTGCTCACATTTACCAAAAGGAGTTAGCTGCAAAGACCGTCCCCCGGAAATCGGACTAGGTTATACTTGGGCTGCTTCCATAAAACTTCTGAAGCCAAATCAGGATGCTAAGAAAAGGAGAGAGCGAATGGAGACCCAGGAGAGGAAGACAGGGACAACGGTCACACTGTCTGTCCTCTTTCTGGATGAAATAGTTTTTCTCCATTTCTTCCTTTTCTAATTTTGTGTCTTTTAAGAAAAGGGCCAGGAGATTTGTCCAGCTGCAGAGGTTGAGCCGGGAAGATGAACAGCAACACCTACAACTCCAATCAATCACAAACCTCCAGCCACCGGGTCTACTACAGGGTATGTTTGTGCTGACACGTAGGACACTTTCTTAGATTTCTTCTCAGCCCCGTTCCCCTAAGTATCTTCTTGTGTCCTGGGACTGGGAGCTCAGGGAGTGCTCTGAGCAGGGAGAGAAGGGTGGACGAGGCATCACTGGTCAAGTTCCACGATATGCAACTGAAGGGTCTCCCACAGAGCAAGTCTTAGAGTCAAATGGCTGGAACAGACCTCCAAGGTCAACTACTCCCAGTCCTCCACTTACAGACATGGAAGCTGAGATTTGGTGGAAAGAGGCTTTCCCATAACCTTTCACTATGTGGAGGGAGTGATCTGCTCAAGGTCACCTAGCAAGACAGTGTGAGAGTCAATGCTTACATCCTGAGTAGACGCCACTAAGCTCTTCCAGAGAGTATCTCCATATGAAGCTGTGATGCTTATCTGTATTGTAGAATTATAAATTATATTTAAATTTTAATCATAAAAGTGTCTTCCTGTTAGGATGAGAATTTCTGGAGGTCAGAGAAGTCCTTTTAATCCTTTAATCCTTGGCATATACTGGGAACTGAGTGAGCAGTAAATGAGTCAGTAGACGGATGGATGGATGATGGATGGATTGATCAATTGATCGATTGATGGATAAGTCTATTAATAGATAAATAAATTCAGGCAGAAGCCTTCTCCATCTTACCTCTTTCTCAAAATGTGATCTGCCTTTGGGATTACTCTAGTGTTTTCAAAGGTGCTAGGCAATGGTTAGAGTTGAACTTGAGAAAACCGTAAAATTTAATGAATTTCTTTTGATGCCCTTTCCCCTGGGCAGTAGGTACCTCTCACAGAACTTAAGTCCTCCTGCCTCCACAAGCGTTAGGAAACTTCCCACAATGCTACACCACCTGGGCCTGCTGTCTTCACCTATTACCTACATTCTGCATCTTTGATGAGCACTTGCTTCTCATCGAAACTTAACTGTCCTAGCTCCCATTCTCTCATTTCTTCGTTAATTCAGCCTCCACCAAGAGAAACCTGGTAACCATCAACACCTTCCTGTTGTCTAGCTGTGAAACTTAGGGTCACCTTTGACTCATCTTAAGTTCAGTAGCCAAGCCGTCACTCCATCCACTTGCTTCTCCTCTATGCATTTGCTCTTTCCTGTCTCTGGTGCCATTAAAGCTGCATCAAGTCCTCACTCCCTTCCTCTTGTTCATCCTGACAACAACAGCCTGACATCGCTGCCTGGCCTCCTTCACTCGCCTGGGTTTGTTCAGTCCAGCACTGAAGTGGGTGTGTTTCCAGTCATACCCCTCCCCCCACCCTCATACACCTCCTCTCTCACACTCATACATGTATTTTCACTCATGCTCACACATGTTCACACACGCCCTCATATATGCCCACACACACTCACATTCTGTGCTCTTACCCTTGGTTTCGCTCTGTGAAACAGGGTCAATGGTAGCTCTGTCTCACGTTATGGTGCCATGTAAACAAGAAAATATTAACAGGCACGGCCATTTCCTGGGCACTGGTAGGAGTGAGGCCCTGTACCGAGCATTTCCAGTGTTGTGCCGTGCATCTCTCCCAGTAGCCCCAGAAGACAGGGATCTTTCACTTTTGTTTTACAGATGCAGACCCTGAGGCATTGAGCAATGAAATGTGTTGGCCGAGTCTGAGTAAGAGATTCTGAATTTAAACCCAGACAGCCTCTCTTGAGAGCCATTGCACTCAACTACTAAAGAATACCGCTTACATTTTATACAAAGCACCTAGTAAACTTCCTGGCAACATTAGGTGCTCATTTAATATTTTCACTTATATTCCCCATAGAAATACCGATAGCGCTGAAGTGGACATTTGATGGGCTGTTGAATTAAATGCAACTGAGGTCAGAACTCTCACTTTTATCCAAGTTGGAGCAGCTTGCATCAGCCCGACACTCTTGGCAGGAACGAGGATGAAAGCGGAATCAACAACAACAATGATGACTGTAGAAACAGCTGTTCGGGGGCACTGGAGAGTGGCCAGGGCAGCTGGGACATGAGAGCGGCACGAGATGAGGGACCGTTGATTTGTTTGCCGTGGGTCACAATGGGCGAAGCTTTTAGCAGTCTGAAGCAACTGGGAGACGTACCGTATTTTGCCAAGTATAATGAGCATTTTTTTTGACCCAAATTTTTGAGGGAAAAATAAGGATGCACATTACATATGGGTAGTACTAATTCGTATCTATATAAGTGTTTTTAATTCTATTATGTATGCTTACACATTAAAAGTATAACTCTAGAAAGCAATAACGATATCCATATGCAAAATAATACCCTGGAATATGATAATCAGTTTTGTTTCTAAATATAAATGAGTAAAAAATTGAATTAAAAAGTTAAAATGAAAGATTTTTTCCCCTGAAAGTTTGGGCCAAAACCGTAGGTATGCATTATACACAGCAAAATACGGTACTAGAGTTCATGGCTGCTAAATCAACCAGGACTTGAGGGGCTAAATTCTCTGACCATTCTTGTTCAGTGATTTCTTATATCAGGGAATCTGGTTGAATTTGGACTCAAAAGCCTCAGCATTGCCCAGTGTGCTTCCAGTCAGGGCCAATCTGTCACTGATAAAAGCAACTTGGGGGAGAGATTTTCTTCCCCTTCCCTCCCCTCCCACATCCCATCAGTCTCCAATTCCTGTTGCTTCGGCCTCTTTAATCTCTCTCTAATCTACTCTTCTTTTCCATCCCCAAAGCCCAAAGTCACTGCCCTGAATTGCTCAGATCTTCATCATCGCTCCTCTGGATTACTAACCAACCTCCCTGCCCTGGGCTCTCCCTGCTCTCATCTGTTCTTTGCACAGATGCTAGCCCTGTCTTCCTGAAGCACGTATCCCATCAACCGACTCCTCGATTGAAAATGCCCCACAACTCCCCACTGTTCTAGTGGCGGCGGGGGGAGAAGGCCAACCTCGTTAGCATCCTCCAAAAGTCCATTTGTGCCCTGGCCCCTGCAAACCTTTCTGGCTTCCTCATCTTTTCGTTCCCTACCCTCTGATCTGTCACCTCCACCTACTCCCTCCACACATTTTCACATACCACCCCCTGTTCAGTAAAGACTCTCACCCTTTACCTTCTGCCTTCACCTGGCTAGTTCCTGTTAGCTGTCCTGCCCAGCACACGAGTGGCCCCTTCCCTCCCAGTCGTGACCAGATCACACATTCCTGGGGTATCACAGCACTTTATGTGTCCCCATGTCACAGCATTTATCACGCCACAGAGAGAACTGGACAGCTACTCACTTCTCCACCCCCTTGATCTTGAACTTGCCAGAGGTGGAGCCCTGGTGGTTAGTCTTAACATCTCAAACACCCAGCACAGCTCTTGCCTGCCACAGCCACTATATTTTGAATGAATAAAAAGGAAAGGGGCAAGGAAAAAAAGTGTAAAATCATAATGGCCTCCAGTTGCCAACTTCATTCCAATTCCGCACACTGGGGCCAAGGCCAGATGCAACTCAATAGGCAAGACGGTGCCCCAGGTCTCACGGCTCAGGGAAGATTGTTTACTGCTTACTGTGCTCGCTCAGGACTCTATGGCCACAAGTCACAAAGGCTCAGCTCAAACTAGCTTAGAGGATATCAGAGATGGAGGGTATTATTGGTTCACACGCCCAGTCTGCACAGTCAGGGAAGCCTGACACCAGGGACTCCAAGTTCACCTGCAGTGTCACCCTCTCGTGATTCTGTCTGCCAGCTTCATTCTCCTAGATCAGCGTCCCCATTTGACAAGGGAGTTGAGCAATGGCAGCTTCGGGCTGACATCTTTACTGTCCACTTTCTAGTTTGGAAAGAAACATTTCTTCGTCTGCTTTTGTTCTCCAGTTGGGAAGTTCCAGGAGGGACTTGGATGGCCCTGGTTGGGTTCATGTGCCTTCCCCACATCGGAATAGTCACTGCTGTTTGGGAGTAAAGGACTGTGACTGTGTCCAGATTGGGCCATATACTCACGCTGGTCTGAGAAGGAGGGGGAGTCGGTAAGACAATGGCCGCTGTTTCTTTGGACCATGTGGGCGGAGAAAGACTAGGCAGACGAGCAGTTCCCCTGGTCGCTGGGGGCATGAGTGGAGCCAGAAGGGGGAGCCAATTTGTGTTAATGAAAAAATGGCTCTAGCGGAGGATTTGGAGAAGTATGAAAGGGAGGTGTATCGAGTTAGCTGTTGGTGCATAAAAACAATCCCCAAACTTAGCAGCTCAAGACAACACGACTTAGTTAGCTCAAAATTCTGCAGGTTGACGATTAGTCTTGGCTCAGTTGGATGGTTTTTGTGGTCTTGGCTGGGTGCATCCCTGAACCTATAGTCCGCTGCCAGTCAGCGAGTGGCTCTGCACTTGGGGGTCGATGGGCTCAGCTGGGATGCCAGGGAGACGGGGCTGTATATCCCTCACCATCCAGCTGAACAGCCCACAGGGATTGTCAGAGTGGCTCAGCGTGATTCCAAGAAAATGAACACAAATGTGCAAGACTTCTTCAGTCCTGGACTCAGAATGGGCACAAGGTAACTTCTGCCATATTCTATTCATCAAAGAAAGGTACAGGACAGCCCAGGTTCAAGGAGAGGGGAAATAGGAGTGAGGAATTGTGGCTATTTTTTGAAAACCATCTATTGTAGGAAGGGAATAGTGGGACACAGTAAGAGGAAACAGGAGGAAGAGGGTGGAGGACTCGGAAGGACTAAAATCACGAACAGTGTTCTGGGATTTCAGGGGTCTGTAGCCTGGTGGGATCTGAGGGCCAGAAAGTCCAGTTCAGGTGCCGTGGTCTGTCTGGGAACTTGATGGTAGAGGCTGGGGACAAATGTGCTGTGGCCTCAGCTTTACGGCACTTAGTTCCAACACCTCATCTTCGATTTTCATCAAGTTTATAATTTTAGTTGGCTATCAGCAGTAACACACCGAGACTGCTTTGGCACAGCATTGCCAGGGACAAGAACAAGCCAGAGAAGGCCGGGAGGCATTTCTAAAGCAGCTCTAAGTTGGGTGCTCTCCTTCTGTTTATGCATTTTGCTTTATAAAAATTAAAAAGATAAAAGGAAGGCAGCCCCCGTGTTCCACTAGGCAAGATGTTAGGGGACTCGGGAGGTGAGTTAGCAGTTGTGTGTTATGATGATAGACAGCATCTAGTTAAGCTGGCAGAATGGCTCCTCCGGCTCCAGCATGGCGACCGGTGGGTGGGAACTGGCACAGCATCTGAGCAAGCCAAGCATTTGTTCCTCGCAGGCAGGTTAGAAGCTGAGTGAGGAGTTTCTGCCTGGGGCGAATGTACCAGGAACTGCCAAAGGAAGTGGGTGGAGAGGGGAAGATTGAGGACGGAGCCCAGGGAAGAGCTCCTGGTTCGGCAACAGAAAAGCCTGTATTAGTTGAGTCCTTTCCGCTACTTTGTAGCTGGGTGACCTTGGGCCATTCAGCCTCTGAACCACATCCCCACATCTGCACGACAGAGTTAATAATGTCTGCCTCGAAGATTCAAGATCAGCTGATTGTAACGTGAAATGTTTGAACACAAGGCATGGTTTTTGCTATTTTGAGGAAGTTGAGTTTCATAAGTCAGAGGCAAGAGGCAGAATAAATAACAAAATTTCTGCCCTGAGCTATAAAAATCCCTACTCGCATCACATAGTTCCAAATAAATGAAACTTCTCCAATCAGAAATTTAAAAGCAAAGAGCTCACCTATCGATGCTACCTCCATCAGCAGTTCCAGAGTCATTGTTCCCCAAGATGATTATTCAATGTATGTGGCAATGTCGGCTGGGCTGGGGCTGAGTTGGGACCACTGGACCCACCACCCAGCCTTGGGTACCCAGTGCGCCCTCCCCATCATGGAAACCCCACAAACAGTGCCCTGGGTGGACGGATCACGCAGGAAGGGCCCACAGACACACCTGCCCTCAAACCAACTGTGACGAAAACAAAGTAAACAGCATCCGCATTAAAATTACACCTCTTTTTAAAATACAAAATCAGGAAATACAACAAGTACAGCTACACTTAAGAACCGTTTCTCTGTCTTTGCCATCAAAGTCAAGGTGCCGTCAGCACCCCGGGCAGCCTCTGACTGCAGGGCACCTGTGCTCCCGACAACATTTTGCAGCAATGCGGCTCGTGGGGCCAGGGAGAGACAGGAACTGGGAGAAGGGCCATAAAAGGGCACCGAATAGTTTGGGCACAGAAGAGAGAGAAAGGGACAAAAGAAGTGAGGCAGCCAACAGGGCGGATGGGGCGGGGCGAAGAGAAGGGTGAGCTCCAGGCAGGAGTGCATATTTTCTGTTTTCCTTCTCATCATCATTTCCCGAGTGCCTTGCAAAATGCTGGCACATAATATCTGCGCCATAAATATTTTCTGAATGAATAAAAAGTGAACAAAGGAGCTGATCACCAATCAGGTGGCATCCCAAATATCAAGGAACAGAAATTAAAACAATACACTTTGGATGGCTATTTCCCCCCCTAGACCTAATATAGAAGCAAATATGTGGCAACATTTCCTCAAAAGAAGAGGAAATGGGGCCTCCACTCCTCTTCCTGGGGCCGCATGTCTCTCCCTCTCACTCATCTGGGACTGTGTCACACGCCACTGGTCCGCAGTTCCTAATGCCACTTCCCCGCGACTGTCTGGAGCCCGTGTCTGTGGCTGTGATGGCAGCAGCTTCCCTGGTCCGAGCTCGGAGCAGCGGAAGGGCTGGCTGGCCTGCTGGGTGCGGGGAGGGTGTTCAGGGCAGGGCAGCCACGGTGTGAGTAAGCAAGATCATTAAGCTTTGAGTTTTGGATATTCATTTATTTATTTTTGTTCTGTTTGCTTCTTTGCTTAAATTGTTTATAAAGCTCCAACTATTTTTCAGGGTCTGTTCTAGGCTCTGAAGATAACAAATAATGTTAACACACACATACACACACAAATGAGGACCATACACTGATGTGGAGGCCAATCCAAGAATTTTAAAAATAACAAATACATACACTGTTATGAAATGCTCTGGAGGAAAGTAAAACAAGATAAGGCAAATGGGGAGATAGAGAGGGAGCTACACTGAGGACGACAGCGTGGGGGAGCTGACATCACACATGCGCCCGATGGGCATCTTCCTTCAAGGAGAGGAGGAGAAAGGACTGAGTTACCTATGAGTAGTTCCTCCTTCCTAAGTCACCAAAGGAAAAACACTCAGCTTCCACACAGACAGAAACATGCACAGTGAGAGGTGAAGGGTGTTACACTAATTTTGTCCCTCCACATTGAAGGGAACAACAGGAGCAGGAAAGAGATGGTCCATCCTCACACGTAAATGAGAGGAGCCACACAGCAGAGTGTTTGGCTGGTAGCAGGCACTCACAATAATAATAAGAATCGCAAAAACAACAGCAGTGATCATCATAACATTACTGAGTGTGCAACATGTTGCAGGTGTGCAACTTGGCACTTGGTGTATGCACCCCCACTTAATCTCCACAACAACCCCAGCTGGCAGTCAGATTATTAGGTGGAGCCAAATAAAACTTCCAGTATATTATTGATGAATCTAACGAGACCCCCATATCACAGATTAAAAAATAACTTGGGCCATTATGATTGTTGCTGTAACTGTCAATGCACACTGTCAGTTTCTGGACTCACTGAAGCCCATCCGCAGAAGACAGGCACCGTGGCTTCTCGTTCCTTTAATAAGGCTGAATGGGCACCAGGTCATCCTCCCCGTCCTATAGCAATTCTCCTAGTGCCCCGGGGCATATTCTGAAATACTGGGGGGTCTTTAGTGGCTTGTTCTGTGCTCATCCGGGGACCCACCCTCATCACTATTTGATCAATAATTTGGGTGACGAGTTGGCGCATCAAGGAAATGGGCAGATGACTGATGGAACTAGGTACGTGTGATCCAAAAAATCAGATTTAGAGGTTCCGTCAAAGTGACCAAATCCAGTTAGATTATATGCACCAGGATTAAACTCATGCATGCATGCATTCTTTCACTCAAAACGTGTTCATCGGTGGTCTGCCCTGCATCAGGCCCCGTGCTAAATGCGGGACCTTCGGAGGTCAGCAAGGGAGACAAGGCACCTCCAGCTGCCCTGCTGAGCACAGCTGAGCATAGTGCTGCAGACCAACCACACATAACCCAGCACACCAAAAGGTGGCTACCAACTGCGACAGGCGCTACGCAGGATGGAGTGGAGTGTATACAGGTGGAGGGGGCTCTTCAGGGGCTTTGGATTTAGAGTTCTGGCAGGACTGCATCACGAGGAGCCATCGTGAGAATCTGTGAAAGTGGGGAGAGCCTTCCTGGCCAAGGCAGCACCTTGTTCCAAGTTCCTGAGAAGGGAATGGCCTTGGTGAGCTGCAGGAACCAGAGACCAGAGGGACTGGAGTGAGAGAAGTGAGAAGAGGGGCAGGAAAGGAGACGTAAGCGGAGCCAGGTTGCATGGGGCCTTGGTGAGGAAAATGGATTTTATTCCTTATGACTAAATGTGCACTAATCCCCTCAGGCTCAAAAATTACCTGCTTAAATACTGGATGAGGGAGATTGGAGAGACCGTGAACTTCCTTAATGACTTCAAATCACGCTGTGAGTCAGCATAGCGACAGCAGGCTGCGTCCGCTCAGGCAGATGGGCACTGCTCTCACGAGCTGTGCCGTTGCTCACGAAGGAGGTGAGCGCCCTGGTGCCCCTGGGGTGCCTGGAGCACAGCGGTGGCCCTGTGTTCAGACCTGAGCCCCGCACTTCCCAAACAGCCTCAGCAAGCTGAAGCCCATCTAGAAGCCGGAAAGCAGAGTCCCAGGGGTCGCTAACCAAGGCGAAGGGTGGAACCATCAAGGAGGATGGGCCTGCACCTCTGAGACTGGAGAACAGGGGGCTTGGGACCATCCAGGAAGCGGCTTGTGCTTGAAACTCGTTATCTCACCGAATCTGTCCAACACTCCTCGTGAGGGGCAGGCCTGTCCTCACTTATATTCCTCACCTAAGGAAACCAGCTCTGAGGAAGATCCCTTCCCTGAGATTTCATAACTCGTCAGGGACAAGGTGGAATCTAAACCCAGGGCCAAGCTGGTCTTCTTCCCATCCCATCACACTACCTTCAAGTGAAAGAGTCATTTACTCTTCATGAGCCCACAGGACAGAGAGAAGCGGAAGTTACAGAGGCCTGGCCTCTGCAGGGGGAGATGCTTCCTAGGAACCTGTGCGCCGTGTAATGGTGGCCAGGGGATCCTTTGCAGAGGAGGCTGTGGTGCGATCCCCCCTATAGGGGGAGGATGAACTTGGGCTCTGAAGATCCCTCCAGCATTTGCGAAATTCTCTGCTTGTATCCCTAGAACAGTTTCCACCTATGCAGAACTAGTATGCTCAAAATTCTATGAGAGGCATACCAATGGAGAAGAAGTGTCCAGGAATAAACCTGTGTATATCTATGGTCTACTGACTTTTGACAAGGGTGTCAAAGAAATGAAGAGCGTGATAGAATTCCCTACCTTGTCTCTGGCCAACTCTGGGAAATGAGCCTCCCACTGCCTCATCCCTCATAGCTCTGCCCAAGGTTATCTAAGGCAAAGTGGAACGAGTCCATGAGCTCTGATCTGACTCCTGGCTCTGTTCCCCTCTTGGATAGAGAGTCTGTCCTGTCTCGAGATGCTGACTCAAAGATACCGCAAAAACCCTTCTTCAGACTAGACTCAAATCCATTTCACAGATCCATCTGGCCTAGATATGAAATTGATATCCCTTTAGAACTAAGTTCTATGCTAGGAGAGAGGTCAAGAGAGTGGAATTTTCCTCTCTTCTTGAAGAACTGATCATCCAAAAAGAGGAGGAAAATCCCCACACACAGGTTGACATAGGCATGACCATAGCTCACGCAGGTGTGCTACATTACTCATGTTCACGGCACCCATGAAATTAGCAAGTACACCATACAACTTACATTGCCCACATGAGCAAACACATACATAAAATCAGAGCACATGACGCACACACATCCACATCTTTCTGCACACCTAAAATCTCCCATCTCCTGCACAATTGCAAATATTCAATGCATATGCCCTTTCAACTCCACACACACACCAATGCATGCACACACATGGACACACAGCTTCTACGGACAAATACTACCATTAGGAAGCTAGCCCCAGACTGCCTGATTTTTCTTCAGATTTAGAGTCAGAAAGAGTCTTGTTCCTCCTTCCCCAAGCCCCTTACCCATGGGAGCAGATGGGAACACTGCTTGTGCCTATCAGAGGCAACATGCTCCCTGCTTCCACACAACCCCATCTATAAATAAATGTGACATCACATTTTCCAGTCCCCTAGGACTGAGGACTAGTTAGGAGCATGGGTTGGTAATCGCTAGATAAACAATTACTCACATCTCTCAAATTGGAAACCAGGAGATCTGGGCCAGCTGGAAAAGTATGAAAAGGCCTCCCCTTTGCCTTGAGCAAAATGAACTCTCTTCAAATACCCTTTAGCAGAAAAGCAGGAGAAAAGAAGCAAATGAAAGGCTCCTAATCTCTCATTTCTTTCATAAGAACAATGCCTTTTTCTTTTTTTTTTTTTTTTTACTTTTTTCATTCCACAGCAATTACTAATGGAATTTTAAAGCAGTCTAAAAGCTCATGCAAGGGGGGAGAAGTAAAATGATAGCCACAGAGATTCCAGCCTTAAGACCTGGTTTTCTTCTACTAACCAAGACTCAGTTTCCCCACCCATGGAATAACATGGCTCTGTGCTATGTCTAACATCCTATGCAAGCCTGGTTCATGTCATAATAAATACCAGATGGACCTGGGTTCAAATTCTAGCTATGGCTTATTTCACTAAACTCCAGGTATCTGTTCTTAAAAGGAGAACTAACATCTGCCTCATAGGATTAATGGAGCATTCAACGACATGATGATTGTGGAAATGCTCTGTAAAACACACAGAACCTAAAATTACTGGCTCTTGGTTGACTTGGGGAAGTATCTAGGTGAATCAGTTGTTAACATTTGAAAATTGTGGAAAATAAACATATGCGAAGTACAGTATGTGGCATAGAAAAAAGTGCTTAGTTATGTGAATTCTATTACAGCAAGATTGGGGTCTTAGTGTATACTATCTAGTATTTTCATGGCCTCCTCATCTTTTGTAGGGTCTTACACTATATCTGCATATATACTGTGAGCTCTCTAAGGTATCGGGTAGCAAGGACTATGCTTTGTCTTGCAATTCAGTGCAATATACAAAACTAGGGGTCATGAGGTCAGAGATATAGTCCTGGTTTGGCACCTACATGCTGGATAATTTCAGGGAGTCATCATTAGGACACCCAGGTTCTCATTTTTCTAATTTATACAACACAGGTGTTATTAATCCATTAATGGGAGGACCAAATGAGATAACCAATGTGAAAGCACTTTGGGAAGTATCCGGTTATTAATCCGGTCTTTGTCTGGGTCAGCATATATCACCTAAATAGACACTCAGCCAAGGGGCTTGGCTAGTTGTTGGCGATCTCTCAACCATGACCTCTTGGTCAATGGATCATCTAGATCAGGCGTTGGCAAGCTTTTTGTGTAAAACACCAGCTAATAAATATTTCACACTCGCTCACCTCAGTATCTCTCAGTGAAAAGGCAGGGGTGGGGGCCGGGGTATTGGTTGCTGTTGTGATTACTCAACCCTGGTGTGGTAGCACAAAGAAGCCACAGACAATATAGAAAATAGATGGAAGTAGCTGTGTTCCAATGTAACCTTATTTACAAAGGAGGAGATAGGACTTCTGGCCCAGATGAAATGACATAGGCCTGATTTTCCCTGCTCCTCCCCATAAAGCACAACTATAAACCCTGCAAAAAAATGACACAAGGGACAAGCAAAAGAGAACCCTGACCGACAGTTAGTGAGAAGAAGGTGGGCAGGTCTGGGACCCCAGGACTGCAGGAACAGAACAGTGGCTGGGCAGCTTGTGCCACCTCCCCAACAGAAGAAGGCCACCCAGACATAATGACAGAAGGCATCGCACACACATTCACTCCTCCACCAGCTCCTTTCTTACTGGGCCAGAGACTCCCCTTTTCTGCTGAGACATAAGAAGATGGGCAGGCGGAAGTGACAGGGAAAACTCAGCAATAGGAAGCATCCTCTTCAGAAAGCCTCTTTGTACTCTACTCACCTGCCTGGAAACACCTGGGCGACCAAGGGTCACCAGCAGGAAATCTCAGCATGGCCCTCCCTCGCAACAGGACTCCCAGCAGCCCCTCCCCAGTGCTGACGAAACCCCTGCCACCCCACTAGGCAGCATCAGAGGGGCCCATGGGGAACTCCAGTAGCACTGGATAAACCAGGCAGACCAAAAACAACACTGCAAAATCCCGAAAAATTATACTTCTTTTGGAACTGTAGCCCACAAAAGTAGGCCAAGACCTACATGCAGAACCAACACAAAGTGAGTGCTTGTTAAATAAATGATGTAAATAAAACCCAGTATCTCACAACTAATAGATATGATGGATACAATTTGAAAAGTCACCCATCATACCAGGGACCAAGCAAATCACAACTTGAATGAGAAAAGACAGCCACTAGATGCCAACACTGATTTGAGTCTAGTGTGGGACAAAGGTTTTTAAAGCAGCTATCACAGAAACACTCTGACAATCATTTATAAATTCTCTTGAAACAATTTTTGAAATTTCAGCAAAAAACAGAAGTTATTTAAAAAGAATCAAATGGAAATTACAGAACTGAGAAATGCAGTAACTGAAAAATTTTAAAAACCTCACAGGACAGGATCAATAATAAAAGAGTGGAAATGTTAGAGGACGGAACAATAGGATTCACCCAGTTTGAACAGCAGAGATATAATGAACTGGAAGGTTTTAAAAAAGAAGATCTGTGGGACAACAACAGAGACACAATACTCATACATCAGTTGTAGAAAGAAAGAAAAGAAAGGATGGCACTAAAACAATATTTGAAGAAATGATGATGGTAAATTTCATAAATTTGGCAGAAGACACAAACCTATCAATCCAACAGACTGAGATTACTCCCAGTAGAGTAAACCCAAAGAAATCCACACCAAAATACATCACAATTAAAAATTCAAAAACTAGTGTCCAAGAAAAAAATCTTGAAAGCAGCCAGAGAGAAATGATGCATTACCTCTAGTGGAATTCAAATAAAAGAGAATTTCTCATGTGAAACCATGCAAGATGAAGAAAGTAGCTAGTTCTATATGCAGTGAAACCGCCCTCCACTAATTAAAGGGAAATAAAATTATAAATACATTAAAATAATTTGTCTCTAGCAGACCCACCTTCAAAGGCGGTTCTTCAAACAGAAATGAAAAGAAAAAAGAAGGAATATTGGAGTAACAGGAGGAAAGACGAAAGAAAAGTATTAGAAATAGCGATACATAAATAGAGGTACTTTTCTTCATGAGGTTTATAAAACATATTTAATGACTGCAACAAAATTATAGCACCATCTGATACTTAAGAGAAAGATATTTAAAAGTAAGTAAGGAAAGGAGTCTTAAATCCAAGTGGGATTTCCATATTTCGGTTGAAGTAGTAAAATGATGATACTAGTGGGAATTTTAAGTCACATATGTATATTTTAATACATACCCAGAGCAACCACTGAAAACTATACTAAAAAACTATGCACTCAAAAAAATACACTAAAAAACACTACAAATAAACCAAGATAGAATCTTAAAATATGTCAACTAATTCTCAAGAAAACAAGAAAAGAAAAACAGAGGAAACAAATAGAAAGAAAGAAAAGAAAGACAGACTTAAGCTGTATGTTGTTTATAAGAAATTCACTTCAAATTCAATAATGAAAGTAATTTGAAAGTAAAAGAATAGAAAAGACATACCATGTAAATGTTTTAAAAGCAGGAGTGGTTATATTAATATCTGATACAGTAGATTTCAGAGAAAAAAATTACCAGAGACCAAGTAATATTAGATCATAATGATAAAAGCATCACTAACTAGAAAGACATAATGATTCTAACTGTGTACACAATAAACAGAGCCCCAAACTACCTGAAGCAAAAACTGATACACAGAAAGGAGAAACAGTCAAATC
The DNA here is from genome assembly GCA_028533065.1 of Trachops cirrhosus. Classification (NCBI taxonomy): domain Eukaryota; kingdom Metazoa; phylum Chordata; class Mammalia; order Chiroptera; family Phyllostomidae; genus Trachops; species Trachops cirrhosus. The sequence goes on from CM052539.1 coordinate 8,530,491, forward strand.
TATAGTTATAGCTGGAGATGCCAACACCTTCCTTGACAACTAATAGAACTGCTAGATGGAAAACCAGCAAGGACACAGAATATTTACACGACACAATCAACCGGAAGGATCTGCAGAACACGTCACCCACTCACAGAAGGATACGCTTTTTTTTCAAGTGGCCACGGGACATTCACCAAGATGTCGTACCTAGACCATACTGCAAACCTTAACAAATTTAAAAGACTGTAAGTCAAGCAAAGTGTGTTCTCTGACCATAATGGTACCTAACTAGAAATCAGTTGTAGAAGAACAACAGGAAAATCTCTAAAGGTGGAAATGAAACAACATATATCTAAATAATCCCTGGTCCAATGAGGATATAGCAAAGTCAATTTAAAAAATACATGGAACTGTGGTCCCTCCTCCTTTGTTCTTCTTTCTCAAGCTATTTGGGGTCATCTAGGGTTCGATATAAGTTTTTGAAATGTTTGTTCTATGTCTGAAATACGTCATTGGTATTTTAATAGGGATTGAGTTGAATCTATAAATTGCTTTGGGTAATATGGACATTTTGATTATGTTAATTCTTCCAATCACTGAACACGGTATATGCTTCCATTTATTTGTGTCTTCCTTAATTTCATTCATCAGTGTTGTATAGTTTTCCAAGTATAGGTCTTTTACCTCCTTTGTAAGGTTTATTCCTAGGTACTTTATTTTTCTTGTTACTATAGCAAATGGGATTTTTTGTCCTGATTTCCAATTCTGATATTTCACTATTGGTGTATAAAAATGCTTTTGATTTCTGAATACTGATTTTGAATCCTGCTGTTTTGCCAAATTCACTTATTAGGTCAGACAAGGGTTTAGTCTCCAAAATATATAAAGAACTCATATGGAAGACAAACAGCCCAATTAAAAAATGGGCAAAGGACCTGAGCAGACACCTCTCCGAGGAGGACATACAGAGGACCGAGCATCACTAGCCATCAGAGATATGCAAATTAAAACCACAATGACATACCATTTCACACTGCTCAGAATGGCCATCATAAACAAATCAACAAACAACAAGTGGTGGAAGATTGTGGAGAAAAGGGAACCCTAGTGCACTGTTGGTGGGAATGCAGACTGGGGCAGCCACTGTGGAAAACAGTATGGAATTTCCTCAGAAAACTAAAAATGAAACTGTCTTTTGACCCAGAAATACCACTGTTGGGATTATACCCTAAGAATCCTAAAACACCAATTCAAAAGAACCTATGCACCCCAATGTTCATAGCAGCACAATTTGCAATAGCCAAGTGCTGGAAGCAACCTAAGAGCCCACCAGTAAGTGAGCGGGTAAAAAAAACCTGTGGTAATATTTACACAATGGAATACTACGCAGCAGAAAGACAGAAGGAGCTCCTACCCTTTGCAACAGCATGGATGGAACTGGAGAGCATTATGCTGAGTGAAATTAGTGAGGCAGTGAAAGACAAATGCCATATGATCTCATCTACAAGTGAAACCTAATCAACAAAATAAACAAGTGAGCAAAATAGAACCAGAGGCATTGAAATAAAGAACAAACTGACAGTAACCGGAGGGGAGGGGATAGAGTGACAACGGGGAAATAGAGGAAGGGCCTCAAGGAACATGTATAAAGGACCCATGGACAAAGCCAAAGGGGCTAGGTTCAAGGGTGGGAGGCAGGGATGGGTGGGGCAGGGGGGCATGGTGGGGGGAAAACTGAGACAACTGTACTTGAACAATAAAAAATAAATTAAAAAAATAAAAATAAAGAAATCCATAGAACTGGGTGCAAATGAAAACACAACATTATCACTCTATATGGGATGTAGCTAAGATGTTATTAGAGGGAAATTAATATCCTAAATGTTTACATTACAATTAGGAAAGATTCCAAATAAATAACCTAAATTCCAATCTCAAAAAATGTAGAAAAAGATGAGTAAAATAAGCTCAAGACAAGCAAAAGTTAAGGATTAATAAAGATAAAAACAGAATTTAATAAAATTAAAAATAAGAAAATAGTAGAAAATCAATGAAACAAAAAGTTGTTTCCAAAAAAAGAAAATAACATTCATAAACCTCCAGGGAGAGTGACGAGAGAAAGAGAGAGAGAGAGGGAATGAAAGATAAAAATGGGATATCACTGCAGGTCCCAAAGCCATCAAAAGGATAATAAAGAAATACTGCAAACAACTTTATGATCATAAATTTGACAACTTAGAAGAAATGAACAAATTCCTCAAAAACCACAAAGTACCAAAACACATCCAAAGTGAAACTGCAATCAGAATAGTCCCACAATCATTAAAGAAATGGAATTTATAATTAAAAACTCCTGCAAAACAATATGCGGAACCAGATGGTTTCACTGAATAATACTACCAAACCTTTAAATATGAATTCACATTAATTTTACATAATGCTTTCCAAAGAACACAAGAGAAGGGAATACTCACCAATTCATTTTATGAGGCATTGCCCTGACCCTAAAACCGTACAGAAATAGTACAAGGAAAGAAAACTATAGGCCAAGGTCTTGAATGAGCACAGACACAAAAACCCTCTACAGAGGCAGAGTGAACCTTGACCTAAGTCTCACACCATATATAAAAACAACGCAAAATGAATCATGGACTCACATGTAAATTGTAAGCCTATAAAACTTTTAGAGAAAACACAGGAGAAATCTGTGGTATTTAAGGTGAGGCAAAGAATTCTTAGATATGATACCCAAAGCACAGCCCATAAATGGAAAGAATTGGTAAAGTGGATTTAATTCACATTAAAAGAAAACTCTTGCTGTGTGAAATCCCATGTGAGGAGGACAAAGAGACAAGTTAGAGAATGGGAGAAAATAGTTGTAAGCCATATATCTGACAAAGCACAAGTAAGTCGAATATAGAAAGAATTCTCAAAACAAGACAGTAAAAAAAAGTTCAATAAAAAAGGGAGGCAAGTACATAAACAGACACTTTGCTGAAGAGAATATTCAGATGAAAAATAAGTGTACGAAAAGACCGTTGACAGCATTAGTCATCAGGAAATGTAAAGTCACAGTGAGCTCTCACGAAGGCTGTAATAAAGACAGTGACGACACCAAAGGCTGGCGCGGACGCAGAGATACTGGGTCACTGCTACATTGCCAGAGGGACCGGCAATGGTGCAGCCACTCTCAAAGTCAAATTTTCAGTTTCTTATGAAATTAGAGATTCAATTACCATAGCACCCAGTAATCTTCCTCTTGTACATTTATACCAGAAAAAAAGAGAAAACTTCTGTTCACATAAAGGCCTGTACATGAATGTTTATAGGAACTTGATATGTCATAGCAAAAATCTGGAATCATTTCAGATGTCCTTCAACGGTGCATGGTTAAGCAACTCTGATATATATATCATAGAATACTACTCAGCAAAAAAAAAAAAAAGTAAACTATTGGTACATGAAATAACTTGGATGAATTTCCAAGCAATTCATCCTGGAGAAAATAATATTTTAAAAGCCAATCCTAAAAGGTTATATTCATTTATAGATTGGTCAGATTCCATTTCTGTAACATCTTGACATGACAATATTTTAGAAATGAAGGCTAGATTAGTGGTTCTCAGTGGTTAACGCCACCAGATCAGAAGGCAGGTAGATGCGGTCATAGAAGGGAAACATGAGGGACACTTGTGGTGCTGAAGCTGTTCATTATCTTGACAACTGCGGTGGTCAATATGCAGACCTTCACAGGAGATAAAATAATGTAGCACATAGTAAACACACAAAAGTGAGCACAAGTAGAACGGAAAAAATCTGAATAAGATCAGTGGGTTGTAGTGATGTCAATTTCCTGCCTATGGAGTTATACTACAGTCTTGCAAAACGGTATCATTAAAGAAAATGGCAAACTGTGCAAGGTTCACCGTATTATTTCTTACAACTGTATGCGAATCTATGAACTAGCTCAGGTGGAGGCACAGGTAGATACGCTTTGTTTCCTCAAACAACCAAAAGAAGGATAACAACCAAACAAAAAACAACAACAACCAGAAATGCCAGAAAATCAAACTGCATGGTAGTCCAACAACCAAGGACTTAAAGAAGACACATTCATCCAGACTGGTAGGAGGGGTGGATGCCCAGGTGGCAAGGACGCGCAACAGCCTGTGGCTGGTGGACGGGGCCGTCCCACGTTCACATGTGGATAAACTAGGAAGAACAACTGGGGTGTGAGATGGACCACACAACCCAGGGTTCCAGTGCAGGGAAACTAAAGCCTCAGAACCTCTGGCTGTAAAAACCAGTGGGGTTGTGGCAGCAGGAGAAATTCCCAGTCTCACAGGGGAGTCCGTTGGAGGGGCCCACGAGATCCTAGGATGTATACAAACCCACCCACCCAGGAATCAGCACCTCAAAGGGCACAATCCACTTATGGGAAGCAAGGGAGGTGACTGAAAGCAGGGAAGAGCTGAGCAGGTGGCATTATTCCCTCTCTGACCCTCCTCCACATACAGCGCCACAATGCAGCCACGTGGGTTGCCACGTGCTGGCGAATACCTAAGGCTCTGCCTCTTACAGGTGCACTGAGACAAAGGAATATGGTCCAAATGAAAGAACAGATCAAAATTCCAGAAAAAGAAGTAAGTGACAAAGAGATAGTCAACCTATCAGATGCTAAGTTCAAAACACCGGTAATCAGGATGCTCACAGAAATGATTGAGTGCAGTCACAAAACAAAGGAAGAAGTGTAGGTTATATAAAGTGAAATAAAGAAAAATATAGAGGGAACCAACAGTGAAGGGAAGGAAACCAGGACTCAAATCAAAGATCAAAGGAAGGAATAAACATTCAACCAGAAAAGAATGAAGAAACAAGAATTCAAAAAATGAGGAGAGGCTTAGGAAACTCTGGGACAACTTCAAACATTCTATATCACAATCATAGGGCTGCCAGAAGGAGAAGAGGAAGAGCAAGAAATTGAAAACTTATTTGAACAAATAATGAAGGAGAACTTCCCCAATCTGGCAAAGGAAATAGACAATGCAAGTCCAGGAAGCTCAGAGAGTACCAAAGGACTTGGATCCAAGGAGAAACACACCCAGACACATCATAATTAAATGACCCAAGATTAAAGGAGAGAACCTTAAATGCAGCAAGAGGAAAAAAGAGAGAGTTACCTACAAAGGAGTTCCCATAAGACTATCAGCTGATTTCTCAAAAGAAACCTTACATGCAAGAAGGGGCTGGAAAAAACTATTCAAAGTCATGAAAGGCAAGGACCTACATCCAGGATTACCCTATCCAACGAAGCTATTTGGAAGGGAAGGGCAGATAAAGTTCTTCCCAGATAAGATCAAGTTAAAGGAGTTCATCATCACCAAGCCTTTATCATATGAAATGTTTAAAGGGACGTACCTAAGAAAAAGAAGATCAAAACTATGAACAGTAAAATGACAACAAACTCACAATTATCAACAACTGAAACTAAAGACAAAAACGAAAAACTAATCAAAAAACTAGAACAAGAACAGATTCACAGAAATGGAGATCACATGGAGGGTTATCAGTGGGGAGGGAGAGGGGGGAGAATGGGGAAAAAGGTACAGGCAATAAGAAGCATAACTGGTAGGCACAAAATAGACAGGGGGAGGTTAAGAATAGTATAGGAAATAGGATCAATGGTGGGGAGTGAGGATGGCTGGGCTGTGGGGGAGTGATGGGGAGAAAATGGAGACAGCTGTACTTGAACAACAATAAAATTTTTTTTTAAAAAAGAATAGTATAGGACATGGAGAAGCCAAAGAACTTATATGCATGACCCATGGACATGAACTAAGGTTGGGGATTGCTGGAGGGAAGGGGGGTTCAGGGCAGAGGGAGAGAAAGGGAAGAAAAAATGGGACAACTGTAATAGCATAATCAATAAAATATACTTAAAAAAAGAAACATTTAAATTTTTTTTTAAAAAGAAGGAAAAAACCCAGGTAGTAGGCTGTAAACCAATGTTTGTTGACCCCTGATCTAGAACATTCTCAACCCTGGAAGCACATTAAAAATCACCTGGTGAGTTTTAAAACTGACGATGGCTGGGTTATACCCCAGAGGCTTTGATTTGTTTTGGTCTGGCGCCCAGGCATGCATATTCTCCGAAAGGTTCCCAGGGGACTCTAGTTCAGTGGTCACCCCAGTGGTCAGTGGTTCTTTGGTTTGAACCACTGACCACTCCTACATAAAATGTCCATCATTTCTGTCTTCTTTCATTGCCCTTATCCCACATTCAATCAGACACCAAAACCTAGAAATCGACCCACAGAAAACTTTCAAACATCTCCCTTTAATCAAGAATATACCTTAATTCTGTCCTTCATCACCCATCACCTGAACCAAAAAACAGACTCCAGGCTGCATGGGTCACCTCTTGTACTTCCTTCCCTTAGAAAACTAGCTCTGATGGTATTTCTGAACTGCAGATCCGATCGTGACACTCCTCTGCATAAAGGTCTTTGCAAATTCTACTTTGGAAAGGGTACATCTCTGCCCTTGCATTTGGCGCATGTCACCTAGTGCCCACCTACTGCTCCATCCCCATCTCATCATACACCTGTGTCCCACTCATGCAACCCTTTGATTCTCACTGTTCCCTGCTAACCCCTGGGTGCTCTGTACCTCTGCACACGCTAGATCTGAAATCAACTTCTTAAACCTTCTTCACTGGGAAAACTCCTGCTTTTCTTTCAAGACTTGACCCTCCCCAAGAGACCTCGTCCAGGAGGCTCTTCACCTCTCTGGGCTGTGCTCCAGAGCACTTGGCTCATTCCACCTTTCTGTGTCCACCCCACGCTCCACTATATGGCTCTAAGGTCAATGACCAGGCCTTGTTCAGCTCTATGTACTGGATACATACAACGCTTGAACATATTTGCATTTTGTAGAATGCTGAAATGATTGACATAAAGATGGGGTCAAGGTGCCTGTTAGAACCCCAATCCTGGTACTCATCCTTGACTCTCAGTGTAAATATTACCTTCATGAAGGCTTTCTGAGGCCCATGGATGGGGTATGAGGCCGTCAGTTACTTCTCCCATAGCACCGTGCTTTTCCTACTCCAGCACTCATCACATCTCCTGCTATGCTTCCTGATTTAGTTGTCTGTGTTTCCTACAGTCTGTTACCCCCACAAGGTAGGACTCTGGGCCATTGCTGCCCATTGCTTCAGGCCTAGTGGCTGGTACAGAGTGGATGCTCAATAAAAAGTGGTTAATGGTGGTCCCTGTCTGGAGACCCCTTAGTACATAAATAATCTCTCTTTGCCTCTTATCCTAAAACTACAGCTTTACTGCTCCAACATCATTTCTTAGCAGCAGGATATACTATTTCCAAGCCAAATTACTGAACCATCTGTATCCCCTTGACACGGCAATATCCCTGCTGCCCAAGTGGCAAAAAGGTGACAATACATGACAACCTGCTCTGTCAGGACTTGGCTGTGCCATCGCTCTGCCTGCGAGCCTACAATAGTCAACAATTCCAATGGGCTTTAGGACCTGTTTACACTAATTACAGAACATCCTTTTGTATAGGGAGCAGGAAGGTCTGAACTGAATGTGAGGAATCCCAAGAGGGCAGGCAGCTTTGAAAGATGAGATGTTATCATCTGTGCTATGCAAATTGAGTTTGGGTTGAAATATGAGTTCCGTTTGCCCGACTCCAAAGCACCCGGCAAGAACTTCAGTGTTACTGTAAAATATGGTGACATGCCGGAGCTCACGCATTATGCCGAGAGGTCTCCAATAAGGCTGTGCAGCACAAAAAGTTCTCCTTTATTCTTTTATTCAGTGTTCGAGGGAGTTGCCGGTCTAATATTAAATTCTTCTTCCTGGGAAGAGGGCACCAGATAAGTACAAAGCAGCATTTTTTATTAAAAAAAAAACATGTTGGGGAGGAATCACTTTGTATTTTTTTCAGCTCCTTCCAGAAAAACACACATTCATTTACTGTCACAGCAGCAGAACAGCAAAGACTCCATCTGCCTGTTTTTTTAAGGAAGAAAAATGGAGCCACAGAGTTCCTGAGATGGAGCAGGGACAGGGTGTAGAAATAGGCCACGCCTCTTGGGACCAGCAATGTTCTGGGCGACAGCCTGCCTGAAAACACAAAAGAATGCCCAGTCGGACTCCAAGATGTATGCTGGGTTTATACAGAATGAGATGAACTTGATTGTGATACTCAGCCTAAACGAATGATTTCTAAACTTTAAAAAATCAATTACCCTATAATTAGAAAAATGCACACACACATCATCAATACATCTGTCCCTGTCTCTCCCTCACCTTCCATGAGAAAAACGTAAGCTCAATGAGGACAAAGACAGTCTTATTCAACACTGTATGAGAAGTGCCTAGAATAGGGCTTGGGCATAGTGAGCACTCAAAAACTATTTGTTGAATGAAATAATAAACACATGAATAAATACATGTGTATTTGTTTATAAATTATATTCATGTATTCTAACTAATGTAGATTTGTATAGTAAAATATGCAAATTTTAATGCATATTGGGAAAAGGAATACTTTAAAGAGAGAGATACAAGCAAATATGAATAGTAGTTCTAGTGATTCCCCCCCACACACAAATATTTCTACATTTGGACTGGATATAAAATTATTTTTTTACTTCAGGGTGAATATGAATCACCAGGGAAGCTTTTTAAAAATGAATATTTTCACCCTCTTTCTTCCCCTCAACCTTTGCCTTAGATTCTGATTTAATAGGTCTGGTTAGGCAAGGCTTGACAAGTGCATCTTTAACAAGCCGTGGAAAATTATATTGTATATATAGTTGGAGCTGTACTTTGTGAAACCTGCTGTGGAGAGTGTCAATTATGTGGGGCCTAAGTCACTCCAGGCCCAAGTCTCTGGAGTGAGCCAGATCTGCCTTTCACAGTGATGCAGTTCTTTGGAGCCTGGCTTTTAAACAGGCGCACACACACACACACACACACTCCCCACCGTGCTTGGCACCCTGAAGGTTGTGTTCAATGACCAACAACGCACGGCAGAATCTAGGATAACCTACAGCAACACCTTGGCCAGGCTAGGTACCGGGCATGTCTCAGAACCACGGACAGCTCCTGGGAGCCCACCGCTGGCCTCACTCACAGGGGCCTCTGACGCATCATTCTCTGTCGTCTGCTGCCCCCTACCTAGGGAGTGCAGAGCAGGACACGTGTCTGTAAAAGCTGGAGCTGGCTCAGGGTCTCCAAGTCTGAATAATGTCTGTACTGGGCCTGAAGGATCTTGTGGTGACCTCTCAATCCCCATGTTTACCTTTGTTTCCTCTTTGGCTCAAGAATGCTTACAGCACTGATAAACAGTTCACATCAACATCAAATAGTTCACGGCCACACATGATGCCATAAAATGAACCAGGATATGTGAGGATGAGAAAACAGCGTCCTAAGTGGGGGGAAATGATTGATCAATACATGGTGACAAAACAACTCTACAGGCTTATATTAAATTTTTACTGAATGCCCAGCAGTGGAGGAAGGAACCAGATTAACTATCTCTTCCCCCTTATAAAACTTTTTATTTTTTAAATAATTTTAGACTTACAGAAAAGTTACAAAACCAGCACAGTGCTTACATTTATCATATTAACAACTTACTTAACCACAGTTCAATTATCAAAATCAAGAATTAACATTATAGACTATTAAAGTCTGACCAGATTTTCCCGGAGGTCCGTTCTTATTCCAGAATCCCATGTTCCATAAAGTTATTCGCCACATTTCCTTAGAATCCTTGAAAACGTGAGCGTTCCTCATTCTTTCCTTGTCCTCTATGAGTGATATTTTTGATGGGTACCGATCAGCTATTTTGTAGAATGTCTCTCAATATGGGTTTGTCTGATGTTTTCTCATAACTAGTTTGAGGTCGGCGACATTGCTTAAGTTCTCTATGTGGCCCGATTTAGGGAGAATATGCACACATACATACATATCTGATTTACTTCTCTGTATATCTATCTCTATACATTTTAGACCCATAAATTCATCCCGATACTTCCAGTTCCCATCCGATGTCACTAAGTTCATTCTAGCTTTTCTCCTTTCCTTATCTGTAACTTCTTTCTCTGACAAGACACTTGGCTCTCATTATCTACAATTGATTCATTTGTTCGTGCAACAAGTACTTACACGCAGTAACAGAACTATAATGCACACTCAACAGGCATACAGCATTTCTGCACAGTTTTATGGCTTTTGGGGGACTTTAACCTTATAGCATCCTGCTTTTTATTTAAACAACCTGTTTTCTAAATATATAGTATCTCCGATGTCAATTTATGTTGTTTGTATGTATGTTTGTGAGTGTCTGTTTTATTCTGTACCTTCCACGATTTAAATGCATCTACTAGCCCTATTTCCCAAATGTAAACTGAAATTAAGCCAGTAGAAGCAGCTGTTAATATACCAGATGACTATAGTAGGCGAGGGAACAATGTGAGTCTCGCAGAAGGTGTTCTGTCTCAGACGCTATCTCCTCCCCTCTTTAACCCTCTTGGCGTGTACCCAGACCTGCTCCATAAAGCTCAGGATTAATCACTTGTCAGACTTTTACATAAGCAAGAACAAAACCCTCTCTCTTTTTCTAAGTCTGTGTTCCACAGACACCTGTACTTGCCTCTGCTATGGCATGTGTTTTTTTTGCCATATATTATAAACTCTCTTTTTTCCCATTCTGTCCCCATCTGTCCCCTACCCCAGACTCCAGTCTTTGAGAACACTGATTTTACCTTAATTGTATCTCTAACTTCACTGGCTCTCTTAGCGCCCAGGATGGAGTTGGTACTTTATCAATGCTTCTTGAATGACTGAGTCAACCTAGATTGGGAAGCTTTGCTAAACTGTCCATAAATCCCTGCAGAAGATCACCCAATGTTCTTGCTAAAAATGTCAACCCTGGACCCTACCTGGATGTCTTAAGATTCAGTAGATTGGGGCAAGGCCCAAGAATGTGCATTTTTGCAAGACACTCAGGAATTCTTGTGTGCATTCAAGTTTGTAACCACATGCATGCTGGGTAATTCAGTACTGCCAAGAGGGTGTGGTCAAATGGAGTGATTGGCGAGGCATCCTGAAAGAGGCGTTATCACCTGACTTTTTTAATCTGACCTGGCCAAGGAAAGACCAATGTACCCAGATAACAAGAGTGATGACAACAGCTATTTCATGTCTTCTCCAGTGGTCTTGGAGGGAGAAGAAGCCTCTAGAAGTTTTTCTCAGAAGCCCTGCCCCTTCCCTATAAATGCAGCTACTGTTCATAGGAAAATGAAAAAGATGTGTGTTCTGAGGCCAGTTCTGTCCCTAAGTCTCTAAATGGCCTTGAGAAATACTACTAACAACAATTACTACTCTAGTAATACTTTTATTATCATTATTATTGCCAAACAATTAAAATATTTCCTACAATGTGCTCATTAAACATTCTGTGCCCATTGTCTGTGTATTCATTGACCTTAGACCCAGTTACTATTATAATGTCTGTTTTTCATGAGGACATACCGATTCAGAAAGATTCAGCAACTTTCCTGAACTTGCACAATGACGACTTGCCTCAACTATAAACTGGGAATAATATTAGCTCCCTCAGAGGGCTGTGATGGGTTTTAACTTACAAGAGTTACTAGGAAATTTTCTGGATGAAATGCAAAAAACAACGGACGGTGCCAACTCTGGGAGCTGGGATGAGAGGGAGATTGTACTTTCCTTGTGTATTATTCAGCACTAATATTTAATATACAGTCCTTGTATATTATTTAGTACTGAAATTTATGTGAACTTTCATTATAATGAACAAATAAAGTAAAAAATTAAGCATAAAAGAGAGTGAGGCAAAGTAGAACTTGGAAAAGGCAGGAAGCCACCACCAGCTGGAGGGACAAAGAGAAGGGGTGGCACCTACCAGATCCCTGGGGTCAAAGTCGTCAGCAGAAGCTCAGACCGAAACGTGCCAGTCAGGGGAACTGGAGTCATTATGGAGAGCCCCAAGCAGAGGCAGAGACGAGGCAGAGAATGAAGGAAGACGTACTCTGGTGGGATAGCTTACTTAACACTCAAAAATATTTACTCCCCACCGACCATCAATGGGAGAAGTGCATTTTCCTACTCCACTGACAATGGGCTTGACCATGCAACTTGCTTTGGCCAAGAGATATCAGCAGACATGACATAATCAGAGGTTTAAAATGATGTGTTTACCCAGATGGACTTGCTCACTCGCCCCTTTGGCACTGTAATAGGAAGAATATGTGCCGGGTAGCCAACTCGTCCCCAAAAGAACGAGGACGCATGAAGTAGAGACCCCACAGATAACTTGCAAACTTGAAGCACAGAGCACTTTTCCCTCCCCTACGGCAGCTCAAAGGAGAGCTCCTTACAACAGATGCGCTGACGTGGGAGCCTGACGTGAATGCTAATGACGGCATGCCAGACCCTGGCTGTTACATACCATAGTGGATGAATGTATGGGCTCTCCCTCCCTACGGCCTGCCAGTCTTCTGCCCACACCTCCCATTAGATGCACCCATGAAAAGCCAGTGAAGCAGGGTCTTGGGAATAACAGTCTCTCTGTGATACAGGGATAAGCAAGGGAAGAGCAAAGAATGGATGAGGATATGGGGTAGGGGAGTAGAAATAGGCACAGATCTGTCACAGCTCATTGCAACATTGTAGTGCCTGGTATAAAATAGGTTGTTCAATGAATGAAAATTACTGCTATTTTGAAAAAAAAAATCCCTGGGTGGAGTAAGGTCCACCATCAGGCATGAGGTCACCTTCCAGGACAGTGTCCCTGGATTCTAGTTAAAAAGAACATTCCTGAGAAGTAGACCTACTAAGAAGTAATGCACATGCATGTGATGATGATGATGAGGAGGAGTATGTGATGATAAAATAGTCAAAATTTATTGAGCATTTAATATGCCACAGGCACAGTTTTGAGTTCTTTACTTTGCTAAGTAGATCCTCAGAACAACCCTGTGAAATTGGCACTAATATATACCTATTTTACCAGTAAAAAACAGACACAGAGAGGCAACCCAAGATTACACAGCTAGTCAGAGTCACAGGCTGTACTGGAACCCAGACAGTCTGGTGGTAGAGTCCACAGCTTTGTCCGCTTCCGTGGTGAAAAAAATCTGGTGTTTTAGGTAGCCATAATCAAGGGACGTGGGGGCGGACGGATGTCCACGTCAGTGTCTGTGTGTCTGTGTGTCTTGTGGAGATTGGGGGAGGAACTGGCTCGTAAAAGCTCAATCATAAGCACTGTGAATTTATAAGCCTTGCTCATCCTGGGGAAGATGCATGGGGTGGAGGTGAGGGCAGTGCATCTGGGAGCCAGGTTGATGAGGCTGAAGCCGTAAGTCTTCCTTCTGGGAGCAAGTCCTCTTCCTAGGAGAGTGCAGCTGACGAGCAGAGGACAGGGACACTGTCACTTGGACTGTGGACGTGACTGACAGGCACCTTCTGCATGAGCCCTGGCAGCGGGGGAAAGAATAACGCATTCATAACAAGAGTACGTTGTGTTTTCTTTTCAGATGGAAGAGAGGAGACACCCTAGGGACTGGTCAGGAGCTCTGAGGGATAACGGGTTTTGAAGAATTAGAGAAACCTCGGTCAGCCTCAATCTGGGCTCTCTCTCTGGTCAGCAGTACGGTTCTGAGAAACAGTGACGTGGGCAATTCCCTACCTGAAAACTGAGTGATCATGATATCTCCCCTGGAGGGTGTCGGGATGATTCAGTAAGATAATGTTTATTAAAATACTAGCTCAGTGCTCAGACTCTCGTAGTGTTCAATGCTCACTGGAGACAGGCCGCTTCTCTCCTTAAGATGGTAACAACATCAGTAAAGGTGGTGAGTGGATTACCTATAACCAGACCCCAAGCATCACCGCTATGCATTCTACAAGAAGCTCAGGTAAAAAGAAAGGCCTCCCACAGATGTTACAGGTGGTATAGCCAACGGACTATGCACATGGACTCAGGCCTAAGTTACCTGTGTTCTAAGTCCAACTCAACCACTCTAAATGCTAAATGGCTTGCAGCAAGCTAGTTATTGTCTTGAAGCCTTCGTTTTCTCACCTGTGAAATGGGCGATAACACCAGTGCCTCTACCACTGGGGAGTTATGAGAGCTTGCTGAGCTAAGGTACTTCATGCGCTTGACACAGTCCCTGGCAGGCAGGAAACTCCCCGTGCACACTTCTTGTGATTACTGATGGTGTGTTGCCTAAGATGCACTGATCAAGGGTGCAGGCTCTAGAACCAAAGTTAACGAGCTCAGAGGCTGACTCTGCCAGTTGCCGTTGTGTAGCAAGGAACCTCAGGCAATAGCTCAGTCTCCGGGTGTCTCTGTGCGCCCACCTGTGACACGCTGTAACCGTGTAATCTTCTTCAGGGAGGTTGCTGTGCAGATTACCTGAGGAAGTGCGTGCCTAATACTCAGGATAATGTAATTACGGATTAAATAAAGATTCAGTAACAACTACATTGTCTTACTGTCTTAAGAAAGTATCAACTTTGGGGGGCAAAGAGCATTTTATCAGGTCACAAGATCACTGCGTAGATATACAAAACTCATTCCATCGAGTACATGAAGCAGAGAGAGTCAAATCAAACACCAATAAAATACCTGGGAGAAAGGGGTTAAAAACAGGCACGGGTGATTGATGGGGCAGGAAATGAAGTTAGAGGGTGGTTTCTGAGCTCTATTATAAGGAGAAAATCATACTAACAATTATGCCTATAATACAGGGTCCAGCAGAAGTAACATCTGCTTGAGCGTGGTTGGTAGGGTAATAATATGAGTGTAATAATTTATAGTTTTAATTTGAACATTTCACCTAAAATGTCATGTGGTGTGCTTGAGTGTGATAGTGTTATGTTACAGAAGTACATGCTGATGACTTTGTAATAAAAGATTCTGTAATAAAGGGAGCATTATTTGTGCTGCATCCTGTATAGAACAGGTCCTTGAACATTTATACATACTATATTTATCTTGTACATGTACACATAGATATTGCATATGTAAAATATGAAATGTGGCAAAAAAATAAATGCTCTGTAGGTAATATCTAGGAAAGTTAACCTAAACTATAGATATGGAAACAGTGAGGTACATAGTGATAGAAGTTCTTTGAATGAATGAATGAGTATGGCAGGTATTACTCAAAATTATTAACTGATAATATATGAGCTTAAGAACATGATGACCATTGGGCTACAGAATTCTTTTCCAAGCCTAGCTCAGGAATCAAAACTCTTCCCATTTAAAACCCCACCTCCTTTTCCTTCTCTTGTTCCCTCATCCACCTACCATCTACTTCTGATGGCGCCTCATTCCCTGAACAAAAACCACTTTGCTCCTCTCCCTTTTGTCTCTGTTAGTCTCCAGCTCATCTTTCAAATCCAATTTAAATGTCCTATCACCTATGAATTCTTTCCTAACTCACCCAGCTGTCTCTTTCCTTCTTGCTTCCATAGCATCTTATACACACTTTCATTACAGCCCTGATCACAATGTGCTATAACCCATTTATGAGTCTGTCTCCATATCTCCCTCCTTAAGACATTGCTAAGCACAAAGGGGATGATTAATTTTTATTTGTGAAAAAGTGAACAAAATAATGGATGATGGATGGATGGATGGATGGAAGGATGAATGAATGAATGAGTATTTTCAGTTTCTGGCTGGACTCCTGACTTCCCTGACACTCTGTACCTAATCTTCTGACCGACTTGTTTCCCAAATGCTTTTTGCCCATAAGTCCCTGACTGATCCTTATGATCTCAAAAGTCTTCTAAGATTATCTACTTGGCTCTTTCCTACACAGCCTTCAAGATCCGTGTCTGGCATACCCTCCTCCAGCAAGTCTTCTTGTACAACCGACCCAGGCTCTTTAAGAGACCCATTCAGAATGCAGGCCAAGCCAAATTAGGACTCCCAAACCAGGAAGGGCCACCTTCCTCCTCCACACCCTTGCTGCAGATTCATCTCCACTTGATGCACTTGCAGCATTCTCAGAAAGCTTCCTACTGTTCTGGCTCCACTTCCAAGCCACATGCTGCGACACAGGGAGTTCTGTGTCAACTCACAATTAACTAACTACTCTACTTAAGCTAATCTTGGCCTAATTAATGGCTGCTGGAGCCATCAGTGCTGATAAAGCAGGACTGTTCCTGCTCAGGGAGCTCTGCTTGTTCCAGACTAACCATGTCAGAATGAGGAGGTGGCACCCACCCAGCCTCCACCAGAGCCTGGGGATTTCTCAGTTCAGTCACTGGGTATTGAGTATGGAGATGAATTAGCATTTTCTAGCCTTCTGGGACACTCGGGAAGTAAGTGCTGGGTCGCAGCTCCAGTCCTCACATAGAGGTACCTTCAGGAGTTTGCCACATGCAGGGAACTATTTAGCAGGCAAATCTGCAGACACTTAGTAAAGCTGACATTTTACTGAAAAATTTTTTCAACTTTCTATTCATTTCCTTTAAGGATTAAAGTAACATAAGCATACAGTTTTAAAGCACATATAAAATTAAACTTTCCCATTAATAAAGTATTACATGCCAATCAAAGAAGATTTAGAAAATACCAAAGAGTAAAAAGAAATACCCTCTACTAAAAGCAACCTCTAAAACAATTTTGATACATTTCCCTCCAGTCTTTTACTATGCAGTTATTTTTGTTCTCAATATTTGCATAGTTTCTACCATTCTGTATATACAATTTTGAATCTTGATTTTTAAAATTAATATTTGCTAAGACACTCTTTGCCTGCTATGGGTATCAATATGCATCTTAAATATAACATAATAAGCTCACATTGAACATTTACTGCGGCCCATAGTAGACATTACCATGTTATAAACTTTTTCAAACTCGAACCCACACACCGATCCTATAAGGTAGAGACCCATTTACTCACTCACGACACTGGGCTCAGAGCAATGCAATCAGCCACTCAAGTTCACAGGGCTGGGAAACAGCGAGGCACAGGTGGAATCCTATGGTCTCCATGCCTGTCTTCCTAACCCCAAAGAATGCCATGGCCTAAAAACACTTTGACCAATTTTCTATTTTCATGCACATGTGAGAGAAAATCCTAAAATATCTATTTACAGCTCAAGCATTGTTGAGATTTGCTTTGTCTTCCTGGTAGGTCATTTTTAATCTACATTCCATGTGACAGATAAGGCAGAAGCCAAACAGAAGGGAGCTGTATGGATTTCTCTGTGTCATCAATTGAAACCTCACCCTCTAATTTTATTATTTCCCTAACTGTATTATTAGGGAAGCATAAGCCTAATGGCTATTGATATAAAAGAGCTGGGGAACAGGTTAAATTTGAATGCTAACTCTGCCACTTGCTATTTCCGTAGCCTTGAGCAAATCACACACACCCTCAGTTTTCTCATCCACAAAACAGGAATAATAATGCATGCCCATCTTGCAAAAAATAACTGAGTCTTCAGTGAAGATAACTTAACAGATATAAGCATGTCATGCTGATCTTGATAATTAGCAGAGTTCTGTAAACGGTAGATACTTCTTTAGGTAAGGCTCCACACTTGTAGGTATTAGACTTCCTGACGGTATGTAATTGAGCTATTCTAAGCCAGTCTGTGAGCTAAGTGAGAGAGATGGTAAGATGAAAAATTTTGACTCATCTCTGCAGGTCTCTCTATCTCTTCTGAGAGTCCAGATACTCCTGCCTAAAAGCAGGAGGCTTGAGAGAAAAGAAGCCACAGGACAGCGCAATGGCTCCAGGCCCGGCCAACTTAATGGACCAAGAGAAGAAGGTGCTCCACCAGCCCAGCGCAGCTCCACACAGTGGTGGTGCTGGGTGATGCATTTGTGATTTACACTAGTCACAACTAAAGTTGCTGGTTTACCAAAGAAGACTGAAGATGTTGGCCCCTTAACACATGGATCAAATTCTTCTCTTCCTGAGCTCCTTCTTTGTTGCACGAGTACCTCCCTGCTTGAATCTGCTTCCGAAATGGATCTGGACAGAACAGTGTGTGCTTGTCTCTAGTTATTATTGATTCATTAACATATGGATGGGTTCCTTATTTCAGTATCATTATCACGGTGTGGCTCCATTACCAGGACACAGCTTTATCATAGCTGTACGTCCTGCTTTATTTGGGCAAATTCTCTGATCTTACTTCCATGATGATAAGAGTATAAACATAGAATAGTTCCTCCTTATGTTCTGATGCCCCTTCTGCCTGTATACCTTTTTCCTACATTTGCTCGTGTATCTTATCTACTTCCATGCATGCTGATACTTTTTCCTCACCTGATATAAAACATCTCCCTTGTGATCAATACTGTCTGTGATGCAAAGTTCACCAAGTAAGAGACAAAATGAAATGCAAAACGTCATTAGGTAAAACAATCTTACCTGTGAAGAGTATGCACAAGGTAGAGAGTAGTGGCAGAGGAGGGTGGTTAATTATGCTGAGAGCAAGCAGGAAAGGCTTCTTAGAGAGGTAAAAGTGGAAGGTTCAGTGCAAGACTTTCAGACATTCCCAAAGCCACCACCACCAAGAAGACCGTAACATGTGCAAAGACACAGAGACGCGAGACATCACAATGGGCCGGTAACTGGCAGGTTCCTGAGTATGTACAGGACACGGGGAGTGCAGGGTTGACAGGTGGGAGATGAGAATGGGAAAAACTGTGAGTGTTCCCACCAAGAAAGGCTGTAGAGCTCTATAGGGCTCCAAACTGTAGGTGACCGGAAGCCATTAAATAATAAAGAAGCAAAACAAAATCTGTAATTAAAATAGCAATCATTCAGTGAGCCCAGTACAATGTGGCAGGCACTGTGCTAAGCAGTGTCCATACACTTCATGCTAGGGATTAAAGGGGAGTTTTTTGTTTGTTTGTTTGTTTTGGATGCTTGACTTTATTATATATTTAAACTTCCTATATGGTTAGGTCAGTTTTTAGAATGACAGGTCTTTTATTGAAAATATTAATACAACTAACACAGTCCAGTACCTATCTTCTATAGTAGATTACACTGTTGCTCTAATATTTTATTTTTCTTTTTTTATCATTTTTAATTGTTGTTCAAATACAATTAAAACATTGTTGTTTCCGTTTTCCTACCACCACTTTCCCCTGCCCTATGCAACCCCACCTCCCACTCTCCATCCTTCCCCCTTTTGGCTTTGTCCATGGGTCCTTTACACATGTTCTAAAGGGGAGTTTTTTCATAATACCATCTGGTATTACAGTTAGGGGCCTGGAAAGGTCTGGATCCTGCCCAGGAAATCATCCCAACCCTACCAAAGTTTCTGATTGTGAGAGCATAATATACAATAGTAAAATAGGCAGAATTTAGACCCGGGCCCATCGTACTCCAAAGTCTGTATTCTCACCACATTTTATAATGATTGCTGGTAACTGGATGGAGAAAAGCTTGGAGGAGGTAAAAAGGGAAGCAGAATATTATTGCATTAGTCAAGGTAAAAAGGATCTGAATTAAAGAAATGGCCATGGGTAGGAGGAGGAGAAGGGAACCGATCGGAGAGACGTTTAAGAGACAGGATGAGCAGGAGTTATGAAATTAAAGTGAAAAGTGAGCAAAAGAGGGGGCAGGGAAAGTCTATTCTGTTGACTCTGAGCTCCGTCCGGCTCACTGTCAGCGATCTTCCCATCCAGAACCTCTGTGTATTTCATCTTGAAACTTTTTGAAAACTTCATCCAAATGCCAGGACACCCACTGCTTTCCAGCCCTCCTCCGTAACTACTGCAAACCCTGAGGTGATTTAATGGCTCCCGCTCCCGCTTCTCATCACCTTTGATTTGCCAGCCACCTTCCTGATGCTTCGCTACCCATTCTTCAGGACACAGCGTACGCTCTGCCACTTCCAGACCAGCCAGCTGACTGCTGGACTCCCGTGGCACTGTTCACAGAGTGATGCTGAGCTGATTTTTCCTTTACCTCGAATCTCCCATTCCTGGCACAGTATCTGGCATATAAAGGCCAATGAAAAAATGAGTTTTTCACCTGAGTTTTCTCAGCTTCTATTTCCTCATATATAAAAAGGAGGTGGGAAGTCCTGTCTCAGTGCATGGCTCTGAGGATAAAATATCATTTAAGAAGGTGCAAGTGTCTTGCAGGATGAACTGTGCAATGCACATGGAAGGGAGTATTATTGCCCTCATCACCATGTATAATGGTTAACGGTATGTGTCGACCTGACTGGGTCATGGGTCTCTGGACATTTGCTCTAACATTATTCTGGATGTGTCTGTGAGGGTGTTTGTGGGTGAGATGAACATTTGAATCACTGGACAGAATAAAGCAGACAGCCCTCCCCAGTGTGAGTGGACCCCATCCATCCACTGAAGGCCTGAATAAATCAAAGGGATGACCCTCCCACAGGTGGAAGAAAACTCCTCCTGCATGACCGCCTTTGAACTGGGGTATCAGCTCTTTTCTTGCCTTTAGACTAGAACTAGAAGATGGAGCCTCCTTGGGTCCTGAGCCTGCAGCTCTCAGACCAGA
Organism: Trachops cirrhosus; assembly: GCA_028533065.1. Lineage (NCBI taxonomy): Eukaryota > Metazoa > Chordata > Mammalia > Chiroptera > Phyllostomidae > Trachops > Trachops cirrhosus. Next base: position 8,551,066 of record CM052539.1, read on the forward strand.
ACTTCAGCCTCAGACTGGAACTACACCATCAGCTTTCTTGGGCCTCCAGCTTGTCCACTGCAGATCTTGGGACTAGTCAGCCTCCATAATCAATGAGCCAATTCCTATTGCTTCTCTTTCTTTGGAAAACACTGACTAATAATACAATGTGGTTATTCCTGACGCCAACATTCAGGAATTCTTTTCTCCTAGGAAGCTCCCACTTAGATCCAGGCCATGGTGAACAGAATGAGAAACTGTTCTGGGGGACTGGTCAGGCAGAAGGTACAAGTACTGGAATGGACTGGGCATGTGGGAGCTGGGCAGGGGAGAACAGGAAGGCCAGGGGTACAGTCTGAATTTCTACTGAGCAAGAAACCTCAACACTGTCCCCCAAACCAGGGCAGTCCCAGCTGCTGGAGGATCACCTGCTGGAATGAGGCATGGCCAACCACGCAAAGACAGACCACAGGGCCACAATCTGAGGTTCGAGTTCGCCACCTTGTGTTGCGATGTATCAGGACACACTCAGATTATTTCAGGAATCACTGTAGAATGTGAGGTGAACAGTAAAACAGCTGGTGAGTGACACAGTGATTGGGCATCTCAAGTTTCCAGGAAAATCATGAAAAGGTCCAGAGATGCAGGGTGAGTTTTGGCAAGTGGCTCAACGGGAAAGCAGTAAGAGAGGTCAGAATGTCAGGGCCTGTTTTTAAGTGGTGGCTTCTGCTTGGTGTGGCAGCAGCGGGATATAATGTCTTTAAGAAGCGAAGCAAACTAAAGACTCTAAAGAAAAGTCTTCTCATTTCTTCATTTTAAAAAACTGTTTGAAGCTAACCATCCACTTTCCAGAAGACTTTCTCTCTAGAAACCTGTGCAGGTTCCAACAGCCCTGGACTTGAGCTGGAATGAGGGCTTCTAACACAGCTTCAAACTCTCTGTCTGGTGACAGTCTCCCCTGAACACACTGCCTCTGAAGCTGTGAGACCACCCGTCCCCCGGCTCTGCACAGACCCTGGGAGACAGGTCCCCGGAGGGCAGCGATGCAGGGGAACAGCGAGTGGACTAGCTGACCTGAGGGGACACTCTGATCGATGTGCCCTTGAACGTCCAGGAAGAGCTAGATATAAACAAGGTCAGCCCTGCTGCGAAAGGGTATGTGGAGCCCACGACAGAGGACCAGCCCAATCTTGAATCAATCATCAAAGGCTCCAATGTGATAAAGGATGGACTGGAGGATCGATGCTGGGTCTGGGCCAAGGCAGCTGGTGGAGCCGGATCAGAGTTACTCAGTTTCAAGGTCACCCATTCGAATCAAGAAAGGTTACACGTACCACATTAGGCAGAGTGTGCGGCTCAGTAGCCCGAGTTGATGTCCATGAACATATATATTCTTACCGAGGCACCTACGCATTAGTAGAAAGAAGATATCTTCTAAAAGAATTGTTTTTTCCCAATATCATTCATATCACTATAAGCTATGAAACCTTTGTAGTCTGCATGACCTCTTTGTTCAATAAGAATTGAAGTGCTTTGGGTAAAAGTGAGAGAAATCTATCTTAAACCTAAGGGGGAAGAGAAAAAAAAAGAATTTGTTGACTCACTGATTCCCATCATTAAAAAGTCTATAAAAATGCAGAAGTTAGACAAGGCCAGATCTTGGGGTTTGGGCAAAATAGATGAGATTCTGTTACTGTCTTCGATTCTCAAGGTAGGGCCTGATCACGTGAAACCTCAGATCCAAGTTTATTTCCAATGAAGGTAAGTGTTTCCAAAAATTCCAGAAATCTCCGCGGAAGATCTAATTGGTCCAGCTTGGACCATACTTCTCTATCCCTAAATTAATCACTTTGGCAAGGAGAGTAGGAGAGTCTTATAAAAGGAGAGACAGGAGGAAGGGGGGTGCAGCCGTGAAATGGCTGCTTTAGAGATAAAAGGAGCGAATGTCTGAACTCAATCCCTTTCCCGTCTTGTCAGGACCCAATAAAGTAACTACTGGGACGTGTGTTGTAAAGTGAAGGTTCTTGCAAAAACTCAAAGGTGTCTAGCACCAACCTCAGGGGTAGTTCCTGTTAATGTGGTGTTTGCCAGTGTCCACAAAGAGCTGAGAGGCGAAGGTGAGCGCTCTTCTTGAGTTTTCTTCCCACACTGAGTAATAGAAAGATGGAGTTTCTGGAATAAGGAGACCTCAGTTCAGATCTGGGCTCCCCTGTGTTACCAGATACATGATCTAGGACATGGTCTATTAGCCCACAGGACTGTTGAAAGGGAGCGCTGTGTGACCCTGAGAGCCGTAGACAGCCCTAAGAGGAAACAGTTAAGAGTGGTGGAGCCAGGCTACAGTAGGAGAAGCGGGCAAAGCGCAAACGTCCGGGAGCTGAAATCTCCCCCCAGGTCTGAAGCAGCACAGCCTCAAGGCCTGTGGGAGAAAGGCCAGAGAGACACAACTCTCTAGAGTTGTCAGTCGCAGGAGCAGGACAGCCTGGGACCATCACTGATGCCAGGTCTTTCTGAGTGGACACTTCAGGTGGAGGGGGACTAGGCTCAAGACTTGCCAGCCAGCCATGCCAGCTTCCCTCCCCATCCTACATCACCTGGTCTTACCGCCTTCACTTCACTCCTCTTGGGAAGAGTTCAAGAATGAAAAGATTCCTAGAAAACAAAGGCTATCTAGAAAACAGAACTTGTTAGTATCTCATTACCCAATGGCCAAGGAAGCCTGGGTAGTCCTGGTCTATCCAAACCTGCCCTTAGAGCAGCTGGGAATGGCAGGGAGAGAGAGACTGGAGAAGGGAATTTGAATGATCTGATGTCTTCTACACAAGACTCTTGGATTTAATCTCATCTGGTGGGCCCTGCCAGATTGAGAGAAAGAGCATCCCTGCATTTGGACATTCCCCCCTTCATTCCCTGATTCAATGGAAACACTTTATTCTTAGTCTCTAAACATCCAATAGTGTTGCTCTGTGCTATTCTATTAAAACTCACCAAGTCCCGGCCCTCTGCCAGGCCCTGTGTTAGGATCTGGGGTGTAAAGAGGAGTAACATGCGCTTCCTGTCACCCCCAGGAGCCACACAGGCGAGTACAGCACAGCACAATGAACCGATGGCAGGGAAAGCACACGGGAACGGGAAGAAGAGAGGAGTGGTAGCAAACTCAGTCCAAGGAGGAATTTCAAGAATGCTTCCTCAACGCGGTGATCACTAAGCAGGGCGGGCATTATCCAAGCAAAGAAATGTGAGAAGGGGCACGATAGGAGTGTGTAAGACCACACTGTGGTCACGTGCAGAGATTATGAAGTGATTTGTTTGACTAGAGGGTAAAGTATGAAGTGGAAATGAGGCTGTCTAGGAGGCACTATCTTGAGGGCATGCTCTGTGTGCTAAGGGGCATGGACCTTCTCCTGTAGTGGTTAGGGAGCCGCTGAAGGTCTTCAAGAGGAGTGTCATGGCCTTGTTTTCATTTCAGAAATATCTTTATGGTGCCTGCATGGAGGATCTATTAGAGGTGAGCCTGGGTATAAGAAACAGAAAGCCAGAGCAATAATTCAGGTGATAGATAATGAGGCTTCGAATGAAGACAGAGCTCTGGTAGGAATGGGAGAAGGGAATTAATTAAAAAATGTGGGTCAGGTAAAACTGACCAGATAGGCAACTGATTGAATGTAGAGCTGAGGGAGAGGACAGAATGAAGAATAACTCCTACTCTTCTGATGCTAAGGACTGGTGGCACCATTAAAAGCGCTGGTCCAAATGGGAGGGTCGGGTTTGATGGGGCGCCACGGTAAGTTTCATTTAGGACGTGTCTGAAATTGTGTGTTCATGGAACCCCAAAACGGAGAGGTCTGTGAAGCAGCTGGGGGAGAGAGAACAAACTGTGAGTGTCATCAGACAAGAGGCTGCAGTTAAAACCACAAAGCATGTGTGATTGCCCCTGGATAATTTAAGACTAATAAAAGGAGCTAGCTACATATGCCAAGAGTCTAAAGGAAGGGAAGAGGAGGTAGAGCAGATAAAAGATTCCAAGAAAAGAGTAGCCAGGAAAGGAAAGACAATAAAGACAGAAGTTGCGAGATGGAAGGAAGTGAGGTATCAATCAGGGGAGGGAAGAACTAAACAGATCCTTTTTATGTGTCAACTAGAAAGTCGCAAATGAGAACAGAGATTGCAACTGAGCATGACCAGTTGAGGGAGCCAGTTAATAGCATCTCTACCTTCCCAGACTGCGGGCAAAACCAACTGAGAAATTAAGACACAAAAATCAGGTGGAAAGAAAAATGTGGCTTAGAAATGTGTCAAATGGGCTTGCTACTTCTCCCTCTCCCTGGGACTCACCTCCCCCCACCCTCCCCAATTTAGTTCTCTTGGCTGCAGAGTAGAATGTGCCCGAGGAAGCTTACTAAAGGGATGGACAGATAAGCCTGAAAGAAGGGAAAGAAAGCCTTGAACAAGCAGCTTCAGCCTTTTTCCAAGACCATCAGTCAAATGAGCTGATCTCTTCACAGAGAGGCGTAGGGGACAGTGAGGTTGCTTTTTAGTGAAACTCCATCCTGGGAAGGAAGTAAAAAATGAGAGGAGATAAGAAGAGGCTACTAATGTAGACCACTCTTGCTGGGGACCAGCTGGGAAGGGCAGGAGAGAGACTGGAGAGAGATCTGAATGATCGAGTGCCAGCACAGGGAAGTCTTCTACACCAGACTCTTCAGTGTGGTCTTATCGATGGGCCCTGCCTTGAGGCTGACTCCCTGATTTCATTAAAAAATACACCCTGATACAAGAGGGAGATCACTTTGTGCCAGTCGAGCAGAATTAGCAAAGGTGGTCCTTCTGCCTCAAACACTATGTTCTATGGTGGTGGGAAGAACACTGGGCTTGGAGTCAGAATGTTGGGACTCAGACCCCGGCCCCTTCACTGACTTCTTACACCACCTGGAATACATCCTTTATGATCCTGAGCCTCAGTTGTCCACCTCTGAAATGGAAATAAGGGGGCATCTTTCAGAGTCGTTTTTAAGATCAAGTCAAATGAAGTCAGATCACATTAGGGTAGCAGCGATAGGAGAATGGATATGAGAAGACCTCAGCACACAGCACAGGTGCTCAGTGAGCGCTCAATGATTCTAAACCTATTTACTGGCAACACTGCTCTTCTGTAAAGGCGTCTCAGAATGGTGATTGAGGACTATGACCCAGGACAGTCAGGACACTGCTGTCCCTCTGGGAAGTCCCTCCGGGAAGTCCCTCCCTTTTGTTTACAGAGAAGAAATTCCAGAGCAGGACTCTGGGCACAGCAGTGCCTTGTCAGAATCACCCTTTTCTAGTAAATTTTGTCTCAGTACCTACATGTGATTTAACTCAAGGGGCACATTAACATTGCCCAAATTTACAAGAGACCTGAGATATGGAATGTGGGAGCCAGCGTAGTTTTTAAACAAATCTCCTGGTTAATTGGTGAGTATATTCAACATGATACATTTGCTTACTTCCTCTTCCCCTTAACAAAACCTTTTTGTAACCCAGCTACAGTATAGCTTGGCAGTTAAGAGCAGGAAGCCAGGCTGTGGGGGTGTGAATCCTGGCCTCTCCAGTGACTAGTTGTGGGACCTAAACTGTGGGATTAAGCCTTTTATGCCTGTTTCCTCGTTTATAAAATGGGGGATAATATAACTGCCTACCCTAAAGTGTTGTTGGATTAAATGAATAAATACATTATATAGATAGATAGATAGACAGACAGACAACACATATGTACATGCATATCATGCTTAGAACCAGAGCCTGGCTATGTAATATTAGCTATTATATATCAACTAGTAGAGTTGATCTTTAAAAGCTCCAGGCCCACGGGATCTCTCTAGACCCTGGGTGATTTTGTCTAGTGTTACTAAAAGAGATTAAATGCTAAGATTCAAATCCCAGGTCTGGCCTTCATTGTCCATTCAATTTCTGGGAACTAACAAAAGTCTGCTGGTCTCAACATCCTCATCTGTGACATAAAAGCAATAATATGCACCTCACAGGGTTATTGTAAGAGTTTACCACAACACTGTTTGTAAGTCGTCCTATCATACAGAAGAGATGCAATGATTTCCTCTTCCTTCTATTACAAATCAGCCAACACAATTCTTCCCTACGTCCTGAATAAGAATGTGAGCCCAACAAGAAAGAACACTTAGGGGATTTTTGTCAAAGAGGTTTCAGAGATGAAAAACTGAATGAGAACTGACTTTGAATTTGTCTTTAAAGCTCAGTGAATAGATTAGTCATGATTTTTCCAGACACTAATTTGCTTAAGCTGATTTGAAAATTGTGTAAAATGTATTCTACATTGACCCTAAACTTGAATCATGGGCACATCCATCCCAGAACCCTTTCATGTAGATAAATGGTGCTGATGTTGCATTAACTGTAATAACTCACCTCGGCTCTAGCCTTTTGATTCCTGTACAAGTTGCTTTTGAAGCCCCAAAGAGTGTATCTATCTGACTTGAAGAGGTGCCAGTTTGAAGATGACTTTGCATTAATTTAGGGGCCCTTCCAAGACACTCAAACTTCTGCCTCTTGTAGACTCACCTTAAGCAAACATTCATTTACAAACAGTTCTTCTGAAATTTACCCATCTGGGCAGCCAATTTCTCATTGGAAAATGCAGAGTTTAGATTATTAGAGATTCTTAATGAAATATATATGAGATGAAGGAGTTGTCAATATTTTCAGGGTGAGTATGCTTCCTTCCAACTGTAAGGCCTCTGGGGGATTCTGATAGTTGCTTTCCTACACAAAGGTAAAAAGAGGAAAATGGTGTATCGCCCTTAACACCACCATCACTGAGAAGCACAGGACACGTAAAGAGAGCTGTTTTATAGGAATCGGAACAGCACAGGTAAAGGGAGAATGTTGAGAACCATTGGGTTATAGTATTCCTGGGAGCTTTGGCAAACTCTCGGAAGTGAGGCAATTAAAAGAGCACAAGTTTGTGTGCTTGATAGGGAACATTCAAATCCCCAGTATATCTTTTATTAGTGAGAGTGAAAGGCTGTTCATGTTGGCTTAGCCTCAATTTCTCCATCTGTAAAATGGGGATGATGATAACTGTGTCACAGAAGAGTAAGTGGGGGATTGAATGGTAATCGTAACCATAATAACAAAGAGTAAGGTGCTCAAAAATATAAGATTTCTTTTCTTAACATCCTGAACCTGTGATTCAATGAGCAGAGATTATAGCCATCCATGTTAGAGAGGATTTCCTAATATTGAGGATTGCCCAGTAATGGAAGGATCCTGGGCCCCCACTCCTCTTGCCTCCTGCCATTGCCAGCACCTATGCAAACCTAGAATGAACACTCTGCTTTTATGGCCATTTTAAAAGATGATGAGCTAGGAAATTGGATTGCATGTCACTTAAATTCAAATGCATTGAGTCACTTGTAATTTTTACAATTCCTTAATGGATAAAGTAGATGATTTCTGAAGGCATCAAGATTATTCACCAGAGTTTACAGTGAGATAGCCCTGTGGCCCAGAGAAAGAAGATCCTCAGACATGAGTTTGATCATGGGAAGAAAGTTCTCCTGCCATCATGTAACCTCAAGGGCATCCACCTCTCGATACATCATCTAATTAGCTGCTTTAATGTGTAAAGATGGAGATTACACACTGTCACAACTGTCAGCTGAAAAAACGAACAGAAAAAAGTATTCAACAAAATGGTTTCTCATTTATATGACTTCCAAACAGCTGGCTTGACTTCTTGTTCTCTTTCAATTGATTTGAACTAACTTCAGTGCTTACTAGAGGAAGGAAGTATAATCCAGAGTCTTGGGGTTGCTGTCACCTCTTTTACTCAGACAGAAAGCTCTAAGCAAAAGGCTTTGTGATGAAATCCTAAGCTCTGGCCACATCCCTGTTCCTTACAGCTTAGCTCTATGTCTTGAGTTGATCATAAAACACCCTGAGATTTTTTAATTTCCTTATCTCCAAAGCACAGGTAAACTTTTAAACACCTGGTAGAGATCTGGTTTTCAAATATGTTTCCTTGCAAAATGGCATAGCCACTGTGAAAACACAATTTTGTGGTTTCTTACAAAACTAAACATACTTGTACCATATGATCCAGTAATTGCATGCCTTGGTATCTAACCAAAGGAGTAGAAAGCTTGCCTCTATACAAAAACTCAAACGGGGATATTTATAGTAGCTTTATTCATAATTGGATGCAAAACTTGGTCGCAACCAAAGTGTCCTTCAGTAGATGAATGGATAAATCAACTGTGGGACATCCAGACAATGAAATATTATTGAGCGCAAAAAGGAAATGAGCTATCAAACCATGAAAAGACATGAAGGAAATTTAAATGCATACTACTAAGTGAAAGAAACCCATCTGAAAAGACTACATACTGTATGATTCCAACAAAATGGCATTCTGGGAAGGGCAAAACTATGGAGACCATAAAAAGATTTGAGGTGGCCAAGGGTTGGGAGGGGCGGGAGGGGTGACTAGAGGAAGCACAGAGAACTTTTAGGGTGATGAAAATACTCTGCATGGTACTATAATGATGAGCACACGTCATTATACATTTGTCCAAACCCACAGAACGTACAACACCAAGAGTGAACCATAAGGTGAACTTTGGACTTAGAGCAATTATGATGAATTAATGTAGGTTCATTAATTGTAGCAAAGGTGCCACTCTGGTGGGGGATGCTGACAGTGGGGAAGCTATGCGTGTGCTGGGTAAGGAGTATGTGGGGAGCCCCTGTTTCTTCCTCTTAATTTTGCTTTGAACATGAAACTCCCCCCACAAAAATATCTAAAAACTATGTTCCTTGAATGACTACGCTTCTGCCAATGAAAGGGGTGTAAGGAAAACAAACAGAGTCTGGGGCCTCTTACTCTACCATGTCCAAAGCAGCTTCATATTGGCTTAGGGCTTCTTTTCAAGAAAGAACTCAAAAGCTTTGTAAGTTTGGAAACCCCTGATCTCATTCCTGTATTGGTTCATGCACTCATGTTTACTCCGTCCTGCTACATGCCGGGCACTGTCCCAGCCCCTGGGGATATGTCTGCAACCAGGAAAAGGTCCCACCATCGTGGAGCCATACGCTGATGGCAAAACACTCACAGGATGTAAAGGAAATAGAAGGGGAAGTGATTATTATGTTTTACTGGAGAGCTGGCTCTAAGAAAACCTGTAAGTCTGGCTGGCATTTGGAGAACATGTAAAATCTGAGTGCGGAAGCCCAATCTCCATGTCAGGTTTCTTAGCACCTTTGCTTTTGGGGAAGAGGGTTGCCAGAAAGCAACATGGTACCAGCGGGCTGGTCCAGCCATCCTTCCCCAGCTGGGACACCAGGTTACTTGACAAACATCCTCCCTGTAACACGCAAACTTCAGCACCGCCCACCCTGTAACTATGTTGGTGCTCGAGCCGCAATCAAAGCTGTGTAAGGATGGCTTGGGGCAGTTTTTCCTAAGCGTGGGTCATTTTCACACCACTTTCAAGATTCTTTTTTCTTCTTTTGGCCATACCCATATACCTCCGTTATTATTATTTACTCACTATACAAATTTAAATCTGCCCACATTTTACTCAAATACATTTACTTCAACAGGAATCTCTAGTAAATAAAAAGCTGGAACCACTTCTCACAAACCGGAAGGTATACACATAAGGAATGAATGCTACACAGTGGAAATGATGTTATTATACCAGGAAGCGCTCCTGCTAAAGATGCTGAGCCCAAGGCTGCTCTTTTCGTTGTTAAAATGTGTTATAGCAAGGGTGCGAATGCTGCCGTAGATGTGCTGATGCTGAACTGGGCCTTTCTGGCTGCCTCGATCAGAAATATGGAAATGGGCGAAGGGCTGTCTCCGTGTGTTGCTCAAGGTTATTTAACTCCATGGCCGCACACACACCTATGTGCCTCTCACATACCACCTAACCTCACCTCAAGTCCCACAGCACCACATGGCCAGCTCGGGAAAGCCTTTTCTCGGGAGCGTGCCTTCTGTAGACCTTTACTCTGGGCTCTGTGAAGCCTCGCACCTGGCAGGCGAGCCCTGTATCTGCTTCCACAGTTCCCCCAGTCTGCGAGCCAGGGAAGAAGTCCTGTGTCTCAGCATCAAAGCCACCCTTCTCGACTCTGCTTCTGGTGCTGAGCCCGGGGCCATGCAAGCTGCACATCTCCCTAACCAGAGGGGTTCTGATTAGATGCTAGATGCTGCCAGCCGGAGGCCTTGGCAGGACCCTGCACAGCGGGAGGGAGAGGGACTTGCCTCTCTCCGTTTGCCTGCAGTTTCTGTCATTTTGCACCAGCATGGGCCTGCCACAGGCATTGGTTCCACTCTCTGGCTTCTTTACGCACTTCCAGGATCAGCCTCTTCACAGCTCTCAAGGATGCCCTCTGAGCCGGCCAGGGCGCTCCCCCCTGGGCCCTGCATCCGCATCCCTGTCCATGGGGTCCTCTGTCCTGCTCAAGCACCGCCACCCGCTGGACAGCATTCTCAGAGCCCAGGCCCTCACGGCCCCTCTTCCAAGTTCCTAGGTTCCAGTGGCCCCAGGGGTGGCGGCTGCTTCCTACTCTCTGCAGGACGTCACTGCTCCCTTGTGGCTTTTTCACTTCAACATCTGTTTCACCAAGTCCTCTGATTCAGCTCTCTTGGGAGAAATACCTAGGGCCCCTTGTTTCCTGACTGGACCTTGACTGGCAGCTATTGGTTCACATTTTTCTCACTAGAGGGAGCTCATTAAGAACAGAGATCATGATTAAGCATTGGACCAATAACCAATATCTTCTGAAGGCTTCCTCTGTGGAAGAAAACAATGCTGTCTTCTCTCTCGCTGCTGATCACCCCTTCCTAACTCTGACTCAGTTTCCCTGAAGGAAGGGCGGCTGACCTGACAGGCTAGCACCCGAAACACTGGTTCTGCCTCACTCCCACGTGGTCAGGGTCGCCAGGAGCCATGCCCTCTTCCGCATCTCCCCTTCCACTCCGCACTGATTCAGACCCTCTCCAGGATCTAGCCCTCTTTCTCTTTCCTCCACAGCTGATTGAAAACACGCTGCTGCTAAGATTTTGATTCAGAGGAAAATAGGAGTCTCACTTGAACCTCCAGGGATAAGCCCCAAAATTGCTCAATAGAACTTTTATCATTGCTCTACGCATTGGGGTTACTGGGCGCTGGGCCTGCTCGTGATCATGTGAAGGGAACTGTGACCTATCTTCCTACTGGTGTTGGCGTGTTTTGCTTCCTCAGGAACTTGGTGGAGATGAGAGTTGTATTATTTTTCTATTACTGCAAATCAAACCACCCTAAAACCTAGTGGCTTAAAACAATAGCCATTTATTTGCTCTAGCTCTGTGGGTTGGAAATTTGGACAGGGCTCAGCTGGGTGGCTTGTTTCTACTCCACGTGGTGTCTGTCATCTGGGCTCATTCGTGTGTTTGTGCTCAGTCGGTAGTCAGCCGAGGGCTGGTTGGCCCTGGATGCCTAGCGATTGTCGGGTGATGCAGGCAACTGGGCCCCATGTCTCTTTCTATCCAGCCAGTGAGTCTGAATGGCTTCATATGGTGCCTAAGTCCCAAGAGCAGCAAGAAAAGGAGAGCAAGCCCTAATGTGAAAGTGATTTTCGTATCTTTGCTATCTTTGTTGGATTGGCTCAAACAAACCCAGTCACATGGCCAGGCCCAGAGTCAGTGTGGGAAGGACATGGGTTATAAAGCTTTGCATGATTTGGGGCCACACTTGCCCCTCTGGTTTTATCGCAAGTTCCCCCTCCTCCAACCAAACCTCCTCCTTACAACCTCCTGCGTGCCTCGCTCCAACCCTATCTTATGATCTAGACCTCTGGGACTGATTGCATTTCCCCCCTTCTCCATGTTTGTTTGCACCCTAGGCCTTCGCACATGCTGTCTCCCCAGCCTTGGACTCCTGTTTTCCACACACCACCCACCCTCAGCTTCTCCTGACCAACTGCTGGTCATCCTTCAGCATTAGAAGAAAATTCTGACTAGGAGCTTTCTGCCAATCCTCTGAGACTGTGTGAACTCCTCCTAAGATGTTTCCATGGCACCCAGTTCATGTCCTGGTATACGACATATGGAACTCATCAGTTTGCTTCTCTGTGTCTCCCACCAGAGTATGAGCTTTATAAAGACTGAAACCATGCACAGCGAACGAGAGAGTTCCATTTCTGCAAACACAGCCCATCAAATTCATTCTCTCTAAAGTTACTGAGCAAAGAGTTATCTAGAATAAAAGAAAGCGGTCTGTTTGCCCCTTGCACTAAGATGACACAAGAGCAGTGGAAGCCCAAGATATTGAGATGTGGAATTTCTCCATCCTTTCTGAGTTTAGGTTTGGTTAATATGCTCCGTAACTGGCCTTCCTGAGTTGGAACTGTTCTCCTTAGAGAGCAGTTTACCTACCACACACAGAAGTTACTCTGACATGTTCCCTGGGGGTGTTGCTGGAGCAGAGAAGATATAACAATATATAGATACTTTCTTATACTTTATAAAGGGCTTACATTTGTAGTCATAAACAGGGGGGATGGCCAATGGAAAAGTTTGATGAAGATTTTTGTGCCATGCGCAACCCACAAGACCTTCTGTAAACTCTGCTTTTGAATGTTTTCTTAGTTTGCTTTGAGAATTACAATCAGCTCGAGCAGAGACTGTCTGGAGGGGGCCAACCCAATGAGACATGGGCTATGGACCTTCCTGGTCACAGGGTTCTCCTGCATTAAATCTATGTCCCTCTTTCCTCTTCAATTGTGGGCCTTTCAAAAGCAGGGACCATTCATTTTCTCTGCATCCCCAGTATCTTTCCATCACTTTCATGGTTAAATCCAAGTTCTTCAGACAAGGACACAGGGCCTCCAAGATTTGATTTACTTCTCAATTCCTTTTGCTCTCTACTTCTTCCAAAGCATTGTGAACCCTTTCATTACTAAAATCTTCATAGTTCTCCAGACGTGCCCTATTCTTCTACACCCTCCTGCCTTCACCCTTGTTTTGCTTTCTGCACTATCAAAGGTCATCAAGCAAAAGGAAATTTTTCCTTTAAGCTTCAGCTTAAGTATCTTCTTGTCTTTAAGTTAATTCTTGATTCTCCTTTTCCTCAAGCCAAATGAGTCATTCAGTCCTCTTCACATTACAGCATCCATCACAGTGTGGTACAGTTACTTCTTTACAGGATTATCCTCCCAAAGGTATTCAGAGCAACAGACAACAGTAAATGCACTATTCCGAACTCGGCCCTCTGCTGTTAATGTTCACAGATGGGACCCTGGCCCCATCTCTGTGCCTCCCTCGGACCTTCAGCCAACAGGCTCCCTGTTGGATGGGTGTGTGTGTGCGCGTGGAACTGTGAAAGCACACACGGTAGGGTTGAGGGTGGGAAGTGGGAGTGGCTGGGGTGACAGACAAATAGAGACAACTATACTTGAACTACAATAAAAAATGTGAAAAAAAAAAGAAATGGAAAAATTATTCCTGATCTGTCCCAAGGAAGGCTGCTTCTCTCTATGCCCACTTTCTCTTGGCTCCCCACCCCACGCCCACGCTACCTGTAGACTTAACATCCCACCATCACCTGACAAACCCTGCACCTTTGACCCCCGGGCTAAAATCGGTGTTCTTGAAGATGCTACTGCTTGGCCACCCAGAGCTGAGGGCTCCCTCTCTGTCACGGGATCTCCATGCAAGGGTGCTGGCCGAACTGAGCCTCTGGCATAATCTTCACCGTTTGCTTCTTTATTGGATCAGCAGGTGCCACTCCCCTGCCTGCTCTTTTTCTCACCAGGCAGTGAAAGCCACCCCAAAGGGTGAAACTTAGTTGCTGGGACCACTGTCATTTATTAGACACATCATTCTCTGGATTCCCAAGCTCCGTGGAGCAAATTCCATGCCTCCACAGGGGAAGGCACCCCTCCAGAGAGTTTGCCCCAGCTTTCATGTGCCTCCCTTAGCTTCGGGTTCCTCCCTTTACTTCTAGTTGTATCTCCTTCCGGAGGCCTGACTTAATCCTTGCTATTGTCTTGATGTTTTTGTCACACAGAAAGGTCTTCCTCTCTCACTAGCTGGATGAGTGGGGAGGATGACTTCTGAAGAATAGAAACTGTATCTTTTCTCATCTTTATGGGATTTAGCATAGCACTGGCCAAAAGCAGTGGGTTCATAATTATTTGTTTAATAACTGTCTTAAAACCTATCATATCACTATGACATCTAGTCACAGTGATAACTATAATATTAATGATATCTATAATGTATTGAGCACTGGCATGCACAAATTATGTCATGTAATTCTCCCCCAAATCCTGAGTGGTCATAATACTTTTTTCATTTTGCAAACCAAGGCTCAGAAAGAGTGTGGAACTTGCCCGAAGTCGGACAGTTTAGAAGCGGCACCTAGGTGAAATCCGACTGAAGGACTGACGTCGAACTGCATCCACAGAACACGTGAATGTCCGCACTGGAAGAAAACGAAGGAGCAAGCACAGCCTACGTGTGCAGTGCAGACGTGATCGGACGACGCCCACAAATGCCCCGCCCACAAATGCCCGGAAACTGCACAGCCCTCGCGTGCTGCAGGGCCCCAGGGCTGAGAAGCAGAAGTCTGAGTCCCTCCAGCCTCCCACCCATGGCTTGGCTGATGAAGCAGACTGCAGGGGAGGGGCAGGGGAAGGGGAGAACATAGACGGGCTTGCTCTGCTCTGTTCATCGTTTTGGTTTGATATACATTTTTCTCCAGTCCAAAAGAAAAGAACACAGAGCCCTTTTTTGCCGCCCTCTGCCCTTCCAATACTCTCAAGCTCTTTCCCCCAGGGCCACAAAACTATCGAATACCCACTGAAGTGGAAAAAACGAGAAGTTCTCCACAGTTCAAGTCATAAGCTCGGGAGCCCCCTCGGGCTCTGCTCTTTCCAAGAGAAGGCTTGATCTGTCACCTCAGTGATGACACTGTCTTCCACAAATTCCCTGATGCCTCCAGCAGACTTCACTGTCACTGGAAGGGGTGACCTGGGACTTGGAGAGCCTTGGCCTATTGACGCAGGTGAGTGGGGCCCAGGGTTCCCTTCCATCGGTGGGTTTTGCTGGTACTGTCAAGACTGGGCTGAAAGGGGTATTGAGCTTCTCACAGCGCACAGCCTGGAGTTCCCGCAGAGAGCTGGCGTTGCGGCCCCCCAGGAGCTGGGCTGTGTGAGGTGGGAAGCTGGGAGCAGTGCCCTCTCGCTCCAGGACTCGGCACCTCCCAGGGAGGCTCCAACGTGCCACCCTCTCCCTGGTCTCAGGAGCTTTCACACGTGCTGCTCTCTCATCCTCAAAGTGTGCTTCTCCGATCCCTCGACTGGAGCCATTCCAGCCCAGACTTGTGGTCCCAGCTAAAATAGCACTTCCAGGAAGTCACCCCTGACCCTGAGACTTTGTCAGAACGCTCAAGTGGTTAAGAACGTGGGCCCTGAAGTCCCTAGGCCTGGAGCGGTACCCACAGCCACCACTTACTGGCTGGGAGCTTTGAGAGTGTTACTTCACCTCTCTGTGCATCACTGTCCCCTTGATATTACATCGGGAGAGGAATGTGGCGACCATGAACTACCTTATGGCATATTACTCCCACGGAACAGTCTCTGCCACATTGTGCCACAGAATAAGAATTCCGTAACTATCAGTCATTGTCTGTATTATGATGATTTTCCTTCATTACACTCTTGACACTCAGAGTTATTTGTTCAATATTTGCATTCGCCCCTAGACTTCAAGATCTGAGAGGTTCAGTGAGTGTGTCTGCCTCAGTCACTGCTAAATCATGACTCCTTAGCATGGCACATCAAAGACCGCATAGATTTTAATAACGAGTGAGTCGATCGATGAATTTAAACACTGAGATCACACCGGACCCCTCCAAGAATATCAATCATGTTTTCTTTTACCACCCCAGGGCCCAGCACAATTTGTGGATTCTAGTAGCCAAGAAATAAATATCTTTTGGATGAGCAGATGATGTTTTTTGGGGGGAGGTCGAAGAATAGTAGAAACACGAAATGTAATTGCCATGCATGTGCAAAAATGCCCAAAAATGTTTGTTCTTGCAGACACGCAACGTGCAAAGAGAGGCACCTATGATAATGGGATTTGTGAGGTCGCTACCCATGAAGACACAGGAAAGGACAGCTGTGGCTGCCAAGGGACTGCGTTTCAGACAGGGTAAGCCAGGTGGCGCGGCGAGGGGGAATCCAAAAGCTCACAACTTGGATCAATGAAGTTTTATTTCCGTCCTCGCTATCCATGTGGTGCTGGTCCACGGGCAGCTCAGCTCTCTGTGAGTCCCCAGGCACCCGGCGAACAGAGGCCCGACCATCTTACACTGCTGCTATCTCCACACAGGGCTTTGAGGTTTGCAGCAGCAAGGAGAACAGCAGAGAGAATCACTCACCCAGCAGTTCGGGGAGAGAAACAGAGCCTTGGGCTCAGCGCTGAGTCACTGCCACTGGATCTGAATCTTTTGTGCGATTCCTAGAAGGCGCAAATCATTGGAAATACTGTGGAAATGAAAATGCATTATCCTAACAGCTGCCACTAGACTTTTTAAAAGGAGAAAATTGCCTTTTTTTAAAAGGAAATACCTTACTAAGTTTTGGGGGGTAACAGGTGAACCCCTGAAAGCATGGATGGTGCCCTGACTGGTGTGGCTCAGATGGTTAGAGTTTTGTCCTGCAAACCGAAAGGTCACCAGTTTGATTCCTGATCAGGGCACATGCCTGGGTTGTGGGTTTGGTCCCTGGTCAGGGCACATGCGAGAGGTAATCAATCCATGTTTCTCTAACATGGTGATGTTTCTCTTCCTCTCTGTCTCTCTCCCTCCTTTCCCTTCCTTTAAAATCAAAAACCATGTCTTCGGGTAAGGATAAAAAAACATTGATAAGAAAACAGTCCTAAAAAAAAGAAAGCAAACATGGACGGTGGCAGGAGCTCTGCAAGCCGTTCTGCATGAGATAAAAGAGAATAAAAAAGGGAGAAAATCCCTTTTGTTCCTAGGAAGATAATGGTGGTTAAGAGAATGATGTGCTTGACATATTAACTGTGCGCTAACTTTCCTCTCTTATATACTTGTCTTCATTAAGTCAACCAGCACGCGGATGACTTAAAAAGAGCCTACTGTGTGTGAGTGTCTGTGTGTGGGAGGCAGACCGGGTATGGGACTGAGGCCCCAGGCCCCAGAGGGTGAGATAGCATGTCAGAAGAGGAGACCGAAGACCAGTGCCAACGCCGGCCATGGGAAACGTAGAGCCCCTGGGCGACATTACGGACGCAGGACAACACCCGGAAATTCCGGAGAACAGGAGGGGGCCGAGACACCTCTCAGTCAGATCACAAGACATGGCGAGGCTTTGGCTGGAATCTGGGACACCTGAAAATTAAACACTCATAAAAACATTTCTGCTCCAATGCCTTGTGTTTGTAAAAGTTGTATGCTAGAAATAAAAGCATTCCTGGGAAGAATGGGCTGGAGAAAATCGTTCGGAGCTGTTTGTAGCCAGAGTGCTCAGAAATCAATAACAACCCAGTACAAATCCAAACGGGGTTAACTTTGCACCAGCAAACGCACCCGGAGCACAGTCAATCCGCAGCTTTATACCCTGGACCTTATGTCTCCTTTGACTGCTGATTTCTGTAAAATTAACAATATGATCCAGGGTGTAGCCTCCGTCCTGAACCCACTGCTTTAATCTGAGAGAAAAGTCTTCCCAGAGTCTCTAGAAGCCCAACACGTGGAGAGCACTGCAGTTTTTGAAGCCATCAAACTTGCCATGACAGGTACTAAAGATTTTGTCTTCTGTTGCAGGGTCTTCTTTACTTGTTGGAGCACTTGCTCCTGACCACAGCAAAGCACTGGTGTGCTGGGAAAACTGTGAATGGACTTCCGTATTACAGAGACATCATGGCCCCCTTCACTGATCACATGAAATAATTCACGTCAATGGGGTGTGTTGAGGCAGAACAGACTGTACTGACTGCTTGCTCCTCTCCACCCTCTCTCTGGCTTTTTGAAGGGTGAGATGAAGACTTCAGAGCATCTTAGGTCCTAAATCACCCATCCTGTGCCCTGCTCACCCCAGGGAGCATCCTTGGCAACAGGACTGGAGCGGTCTTGGGCAGAAAGCCAGAGAATCCGTGAAACAGCATGAAAAGACTCTTGTCAGAGCCTCTAGATCTTAAATTATCCTGTTATTCTTTCAAGATTGAGCTTACTCTTAGGAATTAAATTATATTTTTAGAAACTTGTCATTGTCATATATTTATTTTCATTTATTTTTTCATTAAATACATATTAAGTGGCTGCTATGTTTAAGCAGAAAATACAAGGCATGAATGTTTATTAATATCTATTTGTTTTCTAGGCTATCTCCCTCTGTAGGTTTTGAAATCATTTGAGTCAAATGCTCATCTCTCTATCCTTATGGTCTCTCACCGCCTGCCAGAGAACAGGTCTCCGTAAAGCCTGATGAATGAGTGCATGAAGCCACACCCTATGCAATCAGCAGTTAAAAGCACAGGTTCTAGATCTGGAAAGAGCTGGGTATGAATCCCTGTTCTACCACGCAGCTATAACCTGAGACATGTTACTGAATGCCACTAGCCCCAGCTTCCTTATGTGGGAAATGGGACCAACAATGGTTGTGACAATTAAATAAGATGTGTGTTAGACATTGAGCACAGTCCATGGTGCAACTCACGTGTTCAATAAATTTTGGTTGTTTTTATTGCTATTATAAATATAATAATATGAATAAGTATATAAAAATAATAATATATGAATACGCATCTTGCCCTCAATTTTATATACTGATGGATCCAAAAGACTTTAGATATCATTTAAGTGATCTTTTTACAGACGAGGAGACCTATGTTCAGAGATACAGAGTGACTTGCTCAAGACGGATTTATTAAATCAGTTAAAGAAGTGGCAGCACCAGGGCTAGACAGGTGTTCTCACCCTGGTCTTGCTGTTGCTTCTAGTCCTTTTCCGAATCTATCTTTACTTCTTACTCCCACCCCTATTCAGAGAAAAGAAATGGACGCTATGCTTATTCAAAGACAAGCAATTTCACGTGCTCTTCTCATGTGCATTATTGGTGTTTACCTTGGAGCCTTTCGGTAACCCGTGAAAAAGACATGTCAAATACTATCTCCACTAAAGCGGTGAGGGTTCTTTAAACTGCAAGGAATAGACAATCCAACATAAACTAGATCAAACCAGAGAGGAGACTATTGGCTCAATTGATTGGAAAGAGTGAAGCACGGCAGCCTTCAGTGGGGCCCGATCCAGTGGCTCAGTGATAAAACGTGAAAGGCCTTGTTTACATCTCAGCTCTGCTCCCCAGGGTCAGCTGCATCCTGGGGCTGAGCGCCATACGGTCACAGAAGGCTGACGAGCAACAATATCATGTCCAATGGAAAGCAGAGACAGTTCTGTCTCACAATCATCCAACAGTATCTTGAACTCTGTGATGACTGGGCTACCTCTGAACCAATCCGAGGGGACCAGGGAAATTCCATGTGTCCACTGGCCTAGACCTATGATATGCTCAGCAAACCAGGGTGGAATGAACCTCATTGTCTTGGACCAAAGGGCCCATCCCTGTAGCTTGCATATGGGGAAAACGCTGCCCGCCTCAAACAGACGACTGTCACAAGTGGAAAGAGGCAGGATGAAGAGCCGATGAACTACACCCTAGTGACAAGTGAGAACACCCAAAACGGAAGCTGGCCGTGTCAGAACTGTATTTAGATTAAGGGTTTTTTTAATCTGATTCTCATGCCAGTGTGCTTTTTCTGCTATTTGCCCACTTCTTTGAGAGGTGGGTTAATCTGCGTTTCTTGATAATGATGAGAAATGCATGTTTTCTTAAACAACACATCATTTAGTTTTATCTGTTTTTATCTGTTTTTTAAAAGTCAAATAAATGACAGAACTGAACACATTCTTCTGTGACTTGTTTTTTACCCTCTCGGCACACAGTTTTTGAGATCTATCCATGTTGATCCTTGTGGCTGTAGTTACTTTCACGGCTTATTTATTTATGTTGTGTGAATGAAGCACAGTTTATTTATCCACTTGGTAGGAGACAGACGTTTTAGCCATTGTTTTCGCGGTTCTAAAAGACAGTGCTGGAATGAACGTTCTTTACACACCTCTCAGTGCTCATAAATGTGCACTTCTTTTTTTATTGTTGTTCAGTTACAGTTGTCCCAGTTTTACCCCCACTGCTCTCCCCTGTCCACCCACCCCCACCCCCGCTCCCACAGTCTGTCCTCACCCTGATGTCCTTGTCCATGGGTCCTTTATACATGTTCCTCCAATTCACCCTCCCCCTTCTTTCCCCCATTATTCCCCTCCCCCCTCCCCTCTGGTTACTATTAGTTTGTTCTTTATTTCCATGTCTCTGGTTCTATTTTGCTTGTTTGTTTGTTTTGTTGATTAGATTCCACTTACAGGTGAGATCATATGGTATTTGTCTCTCACCGCCTGGCTTATCTCACTTAGCATAATGCTGTCCAGATCCATCCGTGCTGTCGCGAAGGACAGGAGTTCATATGAATGTGCACTTCTGTCGAGCCCGCTCCCAGGTGCAGGCTCTGGCGAACGGGCACGCACACGCTCAGCAAGGGCATTCCGAGCGGTCTGCCAAAGCGGCCGTCCCTGTTCCCACCGCCCCGAAGAATCAGTGATCCCTATTTTTTCACGTCTGCAGTGTTGTTAGACTTTAAAACTGTTTTAATGTGATATCTTTATTTTGCCTTTCTCTGGTTAACAATGAGGCTAATAACTTTTTGGCATGTATATGTCGGCCAATCATGTTTCTTATTCTGTGAAATGCCTGCTTTGTCTTTTGCTCACCTCCTATTTTGAGGTTTGTCCCTTTGTGCTGTTTCATAGGTACGCACTATACATTCTGGATACTAATCCTTCCTTGGTTATATATATTGAAAATACCTACTCCAGCTTTGTGTCATGTATTTGTGGTGACTTTCCCCCTTTGTTACACTTATTGGGGTAACCATGGTTAACAAAACTATACAGGTTTCAGTGCACAATTCCACAACACATGGTCTGTACATGGTAGTGTGTGTTCACCACCCCAAGGCGAGTCGCCATTCATCACCAGGTACCTCACCGCACCCTCCTCCATCCCCCTCTTGTACCCACCCGCTGGCAGTCACCACACAGCTGTCCGTGACTTTTGATGAGCAGAAATTCCTAAATTCATGCAGTCAAAGTGATCGAACTTTTCCTTATGGGTTGTGCATTTTAGAATCTTGTTTCAAAAATCCTACCCTTTCTGTGATTGAAAGACATTGTCTTATGCTGTCTTCTAATAATGTTTAAAGTTTTTTTTCACATTTAAATCTTAGATCCATCTGAAAGTGATTTTTATGTGTGACGTGTAGAAAAGATCCATTACTATTTTCTCATATAGTAACCAACATCAACTGAAAAAGAGGCCACCACTTTGATCTGAATCAGCAGCCACATCATATATCATGACTGAGTATAGGTGAGGGTATGTTTCTATGTTCTCTTAGCATCGTTGTCTTTTTGCACGAGGAGGACGGATTACTAATTATTATAGCTTTAGAGAGTCTACCTGGCAGAGTGAGTCTCTTTTTCTGGTTCTCCTTTGGGGGTGTCTTGACTATTAATTGTCTTGGTTCTCCTTTATGATTATTCACATCAATCTATCAACTTCCATGAAAATTCTTCCATGAAAACTTCAAGTTGATTGAAATTTTAATGAATTCAGAGATGAATTTGGAAGAAATTGACATATTTATGACATTGAGCTTTCCTGTTCATTAGCATAGTATCACTTTCTTAATATTTGGATCTTCTTTTATGCCTTTCACATAATATTTTATACTTTTAACCATAAATTTTTTGGACAACTTCTCTTAGATGTATTTTGGTGATTTTAATTTTATGTAAATGATATTTGTTATTGCATTTTCAACTTGACTGCTGATAATACATAGAAATTGACTTTTGCATATTGGTCCTTCATCTGAGAAACTCTCTTGGCTAAACTTATTTGCTAAACTCTGTAATGCATTATAATAATTTTCTATAGATTCTTTGAAATTTTTGATATAGAAGATCTCATCTTCAAGTAATGATGCTTTGATTGTTAGTTTTCAATGCACTTATTTTTTTATTTCTTTTCTTGTCTGATTTTGCTGACTAGAAATTTCCAATAAAATACTAAAAATAACTGGTTATAGCTATCACTCTTGTCTTTTCCTGATTGTAAAGGGAATGCATTAAATATTTTATGACTGAGTATAATGTTTACTGCAGGGTTTTTGTGTATATGTGGGAGTAATATTTTTCAATTCCAAATCTGAGAGGAGTTTTAATGGCTGTGAAATGGTGATAAATTCATTTTTTATCCACTGAGATGATCACTTATTAATAATTTTCTTTTAACTTGGAATATAGTTCTTATAATAATAAATTTTTATAATTTTGATTCAGCCAGGCATCCTGGGGAAAAACTCAGCTCAGTCATGTTATGTCATTATTTTATGTATGTTAGATTTGGGGTCTGAGTATATATATTCAGGAGTGAGACTGTGCTACAATATTATATTATTATAATAGCACGGTACAGCTCTGATGTCTAGATCATGGAAGACATAATGAGTTGGGGAAATTTTAATCATTCGATTTTACTTTTTAAAAAATTCTTTTTAATTTATATATAGTGAAACTAGTCCTTGTGATGCACATGTGGTGTGGTTTGTTCTTCCTGTTTCAGCTGCCATTGGACCAGGTGTCCAGTGTTGGCTCAACCTGCAACTCAGGGAGCTGCGTGTCTATCCAGGTGCCATCCACAGGTCTTCTTAGGGGAAGTGTCTGTTCAGCTCTTTCGCTCATTTTTAAAAATTGGGTTGTTTTTTATTGAGTTTTAAAGATGAAGTGTGAACTTCTTAAAAGGTGAAAGGTGAACTTAGGTGAAGTGTCTGTTCAGCTCTTTTGCTCATTTTTAAAAATTGGGGTTTTTATTGAGTTTTAAAAATTCTTTGCATATTCTTTTTTGTTTTTTAAACTAAATTTATTGGGGTGAATTGGTTAATAAAATTTTGTCAGTTTCAAGTGCACAGTGCCACAACACATCCTCTGTATACAGTGCATACGGAGCACTGTGTGTTCACCACCCAAAGTCAAGTCTCCTTCTGTCACCGTGTATTTCACCCTCTGAACCTCCTACGTTCTTGATACAAGTCCTTCATCAGATCTCGGACTTGCAATTATTGTCTCGACCTTACAGTACTAGTCAACTTCAAGTTTTGACTTCTCGCCCCAACTGGTCTGTTATTTTTCAGGATCCTTGAATAGTTGGTTATTTTGGGGGGGATATAGTTTTTAGTTATAATCAGTTGAAAAAGTTGGCTATAAATAATTAATTCTAGCTCAGCCTGTACCGAAAGTAAGTCATTTATTATTCTCAATTTTTTAATGAAATATTGGAAAACTCAGTCCTTCTAAAGTCTGCAGAACTCACATGTAAGCCCAGTTGAGCATCTGTGGGTAGATGGTAACTACCCACATGTTTTGGAATAGTTATAAGATCGTTCAGTTTTTCTGTTTCTTCTTCAGTTGGGTAATACACATTTTGGTGGAAATTTGTGATTTCACTGAAGTTTTTAAATGTATCAGCAAAAAAGTTGTTCATAATATTCTCTTTGTAATAATTGTTTTATTTCTAGTCACAGCTCTCTTTTGCTCCAATATTGTTTATCCCTGCCTCCTGTTTTGGGGGGAGATGTGTCGAACTTGCCAGTGGCTGACAGTTAACTGTACTGTTTGCAGAGAGTATATCTTCTTTTTTTACACGCTTACATTCTCGTTAATCTCTTTTGTTCTCCTCTTTTTCTTCTCTTCCTTCTACTTTCTTTGGGTTTTTGCACTTACTCTATTTGTAACATCTTTAGTTGCATGCTTATTTCATATATTTCCATCCATTCTGGGCAATAAGCATTAAATAAAAGCTACGCTTCCCCGCCACATAATACTTACGTTTTATTTCACATAAGTGTAAGTTTGTAGTTAAGAATTCTTAGCACACACACAAGTTTCAAAGGATGATGAGCTTATTTTTTATAAGGAGAAAAACCCCTGGCCCCTACTTTCCCATCTGATTGGGTTCAATTAAAACATGTCTTGGTGGGAAGGGGACAGGGGGCTTTCATTTTCCCAGGACCACAGACTGGACCAGCTCCAAGTTTTCACGTGCTGGTTCATAACTAACCTGGGAGAAACCCAGGGAGACTGGGCAAGACAGGAAACCTGATGGGAGCATCGAGGGACAGGGGAACGAAAACGCAGATGTGGTGAACCTTTGATCGAGTGGGCTCTTGTGAATATTAACTGCGAACATCCACTCACTATCACACTGTACGAAGCCTTTGAAGTGTAATTAAAAGTTTGTATTAAGCCCCTGGGGAAAAAAAAGAAGTCTTAGGATAAACTCTTGTATTTCAATTAGTCATGTGTCTTTAATAGTCTATCCCATAGGAAAAATGCACCTTTTTTCTTAGGCTTCTCTGGTTTCCAGTGCATGGTACTAGCCCTGTGTGGTCAGCGCCTGCTCTGCTGGCCTCTCCCCTCAGGAGAGGCCATCGTGTGTGCCATGCCGGGTCCTCAGCTCGTGTCTAGAGAGGCAGGACCCTTGGGAAATAAGTGGCTGGTCATTGAAAAGGCCCTTTTCTCTCCATAGTTTTCATTCATCTACTCCTTTTTGACATCACAGATCTCAGATGTCTTTAAAATATGAGTTTTGCCCTGGCTGGTGTGGCACAGTGGACTGAGTGCCAGACTGTGAACCAAACGGTCGCTGGTTTGATTCCCAGTCAGGGCACATGCCTGGGTTGTGGACCAGGTCCCCAGTGGGGGGCGCATGAGAGGCAACCACACGTTGATGTTTCTCTCCTTTTCTTTACCGCTCCTTTACCCTCTCTAAAAATAAATAAATAAAATCTTAAAAAATAAAATGTGACTGTTGCACTTTACTAATTTTTTTTCTAGTTGATGCCATGGGAATGAGAGCCTGTAACAGCCTTCTATGTATTACTGAGAGGTAAAAGTCCTCTTTGGACGTTTTTAAACTATTTTTTATATCCTTATAACTCACAAATTTGCATCTCAAGCTCTAAGCTCTCCCCTGAGCCTTGAATCCATCTGTGCAGCTGCCCCGAGACCCGTCAACCTGGAATGTCCTACTCACAGTTCTAACTCAGAGGACCGGAAACGGAACTCATCACCTACAGCCCCCCGTTTGCTCTCAATGCCCTCGTGCTCCTGCCTCAGCTGCTGGCGCCTCCGCCCCTCCCTCCAGTCTCGCAAGCTGCTTCCGTAAACACTTTCCAGACCACACAGTGCTCACGTGTATTGCCGTCTGCTCATGTTACATCTGTAACCACAAAGATGGGTTAATGGATGGAAACATAAGTCCCGATGAGCCACACAGAATGCCTCCCTGGAGATTTGATGCCTGGACCTGGGATAAGGGGGTCTTTCTCATTTGGAAAGACGTGCGCCTGTACCTATTTGATGCCATGCACGAACCAGAGCTGAGAAGGTAATACGGGTATGAGGAGAGTACGCAAGAGGAGGAAGAGAGAGAGAGAATCCTATTAGCATTTGTGTCCACGGTTCTAGACACTGATATTCTTCCCCAAGCTGGGAAATGTCCACAGCCTCAGCTTGTACGGATGAGGTTCTGTCACATACAGACATTAGAGCACTGACCTAAGAAGTGATTCAACAAATCTTTGTTGGGCGGAGAGGCAGGCACGACACTAACAGCTAAGGGGTTAAAAAGACCATCCTTAGAAGTTCATTATTAAATGGAGTGCATAGAAGTAAGACACTGGCTACAAATGACTATTCTGTGAATGTTACCGACATTCAGTGTGCACATGTCAGAGAGGGGACAGTGCACTCCGGCAGAGGGTCACCTGTGAAGGCTTCATGGGGCAGGGAAAGAAACACCACGGGAGGCAGTGATGGATGGAAAGAGTAATGGTAGCTCATGTTAACTGAGGACTCGCTATGTGCCTGGCACTGTTCTGACCGCCTGGCACGTATTAACCATCTAACTCCTCACAATAACCCTGTGGGGTAGGTACTACTATTCTCCCCATTATACAGATGAGACACTGAGGCACAAAGGAATTAAACAATGGCCAAGATGGCACAGGTAACCAGTGCCAAGGCCTAATGGCAAGCACAGGCAGAGGGGCCCTTCTCTTGGCCACTGTGCTATACTGCCCCCTGATGGCTAATTACAAAATGCAGCTAAAGCACCTCCCATGCACAAGCATGATCATGTCCAAATTCATGGTAACAAGAATTTATTTGTTTGGAGTAAAAGTTCCTGTGGAAAAAAATAAGTGTAATATAAAGCTAAAAAATGAGGTTTTAGGTCAACTCTAAAAGCCCTTTAACACCATGTGAGTCTGAACTTGATTCTGTTTTCCTGAGATCAGCACTGCTAAACCACAACCAGTCCACAGTGCAGTTAATCAGCCTCCAGAGTCATTGGCACAACAGGTGATGCCGTGCGCTGCACCCGGGTACCAGGCTGCAGGGACTGGCAGATGGCATCCAGCCTGTGCATCTCTCCAAACCAAGGACCCTGGCACAAAGTATACCCACCTGGAGGTTGCACTTTCTAAAAGTAATTCCATAAAGTACTACATTCACTCACAGCTGCCTACCCATCTTCTTGGCAAGGTTTCACAGAAACCATTACTGAGCACGTCCCCTGTGCCAGCCCACGAACTGGGCGTTTGTTCCCATCCTTCCTTACACAGCCCGGTGTGGTTACAACCATCACGTCCCGTCACAAAGAAGAAGGACTAAGGCAAGGAAAAGCTATGCCACTCACTTGAAACAGCAGGGCAAACGTGCCAATCTGGGTCAGACTCCAAACCTCGGTGACGGCCAATCCTCCCGCCCCACCTCTCCCACATCAAGAATGACACAGAATTTCCACCATTCTAATCATCCTGATACCATGCCAGGGCCAGGAGAACGCTAGCCAGCTGGTTCGTATCGACCACACCTAGGGCCGAAGACCCCACTACAACCTACCAGCAGAAGGGTTAAGAAAGTCGGCTTCTGGGTCAGAACAGCAGGTGCAGGTGGCGAAGACTGCCCCTCGCCTTGGTTCCCACCAGGAAGGAGAGCACAGGAAACAGGTGAGCTGTGTTCCTGGCAGCAGACCAGAGCGAAAACGGAATTTCTAAGCTGCCAACTCACACCTCTCCCTCAGGGTAACAAGCGTATTACTGTCGAATGTGCAGCTGCAGACATGCCAGTTACGGTTCAAAACCCTCTGTTTCAGCCCCAGCTCGGTGGGTCAGAGTTGGCAGGGAAGGATTTTAAAAAGTACTTTTCAGACAGTGTTTTCCAAAGTGAGTGTAAGCTCCCGGGCTCAGGTATGAGGACTGCTCAGGGAGTCCCCTGAGGTCATTTTCAGGTCGGTGAGCGGGACCCTCTGTCTCACTCTCGCCCTTGCTCTTTCGCTGGTACCTTTTTCAAACAGATTCCGCCCCCCCCCCCCGAAATTGTTTACAATTTCAAACATCAAACACAGCCTCCGGGGAATCCTGGAGGAGGGCAGTGCATCCCTGCTGAGCCAAAGGAAAAAAGAAAGGACTTTGAATTGAGGAACTTGCTCACTGGAAGAGGGGCTACGCTGAGACCCGAAGATGGATGAGGAGTCAGAGAACCAAGCGTTCTCTCGGGGAGAAGAACAGGGAGGGAACCCCGCCACCCCACGTATGCTGGCCTGAGAAATTTACACTCATACGTTCTTCTAAGCATCACAGGAACCCCACTGGTCAAATACCGCAATTATCATCCCCCTTGACAGATGAGGAAACCGAGTGGTCAATGAATCACTCAAAGTCAGAAACACTGGCGGGGCGCTGGTTGGACCCAAGCACTGTGGGCCAAGAGGAGGTGCTGTTTTTATTCCCCGCCCCACTCCAAAATGACTTTTTAATTTTTTTCCTATTAAAGTTTACTTTCAATATTATTTTGTATTGGTTTCAACTGTACAGCATTGTGGTTAGACAGTCATATACATCACGAAGTGATCCCCTAGACATTTCCAGCACCCAGCTGGTACCACGCACAGTTATCACAACATTATTGACAATATTCCCTGTGCTGTACCTCACATCCCTGTGACTGTTCTGTAACTATCAATCGTACTTCTTGATCCCTTCACGTCTTTCTCCCAGTTCCCCAACCCAGCCCTCCCATCTGGCAACCACCAGTCCACACTCTCTGTGTCTAAGAGTCTGTTTCACTTTTGTTTCTTGGTTTATTTTGTTCTTTAGATTCCACATATAAGTGAAAGCATATAGTATTTGTCTTTTTCTGTCTTACTTTTCTTAGCACAATACCTACCCTCTGGAGGAAAAGGGAGCCCTTGTGCACTGTTGGTGGGAATGCAGATGGGTGCAGCCACCGTGGAGAAAGAGGCTGTGCTCTTCGTCACAGTGCCACATGGCCTCTGGGAGCTGCCTCTGCTTCCAGGGACATTTGTGAAGACGATTCTCATGCAGCTGAACAATGTGTTCCTGGTACCCACAGGGAGAAGCTTGGGGGGGTGGCAAATCAGGGACTACTTCACAGAATGGGTAGGCTTGGGTGGGGTCTTGAAAATTAGGTGAGATTTTGAAAGGTTTTAGATAAAAGAAGAGCCTTTTAGATGGTGAGCTCAGGTACACAACTTCCTGTTGGACCCCCCCACTTGGCTTCCACTGTGATTTCAACTCATATCTAAACCTGAACGCATTTTATTTTCCCTCTCTCTCCAAATGTGCTTCTCTCATATTCTGCCTCAAACGGGGGCCCCTCCATTTACCCAGCAATCCAACTTAGGAGTCAACTTTGATTTCACCCCATCTATACCTCATCGATGATTATCCTGCCCCTCACAATATTATCATGAGAAGAAATCCAATTTTGCAGGATGGCTTGGCTTAAGGGACACACAGGAGAGTCTCTGAGAAAGTCTTAATGGAAACCAGCCTTACGTCAGTCCATGGAGAGCTCAGGCACAATAGGAACAAGTCAAGAAACTCCGTGTCTTAGTCTTGCCAATCACTGCCTGCTGCACAGGAAAGTGATCTTCCTGGGCCTCAAATTCCACTTCTGTGAAATGGCATGAGGAACAAGAAAGAAGAGATGCTAATGGACTAAATTACTTCCAAGTTCTGTTTTAGCTCAAGCATTCGCTCGTTCTTTGCTTTCTGTCCAGTCACTTCCAGGCTTAAAAATCTGTAATACAGCCTATTTGAGCCGCAACAAATTTTAATTAATCTTTTTCCCTTCCTTCATAAGTTCTGAAGCCAAAGGAGCTTGATCAAGGTCAAAGGTCAGAGGCCTAGGCAATTACCTCACTGCAGACCTCAGGTCTCCATCTCAGTTATCAAGGTTAGTCCATTTGTTCCTCCGTCCAGACTCAAGGGCAGGTCTAAATGCCCTGCACAAAGCTTCCTTTTCTATGAACCACACGCTGGCTCCTGCCTGAGTCCCTGAGAATGGGGCTTCTCCCAAGATGAGGGAGCCCCTGACTGGTCTTATCAAGCCAACCACATGGGAAGGGAAAAATAGAAAAGTCCAGATGAGAGAGATAGAAGCCCAGAACAGAACAAAGAAAGCAGCACCAGAAATCCTCCAAATTTGAAACAAGAAATCCCCAAATGCATTCAGAAGTTGATTTTCCCATCCCCAAATGTCTCTCCCCTCTCTCTCCCAAGATCACAGCTCAGGACTGTCTTTGACAAACAGGAAGTGCTAAAACGAGGCTGAGGAAACCTTGAGCTCCTTTTACAAGTCACATTGTGTCATGGCTGCACAATCTTCCAAGGAAGCACTAGGTGCACGGTCAATATCTGTCAAAGAAGAATGAATATATTACCATGGTCCTGTTGCTCCCCACAGCATCCTAATAGCAAAACCCAACTTAAACCATCATAACAATTTGCTCAAATAAAGTGGGGCTTCTTTCCTCCCTCCTTCCCTTCCTCCTTTCCTTCCTTCCTTCCTTCCTTCCTTCCTTCCTTCCTTCCTTCCTTCCTTCCTTCCCTCCTTCCTTCCTAACCACGTAGCCTTTGGATCCTGGCTAATTTTTCTTTGTTTTGTTTTAGAAATCTGTCTATTTGATGGAAGGGCAGATAAAGTGCTTCCCAGATAAGGTAAATTTAAAGGAGTTCATCATTACCAAGCTCTTATTATATGCAATGCTAAAGGAACTTATTTAAGAAATAGAAGATCAAAAACTATGAACAGTAAAGTGACAACAAACTCATAACTATCAACAACTGAACCTAAAAGACAAAAGCAAAAACGAAGCAAACAACTAGAATAGGAACAGAACCAGAGAAATGGAGATCACATGGAGGGTTTTCAGTGGGGAGGGGAAGGGGAAAAATAAGGGGGGTAAGGTACAGGAAATAAGAAGCCTAATCAGTAGGCATAAAATAGACAGGGAGAGGACAAGGATGGTATAGGAAACAGAGAATCCAAATAACTTATATGTACAACCATGGACATGAGCTAAGGGGAGGGGGAACGTGCAGGGCAGAGGGGTATAAAGGGGAGAAAAAAAATGGGAAGACTGTAATAGCATAATCAATAAAATATACTAAAAAAAAACCTGTCTATCTGAAACACACTGTTACTATTACATGTGTTTTGTCACTGAGGAAACTGAGGTGCAGAGAGCATAGGTACTGGGTGCCAGGGAACCACGTTGTAAGCAGGGGTGTCCACCCTGCAGCCCGCGGGCCGCATGCGGCCCAGGACAGCTATGAATGCGGCCCAACTCAAAATCGTAAATTTACTTCAAACCTTTTTTTTTTTTGCTCATCAGTTTTCTTTAGTGTTTGCGTTGTTAATGTGTGGCCCGACGTAACTCTTCTTCACCCAGTGTGGCCCAGGGACACCAAAAGGCTGGACATCCCTGCAGGGGAGCTAGAACTCAAACGCAGTTCTACCTAACTTCCGAGCTGGTACCTTTGTCACCTCACTGTGCACTGATAGGGAGAAATGTAAGCAAAATTTAAGACAAATAGGTTTAAGTTTTATCAGCCTCCCAACCTCTAGCTTGCTGAAAAAAGACTGAACTTTGCTTTTCTTTTTGCCTGGTCAATATTTGCCTCTTAGCTGCATCAAAAGGGAGATAGTGTTTCTTTAAGGAGTATTCCTTTCCGATTTCTAGAAATGATGGCTTTACTGCAAGCAAGGCTAACATTGCATTACTATGGATTTCTTTTTACTTAATTGAAATTAGTGAGTTTTTCAGCTGGACTCTCTCCTCGTAAGAATCTACCCGAAGATGCCGGAAGTGCTATGAGGTGTATCTTCTTATTCTCTCTCATTCCGAAGGTGAAAAGGAAGAAACAGCCTTCTCTCCAGGGATGCAGGATGAGGGAGAGAGGACAATTGCGTTTCGTTTTTCCTTTCCCATCTCTGTCACAATAACCCAATCTATTCCACTTATTTAACGAATTTTTCACACCTCTGTTGATTCTTACGGAGTCCACTGGTCTTTCCAAAAGACCTCTGCCTGAATCAAACTCTCAGAGATAGGAACATTAGCCGACTTCTCTGGACATCAGCTCAGCTGAATGTAGGCTGATGCCGAATCTTGCGGGGGAGAAGGAACGTTTATATCCTGCAAGGTCTTCCAAATGACTGACCTGCACACTTGTAGTTTTAAGAGTTTCTGTTCTTTAAAGCTAATTCTTATGATGATATTCCAATTTCTGTATCTTGTCAAGGTAAGATATTAGTAAAACGACTGCTTGGATAGTGTCAGTATTTGTCACTTATTATTGCTGTCAGGTGGGCACTGGGCTTATCGGGGTGATGGC
This sequence comes from Trachops cirrhosus, assembly GCA_028533065.1. Classification (NCBI taxonomy): domain Eukaryota; kingdom Metazoa; phylum Chordata; class Mammalia; order Chiroptera; family Phyllostomidae; genus Trachops; species Trachops cirrhosus. Next base: position 8,583,014 of record CM052539.1, read on the forward strand.
TTCATAAGTTAAATAAATGTCTAATGACGATGTTGCACACCTGACACTAATATAATATTGTATGTCAACTGTAATTGAAAAATAAAAAATATATTGAAAAACGCTCAAAAAATAAAATAAAAATATTGGCGTGGGTACACATTCACTTGTGTCCATGGTGCGCACACAGCAGCTCCACCCCCACTTTCCACTTCGGAATCGTTAGAGAGGGCTGCTCACTCCTATCACCCGATGTGCCCTTGCACAGGAACTACTCTCCACTAGTTTGACTCCCCTGCCCCTCCCCTGGGGGATGGGGGCGGTGCTCGCTCTGCTAGTGAGTTTGGGAAGGAGAACCTGGTGTGTGTAGATCAGCCTCTTCCTGTCCGACTCTTGGACACCGACTCGCTCTCAGCCACGTGGTAGTTGACTGGGAAGCCCCCTCCTGTCGGTGAGCCCTCTCCCAGCCCTGCCCGTGCCTGTGGTGGATGATGAGTCTGCCCCGTCCTAAAGCAGAGTACCGGGAAGCCCACCGCAGCAACTCATTCGGCCCCATCACTGATCTGGCCTGCTGTTTGCTGGATTTCTCTTCCCTCCCAATTGGTCCAGGACACTGGCAAAGGAAACAGGAGAATCATTTATACCAAAACGTCTCAATGTTTCAACTACTTGCGTTTTCTATCCTGTGAGCAGACACTGGCTCAGGGAAGGGAGCAAACACAGGCTCTCTTGTAGAAGCATGAAGGGAACCTCCCTAGATACCAGATATCAAACTTCCCTTCCTTTGATTATTGGAGGCAGGCAGGGAATCCTGGTTTCCTTCCTCCACTCCGCCCTCAAACCAGCATCGTCCTGTTATCACCAGACAGGAATTAAGACCCTCCCACACCCTGCTCAAGTCTAACTGTCCTCTATGGACCCATTTTACAGGTTAGGCCCCTCTGGGCTACTCCACCCTCACCTGTGCAGGGGGTGTAACAGACAATAGTGGTCCCCACCTCGTAGGGTTACTAGAGAATGAGATAATTGATAGAAAGTAGTTAGTCTCTGGCACTCGAAAGGTCTCAATAAAGTTTATCTAGATTTGTTATTTTTTGGTCTTATCTTTATCTCATGCTGTTATTTTTGTTGTAATAATGACAACGAGGCTCAGAGAGTTTGTGCATCTGATGCAAAAACTCACTTCACAATTTGGCACCTGTCTGCTTTGACATGGCCCATCTCTCACCTGGTGGGTAGTGTAATGCCAAATCAGCCTACATGGACAGGTCTCCCTTCTATGTGAATGCCATTAGAGTCCTAATCATTTTTCTCAAAGTGTTCATCTTTAATCAAGAGAGACAGGACTTCTGTGTGGCAAGAGTCCTCGCTCAGACTGGCTCAGGTCTGCCTGATGGGTAAAGGTGTTAATACCACCAGCCTAGAATTAATCCCACTGTCCTCAAAGGCAAGCACTTCCACGCTCTCCAGCTCGATCCCTGGTGTGTCTCAAGTGAAGCAGGAAAAGAGCAAGGGAAGGGTCTCCTAGGCTCTTCCGGGCAGTTGCCTCCCTGTGAGCCACGGGAGCCACAGCATGCAGGGACAGCTGGTCGGGTCACGCGGAAGCAGTGATTTTAAGAGCATCTTCATTCAGAAAGCTGGGGCACTACTGTGGGAAGGGTATCAGCCTCAGCCAGGGGTTGTAGGTTCAAGACACGCACCTGCCCCCGAGTAGCTGGGTGAACCCCAACAGCAGAAGGAAACTAGCATTACCGAATGCTCACTCTGTCGGACTCCGAAGCGCATGATTTTACTGCGCCTCTTCAAAGTCACCACGAGGGAGGTACTATTCCCCTGCAGTTGACAAGGAGTAAGCACTAAACTCAGACTAGTAAACACTTAACTGAGGGCACACAGTTAGTGGATTCCAAACACAGGATTCAGGCCTGGAGACCGACGTGGCGCACTGCATCCTTCTGTCTCCAAGACACCAGGTTTCTGCCCTGCTAGGGGAGAGCTGCCTCCATCACAAGCTGTCCCTGTCCTGCTCATCAACCCAGGAGAGCCCCGTGCCATCGCCTCCGTGGTGCTGCCTCTGACCCCAGCTAGACGTGACACTTCTTTACCCTTCACATGCCAGGGTTATGGTCACTTAGAAGAATCTTGTCATCCCCTTGGTCTCAAATATAATAATATATAAAATATTGTACCATATATTTACACTTGCATTTATATTTATACTTGTGTTTATATTATATATGTATACAAAAAGAAAATATTTTATTATAAAAATAAAACACAAATAACTCTTTATAAAGCATTTTGTTTGTGCCTAGAATGGACATAATTTATTAGGTCTTCCCAGAACCCCTCCCGTCCCCTGGGAACGGCACCTTGCTTTCCTGGAGCTTCTTCTCCTGTATCCCGCCGTGGAGTTTGAACAGGTATCACTGTCTTCCTACGAACCCCACCTCCCTGACTGCATCCACTTCAAGCCCGTCAACCAAGATACCGCGTCTTCCACCCTTTTTCCACTCTCAGCAGATTGGTTCAGGGGTGCAACCAGCAAAAGACAGACTCTGAACATGGAAGCAACAGGCCTCAAAATGTAGAACCCAGTGATGGCCATGTCCCAGGCCAAGTGGGAAAGCAATGTTCACTGGAACAGAAGGAAGGAGGGAGACCAGGGCAAAGGGAATCCTGGGGGTGCTCACGCCTCCGGGTCCGGGTGAGCGCCATCTCTACACTGCCTGCCCTTTTGAAATTCAGCTGTTACCAAGATACCCTGCAACAGTTCTACGTTTTCCTTCCTAAGTTCAGCTAGTGGTAACTGACAAATCCATCTGGATGCCTCACCTGCACAGCGCCCCTAGGAGGGCAATAACAACACTGCCACGGGCCGGGGAGCCACCTCTCCTGGGCGCACCCATTGTTAGGGGCATGCTGGTGGGGATGCATGTGCCCTACTCTCTACACCTAATCATAGGCCTGGAGAGAAGTTGCAAGAGGAAGATGTGAGGCACAGAACGTGGACCTGTGTGGCCCAAATCCCTGAGTTCCATTCTTGGCTGCACACTCATTCGCTGTGGGTCACTGTCCCGTGACTTAACACTTGTTCCCTGAAACGGTCCCCTTGCTATGAGAAGGTGCCCTGGACTCATCCTTGCCCTGAAACACTCTGAGCGGTGTGCCGGTGGGGATGTCCCTGCCGTTGTCACACAGAGAATGGGGTGGTCCTGGAGAACAACAGTCTCAGTGGCCCCTGCTGTCTACCCGTACAACAGGTAAGGCCCGAGAGGGCCCATAAGACCACACGGCACAGCCACACGAAATGGCTCAGAGAAAGCTTGAGCCTACAGCTGGCTGCTGCCCGCAGCAGCGATGACCAGCCGGAGACCAAGCTAACGATGCCTGCAGGGCCGAACGGAGGCAGAGTAATTAAAAGCCGCAGTGAGCATTCTGTGATGAGGGGAAAGGGGAATGGTGGCACAGTGGGCAGAGCTACCCCAGGGCCACTTTCACATCAGGAGGACAGGCAGACGACCCTTTGGGGAACCCTTAGTGACACTAGAGCCAGGCCTCAGCGGCCGAGCCACCTGCGCAGTGCAGAAGCTGCTGACTCACCAAATTCACGGCATAAAAGAGAGTAACTGCTTACATGTGGCCTAAACTCTTTTTAGTTGGCAAAGCACTTTCCTTATGTTGTCTCATGTTTGATTCTCTCAAGTCGCCTAGAAAGGAGGCAGGTGAGATTTTAGGGAAGAGGGGATCAAGGCACAGAGGTTAGGGGAATTGCACGAGGTCACGCTGGCAGTGAGGGGCTCTGATTCTAAACCCAGAGTCCCTTCCGCCCGCCATCACCGTCCCTACCAGAGTTAGGACACTGGGGACTATCAGGAGCTTGTCCTGGGCTCCTTCATGGGAGACAAGCGGCGATAAGCCCAACTGCTGATAGAAAGAACAGAGAAGCTGGATACCTTCAAAGGGACAAATGTCCGGCTGGACCCAAACATTTTCCCATGCATTAGGGGAGACCACTTTTCAATATTTCCCAGGTGATTCCCATGTGCCGCCAGGGCTGAGAGCCACTGGACTAGAATAGTGTTTTCCAAACTTTGTCAGACAGCAGAAGCACCTGGAGGCTTTGTGGAAACACGGGTTGCTGACCCCAGGCCCCCAGTTCCTGATTTAATAGGTCTGAATAGGGCTCATGAGTCCTCACTTTGCATAAGCTGCTGGGTGGTCTTTACTACGACACTGCTGGTCCAGGGCCACACGTGGAGAAGCCCGGGGTTGGAGTGCGCAGGCTCAGTCTAGTCCCTCTCCGCACTTCTGTCCCCCCAGCACGCAGAGGCCTTTCCTGGCATCCTTCTCGGTGGTAAAACTCTGTGGGACAGACTCTCACTCCCCCACAGGCAGGCGTGCGATTTTTTAAAGAGCATCCCCCAAAGGCTTAGGTTACGTCTTTATTTCCCAATCCAGCTGAGCTGGAAATGAAGGTAATATTGCTGATTCTTTGTTCAATTTTCCAATTGATTCTGCACTCCGAAGAGGAAGACAGAGGTATTATCCATAGGTACTCTTCAAGTTCCAGTGAGAGAGAACACAATTTTCTGAACTCTGAGCCCGATGTTAGACGGGATGTCTTGGGGGTCTTGGGGTGAGATGAGGGTGTTCTGCACGTGTGACCCAGAAGGCTGGCCGTAAGAGACGGAATCACGAGCCCAGACGCTCCATGCCCCTGCCGTGGTGTCATGCATCCACGTCCTCGCCGCGACACTGAGGTGGATGGACGGTGCTGCCCTTCACTGTGACCTTACTTTGCTCAATGGAATATTAGCAAACGTCACATGGTCAAGACTTAAAACATGCCTGCCTGTTTGGATTTTCCCTCTTGTGCTTCTGAACCATATAACTATAGAAAGAACATGTCTGAAGAAGCCATGACCCCCTAACCTGAGCCCCAGAGCGGGTATGTGGGACAGAGCTGAATGACCAGCACTCAGTCCTGGAAGCCCCAAGCAGAGCCACCCAGCAGGTCCGTAAACACCTGAGTGAGAAATACATGCTTATTACTAAATGCCACGGCATTCTGAGTGGACTGTTCTGCAGCATGAATATACTAATCATTGACTGTTACAAGAAAAATAATAGAAACCCCAGAAAAAGATTTAAAAAGAAACTGAGCAACGAAAATATTTAGGGAAACTGGAATCATTTAATACATACAAATTTATTATAAGGAATTGGCTCATGTGATTACGGAGGCTGACTAGTACCAAGGTCTGCAGGTGGCAAGTTGGGGGCCCAGGAGACCCGATGCTGTCGTTCCAGTCTGAAGGCCAGCAGACTCAAAACCCGGGATGGGCTGCTATTTCAGCTCAAGTCGGAAGGCGGGCAGAAAAGAGGCGTCCCAGGTCACAGGCAGAGGAGTTCCCTCTCCTTCAGGGGAGGCTCAGCCTTCTGTGGTTATGCATGCCTTCCACTGATTAGATGAGGCCCACCCACACTAAAAGGGCAATCTGCTTTATTCTGTCTACCGATTTAAATGTTAATCTCATCAAAAAATACCCCTCCACATACACACAGACTAATATTTGATCAACTATCTGGGAACCCCATGGCCCAGTCAGGTTGACATGTCAATTTAACAATCACAATAAGCAAAAATGTGCCCAAAGTAAAAAAAGAATAAAACCAAATTTGAAAAACCTCATCAAATGCCAAATAAGATAGAAAAGAGAATCCTTCACTAGATAGTGAACTGGAAGCTCCTGAAAGACAAGGAGGGAAATATAAGTGCGCACAGAGAGAAGAGAAGGTCAAGTACAAAATGGGCAATAACTGACTTTTAAAGCAATATCATGCTGTGGTCAGCCTCTAGCCCCTGACAAGTCAAATCCAGCTGGAGCAATTCTAGCAACATATCATTGTGTAAGTTATTTAAATTCTCTGTGCCTCAGTTTCCTTTTTATAAAAATGGCTCATAATAACAATGCCTGCTTTTATGAGGGTCCATAGAAATTGTGAGCACCTAGAATAATATCTGGCACATAGGAAGTGATACGTAATGTTTACTGATATTGCAATATTTGTCTCAAATTTTGTGAATTAGTACCAAATGCTGGAAGACAATGGCATCATATTTTAAAGTGCTATATGATGAGAATTTTAAGCTTTCATTTCACAGTCCACTAAACTATAAGTTAAAAGTCAATACACAATATATTCTCGGGTGTTTTAAGGTCTCACAGTGTTTACCTCTAAAAGGCCCTTTATGACAATTAGTCATGGAAGAAGAACTACGGCAGGAAAAGAACCAGAAAAACGTAGGACTACTGGCAAGTAACTCAATAAGCGTCGATGTTGCTTAAATAAACGGTAACCGGAAATATAAAGAAAGGAAAACTGTGACTGTGACGGCACAGAGCGAACCTTCTTGGTTAAATGAATACGGCAGGGATACGTGGCTGGTAGGTATGCACCGTGAGAAATGAAACCGCAAGTTTATGCAGAAATCTGCGCACAGATGTCCATGGCAGCACTATTCATAACAGACAAAAGGCAGAAGCAGCGCAAATGTCCATCAACAAGTGAATGGGCAAGTAGTATGTGGTATCCATATAATGGACTAGTGTTCCGTAGTAAAAGGTGATTTATACATTCTACCACATGGACGACCTTAAAAACGTTGTGTTAAGTGAAAGAAGCCAGACACAGACACCACTTCCTGTATGACTCAACTTATGTGAAATGCTCAGGGTAGGCAAATCCGTAGAGACCGAGAGTAGATAAATGGTTGTCTAGGGGCTGGGAGATGCGGGGTGGGGGGTGGGTGGGGAGGAATAGGAGGAGTGACCGCCGATGGGTGCAAGGCTTCTATTTTGGGTAAGTGAACTTACTCTAAAATAAACTGTGGCAATGGTTGCACAACTCTGAGAATACATTCAAACTTGAATTGTACACTTTAGACAGGTAAATTTTATGGCATGTAAATTATACCTCAAGAAAAGGAATAAGAGGGAAGTTTGAGTGAATTTAAACAAAAGTGCATTAAGAATGATTAATAATAATAGCAGAAAATAATTCAAGGCAAAATTATTTCAAAAGGTAATTTTAAATTGATAAAATAGATTTTAAAATTGATTTAAATTGATAAAATTGATTTAAATTAATAAAGAGTAATTCCAGAGTTAATACTAAAGAATCATACATTTTTGGAGGGAGATGAAGAGGGGGAAGAATCATACATTTTAAAGGTCTAAAAGTAAAACAAAATATGAAAAAAACTTTTATATATTACATAAGAAATTTATAAAAGTACTTTTTTGTGGAAGACTTCAATATGCCTTTCTTAGCCTTTGTGAGAAAAGGATGTAAATAATAAAGAGAATGACAAAGATTTAATAATCTAAACAGCATAATGAAATTAAGAGTATGTATACAATGTTATTAACATCAAACAGAAAATACACCTTTGTGAGTATCTGCGTGCTGTTTGCAGAAGTGAATTATACAGTTGGAACTGTAAGGCCACACATTGTCTGGAAGCACTGCAGTAAAGCTAGAAATTAATTGCTAAGTACAATCAAAATAGTGTGAGAAAATTACCACTTGAAAATTAAACAACAGTCTATTAAATAAGAGTTGGTTCAAAGAAATAAAAATTATAATTACATGCTATTTAGCAAATAGCTAAAATAAGAACAGTATTTATCAAAATCAATGGGAAAAGGTTACCATTGACCTAAAGTCAAATCCCTTAAAAGCTTCCATTACTAAATAGAAAGTTTTGAATTAGAATAACAAAGCATTTAATTTTTAAAAACTAACTAATATAACATCAAAATCAACATCAAGGAGGAAAGGAAAATGAAACAGCAGATATTTGTGAATTACAAATAAATAAAATGGAACCCTTAATTAAATTCTGGAAGGAATTCCTGGATTCTGATGATGAGACAACATTAGACGCCCAGAGAGACCTACCAGGACAACACACAACACGCTGGATAAAGTATACGGCCCGAGTTTTTAAATGCATGATTCAGCTGGCTCGGAAGTCATGCAAATCTTTTTTTTAAAGATTTTATTTATTTATTTTTAGAGAGAGGGGAAGAGAGGGAGAGAAACATCCATGTGCAAGAGATACATCAATCAGTTGCCTCTCATATGCCCTTGACTGGGGGCCTGGCCTGCAGCCCAGGGATGGGCCCTGACTGGGAATCAAACTGGTGACCTTTCAGTTTGCAGGCTGGCACTCAATCTACTGAGCCACACCAGCCAGGGCATGAAGTCATACATATCTTAAAAGGCCAAAAAGAACAAATGCGGAAAAATAAGTGAGCCGTGTAGCAGCACCATCTGCCCCCAGCACTCATGTCATTGCCTGGTGACCAAGAGTGTGAGTTTTAAAGGATTCCATGTGTGATTGCGGCCAGACACATAACCGGAAGACAAAATCTGGGAAGCACAGAGGGGAGAGCCTTGCATAAAGCCAAATCCCTTTAATGGCAATGCCATCCTCGGTGAACTAAGATCACACACACACACACCCCCTCAGAGATGGATGACACAGGTTCCCATCTCTCTCTCTCTCGGACATGGCTCAAGCTCCTGCGGGGGCAAAATAAATAAATAAAATGCAAAAGACAAGAGGCTTGACCCAGGGAATCCTTAACACCAAGTTCACATCCGCATGAGTTTTGAGGACCACTGTGCTCAAAAATAAAATAAAATATAGTTTAAAGACTGGAATGACAATCCCGTCTAAGCCACTGAAAGCAGCAAATGTATTCTTCTCTGGAGAAATGCACCTTAAATACACACCTCAAAAATCCCCACAGATACTGCCTCACAAAACATCATGTTGTAATCATAAATCCCAGGATTTACGTGAGGGATTAAGCCACCATAATTCAAGGCAGCAGATACAATTACTCATCCTCACCAGGACTGGAGATACAGGACTTATCAGACAGACAATATACCTGGGATATTTAATTTATTTAAAACCAAAGGAATCAAAGTGAATTCCAGTTCAGTGCAATCCCTATCAAAATCCCCATTACTTATGTATTTTTTTTGCAAAAATAGAAAAATCCCTCCTAAAATTCATATGGAGTTTTAAGGATCCCCGAATAGCCAAATCAATCTTAAAAAGAAAGGAAAAGTTGGGGCCCTTACACTTCCTGATTTCAAAACTTACGGCAAAGCTACCAAATCAAGTAGCAAAATTTTTTAAAAAATTATTCGTAATGACTGAGTAGGACTTATTCCAGAAAGCAAAGATTATTAATGTAACATTTCATGTGGATGCACTTAAGAAAAAAATAGGAATAACAATTTTAATAGAGGAAGAAAAAGCAGTTAACATCCAAAGTACATTCTATAATCCTAAATCTTATTTTTTAAGGAAAATTAGGAATTGAAAATTTGTTAACATAGTAAGACTTTGTATCTTAAACTGACTACTAACATAATCCTTGAAATGAAAAATTGAAGGGAATTCCTATTAAAACCAAAAGCAAAAGCAAGCAAACAAGATGCTCGTTGTCCTTGTTATCACTTAGGATTGTTCTGTCAAGTCTCAGCAATGCAATCAGCATGAAACAATTATCTAAAAGATGACAAAATCATCACTTTGTAAAATAATGCAATTCTTATACAACTCCAGAGAGTCTATTTTCAAAATGTATCTTTTAAGTTAGTTTTGTAAAGTAACTTCATAAAAGGAATTTTAAAATCTATATATTTCATATGTATCAATAATAATCCGTGGGAAAAACAAAAACAAAAAAGACATTTTACAATGGTAACCAAAATATAAAATTCTGAGGAATCAAAACTTTTTTGAAGAATAAACAGAATCTGTGAAACACACCCAAAAATTTGCTGAAAAATAACAATGAACTTTTAAATATATTTTAATAGACAGGCAAACAATATTCATGTATGAGAAATTTGTACATTATTTCTTCTGAAATTAATTTATGGGCTTAATTAAATCCCGATTACATTCCTAATGGAATTTGTTAGGACATTATTAAGTTCTTAAGCTCACCTGTGGGAAAAAGTGATCATACAAACAAAGCAGATAAATAAGAAAACTGCTTTGAATTTTTTTAAAGAGTGCTTAGGAGAAAATTTTCCTACAAAAAAATGAATCAAAACATAAAACCATCCAAAGTGTATGAGAAAAACAACAGGAGAAAGACCATCAGAGGAGAGGGTTTCAGGAATAAGACCGCTTCCCAATATAGAAGGAAGCCCCACACGTCAATGGGGAAGTGAGAGACTCCAGAGTATGTTCACGGAGGGATGCGTGACCGGCTCCGGGGAAAGAAACTGCAGCCTCAACTGAACCCCTGAGAACAAATTATGCTGATAAAGAGTTAAAAGTAAAACTAGACAAATATACCAACCCAGAGATCTGAAGTCTCGGGGGACGCACACGAGTGGGTGCTCGTCCGTCTTCAGCTAGCCAGAACTTCTTCACCAAGCCCACCGCCCTCCTCACCCCCCATTCCCAGCCCATCAAGTGCCACGGAACCAAGTGCCACAGCAGGTCTCCAGTGCCTCCCCCTCTCTCCATGTCTGTGCCACCTCACCAGCCCAGGCCACCCTCCCCCGGCCCACTAAGTTGTCTCCATGCGTCTTCCCACCCATTCCCACCCCAGCCACCAAAGTGACCTTCATCACACGCTAATTAATTTGCCTTACTGTTCTGCTCGCTTCTCTTCCTGACAATCAGATGCACTTAGGATACATTTCAGAATCTAAAAACTCGTGTTACCTGATCCTGTGCTGCCTCTCCAATCCCAATTTTACTCATCTTGCCT
>CM052539.1:8594312-8711112 GCA_028533065.1 Trachops cirrhosus
GCAGTCGGGCTTGAGGTGGAGGTGGCCCCGGCTGTAGGGGCCACAGAGAGTGAGCATGTGGCCCAGACGGCAAGACAGAAACGGGGGGCTCCAGGAGACATGAAGACACAAGATTCTGGGAGCACTGCATGCTCACTCGGTCCCAGTGAGTCTGGGACTCTTCTTCCCAGAAAGTCTGAGAGAGACAGAGGAAGAGACGGAATGAATTATTTCACTGACACGAAAAGCTCTGACCTTTCAATCTGGCCTTCCGAAGAGCAAATGGGCTGTGCTTCACAGTTTCTTGGAGTCAATGATCCTGAATACATTCCCCGAAACAGGCTCTCATAAATCTCCATATGTACAAGTTAAAAAGATAATGAAGTGCTGCAGTTCACCAGCAATTCTCGACAATTAAAAGACCCCAAATGCATTCATCTCAGACTCACCTCTTTGGGCCCAAAGCCCTTTCCTCCCATTCTCACTCATTCCCATAATAATTCAATCAAAAGAGTACTCCCTGAGCATATCTTCCTGTCCAGTCCGAGGAAATCCCCATAGAGATGTGAAATAAATAAGGGAGTGGGGTCCCTACTCTCAAAGAACTTAGACCAGGGGCAAGGCAAATTCAATTAGTTACCCACCAATATTGTCAGGTGCTAAAAGGATAACAGTGATCCAGGTAAACGCAGTGCTTACCAATGCTTAGATTTAGGTTAACATCTATGAAGCTACCGAATACAGGCAATAAGCAAACCCAAAGCTAAACTCAGGGTCCCAGATAAGTGGTGAGGACAGGAAAGAAGCTGAAAACTTCACTAACGGGAGTGCCTGCCATGGACCAACGCAATGAAGGATGCTTTGCACTTACCCTATCACTGAATTCTGCAAGGAAGGGGTAGAGAGCGTGCTGACTGGGGAGGACATTAACTGGTGGGCCCAGGATCCCATAAAGAGTGTGAGGACAACTGAGACTTGAGCCCAGGTCTAACTCCAAGGGCACGTTCTTTTAGCCCCAGTGGAAATGCTACACTATGAAGACATGCTTAAGGTACCAGATCCCGAGCCCAAGGACTTGACTGGCTCCCAAATTTGTGGAGCCAGTAAAGCAAATTTCTCACTGGTTACTGAGGTTCACTGAAGTGGACATGACTCATCACAGATTGCTTTGGAGAAAGCCTCTTGCTTTAGAGAATTGCTGTTCCTGGATCCCTCTGAGTAAAATGGAAGATCCAGCCTCCCCCTGCCCATCTGTTCCTGGTAAGGGCCAGTTTTAGTTTCCTAGGGTTGCCATAACAAATTACTGCAAACTTGGAAACTTAAAATAGAAGTCTGTTGTCTCTCAGTTGTGGAGGCCGAAAGTCCAAAATCAAGGTGTCAGCAGGGCCATGCTGCCTCTGAAGTTTCTAGAAGAGAAACCTGCCTCTTCCAACTTATGGTAGCTTTTGGCCTGTGATGGTGTGTGGCAGGGTAACTCCAGTCTCTGCCTCTGTCTTCACAGGGCCATCTTCCCTGTATCTCTGTGTCCTCTTCTAGTTACAAGGACACCAGTCATTTAGGGAACAACCCTAAATGCCGGATGATCTCACCCTGATATCATTAACTATATCTGCACGGGCCTTATTTCCAAATAAGGTCGTACTCTGAGGTTCTGGATGGACGTGAATATTTGGGAGTACTATTCAACTCACTACTAGGCCCTATCAGCTACGTCTTTGTTTTATAAAGACAGCTAGATGGTGACCATCTCAAAATAGCCTTTCCTACGCTTTATGGTGGAGTATGAGAAGCAAAGGGAGGGGACGTGGCCTACACTGACCTGAACCCTGTGTGTGACGTTGTGTGAATTTTGGTTGTAACAATTGGGGATATTTACTGCGAGATATTACTTATAGTATTAAGCTCATCATTTACCAACCTTGTGACCTTAGATAATTTATTTAACTTCTTCTCTAGGAGCTCCATTTCTGAGATAAGAAACGGAGGCTTAAAGAGGTTTAGAAGTAGCTAATCACCCACCAAAGATTTTTGTTATCTCTTGAGTAGTATAGATTATTGCTTAAAAGTAGGTCACCAGCCAAAGGTTCCATTTCAAGTTCTCCTTTCATCTAGTTGGGGCCTTGTGACAGGGTCTTACCAATATGCCACCTCCAGGCAGTGTTGGTTAAGAAGTGGTTATACTTTCTCCATCCTTACTCCCCTGTTTGCAGACTGAATGAAGGGGGCTCTGGGCACCCAAGAGAGAGTGAAGCCCCAATGTGGGCAGAGTCTGAGTCCCTGAATCACCACATGGAAGGTCACACAATAACAAGAAACACAAATAACAGCCTACTAAATGAACAAGAAACAGATACCTGATACAACATCACTTAGACGTGGGGCCTTATGTGTTACAGCACATGCTCTCAGTCTAAAGAACGCCCTAGGTGAAGTCCTGGAATAGGAGGGCTGAAACACAACCATAACCTCCCTTCGAGCTCCAGATTCTTCCAGCCACACTTTTTTGTTCGAAGATATGAAAGGAAGCAGGATCTGGATTCGGGCCAGACTCTCCATCCCAGAATCAAGACAAGCCGTTGGCTGGAATACAGCCTATCTTAAATCTCTCAGGAAATTGAGTTTGATGGAAGCTGTGCAGAAACGCAAGTAATACTGGGAAGGCAGATGGGGTGAGCGCAGGGGCAAGCTTGGAGAGAAATCTCCAGTGGGATGGGCAACTCCTTGGCGTCTGCAAAGGGAGGGGTGTCTTGGAGGTGTTGAACGACCTCTTTCAGACTTATCACTTCCTCGTTTTCCACACAAACAACTCAACACAGAGCAAATCTCAAACATGCTTTATTGTTCTTTTAATAAACCCAAGCTTTCTCCTGCCACAGAAATGTACAGGGCTAACACAAATCCCCAAATAGAAATCCAAGCATCAGATATTAAAAGTCAACTGGTAGTGTTAAAAAATAAAATAAAAAGAACGCTTCTAGTATAGTAAGTATATTTTTGAAAAGCCTTTGTATTTTCCTGTTATTGAAGTGGTGGTATTTTATTCAGCTAAACATAAGAAATTTGAAGCCGCTGTAGAATATCCAGGGGAAGTTTGCAGATGGAATCTTCTGTCTGAGACTGAAGGCATGTTTGAGCAAGTGCTTAGCATTTTGTCGTACACAGGAGATCCCATCGGAGCTGGGGCTTTGTTAGGTGGTGGAAAGGCCTTTATTGCTGCATTTATGCCGTGTGCTGTTCTTAGTTTTGCACATTCACAGCACTGGGTTTGAAGTCTGGCCGACATGATGTTTAGGCATTCATCATAAGGTTTGGTCTTTGGAACCCGAAAGAAACCCTGATCCAATCATCCTGGCTTCATCCCAAGGGAAAGACATTCACGAGGGATGATGACAAACGGGGGAACTCAGTAAAATTTTATTATTAGTTGGGCTTGTGCCCAGAGCCACAAGCAGAGCGCTTTGATCAATTAAACTGAAGAATGAAGAGGCGTTCAGCTAAAGCCCAGAAGGGATCTATCCAATCCCATAGACCGAAACCCCACAGGTAATAGATGACAACATTCAAGACCGGGTAGGGGAAGGAAGAGGACAGAGAGAGGAAACACGTCACAGAGAGAGAACCTGTCCTTATTCTGGTGCTGCCCTTTTTACGCATCATCACTCTGCCCACCAGCATCCTGTGTCTAATCAGGTTTCCAGAATTTGCCTGTCAGATGAAAGGCTGAAAGGAAAGCAACGTTGGGAGGAGGGAGGCAAATCATGTGGATGCATCTCACACCTAAAAAACCTACCTTCCCTCAAAACACAGCCCTCCCTCTCACACGTGTGCGCCCTCGGGAAAGGCACTGGTCCTTCTGCCTTGACCTCCCTCAGAGAATTGGCATGGGCAATGGAAGGAAGAAAATACGTGAACTTTCTAAAGCAATGCCTGGACTCAAGAGAGGTGGTGCCCTCCCCAGCTCAGAACAAAAAAGGGGCCTGGAGATCAGCGGGGAGTCTGAGCTGAAGACGGAGGTCAGATGGCGGCAGACGGGGAAAGGAGGGTGGCGCAGTGAGTGGGGCGCTGCTCTGAGGAGGAGGACGAGAGGAGAACTGGAACAAGCACCGGAATTCCTGGGTCGGGGACACAAGGGCAGGCTCACGCGGGGCTGGAATGCAGGGCGGGATGGAATCCTCCTCGAGGCTTTGTATCCCAGGAATACTTTCCCCGACTGATTGAGAAGCTGCTTCGTTCCAGAGCCTGAGGCCTGTTTGGGGTCTAACCTGCCTGTCCCACGGGGGATCGGATCAAGGACATAGGGGGCAGGGGGAGGCAGGCAGGTCATTACAGAGACCAGGTGCCAACCTACAAAAGAAGCGGAGTGTGGCAATCACAGGCCAAAAAACTGTCAATACTTGTGACAACTGCCATTTGATTTAATTGTTCTGAGGCAGCACTGCTCAGCAGCAAATACACTTAGGAGGTTTGCAGAGAACTTGGATAGTGCGTTGGCTGCCGTGGCGTGATGAACAACGGAGCGGCTCCATCAAAGCCAGGACAGAGCGGAGGGGGGCGGGGGACAGAGACAGCTGTGACAGAGAACTTCCTGCCCTATTGTTCCTACCGAGAGATTTCCACGACTCAGAGCTCAGCAGCCCCTCTTCTGGGCCCTGATCCCTCATCTCAAAGTTTATTCGAGGTCATTTTCATGCCAAGTCCTCTGCCCCGGCAGGGAGACCAGGCACAGGTAGGCTTTTGCAGGTCTTCCAAAGAGTAGGTCAGTGCAAGACCTTTTCTGAGAGCAGAGCTGTTCAATGAAGGTCCTATAACATAATTATAATTATTTATACTTACTGAATATTTACAATTTTCAAAGCACTGCATGCCTGCTTTCTAACGATTATCTTATGTAATCTTCTAAATAATCCTATGGATTCAGAACAATTACAAAACCCATTGTTTTGATGAAGAAACCGAAGCTCATGTATGTTAAATAACTTGCCCCGAAACACACAGCTGGTCAGCAGCCCATCAGCAACTCATTCCGATACGTACACCCCTAACTGCTCAGCCATGATGCCAGGAACTTGGGACCCGATGAAAGCAGCTGTTTGGGACCATTTCCTCGAGGAGGCACTTGGCTGCAAGTCATAGGTGGCTTGACTGAGAGCATCTTAACGCATAGCAATAATGACTGTTTGCTTAATAAAGTCAGTACCTCACCAATGAACATAAGGTCTCTGTCTAAAGTCTCGGAAGTTTTCTTGGCTCTTCCCTTGTGGCTAAAAAAGACTGCCACAGCTGTAGGCATTATATCCTACCTGGTAACTACTGCCCCATTTCTCTGCCCCCCTTCACAGTGAAACCCAAATAATTTTCCATACCCTGTGTTTCTTTTGCACCTCTGGCCCTTCCCTCTGGAACCCAGTGCAATCGGGCTATTCTTTGCACCAACCCCACTGAAACTGCTTCTTTGAAGGTCACCAATGACCTCCACTTGGCCCATGACCTCCATCTGCTTTGCCCTTGACCTCTGTCCACTTTGCCCAATCCAACAGTCACTTCTCGGGCCTGACGCTTACTTAACCCACCAGTGGCATCTGATACACGCACCAACTCCCTCCTTTGTGAAGCATGTTGTGACTTGGCTTCAGGATGCCACCCACCCTCGGTCCCCTTTCCACTCCATCTCAGTCCCCTCTGCTGGCCTCGCCTCATCCTTCCCAACCTCCAAACGCTGGTGTGCCTCAGGGCTCGGGAACTGGACCTCACTGCTCTGTATCTCCTAAGCCCTCCCAGGTAATGTCATCTAGTGGGGCTTTAACCACTGTTTATAAATTCCTCACTCAGAAGCATGTCCCCAGCACTAAATTCCAGACCTAAGTATAAACCTGACTAAGTATAAACCTTCACTGAGATGCCCCCACAGTTTACATGTCCCAAACTGAACTTGTGATCTCACTGCCTTCCCCAAACCCAGTTCTTCCTCGGTCAGCCCTCCTCAGTAAAAGACAACTCTGTTCTCCCAGTCACTCGTGTCCAGCACACTGGAATCATCCTCGGCTTCTTCCTTTATCACCACCCTCCATGCAGACTATTGTAAAACCCTGCTTGGTCTACCTTTGAAATGAATGGATAATCAGACCACCTCTCACTGTCTCTTCTAGTACCTCTGTGGTCCACGCCACTGCCACCTCTCCCAGGGCTTGTCACAGGAGCCTCTTTCTGTTCTCTGTGTCTCACCTTTGTCCTATTAAATTCCACTCTCCAAAGAGCGGCCAGAGTCACATTCCAAACACAAGTCAGTCCTTAACTCTAAATGTTTGTTCTTTTGCAAAACTTTGAATTCAGAGTGTGTGTGTGTGTGTCCCAATACAAAACTTATGTCTCACTGTCGGTCATGGTTCAAAACTCTGAGCCCTAGCAGACTCTGCTCCATCACTCAGACATGTTTTTAGTTTGTCCAATATGCCAATCATACTGCCACCTGAAAACCTTTGCCCGCTGCCTGGAGTTCTCCTGCAGCAGACATCTGCTCCCTCACCTTTTAAAAAAGATTTTATTTTTTATTTTCAGAGAAAGGGAAATGGGGAGTGAAAGAGAGGAAGAGAAACATCAACCGTTTGCCTCCTGCACGCCCCCAACAGGGGACCTGGCCCACAGCCCAGGCATGTGCCCCGACTGGGAATCGAACCAGTCACCTTTTGGTTTGCAGGACGATGCTCCAACCAACAGAGCCACACCAGTCAGGGCTGCCCCCTCACTTCTTTTCAATCTTTCCTCAAGGTTCACCTGATTGGAGAGGTCTTCTCTGGGCTCATATAAAACAGCACCCCATCTCTACCCACCTTGCCCTGCTTCATTTTTTTCATTAGGCTTCTCATCACTTGACATACTACAGATTAATTTTAACTAGTTTATTGTTTGCCTTCCTCCAGTATAATCCCATTGGGGTAGGGATTTTTCTGTCCTGTTCACTGTTTCTAGAGATCTTAGTTTTGTTCCTGGCACATAGTGTGGAAGGACTCAATAAACAGTTTTCAAATGAATGAATTACACACCCCAAGCAGGAAGGAAGGCGGGCAGCTATAGAAAAGACCCTCTACCCATCCCACGCTGTCTTCCATCAGGGAAGCAGCCAGCAAATCTCCTCTTTCATCTCACTGTTCAGAAATGGAGTCTATGACCACCTCAGAGCAACCGTGGTCAAACGGGGATTCTGTTGTCATAACCGACTTAGACCAATTATGATTCATGATGAGGGTGTGGAGGAGAAGCTGTCCACCTGGTGCCTAAGCACAATGAGGTCCTACTAGCCAGGGAGAACTGTGGATACCAAGGGGAAGGCTGTTAGCAGGTAACTAGCAGGACATCCGCAACGACCTCTTGGTTATCAGACATGCTCAGGCCGAGAGGGGAGGCCTCTGCTCTAAGGAGCATGCAGTGCGGAGGCCGAGGCAGCTCAGCAAGGCTGAGTGATTTGTCCGAAACCACACAGCCCGCCAGCAGGGGAGCTGTGATTCTAACTCGGGTTGCTCTGGTTCAGCATCTACCCTTCTGAACACTGCGACCTTGATCACTTCATGTCTATGAACTTTAGCTTCCTCAACTTTTAAAAGGAGCATCCCACTGCCTATTTGGAATAAAGCAAGGACTTAATAGTGGAAAGGACTAAGATACAATTTGCAAATCTTAGAATTACTCTATGATTCAGATTTGTTGGAGATAGAATTTTGCCAGGCAGAACTTTGTCCTTCTTTGAATAAAGAAACTACTGCTCCATCAAAGCCAGTTGTCTTTCTGAAACATTTATAAAGTATATAAAAATAGAAAATTCTTGGACTTGAAGTCTGGACATTTTAGTTTGAATTCGAGCTCTAGCTGGCTGACTAGGTAAATTACTTAAAGTCTCTGAACCTGAGTTTTTTTATCTGCAAAATGGAGATACTGATACCTATCTCATAAGATTGCTGGCATTACTAAATAAAAAACATATATGTATATAATGTGCTACGAAATGAGCAGTAATAGTTTGATTAATCTTCAATGCCCACAATATCCCACTATATTATAACTCTTTGTGGGAGAGAAAGGGCTAGTTAACTTCTATCATAGTTTCTCTTTACCACTTCCATCTTATATTCTCTGCCCTCAGGCGCCAAATCTCACCAAACATTATCCTTCCTGGACATGGGAATAAGGCAGTCCCCCCGGACTTGATCCTTCTCATGAAGAGGAGGTGGGCGAACCCTCTCCCAGATGCTGGGTATTGTCCACGTTGGGAAGGAAGCAGCTAGACACCAGAGTGGACGCAGGAGCTGAGAGCGTGCAGCGTCTCTGCTGGGCACAGCTCCACGCCTAGGAGATCCGAATCCACGTCGAGCTGTGTCTGGCATCAGATTGGAAGCCTTCTTATCTGCCTTCCTCAGCTCCTGGCTCCGATTCAGGACAGGCCCCAGCTCCATTTTAAACTGCAGCTATATTTAAACAGCTACATTTTAATAGCAGTTTGGTTGCTTCATCTCAGGGGATAGCAACAAATTCATATCCTGAAATGTTTAATGAACATTTTCATGGGAGGCGCTGCTCGAAGTTCTGGGGATAAAGCTGTGAATAATAATAGACAAAGTTCCTGTTTTGATGAAGCTTTTGTGGTAATAAATTTTAAAACAATTAATTTAGCACAGTAGCTTCAGCTCGATGTAAGTGCTGTGAAGAAAATTAAGTAGGGTAATGTGGCAGGGCGACAGAGGGTGGGGGACAGGACGATATTAAGTAAGGCAGTTCATGGGAACGATCTCTAAGAAGGCACACTGGAACCGAGGTAGGCAAACATATGTGGCAGTGTTACTCGTCCAAACACAGGCAGGCCTCGCTGTGTGCAGCAGTGCGGGATCATACAAATGGCCTTGCCAGCCCTGGCCGGGTGGCTCGGATGGAGCGTCATCCCACACACCAAAAAGCTGCGGGTTCGATTTCTGCTCAGGGCACATACCCAGGCTGCGGGCTCGATCCCTGGGCGGGACGTGTATGGGACACAACCAATGGAAGTTTCTCTCTCACGTCAATGTTTTTCTCTCTCTCATTTTCCCTCCCTTCTCTAAAACTCAATAAACATATTGTCAGGTAAGGATTTTAAAAACCAGGCTGTGCACACTGAGCAAAGGGAAAAATTATGACTGTCCCTGACCTTGAAAAATGTTTGTCAAAACATTACTGTCACTTGTAAACCCATAAAGAGATGAAAAAATACAGCTAACGCAGTAGTCCTGTGTCCCTTCCCGTGGACCCCCCTCTGTGACAGGTTGTGTTTCTGCTCGCCCCTGCCCCCACCCGGCCCCTGCCCCTGCCCTTAGGTACGCTGAGCACAGTGGGATG
This sequence comes from Trachops cirrhosus, assembly GCA_028533065.1. Taxonomy (NCBI): domain Eukaryota; kingdom Metazoa; phylum Chordata; class Mammalia; order Chiroptera; family Phyllostomidae; genus Trachops; species Trachops cirrhosus. Next base: position 8,603,649 of record CM052539.1, read on the forward strand.
TGACAGGAAGGGATACATGTAACTCCCAGGCAGTCCAAGGCCTAGTGCTTGGTTCACCATGTTTCTCTTTCCAGTCCCAGCAGGGGCTGCTCTGTCAGCTCACAACGTGAGATGATGTAGAACAGAGAGGCAGACAAGCCCCAGGGCTCTGGTAAGGTGAATGGGAAACAAATACTTATTGTCCTAAGCCAGCGGTTCTTAAACTTCAGTGGTCCCGAAAGACACCCAGAGGGCTCAGGAAAGTCAAGGCGGATGGGCCCCGTCTGCAGAGTGTCTCGGTCAGTGGGTCTGGGGGAGAGGGGGGAAGCTGCCTTTCCAACAAGTTCGTAGGCAATACTGAGGCTGCTTCTCCAGGGGCTCACTCTGAGAATCGCTGCCCTAAGCCACGAAGGTTTGGGGGGGGCCCACTGTTCCTAGCTGTAAGGTAGCCGGCACTGACCTGCACAGAGCAGACAGGATAACCCCGTTCTGCGCAGAAACAGGAAGCAGCGATCAGGCGGAAGGAACTTCAGGCCTTGGGAGTTAGACACACTGGAGTTAAAAGCCCCCATGCGCTTATCGTGCAACGGGCATTCGCCAAGCTTCACGAGCGTGAGCGAGAGTTCCCACTCTCAAAAGTTTATACCCTCTGGAATGTTTCTCTAGATTAAAAAAAAAAAAGGCTCCCAAATTATACCTATTACCCAACAGGTGACACTTACGATTCCTTTAAGTGACTCAACACTGAATCAAGATGTCCACTTGAGTATTTCTCCCAGAAATGTAAAATCCGGCTGAAGATATTCTAGTTATTTATTTAGTTTACTGAGCTGCTGCTGTTAAAGTAACAAAAGAGCCCGAGGAAAAGAGAAAACTGAGAGGCTCCGAGAGCTCCGGTCCCACGTGGGATGGGACAAGCCGTGGGTTTCGGTCGCCCGCACCACCTGCCAGGCTGCCTCCCGGGCTCTCCGGGGGGCAGATGGCATACACCGCATCCCCCGTGGCCGTGTCGCAGCCTACCTGACCCTCTGTCGCCTCCCTGTGGCTCTGCACCCTGTCCTCTCCCCATTTATAACCTGCTCAGCCCTCCGCCGCCCCTTACCATCCCCAGTCTTAGTCCCCTTTCCCTCAGGGCTGGCTCTCCGCGTAACTGTCTCTGTGGTGCGTCGCGTTAGCTTCTGACTCTCCAGTACTGTGCTTATAAGAGGGCTGGGCATGCGCCAAACTCTCAGGAGCTGTTGGATGGACAAACGGGTGGTAGGATAGTATAGCTGTTAAATATATGAGCTTTGGAATCAGGCAGAATGGTTTGGCATCCCTGGCCCATCTCTTACTCTCTGAGCGATTGTCGGGAGATGATAAAATTTTCCACACCACAGTTTTCTCATCTGAGAAATAATGCATATATTATGAAGTAGAATATTCAGTAAATGCCAGTATAGAAGTTCGTCCATTGGATATTGAAGGACCTTCCTTCAAGATGAGTTTGACAATGATGGAAGAGGAGGAGGAGGATGCAGAGGTAAGGAGGAAAGAGGAAATGCATAAAAGATCTTACAGAATGCAAGAATGGGTGGGATGATTCTTGGCTTTCTGAAGACACCCACTGATGGAAGTGGGTGAAACAGTCATCTTCAGGGACCTCCATGAGTACTGGGAAGTGACTTGGAGAGGGGAAAGTGGAGATGCATTCACTCCACTTTTCTGCTTCTGTAACTCTGAGAAAGTGAGTTTGGAACGAGCTTCAGTCTCCATCTGCTGATGTTCTAACATGGGAAACCATTAGAATGTGGTCAACCCTAAAGGCTCTGATTATAAACTATTTGCGATCCCTCTTCCTGTAGGGCGAGCAAATAGAAGTCATGGCCTTTAAGGATTCGTGCTCATACAGGAAAACAGAAACTGTACTAGTAACTTTAAAGAGATGATATAATACAAGCAACTAGTTGCACAAGTGTTGCCAAGGCTGAGAAACCAACGAGAAGGAGGTGTGAGAAGCTGGAGATGCCTCAGGAGGCAGGGACCATCTCTAAGGCGGGAGGAACAGAGGGGAAGGGATGGTGTCAGTAGAGCCCAGCAGGGCCCTCACCTCTGGGATGTCACCTGGTCAGTGCTGGAACTGCCCGGGGAGAGATGGCCCCGTTAGTGCTCAAACCAAAGAGGGGGCTGCAGCCGGAGCCCCAAAAGGACCGCGTGCTGATGCTTTGATCACCAAGAAGGGGGCTGCTGCGGCTCAAGCAAGCGTCATCCCAGAGGAATGCGGCCCTTTCTGGAGACACTGCCAAATTCGAAGAAAGGGGGAGCCCGCATAAGGCTTTTCCCCTTGGACAGTATCTCCTAACTGGCAAAACCGGACAAGGAGCCAGATGGCAGGAGAGTCCAGGAAATGTGATCTACACAAGCTCCCAGCCTCAGCGTTACAGAAAATCACACAGGTATACAAGTGTTACCTCCAGTGGAGAAAGGAAGACAGGCTGGGTGGGAGGAAATGATGATGATGGTGGTGATGATTATGACAACGACAATGGCAACAAATGCAAACAAACAAACAACAACACCATTTACAGACAGGCACTGTTCTGGGCACTTTGCATGAATTTGCTTGGGAGAGAGAAGAAAGGGAGAGGAGGAGTCAGAGGGACAGAGAGTGCAGGAAAATAAGCCCCACTGCCCTGAGGTTTAGCATCTCCTCCTGAGAACCCTCACTCTGTCCTTGCTCCTGCTCACACCCTTCCTCTACACACACAAAGCTTAAAAAAAAAAGAACATTTACTGGATGACAGCTGGAGCCAGGCATGGTGCTGAGAAGCCATCCCCACACCACCTTACTCAACCTCCACAGAAACTGTATGTGAGAAGGGAAATGGGCGGAGAGAAGTTAGATAACGCACAGCCAGTAAACAGCTCACGCACTGAAATCGGTTCTACCTGATTTTAGAGCCCACGCCCTTCAAAGCCAGGGGGAAGAGCCGAAGCCGTTCTCACGAGGGTGTCGAGACTGGCACCGCACGCCTGTCCCCTCCCAGCCGCTGCTTCCATCTCTGCTGAGCCGGGGCCGGGGCGGCCCTGCTGCCTTGGGACTGGGATCCCCCGGGTGAGTGGGGGGCCTCTGGCCTGGGGCAAGCCACGCTGGCCTGAAGGGGGTCTGCTTTGAGGAAGAGGTTTCTGCATTGACAATATAGATCATTTCCCCCTCAAAGGAACCGAAATAGCAGATCGTGAAAGCCTGTCAAACAAAGAATAGTTTAAAAGAAAAAGGGGAAGTTTTAAAGTGTTGCCATAACCCACCCCTCAAAAGGAGAAATAAGTCAAGACAGAGAACTCGCTAAACTGAATAGTCAGAAAAGACTAATAAAACTTTTTTCCTTTGCTCTATTAAGATATTATTGATATACAATGTATCAATGGAAGGTGTACAAGGTGATAATTTGATACAGACACCGGCCTGCAGTGTCCACATCATTATGGATGAAATGAGACATTCACATAGACTACCAAGTCCGGTGGAGGAAAAGGGACAGCATGGCTTTTATCTCAAGGGGAGCAAAAGCCTTGGCCCTTGCCGTGACCAGCCTTTATTGGGTTTCTCCGCACATTTCATTATGGTCCTCATTTACTATGCACAGGTTCACTCTAGGTGGTTCCCTTTTACAGAAAACAAAGGAGCTAATGCTGCTAATTGCATCACAGAGGGATATTTGCAAATGAAAAGGCAAAAGTGGTTGAACCGGTTACACTCATCCTTGGAAGGTTTACATGGATTTTAGGAAGTTACTTTGCAGTAAATGTCCTCATTTCAGGGTGAGGGAGTTTTTTTAGCAAGAGCAAGACTCAAAGCAGCCTAGGCACATTGCAGGCCTGATTCCCCACGGGAGAACCTATCTGTGGGCGTGGGTCCTGTGCATCTCCCAGTGGGAGCTGGGCCCACGCCACACAGAACGGTCTCCTACAATAATTTGATGCATGTATAAATTGTGAAACCATTATTATAGCAAGGTTAGTTAATACCTCCATCTCCTCGCAGAATTATTGTCTTTTTGAGGCAAAAGCATTTAAGATCTATTCTCTGCAACCTCCAAGTTAACAGACTATGGTTAACTAGAATCAACATGCTGTGCATTAGGCCCCAGACCTTACTCATCTCAGAGCTGGAGGTTTGCACCCTTTGGCTGACATCTCCTGTTCCCCCACCTCCCAGCACCCCCGTAGTCACTGCTCTATTTCTGAGTTCAGCTTTTTTGGATTCCACATGTAAGTGAAAACATACAGTGTTTGTCTTTCCCTGTTTCACTTATTTTACTTAGCAAATGCCATTAAGATTCATCCATGTTGCCACAAAGGCAGGAATTCCTTTTTTGTAACTAAATAACATCCCATTTTATACACACACACACACACACACACACACACATCACATTTCCTTTACCCATTCCTCTGTCGATGGACGACTGGGCTGTCTCTGTATCTGGGCTATTGTATAAATAACGCTGCAGGGGACATGGCAGTGCAGGCCTGTCTTTGAGGCGCTGATTTCATTTCCTTCACATATATTCCCAGAAGTGGAACTGCCGGATTATATGGTTCTATTTTTCATTTTCTGAGAAGCCGTCACACTGTTTTCCATAGTGGCTGCACCAATTTACATCCCCAACCACAGTGCCCAAGAGTTCCCTTTGCTCCACACCTTCCTCAACACTTGTTATCCCTTGTCTTTTCGATAGCAGCCCTTCTAACAGGTGTGAGGAGAAATCTCACTGTGGTTCTGATTTGCATTTCCCTGGTGGTTACTGATGTGGAACACCTTTTCATGTACCTGTTGGCCATTTGTATGTCTTCTTTTGGGAGATGTCTGTTCAAGCCCTTTGCTTTATTGATTTATTTATTTTTGCTATGGAGTTGTATGACTTTCTTGTATATTTGATAAGGGGTCAATGCCCCATAGACTTCTCTTTTACCAGGAACCTCAGCTGTTAATGTTCACCTGTGTATGGGTTCCTCTGTTTTGAAGAAGCCACCCGAGTTGTGGTTTGTCAAGTTCATGTCAGTATGAACGGGTTTACTCTACTTTCCTAAGAAACCATTTGGACGATGGAAGACGATAAAAGCATCTGGACCCTGGTGCTTAAGGCAGGAAGGAGAAGGGCCACTCTGTTTGCTTCCCATACTGCTGGCTTCTCTCATTGCAGAATGGATTATGGCAAACACAGGGACAACACAGACACCACCTCACCGTTCCTGGGCACAGGAAGCCCAGCATGGTGTGGGGTCCTCTGCTCGACCTCCGGGGGCACAAGGCTGCACTCAAGGTACCAGCCAGAGCGAGTTCTCACTGCAGGCGAGAAGCCCTCTTCCAAGCTCAGCTCCCTCGGGTTGCTGGCAGCGTCCCTCTTCCTGCAGCTGTAGAGGACTCTAGTGACTTGCTCCTTCAGAGCCAGCCACAGAGAGAGGACCAGCCCAGGGCAAGCTGGCCGGCAAGACGAGCCTCACATAAATTGCTCACACGAAGATGTCGCCTCCCTTTGGACATAACTGTTGGTGAAAAGCAAGTGACAAGAACCAGCCACACTGAAGGAGGCGGAATCGGACAGGCGTGAGAACACCAGTGGCAAGGATCCTAGGGGCCACTGTACAGTTTTCCTGCCAAGACCACGGGGGCCACAGAACAGAGCAGGGATACTCCCCCTCCCGTGCCTACCACCCACCCTTTCCTCACCTTGCCCAGCCGCCCACCCTACAGATCACGTCTCTCAGGGTGCCATTTGCCTTGAAATAACACCAGAAGCCTTTGCTGCTCAGGGACCTTCTGACAGGTCCCCAGGCAGGAACAAATACCTTTAAGGTTCCTCCTGCATTGGCAGACACAGGCCTGAGGCCCCTACTGTGGGAATGGAGAGGAAGGGATTAGCAGGCGGTGAGAAGAGGCATGACTGTGTTTAAACCTTCTTCCCTATCTAATCTCTTATTGACTGAGAAACATCACAAGGCGGCGTCTGGAAGGAATTAGCACTAATCCCTTTCCGACTCTTCAGTGGCTTCCCTCACCAACCCTCTCTTCTGCCTGGATGCTTCACTGGGAATGTGTCAGTCATGGAGGATCTTGGGTAATCAATTAGGATGCTAACAGGCCACCTTTGAAAATGCATTAGCCCTGGTCCCAATGACACATTCTTAAATAAATCACAATAAAAGTGAGATCTGGAGCATCACAAATGAATTAAAAGAGAAAGAAAAGTGTGGGGAAGACATAAGCATTGCATAGGGTTTCATTGAAATAGCACAGGAAAGGAGATAAAGATGGAAAACAGCCCTGGCTGGTGTGTCTCAGTGGACTGAGTGCTGGCCTGCAAGCCAAAGGGGCGCTGGTTCGACTCCCAGTCAGGGCACTGGCCTGGGTTGCGGGCCAGGACCCCAGTGGGGGACGCATGAGAGGCAACCACACATTGATATTTCTCTCCCTCCTTTCCTCTCTCTCTAAAAATAAAATAAATAAGATCTTTAAAAAAAAGAAATAGGAAGAACTCTTTAAAAAAAGTGACAAAGGGAAAGGAGAGAGAGAGAGATGAAAGAGAAAGGAACTAATTCTCCATTTGAAACTTAATTCTGCTGCTGTAAACTGGGACCAACAAGGCCCCCAGGAACCTGTCCGGAGTGAACAGTCAGGCCAGCTAAAAGGTGAAATTCACGTCATGAACATGTCCTAGGAGCCAAGTGGTCTAAGAGCAGGGTCCTGCTGATTAGACATGTCTGGTCCTTGTCTCTTAGGTCCACACTGCCCAGCACACAGCCTGATACAGAGGAGGTATTCTAGAAATGTTTGTTAAATGAATTGGTCTTTTGTTTTCCACACCAATGTTTAATCATGTCATCCCCCACTAAGGCTGTGGTCAACCCATTTTCTTTCATGCATTCGATCCATCCGTCAGATGGATGACAGATGTCATCCAATGTCATCTGTCATTTATTGAGTGCTGCCCAATCCTGCCAGGCACTGTGATAATAAACGGTGACATCACAGTGAGTCAGATGACATGGTCGTTTTGGGCATAAACTCATGAAAGCTTGAAGATGTTGTAAGTGGTAAGTGTTAAGGTAGGGACCATAAGAGAGGAACTTAACCCTAGTTTTATGGAGTATAAAACCATTCTAGAGCCAGTTACATCTAGGTTAAGACCTAATAGTAAAATCTGAGATTTCTCTTTGCAGTATTTTTTTCTGATATATCTCCTCTGACAAGGGAAAAAAGAAGAAATAAACAAATAGGATTATATCAAACTAAGAAGTTTTTGCACAGCAATGGAAACCATCAACAAAATGAAAAGACAACCCCCTGAATGGGAGAAGATTTCTTCCAGTGATACATCTGATAAGAGGCTAATATTCGAAGTTTATAAAGAATTTATATGTCTCAACAACAAGAAAACAAACAATTTAATTTTAAAAAATGGGCAGAGGACCTGAATAGACCCTTCTCCAAAGAGGGCATACAGATGGTCAATAGACATAAGAAAAGATGCTCGATGTCACTGATCTCAGAGATATGTAAATTAAAATCGCAATGAAATATCACCTCCCACCTGCCAGAATGGCTATCATCAATAAATCAAAACACAACAAGTATTAGAGAGGAAGTGGAGAAAGGGGAATCATTGTGCACTGTTCGTAGAAATGCAGATTGGTGCAGCCACTATGGAAAACAGTACGGAGGTTCCTGAAAAAGTTAAAAATGGAACTTCCTTATGATCCAGCGATTCCACTTCTGGGTATTTATATAAAGAAATCCAAAACACTAATTTGAAAAAATATATCCACCCCTATGTTCACTGCAGCATTATTTACAATAGCCAAGCTATGGAAGCAACCCAAGTGCACATCAATAGATCAGTGGATAGAAAAAGCTGTGGTACATCGATACAATGGAATATTACTCGGCCATAAAAAAGAATGAAATCTTACCATTTGCTACAGCATGGATGGACCTAGAGGGTATTATGCTAAGTGAAATAAGTCAGACAGAGAAAGACAAATACCATATGATATCACTTATACGTGGAATCTAAAGAACAATATAAATAAACAAACAAAATAGAAACAGACTTGTAGATGCAAAGAACAGAATGATGGTCGCCAGAGGGAGAGGGTTTGGAGGACTAAGTGAAAAAGGTGAAGAGGTAGGGAAATACAGATTGGTAGTTAGAAATTGTTTCAGGGACGTAAAGAACAGCATATGGAATCTAGTCAATAACATTATAATAACTACGTATGGTGCCAGGTGGGTACTGGAGATATTAGGGGAACACTTGGTAAAGTATATGATTATTTATCCACAATGCTGTACACCTGAAACTAACACAAAATCACATTGACTGTAAATAAATAAATAAATACCTACTACAAGGTGAGAGCAAGCAAGGGGGCTTGGACGGAGGTATTCCACGGAGAGGAAAGAGCATGTTCAAAGGCCCAATGCCAGAGCAGCACATCAGAGGAAATCGACATGGTTCAGTTGACAGGGGCCAGGACCGAGTACAAGTTACCAAGGGTAGGACGGGCAAGGGGTCTGAGACGCAAGCCTGGAGAAATAAGCAGAGTCAGGCTATGATTGCTCTTTTGTTCTGAGGCAATGGAGACGTGGTAGAGGGTTTTGGGCAGGACAAATGGCATAATCTGATGTGTGTTTTAAAAGTTTTACTCGTTGCATGAAGAAGAGATTAAAGGAAGTAAACCTGAAGGTAGTTAGCAGGCAGGCTGAGACAACAGTGCAGGTGAGAAATGAAGGCGTCTTGAACGTGGACAGTAGTGGAGGTGATGGGGAGAAGTAAAGAGATTTTGGGAAAAAACCTGACAGAACCAAATGCCCGACTGGCCATGGGGAACAGTGAGGAACAATTCTCTTCCTGGGATCTGTCTTGCCCAACCAGGCTGATGGTGGTGCCATTTATAGGGGGAGTAGAAAGGATTCTGGAGGGAAGACAGATGATGAGTTCAAGTGCAGAGGAGTTCAGTTATCCGGGGACATCCAAGTGAAGATGTCTCCTAGGTTTCAGGAAAGAGGTCTGGATGAGAGGCATCAGCATATAGGTGGTAATATATGAGGGGGGACCCCAACAGAATTTATTTATTAAAAAATGTGCATTTATTCTTACATGTTTAAACTTCAGTCACCTTCCAAGTACTCCCCATGTGATGCAATACACCTATCGAGATGTTTTTGTCAGGGGCTCAAAACAGTTTTTGAACTTGTCGATTTAGTGCTTCTGTCGCTTTTTGTTTTGCCTCTTCCACATTGGCAAAACATTTCCCTTTTAGGATTTTTTCATCTAGGGAAACATAAATCAAGTTGCTCGGGGCAAGATCAGGTAAACAGGGAGGGTGGGGCATGAGGGTCATGCCGTTTTTGGTCAAAACCTGCTGAACACTCAGTGTGGTGTGGGCAGGTGCACTCGTAAATCACCCATCGTGAAACAGGCAAACACACTGAGTCTTCAAAAAAAAAAAAACTCACTGAAACTGAATGCAGCCTCTCACAATAATGCCAGCTAGTAAACTGTTGCAGATGAGTTCCTAGAACACTCACCTAGTGGAGGAGACCTGTACTACAAGGGACCTGCCCTCCAGAAGATAATTCTGGTTTTTGGGGTTCCCCTCATAGACCATGGGACCAGACGAGATCACGCAGGGAGACATGAGTCTTAGCCATGCCCTACCCTACTCATCCCTCTCCCCAGGCAGACCTTCGATGCCAGCCCAACTAGAGGTGTGGACATGGCTGAGCTCCAATAAAATGGATGTTGCAGCATCTTTTGGTGGGAGAGAAGACAGCTTCCTTAGCACTGGGTCTGAGCAAAAGAAAAGCTTCCTGCTGTTGCCACTGTGATTCTTCAGCCAGAAACATGTATTTGGAAAGTTAGCTATTTATATACTGCCTGTATTTGCTGCAATTATTTCCTTTCAGTTTCCCTTAGTGTTTAGTAAAAATCTTTCTAAAAATAGCAGCCAGCTTCTGTAATGTTAAAGGAATAAAGGAAAAGGGAATTTTGTCAACCTTGAGCTCAGCTGTTGAAAGAGCAGCAGTGGCCCTTGGGGGCTTGGCATGCTGTTACAGGAGGGACCAGCAGAAAGGGATGCAAATGGAAAATAAAACCTCGGGGAACGCACTGGGGGCCATTTGTACATCTGTGTCCTCCTACTCTAAGATGGTTTCCCAACCTGGTTCTCTGCTCCCACTTGCTCTGTGAGTAACAGTCTTATGGAAAGAAAAGGGATGTTGCAGTCAGATAGAAATGACTTTGGTCCCTAACACTACCACTTAACAAGTTGAGAGACCTTGGGCACGTTACTTAACCATTATGAGCCTCTGTTTTCCCATAGGCGAAATGGAAATGATAACGAGCCTTGCAACACTGTTGGAGCAAGGTCTGTAAAACTCAAGGCGTAAAGTAGGAACTCAATAAAGCACCTGTTGTCATTATTATCTCCATGATGAAAACCATCAGTAGTGAAAACAGCCGAGGATTGGCATTCAGAAATCAAAGATGAGCCTAAATAAGGTGAATCAAGTGCACAAAAAGGCAAACTTGGGTCAACTTGGGCATCGAAGCCAGGCAATGGATCCCAGCCCAACGACTGCAGGAAGCGGAAACACAGAACAAAGAGGAGATGGGAGGCCCCAGCCTTTGAAGATGCCAACCTGAGTCATGCCTCACCTTTGCCTTCTTGTCTTTTTCCTGCTGGGACAGAAGCCTATCTTGGGGTCCATTCCACGGGGCACTGAGGCTGGCCCAGCAGCCAGAGGGATCTGGTGGCTGGAACACAGGTAGGATTCTGAAGCTCTTGCTAGGATGGTGACGTGCTCTTTCGACTCACCCACACTGAACTCCATTCACTGCCTGTGGCTCTGGGTGCAGCCCTCAAACTCTGTCCACCTTCTCCACCTACTCTTTCTCTCCATCTTTAAGAAACCAAGTGGGATAAGATCTCAGTGGCATCCTCACCTTTCAAAGACAGGGTGAGGGACTATAGAGAGAGCAACCCGTGGCCTCCAGCCCACTGCCTCCCCCTTGCCAGTTGTCTCCACTCCTCTGCCCACCCCCCATGGGAGGAGGTAGATGGATCACAGTCACCGCCTGGGAACCACAGCTGCCAACAGGACGAGATGCCTGGAAGTAGGTAGATCTGGCAGATTCACCCTTTCTCTATAGATATCGCCCATTTATAAGGCCAGAGCTGAAGGGGTTCACTGAAATCACAAAATACAGCGGTTGCTATATTCAAACACAGTCGCCTCAGTGCCATGCTTCTTGTCCCTGGTCCGAGGGCATATCAACCAGCACATGGCATTCTCCCATGGGCACAGGACCTATGTTGTCAAAAAAGAATGAAGGTCAAGACTTCTACTCAGTGGTCGGTGGGTGAAAAGCCATCTCCCTGATCCTGGATGCAAGTGAGGAGCCAAGCAGCCCTGGGAGCTGTTAGCGTCTATATCATTAACATCAGAAGGCAGCCTGAGATCGAAGCTGTACTACAACACAGAGCAGAACCAAGAGGGCTGGGGGAAATGGAGCCGCAGCCCCACGTCCACTGTGAGCCCCTCAACCAAACAAACCCCAAAACCTGCTCCACTTCTGGCTTTCTGGATCAGTGCCAATAAGCCACACTGAGTCAGATTTTCCATTAGTTGAAAGGTCGGAGTTCCCTCCTCATTCACTACGTCGAGATTCCCACCGCTCCAAACAAGGAAGTCCGTGCTCCACACTCCACTCTCCATGCTGCTGGAACGCCAACTAGCCTTTGACACTGGGGAGGTTACTTAACCTCTGCATCTCAGGTTCTTTATCAGTAAAAGGGGATGATAACAGACCCACCAAATATACTATGTTTAGGCCAGCACATGAGCGCTCAAGACATTGGCGGCTGAAGCTATTGTAAGTAGCAGTAACAATATTGGTACAAGTATCAGTATTGGTATTATTACACTCAACTCTGATTCTAGACAATTTCTTCATTCCCTTCCTTGCTCTGTGGTCTGGGGTAAGTCACCAGGGTAAGACCATTTAACTTCATACCTAATATTCCCTATGTCTGAGGAAGAGCCTGGGAGGGAAGACCTAGCCAAGGGTCACTCAAGTGAACTATGTATGCTGTGATCTGTGTGACAAAGGGTCCAGCCAGACTGAAGTGTCCTAGTAGAGGAACTGGGGCAGAAAACGGCTGAATGGGCACATTCAAAGCAAAGCCCTTACTGGTCATGGTTAGCCAACCCAGGAAAGCCAAAGTCAACCAACGAATCTGAAGATGAAGAACTGGGTCACAATTCAGGCACGAGTTAGAACGGAACTGGAGTGAGGCAGTACGAAAGAAAGGTCCAGGCACATCACTCTCCACCCACGTGATCTTTGGTGAGCTGAACTGCTCCCTCCAGACGCTGCTTTACCAGCGGAGCGGCACATCCTCAGTCCCGCCTTACCCGTCGTTACTGTGTGGGTCACAAGGATCTGGATCAGGGTGGACAAGAGCTCCTGAGGATTGAGTATCCATTACTGCAAAGCCCCCATGGGCTATGCAATTCCGTGAACCCTAAAAAGTAAGGGCAACCATTTCGGATATTTATTTTGTGCAATTTTCAACCTCGAATGCCATCCTGAATTCTTCCTCGGACAAAGTGGTTTGCCAGCCTGCCTGGTACCTCATGACCACCTTCTCCTCCTGCCACCAGGTCATGCCAGTGGACAAAACAGCTTTCCAGGGAAACCCAGGGATGCCACTTTCCTTCCGTCCTAACAGAATTTGTCTCTGATGATCCACTTGTGCTGTCTGCCTTTCCCCTTCCTTCCAGCAGCTACAAGGGCCTCCTCCTCACAAGGCTGCCAGGCCTTCCCCAGCCAGCCCACCTGCTACGGAATTAACTTGTCATGTCTGCCCACCATGGGGACCCTCAGGGTGTCAGGGCCCACACAGCTGAACCGCCTCCAGAGGGAAAGAAGGTGGGCTGCCTGCGTCATTCCCATCAGCAGCACCATGGACAGCTCATTAAGGAAGGCGCTTGGACAGCTACAAGTACAGGGAGTATGGGGACCTCCTTCTGAGCTTCCAGCCATCTGGACATGTTTGTAGGGCAGTTTACACCTTCCAAAAACACGTCCTCACATTCTCGCAGGTGAAGCAAGCCATGGGAAGGTGATTATTTCTCCTTGCGTGGAGTTCGTTGCCAGGCTGCAGACAAGTCCCTGAGCTCTACGTCGGGAGCGCCTGTCTAACTGAGATCTCGGCTATTAACCACTTTGTGAATCCGGGCAAAGCCACTTCACTGCTTCAGTCTTTGGTCTTTTCAGCTCCCAAGTCAAAACAATAAAACCAGTGTTGACAGAACCTGATCAGATGAACATAATTGTTAAATGCTCTATAAATTCCAAAGTACACATGAATCCACTATAATGACTTCATTATGGAACTGCGGCTCAGTTGAAACAATAAAGCATCAGCAAAGATAGGGAGGGCAGTAGGTGCCCTGGGACAGATTCCCTGGGTCCAATCTCTGCGCCTCCTCTTCTTCACTCTGTGGCCTGGGCTGAGTTACTTAATCTCCTCGTGGATTCATTATTACATCTGTAAAGTGGAAAATGATAGAGGCCACTTTGAGGTTCACTCTGAGGATTAAGCTAGACAGTGCACACAAAGCACATAGCACAGAGGCTACGACATCATAAATGTCCAATGAATAATTGGTACCATCTTCATTATTAACTGCTAGTTAGCTAACTCCAGAATCCATGATTCATGGTCGGGTGCTGTAGAAGTCCCCTATCAATTTGGGGGGCACTGGCAACCACAGTCCACCTTTCAGTTACTACAGACAAGAGGACTGGGGTTCGAGAGAGAACTGAATTGGCCACAGTCATAGGTGGAGTTGGGGAAAGAGCTCCGATTCCAACCCAAGTTCCTGAGCTTTCAGCCGAGGATTCCTTCCATAGCCTGGCTGTGCCAGAGACTCGCAGGCCCTGTGAGGCGCTGCGCAGGCTGTGAAAGACCACCTAGGTAATCACGTTCCTGGCGACTGAAAGCAGGCAGGACACAGACAAGAAACACAACATTGCTACTTTAGGCTCTCCTGCACTCACCTCAGGCCTCTGTAGAAATTTCACACTGAATACCAACGGGGAAGTGAAAATCTAAAACTGCCAAACAAAAAGGAGAAATTGCCTTCAGAGAAATAAAGATGAGAAAGATAACTCACTTATCAACACATATCAAGAATGCTGGGGAAAAAAGGCCATTTTCTTTTTAAAGCTCTGAAACATAAAACTTCCAGTCTTGAATCCTAATCAGAAAAATTGTCCTTCAACAACAAAGCTAAAATAAAGACATTCCTATACAGGCACAAATTGGGAATTTGCGTCTGGCAGAGTCACCCTATGAGAAATAATGCCTCTTGGAGTGAGGGAAAATTATTCCAGGTGGATGCATGAAAGCTCAAGAAGGAATGGACAGCATTTGAGAGGGTAATATATAGGTCACTTTAAAATTATACTGATGGTTTAAAGCAACAGTAACAGCAATGCCTTGTGAAAAGTACAATGTATGTTCAGGGAAATATATGATAATAATAGCAAAAAAAAAACAGGAAAAGAAATAACGAGTTAAACTATAGTATAGATGTAGCAATATTCTGGGTGTGATAAAGTATTAATTTTAAAAAGGCTACAATAAGTTTAGAATCTATTTTATAATTTCTAGGATAACCACAAAAATGATATTGAAAGATAAAACAAATATGAGAGATGATAAATACCCCCAAAACATAGCAAACAGAAATTAATAGAGCAAAAAGCAGAACAGACACACAAAAAGTATCAAGATGGTGAATCTGATAAACTTAACCTCAATTATACCAGTAGCTGCATTAAATTAAAATAAATACTCCAATTAAGAGGTTTTCAGACTGAAGTAAGAAGAAAAAATCCCTGCCTATGTGCTGATTATGAGAAACACATTTTAAGCATAAAAGACAGGTTGCACGTAAAAGGATTCAAAAACATATATATCACCCAACATACACACGCTAAGCAAAAGAAAACAGGTGTAGTTATATTAATATTAGAAAAAGATAACTTGAAGGCAAACCTTATTATGCGTGAAAAACAGGAACACATAACATAATAATGAGAGAGCAGATTCAGCTGGCACATACAGCTGCCCACAAGATGAAAGCACTTAATAAAATACCTCTCTTATATGAAACTTTAGGTAGACAGAGACAATAGGAGACACAGACAAAACTACAAGGGTTAGAAACTGCAACACATATTTCCGTAAATCATAGAAGAATAAAAAAAATCAGTGAGACTACAGAAGATTGCAACAGTATGACCAAGTCTCATCAGTCTGACCAAGCTGGATACACCCAACAACGCGGAACATATGTCTGTTACAAGTGAACATGTGACATTTATCAAAACAGACTATACTCTGGGCTACAAATCAAGTCTCACAAAGTTCCCAAGGAAGGAAATAATTTAGTGTGTACTCTGATGACTGTGGAATTGAACTAGATTCAATAACAGAAATATAACTAGAAAATCTCCAAATAATTGAAAATTAGACAACACACCTCTAAATAACCCACGTGCAAAATGAAAATCAAAACGGAACTTAGAAAGTATTTTTTTATCTTAATACTAAATATCTCAAATACTAAGTATTTAAATTTGTGAAATGAAGCTAAAGCGGATGCTGGGGGAAAGTATGTATTTATATGCATATATTAGAAAAGAAGAAAAGTTGAAAATCAATTATCTAAGCTTCTAACTCAATAAACTTGAAAAAAACCCCACCAAATTAAGCTTAAAGAAAGTTAAAGGATGTAACAAAAATAGATGCAGATAAAAATGTACAAGAGGCACAAAATAGAGAAATTCAGAGCCAAAGGTTGATTCTGGAAAAGACCAGCAAAATAAATAAAACAAAGGGCAAATACGAAGTCCCCAGTCATCAGGAAAATGCAGATCCAAACCACAGCAAGACACCACCTCGCTCCTGTCCGAACGGCTGTCGTCAGAAGGTCACAAAGAAGTGCCCATCCGTGCCCGCGCAGTGAAAACCAAGACTGGGCAGGGGTAGGGCAGCGCCCGGGAGACTCTCCTCCATCCTTGTTGTTACCAGGCCCGCAGAGTCCTGCTCGTCTGCGGCGGGGTCCGGACACTGTCCAGGTCAGCGTGTCTCTCTGCGCATCGAAAAGCACACTGAGCACCAGGATCGCTTGGAGAGCTTCGCTTTTTCTTCTTTTAACAAAAGCAGCTTTGTCGTGGTACATTTTATGTCGTAAAATTCACCCATTTCAATGCTTGAAATATATATTTGCTTGCTTCATATATATTCAGTGATCTTTAGTGACTTCACTGAATGGCCCATAAGTCAGTTTTAGAACACTTCCATCCCCCCAGTACAACCCCCATGCCCTCTGACAATTAATTCCTGTCCCACCCCCAGCCCCAGGCCACCGCTAACCTAGAGTCTCTACAAGCCGGGCTCTTCCAGACAGTGAGAGTAAACGAAATCATGCAGGATGTGTCCTTTTGTGTCTGGCTTCTTTCACTTAGTATAATTTCTTATTTTTATTGAATTTATTGGGGTCACACTGGTTAATAAAATCATATAGGTTTAAGGTGTACAACTCTATAACACTTCATCTCTATATGGAAGGTGTGTTCACCACCCCAAGTCATGTCTCCTTCCATCACCACTTATCCCCCCTTTACCTTCCCCTGGCTCCCCCCACCCCCCATTTCCTCCTGGTAATGACCTGTTGTCTATTATGCCACGTGAAACAAGCCAGTCAGGGAAAGACAAATGCCATATGATTCACTTACATGGGAATCGAATGAGCAACATAAACAAACAAAACGGAAACAGACTCGGAGCTGTCAGAGGGGAGTGGGTGGGGGAGCTGGGTGAAAAAGGTGAAGGGATTAAGCACGTTTCTGAAGTTCATCCACGACACAGTGAGTACCAGTAGTTTGCTCCTTTTTTGCTGAGTCATATTTGAAGTTTGTTAAGCCCAGACCTAGCCCGGGGCTCCATCCCCGGAGATTTGTATTCAGCATAATTTGCATTTCTGACATACTCTCGCTCCCACGGAGGCCGCTGGCCCACAGACCGCACTGGAGCGGCACTGGTCCAGGAACCGCTGAACCACAACTGCCCGCGCTCACACACCTGTCCAGCTACCGTGTTCCCTGCTTCGGCTCCTGCCTAAGCATATTCTGGGTGGTCTTCTGCCTTTGTCAAGATACTTTCCACTGGTCAAGGCCCAAGTGGACTGTCATCTTTGTGCAGCCTTTTCCAGTCCCCAGGCAGAGGGAAACTCTCGTCCTCTGAGATGCCAGGCTTGTTGGCAACTATGTAACTGACTCTCTCTCGCTGTTATCTCCTGAGACAACTAGAAAAGGGAGCTTCCTGAGGGCAGGGATGGTACCCTACCTCTGAGGTCTGCAGCAGGAAATCAATTAATACGGATCAGATATTAAAGTATTTTGTTCAGTTTCACTATGGCTGTGCTACCTCCCTATTGGCATCCACAAGTCTACATGTTAAATGGAAAGACCATTCTTGTCTATTTTGCATGGCTGGCAAGAAAATGTGAAAATCAAGTAGATTATTGCAAATCTCTTATTCAGACTGCTTCAAAATTATCACAAAGGATCATGATAATAATCATGAACTTGCCTGATTCCAATGAAGCAAGCTTGGGCCCAAAATATTTCCCTAGTCACAGCTTTGCTTTATATTGCTTGAAATGGAAGCTTTTCAACTGTGTTTACCTGAATAATTGGATGGTCCATTGCTTGGGAGAGGAACAATGGAGTATTCAACTGTTCGGAGAGGAACAATGCGGTGCACCCCATTGTAGGGGAGAGAACTGATTGAATGTTCCATTGTTTGAGGACGGAACAATGGAGCATGAAACTGTTTGGAAGAGAAATAATTAGGCATTCCATTGTTTAGGAGAGGAGCAATTTAATATCTCATTCCTTGGGAGAAGACCATTTAAGGACAGACTTTCACCAGTGAAGGACCCTTTTCTACCAAAAAGTTAGTTTCCAAGTAATCATTTGTTTGGAACAGAGAACACGCTTACCCAGAGAAACAATGTTTGTAATGATTTGTAGGTTTCCAGAGTACTTCCTACATCCTCCTCAATGTCTATTAACTTTCAATTATGTTTCAAGTAGAGTGCTGGCTTCGATTTCATTTATACCACACCACCACTTCTGCAAGTGCATTCCCAAGTCCAGCTCTGGCTGCCGAGACATTGCCTCCCCCAACTTCACTGCACACCTGACCTTTTCCGCCACTACCCCTGTCAGCTGCAGTCCTTCACAGGCAGACAGACTAGATACATGCCAGCCAGGTCACTGTATTCTTAACCACTCTACATGAACTGAATGGTTAACACTGAGTGACACGTGTTTCCATTATTTGAGATCCAAGGTGAGGTTTAGTCGATGCTGAATGCCCTCCCCTGCCCCACTTGCTGGTGCTTTGAGTGGTAACACATATCTGTAGATAAATAATAATTAATCAACGATGTGGGGAATCCCAGTGGTTAAATAGACTGTGAAGCAGTGAAGCAAATATAATATTCTCATAACATTATCAGTGTCAGGTATTTGTGCAATACTTTCCTTTTGAAAAAACGGGAGTGTTCTTCAGCCATTATTTCACCCAGCTCTGCCACCTGCCCTGCTCGGTCCTAAGCAACTCTTCCATGGTAGTGCTGTGCGTTAACAGTAGGATCTACCGTTCTGCACAGGGAAAATGAGAAAACACCCGGTGCCACCTCAGAGTCTGAGAAGAGCAGCCCCCAGATCTTCGCACTGCACCTTCTTGATGGAATCTGCCTCTCGGCCTGTGGGCTCTGCTTTGCACAAAACCTTTATCAAGTCCCCGGACAAGTACACGGCACAGCATCCGTGAAGAGAAAGCCACGAGGCTGCTACGTGAGACAAAGCTGGGAATGAGCCCTCCACAAGCCAGCACAGGTGGGATGTCCCTAAAGAAGGAGGAAGGAATGACGACTTGGCAATTCCATGAGAAGGGGAGCGTAGATGGGGACGTATCCTGGGGACACCTGCACTGCACCCGGTGAGACCCTGGGCAGGAGACGCTGCCGTGCTGCGCCTGGACCCCTGCCCTACAGAACCCAACATAACAAATGTGTGCTGTTTTCAGGGGGGAAGTCAAGCTGTATTAGACACAAGGAGCCTTCTTCCTGTCCTCAGACATGACTTTGTTAGCCTCAAGTCATTTGTGGTCTTAGGAAGAATGGCTGTCCTTGAATAGGTCAAGTATAGGTTGTTGGTATCAACCTAAACAAATCTGTACATTTATTTAATCTGTCCTTATAACATCCTGGATATTTGTAAAATAGGATCCTTGGCTCAGCATCGGATCCTCAGAAAGCCAACTAAAAATTCGGATCTTGAAGTACTTCCCAGATATACCAAGTCAGGGTCCCGAGGGTGGGTGGGGACTGGGGCGCTCCACTCCGTGGTCTCCCCAGGTGTAGTCAGGTGCTGGCTTGTGCTATCACGACAAGGAACACTTTAAAGGGGCTTAAAATGAGAGGCATCAGAGTACCAGAGACTGGGGCGGCCAGGAGAGAGTCCGAATGTGTGTCTGTACGGAACACTTTTTGCATCAAGACCTGACACACAAACCTATAAACACACCCTTAACTGAAATAAAAGTTTCAGGAAACAGTATTTCCTGAAACTTCCTGACACAATTTGAAAAGCTTCAACCTTTTCTATTATATTTGTTTAAGGATCCTGGTCACATTCGAATAAGTATTTTTGTCCCACTCACTGATGGATTGCAAAAAGCACCGGTGTCGGGCAATTGAGGGTGACGGTGTTGCAAATGGAGGTAGACGAGAATCAATAAGACCTTCAGCTTCCACAGTGAGAGCCAGTGACTGTTATTGATCAGAAAGGGGATACAATGAGACCACTTTCTTCCTCTCGGCTCAGCAATGACAGTCCTGTCCCTTTCACAACATGGAAGTCATCACTCCCCTAAAATAGCTAGAAATCTTGGGGAAAGCAAATTGAGAACCGGAATGGTGGTTGGGCAGGAACCAAACACACTGACCTGGGAGAAGAGACCAGAGTAGGATGATTTTTGCTATTTGTGGAGACTTTTGGGTTTACACCGAACAAGGTTATGTCTCATGTAAAATTTTAAAAAAAAATGCACTCAGTTCAGTGAAAGTATAAACCTTCAAAGAGTCAGGACAAATCACATTGTGCATCGTGGTCAAAACACCTCACTTTTCACAAAGTAGTTTTCACTTTCGTTCATTCCGCATATTTACTGAGTGCCTAGTAGAACTAGCAATAGAGTAGTTAATTTTAAAAAGGCACAAAATTCCCTAATTTCACGGAGCTCATATTCCACTGAAAGAAGGCAGATTTTTTTTAAATGAGCAAAATATATAACATCTTTAATGGTGGCATGTGTTAGGGAAACGAGGAAAGAATGAGAGCAGTGCCGGGGAAGGGGCTGCCCTTTTAGACGGGGGTGGCCGGAGACGGTCTCACTTAAACGTGACTGTGGTGGGTAGCACTGTGTCTCCCCAAAAGGCATCTCCAAATCCTAACTTCTGGTACCTATTAATGCGATCTTATTTGGAAATAGGGTCTCGGCAGAGGTAATCAAGTTAAGATGAGATCAGAGTGGGTTAGGGGGATCTAAATCAATGGGCGTGTCCTTAGAGAGAGAGAGAGGAATTTGGACATACACACAGGGAGGAGGCTGCCTTGTGACGCCAGGGGGACGCACAGGACAGACGGCCATGTGATGACAGAGGCAGAGACCAGAGTGACGCAAACGTGAGTTGAGGAGGGCCGAGGACTGACAACAACCACCAGAAGCAAGGAAGAGGCAAGGAAGGATCCTCCCCTAGAGCCTTCAGAGAGAGGAAGGCCTCTGACAACTTGGCTTTGGATTTCTAGGCTCCAGACCGGTGAGAGAATAAATTCCTGTTGTTCTAGGCCAGCTAGTTGGCAGCACTGGGTTATGGCAGCCCTTGAAAGTGAATGCAGTGATATTTGAGGATGTCTCTGGAAAGGTGAGAGGGTACCGCATGTGGATATCTGGAGGGAAGAGCATTCCAGGCACAGGGAACAGCCGGTGCAAAGGCTCCAAGATGAGAGTGGGCCTGGCATGTTCCAGGATGCACCAGGAGACCAGCGAGGCTGGAGCAGAGGGAGCGAGGATGGTCACGGAAGACGAGTTCAGAGAATCAGTGGGAGCCACATCACATTCGGCCCTGTAGCTTCTTTTTTTAAATCCTCACCCGAGGATATGTTCACTGATGTTAGAGAGAGAGGAGGAGGGAGAGAGAGTTGGGGGGGGACATCGAAGTGAGAGAGAAACAAGGATCGGTTGCCTCCCAGATAAAACCCGCAATCCAGGCATGCGCCCGGACTAGGAATGAAACCTGCAAACGTTTCCTGGTGCACAGGACAACGCCCCAACCAACTGAGCCCCCCTGGCAGGGTGGGCCTTATTATTTTATAAACACCCAGCTCATACTTTCGGTGAAATGGGGAGCCACTGCAGAGTTTTGAACAGAGGAATTACTTGATCTGACTCCCATTTTAACAGGGTCACTCTACCTTCTGTGAAGAGAATAAGCTAAAGGAGAGTCAAGGCAGAGACAAAGAGACCAGCGGGGAGGTGAGGCAGGGTTGGTGGTGAGAAACGGTCAGGTCCCAGATACAGCTGAAGGTATTGCCGACGGGGTTTACAGTCAGCTGACCCCTGTGCCCATCCCCAGGCCGTCAACAACCCACTTCCCATCCTGTAGATTAGATGTGCAGCCAACACAGAGGAAATCGTATATACAACGTGAGCTCTTCGGGGTCTGGTGTCTTTGGCTCAGTATAGTGTTGGCTCAGTCGCCCACACTGGTGCCTGTCTCCACAGTTTCATTATTAGTAAGCAGCACCACTGTTTGCACGTAGGATAATTCATATTCTAGTCACCAGAGATAGTTGGGTTATTTCCGGTTTTGAGGGATTACAAATAAATATTCCAGGAAAATTCCTTTACAAAGCTCTGTGTGGACATAACACTTCATTTGTCTTGGAGAAATGTCAAGAAGTAGTATGGCTGGGTGGTAAGGTAGGTATATGCTTCATTTTTTAAGAAACCACCAAACACTCTTCCAAAATGACTGCAGCATTTTATGCTCTCGTCCAGTAATGGATGTTTCCTGCTGATTCACACCCCCGCCAGCACCGGGCATGGTCAGTCTCCCCGACGTCAGGCATCTGCTCCGTGTGCAGTGGTGCCTCACAGTTTTAATTTTCCTTTTCCTCATCACGAATGTTGCTGAGTGCCTTTTCGTGTGATCATTAGCTATTCATTCCATCTCCCTTTGAGGAGTATCTGTTCGAATCTATATTTTACTGAGCTATAAATATGCAATAAGTGGCACAGCTTAAAGTGTGTAATTTCATGACTTTTGACATAGGCCTGTGAAACTGTCCATAACCTTCCTTCAAAGAGAGCTGGGCTTTGTTCTAGCAAGGATCTAAGTTACTAGGGGGTTGCACAGTTTTTTGAGGTTTGTTTCTAAGCTTTGTTAGGTTGTGGTTACAACAGCCTTTAATCTGGGACAGTTTATCCCTTCCACTAAAGTGTGGCTCTTCTGGGGTCGGTTCTGAACTCCCGGAGTCCCCCGAAGACTCTCCACTCCAGCCAGGACTCCAACCCTCCAGCCCTGTGTGGCATCTGGCAGTCGTTTAACTCACAGCCCTGGCTGTCCTTTGTCCACACTCGTACTTATACCATATGCAACGGCGCACGCCACAGGGCAGGGATTTAGTGCTCATCCACAGACTCAAGAAAACCCGTGCGCAGTCGACAGGAGCTTTCTCTTCACAGCTCCCTCCTCTCTGGTTCGTTGCCCTGCAAATTCCAGCCATGTCACTTCTCGAACTCTGGTCTCTGTCTTCGGAAGCTGGCAAGACCATCGTGCTTTGCCTGAGATCCCCGCACTGCGCCAGGGTCTGAAGTGCCCCTCCATGGAGAAATCCAGGGCCCTCGCTGGGCTCCCCATCTCAGGAGTCAGACTCTGCACTGTCTGTGCCCAGTGTCTTAAAAGTGTTTTCCCATATATTTTGTCCAGTTTTCTAGCTTTTTACAGCAGGGGCTAATCTTGACCCAGTTATTCCATCATGGCCAGAAATAAAAATCTTGTTTGGGTTTAAGTATCTTTATGAACACAGATTTAAATATATTTTTACAGTTATTATTCTGTGTGCCAATGGGTGTCTCATAAAGGTTGCTTCCAAGTCTTTTGGATACGTTCCCATTGAGTTACCGTAGCTCCCTGTGTTCTAGGAAGATGGTTCCGGGCTCATCTTATCATTTCACCTGCCCCAGACCTGGAATCGCACATTCCTCCAGAGTGCACTGGCTTCTTCTCCTGGGAAGGAGCACTTGGAGACCACACTGTGGCCACTAGGGGCGGTCGCTACTCCAGGGGCGGCCTTGAGTCTAGGCCTTTCCAGTGGGCTGAGCTGGCAAACACCATTCTCTTTTCTTTTCCATATGAGGAAATTCACTACGAGTCATATTCAAACTTCCAAACCAAATTCATTACGAAGGAGTTTTTACTTAGTCCCCTCAATCTGACACCTGTATGTCCTTTCCCCGACACTAGTAATTCCGGTTCTCAGTGACACCAACATGAGCACTCCTTTCATTGACCGTGCAATGCACACACGGAAGCCTCAGAATAACCATATCAACACCAAGCCGACGTTATGATCACTGCAGAATGTTTCCATTTATTTTACAGGGATGTTTACCCATAGAGTATATGCCACTAGAGACATGGTCAAATGACTGTGTTTTGAATTCTCTTGAAATAATTCTCTATTTTGTCATTTAGCACAGAGATAAGTTCACTTCTTTCACGTTGCTCTCAATCTTCAGAGATGGCTGTTTTCTAAATTTGATTTTGCTTCGTCGTTATGTAAAACGTCTTCCTGGTTCTGGAGTCTGTAAGGCAGAGGACAGTACAGGGTCCAGCCAAAGGGACGCCTGCTTGAGTGTGGACGGTAGCATAATGATATGGGGGCAATAATTCATAGTTTTAATCCGAACGTTTCACCTAAACTGTCATACAATGTGCTTGAGTGTGATAGTGTTATGTTACAGAATTACCTGCATGTGATTTTGTAATAAAACGGGGGTGTTATTTGTGCCAGACCCTGTATGTTCAGAGATTCAGCCCCACTACCCCCCCATCTCCCTCTCATTTCTTCACTGCCCTCACACGAGTCTGTAACCTTCTGTCCGTGTTCTCAATTCATCTTACCATCATTATTGTAAATACACACACATGGGCATATATAACTTACATCCTCACCCCTGTTTTCTTAAACTATACACGTTTTCTTCTACTTCCCTTAATTCACCTGCTTGGGTCCAGGATATGTTCTGGAGATCGCTCCTCCACTGTTTATAAACACACTCCTCATCAGAGCTGTGCTGGTAACCCAAAGCTTATTCAGCTGGTGCCCTGTGGATGTGCATTTAGGTTTTTCCACTATTTCATGCTTCCTCTTTTTGCCCAAAAGCATTTTTATATTTTCCGTTAAATTTTATCAACACTTTAGTTCTGTAGACAACAGGAATCTCCAAAGACCACAGTTTGGAGGTGGTAGGTGGAGAGAAACAGACCCTCTTTAGTCTTATTTCAACTTCATACATGTTATTGATCCTGTGCTATGTTGACAGCACTGTGCTAAGTGTCACGAGGGGACACTGAGATACAGAGAAGCACCCTGCTCCAAAGGGCCCCACATGGATCAGAAAAACAACAGACAAGTAACTGTGTAACAACAGGAAGAATACGGTGAGTGTTACAAGAGAATTATAGATGAAAAGATGAAGCAAAAAGCAGGTGATGACTTATAACTAGGAAGAATCAGATATGACTCCATGATGGAGGAAGATTGGATCCTTTAGAAAATTGCAAAAACCTGCCCAACGCAGATGGAGGAGGAAGGGTACTCCAGCAGGAGTCAAGGACACAAGTGCGGGTATGCCGAAGGTATGCTCGGTGTGGGAGGGAAAGCTCAGGGTGTTCAAAGGGGGGCGTCGAGAGGCGACATACAGATAGCACAGTGGTCCAAGTCCTGGATGATCAGTTACACTCACCCTTCAGCGAGTTCACTTTTATACAGGCTCATTTATATAGGCTCATCCTGGACCAGGTACTGCGAGTTAATCCTTGTCCAGCTGAGTCGTGAAACAGAATCCCACAGTGTCTGACACTGTTGATGACCTCCTTCTTAAAACCTCACCTTGGACTTCCGAGGTGACCTCCCGTTTTCTGTGACAAATTTCCTAATCTCCTCCACTCCCTCTGGCTGTCTTTCTCTTAAGGACACAGGGACAACCCATGCCACGGAGGAAACCTGGCCTTTGTTCTCATATAGAGCCAGCCTCCCCAGGTGTCTGCCTCCTTGGTGTGTGGATGTGTGGGCTTCTACAGCAACCGCCTCTATTACACACGTCTCTTCCCCAGACGCCCCACCTGAGCTTGGGATGCTGGCTTCCGTGTGCAGCATCTCAGCGATCCTACGGTTCCCCAAGTCAGAGAAGTTTCCCCGACCATTTTCCTCCTCCAGCACACCCTGCTCTTTGTCACCCTATCAAATTCCTTCAAACACTGCAATGTAACATTACCCTGCATCTCTCCTCAACAGCCATAATGACGGCTTGACAGTTGACGTTTGACCATGGATTCAACAAACAACGTATTGATCCCCTATGTTGTGCCAGGCAATGTTCGAGGCACTGGGGAAAAAGGCGTGAACAAGACCCTGGACGAGGCCATCACAGAGCAGGCGGTGCCTGCCAGGCATCCCACAAGGCGCTTTGTGTCGGTCGGACAGCTGAGTTCTTGCGAGAAGCCTCTGAGGTTGACATTTTTGTTAAGTCTGTTTCATAGGTGAATGGGATGAGTGCTGGTTAGATTTGCCAGCTTGATACCCGAGCTTGTGCCCAGCTCCCCCTCTGACCAATGCTGGGCAGGTTTCTTATAGCTTCTTTCTGCTTCAGTTTTTCTATCTGCGAAATGGGGGTGATAGCAATTACCTCATGGTGTTTTATGAGAAATAAATAAGCTCTTAACTGGAAAGAAAATAGAACAGTGCCTAGTATGTTAAGAATATTTTATAAATGCTATAGCAATTATTATTATGTATTTCCAGTCTTATATAACATTCATGTGTTTAAGTGTTTGTCCCATTGGATCATGAGATTCTGAGGATCTGGTTGGGGGGCTTTTTTCATCTTAAAATCCTCATGGGTAAAATGGGGTTAATAATACTTGCTTTGAAGCTGAGTTGCAGGATTAGAGAGAATGTTTTATGTATAAAGTATGTAGCACAGTTTCCAATCAATGGTAGGTGCTCAGTGAATTTCCATATTACAATGATTATTGTTATTATTATTGTCACTATTAGTACTGTTCGGCAGTGATTGGCCGGTTCTAGCAATGAGAGAGTGTTCAGAAAGCACTCTTGACTCAGATGGAAACAATCAGAGAGCGCGGACCCGGAAGCGCCCCCCACCGCCCGAGGGCCCTGAGGGCGTGCCGCCGCCCCGCTCTGCTTCCTAGGTGGCAACTCATCACGCGCTTTGGTTAACACTGAGCGGTCAGGGCTCACCCCTGCTAACTACTTAAAAACCAATATTGAGTTTGCAAAAACTGCTTTTTAATGATCTTTAACAGCCCTCCAGAAAACCTCATTAGCAGATGGCGAGTCACGCGGGGCAGTGCGGAGGAGGGCCTGCGTGCACGGCCGCCCGGCGCTCCCGTTTGCCTCCGATTGAAGGCAGAGCACGTGCTGCGTTCAGGCTCCGCGGAGGCCTCCCCATCTGGTCGCTGAGCGTCATCTCTGCCTGCATCCCACCCTCCACCCCGACCTGGTCTATCTCGTGTGGGGCCTCAGGCCTTCCAGGAAGTGGACTGCAGTCACCGGCCAGACGGGCCACTGGACCCCAGTCTCCTCCTGCGCAGACCCTCCCTGGTCCTGACAGCTGGGCATCAGCCCTCTGCTCAGACACCCAGCATGGCTCCCTATTGCTCCTGCCTCGGACTCGGAGCCCTTCACCAGGGCCCTTTCCAAACCTCCCGCGCTTGCTCCTCCTGACTCCCCACACTCAGGGACTGACTGTCCAAATCAAGTGAAGCAGGATGCTCTGTCCCAGACCAAAGGTTTGTGCTCCATTTTCCCGGCTTCTAA
Source organism: Trachops cirrhosus (assembly GCA_028533065.1). NCBI lineage: Eukaryota > Metazoa > Chordata > Mammalia > Chiroptera > Phyllostomidae > Trachops > Trachops cirrhosus. Next base: position 8,630,957 of record CM052539.1, read on the forward strand.
GCTTTTGCACGTGCTGCGTCCATCATCTGGGTTGTCACTGCTCGCTCTGCAGTTGTCCCTGTGGCAACGTGGGGGGACAGAAAGAACTTGGGGCATGGACTCTGCAGGTAGGGGTTCTTATCCTAACTCCCCCCTAAATAATCCTTTGGCTGAGTGCAAATCCATCACTCCACGGCCCACCTGTTCTTCCTCATTGTACAAGCCATTACAATAGTGTTTTTACACCTTGGTACTACTGGCATTTAGGGCCAGATAATTCTTTGCTGTTGGATGGGGGCTGCCCTGTATATTGCAGAAAGTGTAGGAGCATCTTGGCTTCTACCAGGGATGTCAGAATTTGCCCTCTTTGTCCCCATCATGACAATCAAAAAATGTATTAAGACAATTTTAAGTGTCTCCTGGGGAGCAAAATTGCCTGCAGTTAAGAAGCATTGCATTACACTGACTATAAGAAACTTTGTGATAGTCTACCTAGGATACTGTAATTTTCTTCTTCACATGTCTAGGTCTCCTTTAAATAAAAACAACAATAGCTAATGCTTATACAGCACCCATTACATGCCTAGCATTGTCTTTAAGAGATTTAATTATGCACCTGGCAGGGTGATTCAGTTGGTTAAAGCATTGTCCTGTGCACCAAAAGGCTGTAGGTTCGAGCCCCAGTCGGGGCACATACCTAGGCTGTGGGTTTGATCCCCAGTCGTGGTGCATATGAGAGGCGGCTGATTGATCTTTCTCTCTCATGTTAATGTTTGTTTCTCTCTCTCTCTCAAATCAATACACATATCCTCAGATGATTAAAAAAGAGAGGGAGATATTTAATTATGTAACTAATTTATCACCATCTACCCCATGAAGTAAGCGCTAAGTTCCCGTTTCACCAGTGAGGAACATGAGACACAGACATGTTAAATAACGTGCCCACCGTCAACAGCCAGCATCCCCTCCCAGGCAGCACGTCTCCCAGTTCCCTCTTCCGAGCCCATAAAGCCTCCTAGAACAAGCAGGTGTTTTGAAATGAGAATGATTTCAGTTTAATTCCAGCTCTGGCACCTACGAGCTCCAGCGCTGTGGGCAGAGTGGATCCTGATCTCCTTACTCAGCAACACAGAGTAACAATGCCTTTGTGGTGGGACCGTTTGAAGTTCAAATGCATATGTATAAAGCACCTAGAATAGGACCTGGCCCGTAGAAGGTCCAAAATGAAGAGGACCGACGGTGGTGGTGACAGAGATAAAAAGAAGAGTTAAAAAAGCAGAAAGGAAGAAACTATAAAACCCTAGGGGAAAAAAGTCAGGGACTTTGTTCTTCCATATCTCCCCAGGATGCAGACAGTGCCTGGCACACGGTAAACGCTGCACCACTGACCTCCTGGGACTCCAGGGCACGCACCGGCAACTGCAGGTCCCAGGCCGACCCAGCCCACCACCCAGTTCCCTTAGTGAAGTTTTACTGGACACGGCTGCGCCCACTCACTCACTCACTGTCTGCGGGTGCATTCACGCTCCAGCGGCAGACAGAGTGGTCGCAATGGGGACTGAGGACCCACAAAGCTGAAAATACTCGCCATTGGGCCTTTCACAGAAGTCGTCTGCTGCCCTCTATCCTATGCTCAGAATTGGAAAACGCCGACTCTGAAGAGCTCTAACACCCTTTCCTGGCTCAAATCTATTCTGTGACTTTCTGTATTAGCTCTTACTTGTGAAGGACTTAGAGTCTGGCATTGGGAACGTCAAGTCCCAGCTCTGCGCTCCCCTCTTGCCCGCTCCCCTCTTCCACGTTCTGTTACGTTACTGATTTCATCCCGTGCAGGCGTCGCCCGTGGCTCCCTCTCCGCCCCGCCCTCACAACCTCGGACTGAGGCGCAGCGCTGCTCCTGTTCCCTGTCACCCAGCTGTCCCTCTGCCCGTGCCCCACAACTGCTTCCAGCACGTGCTTCTGCAAACAAACTCAGTCCCTGTCCCACGCTGTTGCCAAGGGTGTGCCCCTCAAAGCTCTCTGACAGCCCACCTGCCAGTCCCCAGACTGGAGAGAAGGCACCAATCTCACACTCAAAGAGAATAAAGGCAAAGACTCAGAGAGCCCACCGCTAGGACCAACCCCTCCCATCTTGGTGTCCCCTCCATCTCCCCACCCCCACCATGGCAACAGAGCTGGTGGGTCTCCTGTGGGCATGACCATGCCACTCACCAGCTGTCCACATCCCTCTGTCTCCTAGTCGGTCGTAGTAAGACAAAGTTCTCACTTAAGAAGAATTCAGAAATGTGCGGGGGTGGGCTGAGGGGAGAAATGAAACAAACTCAAAGGCACGGAGAAAAAGAAGTTCTGAGTCAGTTTTCCTTTCTAGAGACCAGTGCTTCATTTCTGAGGTAGCTTCCAAGTCAGAAATCCCATTATTCCCCAGAGTGATACTATGGAGGATGGAAGGCCAACAGCTAGGGTGTTGGACAAACACAGTTCAGGATCACTCGGAGGTCACGCTGTACATTTAAAGACTTACCATTCAGCTGTGCGACGCTGAGGCACCTTTCTGCATTGGGGGAGGAAATCTGCCCAGAGATGCCCTGGAGGAGGCCCAGATGCTCGCAACCTCTCTGCTAGGGCGCCTGTGGAGTGGGTCCCTATTGTTCTCAGTCTCTGTGGTGGGAGGTGGTCTCTTCCGGAAGGAAGAGGAGGGAGGGGGATGGCTCCAGAGCAGGAATGATCAGTGTCTACCAGGGTGGCTTTCTGCTGTTTGAAATACACAAGAAGACATCCCATTTCCGTCTCCAACAACGTGGACTACTGTTTACAAGCGCCAGCTCCTCCAAGGCCCCCTGCTGGGAGCCGGTTTTCATTTCTGCTCTCAGAAGGACAGGCATCTATTTTTTTTTTCTAAGTTGTTTTTCTCCTCCCTTCAAAAGACCTGAAATTTCTAACAAATTCTTCTGGTCACTTTCCCAGAGCATTCAACTTAAGTATGTTCAAAGACATAAACAAAGAGAGTCTATAAAATAACAACTATGAAAAAACTACCGACAGATTCAAAAAAAATCAGACATAAATTGTGAAAATGGAAAATAAAGTCATAAAAGTGAATAAAAAAAAACATCAGGGAAGAGGTCAAACGATACCTCTCGGGTTGGATTTCAATTCCACCACCCACTGGCTAACCGTGGTTAGGCGAGTTGTTCATTTCTCCCGGTCTTATTTTTCACGTGTATACGGTGGTCAGTGTTAACAGCTGTCTCCTGAGGCTGCTGTGGCATTTGAATGAATAATACACATAAAGCCTGACACACGGCTGATCCCAGCCTTGCTCCTGGTCCGCATTCCTGTCCGGATTTCTGCCGTGTACGATGGCTGCATTTGGACTTGACTTTCCCAATGCCGGACTCTGAGTCCTTCACAAGTAAGACCTTATCAGAGTTTGCATGTAGAAGTTTCCAGATAAATAAAAATTTCTATACTACACATCATATAAAACATACACGATATAAGGAAAGCAAGAATGTATTTGAAAATAACAGGAAAGAGAAAATCAAGGGTCAGTATCCAAAGAATAAAAATTTTGAAAAATTGCCGGAAACATGGAATGATGGCACCAGGCACTCAGCACAGGAGCGTAGGAGCCAACAAACGTTTTCCGCTAAAGACCAGGTAACAAATATTTGAGGCTCTGCAGATCATATGGTCTCTGCGGCAACTGCTCAACTCTGCCCTCGCAGTGGGAAAACAGCCGCAGACAACATGTAAATGAATGAGCGTGGCCACATTCAAATAAGATTTTACTTATTGAAACAGGTAGCAGGCTGGATGCAGCCCACAAGCCATAGTTTGCCAACCTCTGAGGTAGGGTACTTTTTCCTACAGCCTTTTGCCTTAAGTTCCTGCCCCTTCTAGCCTTTCTCACACCACTTGGACATCAGCAGTATGCATACCTGCGTCCCCAACTTGACCGTGACCTCCAGATTAAGCCCCTCTTGTCTGCACGTCCACCACACCACAGACTCCCCTGTTTTGCCCCTGGGCCAACCCCTGAAGAGCCCCCTCCCCCACCAGCTTTGCCCAGTGAGGTCCATACACGCTCTGGGCCTCTCCACTGCTGTCAGGAAATTTCTTTTTCTCACACTGCATCCTTGAGCAGTCCTTCACGAATCCACGGCAGATGTTCCTTAGTCCTTTCATTTTCCTTTTTCAGAGGAATTGTAATCGGCTGTGCTTTAATTAGGATCTCCCTCAGGAGACTCCAGCTTTCTTCCACACCCAGAAATTTGCAGACTCCCTTTTAGTGCACCAGACTGATTAAATTTCTTAATTCCCTGAAATTTGCTGTCTCAAAGCCTAATACCCTTGTAGTGATGAGTCCGGTGTCTCTCCATCTCATTTCCTTATTGTGCTAAACCCAGACGCCAGTCACTGGTAAGGCACGTTTTCCCGAACCGGGGTCTCCCTCCGGGCTGGGTCAGGGGGCCCTGCAGGTGGGCGGAGCCTCTGCTGGATGAGCAGCGGTGGGGCATTCAGGACCAGGCACACTGTGCCCCTGGAACTGGGTGACCCCCCAGGAACGCATACTCTCGTTAAGGCTTGTTAAGGCAGGCGCCATCAAAACAGAAACACAGGTACAAACTCTGCTCTTTGGGGCCCGCGAACCTCTGACAAAGAAAGCAGCTTTGAAAGGACACCACAGGTCCAGCACAGAAGCAGACGGAAAATGCAGCCTCGGTGACGCAGGAGCAGCCCATTCTGGGCTGTGAAGGACAGGCCAGAGTAACAGGGCAAGGCGGTGGCTGTCTTGGTCCACGGTCAGGGAAGCCCTCGCCACATCCCCGCATGGCCCCACAGCCACCCCCGGTGGCCTCGATTATTAACACCTGCCACGAATAGGTGGGTCACCTTTTTTATTTGTTAAGGTTTTGGAATTTCAGAGTTTGTCTCAAAAGCTCCTTGGTGGGCTGGAGGACAGAAGGATGGAGGAACGGGGAGTGGAGGGCAGTCAGGCCTGTAACTATTTCGTCCAGATCCTGGGCAAAGCGGAGGACCAGAGCTCTCTAGGGGGATCAAGGGCCAGGAGAAACAGGAATGTGTGAGGGTCGGAAACCAGAACTGGCCTGTATTTGGGGTCCAGGAGAGGAAGAACAGATTCTGGAAGACACCAGAAGTGGAAATCGGCCAAAGGACAAAACAACAGAACCCCAGTAACAGATTGGACGAAACTATCAGCTGTCTATGCTACCAAATACCAATCAGTTGGTAACATGGTTATCAATGCTACCTGGTAACACTGTCATTGTTCCTTGACAACAACAACTTTGGTCACTTGATAACATGATCACTGACCACCACCGACAATAACGACATGCGTCTTTGAGGCACCTCCTCTGTGCGAGGCGCACCATTTTACGGAAGACGGGGAGGCAGACACATACACACAGTCGAGTAGTGAGGTAAGGAGGCAGAGGGTTAGCAGGGCTGCCTGTCTCCTCATTCCCTCCGATAAGGAGATAAAACCTAAGGATTGCAAAGCCATCATTGGGCAAAGTACTTTCAAAGCTGCCAGAAAAGGTGCAGGCAGAGCAGGAAAGAAACAGTTTCCTGGTGTGCACCTGGAGCCTTGTATCTGGCCTGGGTGCAGACTATGGGCCTCACACTGTGCTGACCCTTCCGGGACAGCGTGTCTGATCAGTCAGTCGGCCAGCCAGTTTACTACTCCAGGCTACTGAAGAAAAACGGGCATGAAACGTCTAGAAGGAACCCAGGGCAGACGGCGCCCCCTTCTGCCTCTACCCAGCACTGAGACAGACACAAGATCCTGAGATGCGAAAGGAGGCTGGAAAGTGGGCTGCTGCTGGGGAAGGACGACAGTCCCGTGAGAAAGGCAGGAACCCGCCCCCGTCCGTCTGCACTGGCGGGGGCACCGCAGCTGCTCTGGAAGCCCCGTCACCCGGAGTGATGATGGCCAGACAGCTGAGCAGGGCTGAAAGAAGAGAAACCGTGAGAATGGAAAGGCACACACATACAGACTTCGTTTCAACCTGACACACATTCACGCACACGTGTGTGCCCTCTGCCACAGGGCCCCACGTCTCTCTTTCAGGACGGGCCCGCAATCTGGACATCCGATCTTCTTGTATAAACCTCTTTCACCTTTCCACGTCTAGTTTCAACTCCTTTAAAACGGAACGAGAGGCGAGAGAGGCACGTGAAGCGATGTGAGGGGCGGACCCTCCGCCCGGCTGCTGTGTCTCCGTCTCTCGCTGTCCCGTGTGCACACCTGACTGAGCCGCATTTTGAAGGGGGTTGGCTTCGCACACCTTTCCGAGTAATTGAACTTAGTTTTATGGAAACTAAGCAGCAAACGCTGCTCTGTTTCATTTCCCATGCACATTTTATCACTTATATAATTTCTAATTAGGTTAAAGCAGCAAGAGTAGCAGGATGTCAAATGGAACTTTTACTGTTGACCCAGAATCAGCTATGAACTCAAAGTAAATGGCAAAGTGCTGTCACCCGTGTTCTAAGGGGACCTGAGACTACTGGAGGCCATGTGTCCCCATGGGGAGTCAAGGGGAGGCTGCACCCCCAAACCCCTATTCTGTAGAAGCAGACGGCCGGGGGAAGAGATGGAATTGCAAGATTCCAGCAGAGTCGTCATGGCTGTGAGTGTGGTTTTGTCACTCCTCACTCCAAGACATGCGGGGGTGGGGGGCTCTTAGGGGGCTGCCAAGAAAGGCTGGGGACACACGCGAGAGTGAACTGACTGTGTGTGCAACTCACTGTCCAGGTGGCCTGCGCCCACTCGGACGCGCACTTTTCACTTCTTTCACGGTGGCGCCCACACCTGGCCTCTCTTTTTCTCTGCTTGAATAAAACTTGCTTTATTCTTGCTCTGGTTCGTCCTGGAAACCTCTCCTGGGCGAGGCAAAGACCTGGAGGTCAGCAGACACACGAAAGGTCCAGGACCGGGCCGGAGCAGGGCCAGCCCCTGGGGCAGAAGTGGTTAGGTGGCCGGAAGAAGAGCAACAGGACACAGGACGGGACGGGAAGGAACAGAGTGGACAGGAATGGACTGGAATGAGTGGGAGACATGAAATGCTATGGAAAGGAATGGAAGAGAAAGAGCCGCGATGCAATGCGTTGTCTACAATGAGATGTGATGGGATCACAAAGCAGAAAAGCACCATCATGCAGAAAACCCAGTGAGGACTCAGTCTTTGCTGGTTCCTGGTTATGTAAGGTGAAGAGTGAGCAGGTCATCAACAAGGGACCAAGTAAGACCTTTAAGAGGAGACACAGGCATTGTGGCGTCCCTTCAGTGGGGAGAGTGCTGCTGGGATGGCATGCTTCTAGAGGTCAGCACACCCTCTGGACCATGCTAGAGCCTTCTCCAAGGTTCTGGAAGCATCTGATAAAAACCACTGCCAAATGTAGGGAGCCCAGCTGATGGGGGAGAGGCATCATTTCCTCTCTCTGAATTCAGGCTGTGCTCCGTCCTGCCACTGTGCAGGCTCCTGAAAAGACCAACTTCAAATCCCTATCATCTAAATTGTCTTGGAGAAGATTACTTACTGACTTTCTTATGCATCAGCCCCCCTCAGGTTCCCTACCCCCCACGACGCCTCTGAAAGAATCCAACATTATAAACAAGGATCTAATTAGCAACTTGAATTCAGACTTAAGATATTTGCTGAAGATTTGGTCACAGATGCTGCTTTAATCTCTGAGGATTATCCTTCAGCATCCAGAGGGACTTCGGTGGCTTTCCTGGGCCTTTGAGAAATGTTGTCTCCTTTGAATAGTGCTGCCAGCCCAAAGACCCTCCTCAGGTGTGGGACCCAGATTAGCCCCTACTGGGCTAAAAACAACAAAACAAAACAAAAGAAAACACTCCCCTTTTTTTAAAAAAAATTCCTTCCAGTTCCATTTACACCTTCAGAAGAAGCTAACTCCCTCCTCCCTAGTTTCTCTCAGTTGGGGTGACAAGGGAATTCGGGATCTTGAAATGCTGGCTTCAGCGAGCTCTGGCCCACCTGCCTACCCAAAGAAGCAATTCCGCTCTGGTGGTGGGGGCCCTGGGGGGGGGCCCTGGGGCTTGTGTTCCTTCCCTCTCTCCATTCCCACTGCTCTGCCCTCAGGGGTCTGCATCCCACTCACCTGGATCACAGTGGTCTCTCTGCTCCACCCCTAACCCCTCTCTGTCTTCACCCCTATGCAGCTGTCACAGCACAGCCAGATTCATGGTCCTTGATAGAGCTTTGGTCACATCACTGTGTCCAAGCCGAACCTTTAGTGGGTCCCAGTGGCCCAACGACCAAAGTCCAGAGTCTTTATCGGGCACTCAGGAGCCTTCCTGCTACGGAGCCAAAGCACCACACCTGCCGGTCAGCTTCACCCCTCACACCCCTGTATCCTATAGCTCTGCAAGCTGCAGGTGGCGGCACCTTAACAAGGTCCTGAAAGCGAGGAAATATAATGTGACCAGCATTTTTAATGAGGTTTATAGCAAAAGAGCAAACCCTTACATGGCTTTTATTATGCAGCAAGCTCTGCTCTAAAAACTGCAGAGACTGCCCACACTGACCCTGTGGTGTAGACACGGTGGCCATCCCGGTTTTACAGATGAGCACACTGGTGCCCATGGAAGGTAAGTAAGTGCCCAAGGGGGTCAAGCCAGGCTTGAACCCAGGCAACCTGGCATCAGAGGCCATGTTCCCAGCCACTCAGCTGTACTGCCTCCACGTGCTGTAGAACTGTGTGGAGCAGAACAGCAAATCCAGGGTGCACTGCGCACCTAAGGGTGAGTGTTACAGGAGGGTCTTGCAGGTGACATAAATGTACACACACAAGTGCAACTGACAGGGTGTTGCTGTACTGAGTGCACAGTGTACTTGACATGGCTTGTGGTCAAATGTGTGAAACCCATTGTTGGACTAAACCAAAGGACACACCAGTGGTCCCTCACACGTCTCTGCCTCCGCGCCTGGGACCACTCTGATCCCCGTCTGCACTTCTTCAGCGCAGACCCCGTCTCCTGCACAAAGCCTTCTCAGTTCTTCTCTCCACGCGGTCTTCTACAGTAAACTATAAGCCACTCCAGGACCCGGGCACATTCATTTCCCCATCGGGACTCGCTTCCTTCGCGGAGCCCGTCTTCCAGGCGGCTGTCACTCTCACTCCCCATCAGTTGGATGGTTTTCTGGTGTTCAACTTCTTTCTGTGTTAGTTCTGGCCAGTGGTTCGGAAAGTGTGGTCCCCAAACCAGCAGCTTCAGGACCACCTGGGAACCTGTTAGAGATGCAGACTCTCAGGCCCCACCCAAGACCTACTGAATCAGAAATTCGGAGGGTGAGCAACAGCAAGCCTTCCAGGTGACCCCAGTGTCCCCTCCTGCTTCAGAACCACCAGCTCAAAGGAAAGCCGTTCTTCTTCAGTATTAACGAATCTGGGCCAGGCGACTGCAATGCTTATGAGCTTGTACAAGGTCATGGGATCGACCTCATGTACCCAGGTCCTGATAGTTCTCTTCCATACACTGAATCCCCTAAGCCTTGCTTCGTGCAATTGTAGGCTATTTAGCACTAAGAAAAACTATGGCTGTCTCTGCATAAATCTATCCCCTGCTCAAGGCTAATTCGCAGCTCTGAATGACTCCTGAACTGATCTCGCTCATTCATGGAGCCAGGCTTTGGGCCATGAGCTATCCGCACCCGGAAGGGGGCAGTCAAAGCAAAACCAAGAATGGACAAAGTCATTGTTAGAGGCCAAGAGAGCATGGGCAGAACACCAGTTCTGTAAGGCAAAAAGCATTTTAGGAGTTAAGGTCAACCCAGACTGCAAATGATTACGAAGGCAATGAAAGTCCATGTGGGTCTACAAAGAGAATAAAATTTCATAGGAAATCCAAGGTCACAGAAATAACAAACCAAGAAGTCCTGGGAGCTCGCTCTTGGATTCAGCAGCATTTCCCTGGACATATGATATTTGAAGGAACTCAAATTCACATTCTAAGGAGTTAAGAAACAAGCCCACGCCGTGAGGAAGTGGCAGAGCTAGAACGCGGTTCCAACTCTCGCTGCCCGCCTCTCCCTGCCCTCGGGCTGCTGCCCAGGCTTCTGAGCACACCCCGCCCCTGTGCCTGTCCCTCCTCCCCTTGCTCCTGCCAGCCTGGGCCCGGCCTGCCGTGCCACCACGCCCAGTTCTAGCGCCCTGCACTTCCTGTCCCTCCTGCTTTAAGTGTTCTTCCTCAGATGTTCCCACAGCTGCCTCTGCTCATCCTTTGGGTCCCTCCCCTGACCTCGCAGACCACTCTCCACCCTTACGAGTTTCCCAGGGCTGCCAAAACCAGTGACCACAGCTAGATGGTTTGAAACATCAGACACGTATTCTCTCGCACTACTGGGGGCTAAAGGTCTGAAAGGCAAGTGTCTGCAGAGCCACGTCTCTCCGAAGGCTGCGTGGGAGGATCTGTCCCTGCCTCTCTCCTCGATTCTGGTGTTCCCAGCAGTCCTTGGCTTGTAGCAGCACCTCTCTAGTCTCTGCCTCCACCATCACACAGCACTGTCCTCTCTGTGTCTGTGTCCGCATTTCCCTCGTAAGGACACCGCTCACGGATTAGGGCCCCCTTCATCACAGATGGCCTCGTCTTCACTTGATTCCGTCAGCAAAGACTATTTCCAAATAAGGTCACGTTCACAGATGCTAGTTAGAACTTCAACGTGTCTTTTTTGTTTTTGGGGGGGAGGAAAACAAATCAACCCAAAACAGTACTAGACACTTCCCACCATGGTACTACCTTTTTTATAGTGCTTACCAGTTCATGAACTTATCCTGTTTATTTGGAAGTGTCTTTCTTCATTGTCTACCCACTCGCTCCCACCATCAACTAACTGCAAAGTAAGCTCCTTACAGCCAGCGCACCTCTCTGTCTCGTCCACAGCTCAATCTCCAGGGCCTAGAGAGGGGCCTGGCACAAAGCAGTGTTTAACAAATGCTTGTTAGTGACTGAACTGCCTCTCTCCACTGGGGTCTGTACATGGATGGACCCAACTCACCAACACAGGGTGAGTGTGTGAGCGGGACTGGCCATCAGAACCGTTTGAAGGATCAACCCGGAGCCGTGCTCTTTCTTCCGAAGTTACTGGCTAGGAAGAGGGTGCCACAGGGTTGCCAGATGACAATGCAGAGCACCCCATATGTTTTTAGTATAAGGTATCCCAAATGCTGCATGGGACATGCTTCTACTGAAAAATCTGCTAGCTGTTTATCTGAAATACAAGTCTACCTGGGCATTCTGTATTTTCATTGGATAAATCTGGGGACTTTCCGAGGTCAGCCTCAACCTGCCAGCAGCCATGCTGCCCACCCTGTGGAGAAAGGCTGCCGGAGGCCAAGGTTCTTCTAGAGGAGAGCAGAGCCGAGAGGTAAAGGCTGATTCCCGGAGGTATTTTTCAGGTGCCTGGATCCAGCCACGCCTGGACTGCTTCCTTCGCCACTGCATTAAGTCTCACCACTCGCCAATGACGGATCTCTGGAGAATACAAGTCACCTGCCAACCAGTGCCAGTTCGTATCTTCCTGAACATCAGACAGTCCACAACCTTCTTGGTTTCCCTCCTTGTTCATCTAGGACTTTCCCCTGATCCCTATTTCACTCCAACATGGTCCTCTGTGTGTTCAAGCCGGATATCTCAGCCGTCACCCCCGGGTCTGCATCATCAAGTCCCATCAAGATGCAGAATGAGCCCTGATAAGACAGAAACCTCTCTCCTGCTGATATTGATCACCTGTCACAGCATAAATTCAATATGTCATCTGACGCCACTCGGGAGTGACGAATAAGAGAGACAAAGATGAAGAAGAAGGCAGAGAACTCCATCCCGTTGCAGCAGGTCCTGCAGCTGAGCCTCCAGAGACACAGGCGCCATGGCTCGGCCTGGGTGGCGATGGTGCCCTGGGCAGCAGAGCCCTGGCCTTTCTTTCCCTTCTCCAGCTTCGCTGCACAGGGTCAGGAGAAGACCCAGCTACCACACAAGTGCAGCAGTGAAGGGCAAGGTCCACCGAGGCGAGAGAGCCTTGGACGGCACCGCCTGCTGCGGATTTGTGCAGCACTCCCCCTGGGAAACACATCCCTTTGGTTCCACATAATAAATCCCATCGTGTTGAAGTGACAGACAGATGGGATTGCTACATTTAGTTCTGGCGGATCCTGATTTGATAAAAATGGACTCTTTCATTCCAGGCAGGAGACAGTACTATGGCAAATACTAAGGTGCCAGTCCCTTCGCATCTGGGCAGCAGAGGAGAGAAAACTCAAGGTGCAGCCAAGAGATCATTTAAATGACCACAGGCAGGGATGCTGACCTCCATCCAAATTAAACACGCAACCTTCTGAGCCCAGCATTTGCCAAGCAAACACTTTGTAAATCAAGATGTCATTTATTCATCCAGCAAACATCCATTAAGATCAAGTAATATACGAACACTTTGCTAGGCACTTGGGAAACAACAGTGAACGAATGTAAGTGTGGCCCCCACACCCTCGCTTCTGGAGTGAGCGAGATGGGCATTGATGGAAGAAGTACTTAAGCAAATGAAAACGCTATTGTGCCAGATGTTACCACAGAGAGAAACATGTAATAGGAGAGTGTGAAAGGTTCAACAGACTCCATTCAACATGCAGTGAATATTTGTTGTGCCGCGGTGTGTTCCAGACACTGTGGTGGGTGCTAAGCTACAATGGTTTGGACTCTTTTATTAACTAAAAGAATTTACCCCTCAATGCAGACGCTCATCTCATTCCCAGCTTGTGTAATGAATGTTCCTCTTATCCCGCTGCCGGCTTCCTGGCTACCTCTGTACTATAATATACACTGGTCATACCTATTCGTCTACGCGCGCAGAAGTCCCGGTCTGCAATCAGTCACCCTGGGCTCTCGGGGAAGCAGGGCACAGGCAAATGGGAACTCGAATCAGAGTGGAGTAGGCTGTTATTTTGTTTTTGGACTCCATCTGTGAGACCGGTAGAATTCAGAGAATTACAGAGTAGAATTAATGCAGTACCTGACTGGTTAGCATTCAAGAGCTCTGCACTCTGCTGGGGATTCACGAAGTGGGAAGTTTGGGGTTTTAACTGGTATGTATGAGCTTTTTCACTTTTTAAAATATTCTTGGCTGCCCACAGCTTCTCTCCAACTCTGATGGTCCCTGTGATAGTCTGACTTCAGACCCGCCCACCACAGGCAGCTGAGAAAAGCCCAGCGGTTGTTTTCTTGTTCTTCCTACCGAGTATTCTGGCTATGTGCCCAGACTCCAAATTCTGACAAATTTTGTAAACTTAGAAAGCATCTTCCAGCTGCTCTGGGCCACAGCATCTTGTGTGTTAGTCAAGCCTTTTGAATGTAAGAAAAAACAATGCACCTCAAATGAGTTTAAGGAGCAAAACAAAAAGGGAGAGATTAACTAGGAGGATACTTGGGGTGACTTACAGGATCCAAGGGAGTAGAGCACCTCTGGGCCCCAGAAGGATCTAGAACCAGAAACCAGGAAGTCAACAGGAACAAGATGGCCACCAGCCAATCAATCTCTGTGTCTTTGTGTCTGCTGACCTCTGCATTACCTGGGTCATTCTCTCCCTCTGTGCCCAAGCGGAAGCAGGTACTCTATAGTTGCTGCATTTTCACATCCTAGCTCTCGGCCGCACCCGAGACTAATGAGCTGTCATGTTTCCACTGGAGTTCAAAAACTCTGCCACTTACTCATTTCATGGCACTTTTGAAGTACCTACCTACTATGTGCCAGCCTCTGTTCTAAGTGCTCTACAGATATATTTACTCATTGAGTCGGACCCTTTGAAACCTCAAATCATCATTGTTAGGGTCTTTAGTGAGGGTCCAATAAATGGCATCGCCTCCCACACCTGTGTACCAAATAACTTAAAAGGCAAGAATATCAAGCCAAAATATTGCTTTTAATATTGATAAAGATGAGGTCGGACTACATAAATTCTCTAAAAGTGAACCCTAGAATTTAACAGACTTACCCTTTCAGACAAAAGCAAACCCTCCAGGAAAGCCCAGCTGGTGGGGGTGGGGGGTGGGGGGGTGAGATTCACTGCTGCGAGGAGTAGCTCAGAACTCATTTGCCCTGGGGCAGCTCACTGCCCAGGAGAAACCAGAAAGAGCTGAGATGACTATGATCTGTTTATTCTTCTAAATTTATCAAACAGATAAATCACTTTACCTCCCTTAGGGCCAAGAGTCTAAAGAATCAGAGAAAGAGGTCAGGAGCAGCAGAACAAACTTTCCACAAGGAAAGAAACATTAAGAAGAAAAAAAGCACTGTTCATTCTAGAACAAGTATATTTAATATTACTGTTAAATATATTAAATATGATTCTCTATTCACTAGCCAGCATCTATCAACTCCCTAAGATGAACTATGACACAAGTATATTTTCTCTTTCTCCCATATCCTCTTCTTTTTTCATCATGAGGACTTACAAGAACTTTAATTTCATAATTTGTGGCCCAATATTTGGATTTTTGCAGCGTGAGCTCTGAAGCTGCATGCAAAACATAACTTTGCTTTTCAGGGCTCCGGAACTGCCTGCAGAGCCAGCAGCCTCTCGGCTGATTGTACTGCTTGATAAACTGCACTCCTCACATCACTGCTAAATAATACCCCCTGCACGGTGACTGTGTGATCAAAGACAGCTTTTTTGCTGTGCAGACCTGAAGCTAGGGCTCCATAAATGCTTAACAGAGTATTACTCATTGTTCTCACCTCGCAACTCCACCTGCTTCATCACTGGGTCAGCCGACCACTGAAAGTCCAGTTGCTCACCAGTCAGAAAACAAATGACGCACGTTTATGATTTTGTTTCTCCTAGTAACCCATCTCTCTGAGTATCAACTCCTGGCAACTTCTCCCTCTAGAAAGCCTGCCCTATCCCCTCCATTTGGAACGTATTCTGGATTCATACCAAGAACTACATTTCCCAGTTTGTCTCTACATTTTAGCCTCTAAACTTCTCTACAGAAAGGTATCTCTGGACTTTTGTTTACAATTTCCACCCAATTTTAGTTGGTTATTATGTTTCAAAATATGTTTCTGTTACATGATTTATCAGCTTTAAGTAATCATCCCTTTTGACTGCTGGCTATAAAAGATTAGAAGGCAACACATAAAATATCACCTTCCACTGTGTTGCTCTCTTGGTCCAGCTGTTCTTAATTAAGTCATTTCTACACTGTAAAAGCATATACATTTCTGTGCTGCAAAATCAAACTGCCAGGTTTCTTTTCATCTTAGTTCCATCGTTAGATGGATTCCACACTCACTGTGAAGCCTGTTTCTGTGGTTCTCCCCGTCATCGTGAGCTTCGCCCTCCAGTGACTCCTTCCAGGGGGGCTGCTGGGAACACATCCCGACTGATTACGTGCTCAAGAATATCTGTCTTCTGCCTCTACTGTATAAAAAATTATTTTTCACATGCTTTTCCTTATGGATTTTAGAAGTATTGCTCCACGGCATTGTTCCTTTGAGAACTGCCAGGGAGAAGACTGAGACCTTTCGAGCGACTTGATATTTTTCCTGGTTGCCTAAAGTATTGATTTCGCCTAAAGTCTGGTGGCCTAATTGTTATATGCCTCAGGATTCATCACTCTAGACCAAGGTGCGCCTGTTCCTTTTAAAGTGTGTATATGTGTGTATTTATATAATTTCCAGAAACTTTTAATGAATTATGTTTTGCTTATTTTTCTGTTCTAGTATTTAAAAAGACATATTTTATCACTTCATTAAAAAGAAACTAAGAACACTAGAACATCCATTACGTGTGTGTTGTATCTCCTTTATCCATCGTCCATTGCTAACATTTTATGTCTAATCCACTTGAATCCTCTGCACATACCACTTTATTTAGCTCACTTTTCTTAACCTCTCTTCTGCCACATCCCTTATTATGTTTTCAGCCATGTGTACTTTTATTTATGTGCCTCTCTCAGTAGAAAACCTTCACTCTTGTGATGGTTTATTTTTATCGTTCTCTTTTTTCCTGAGCTCTACCAGCTCATGTTTAGACTTCTTTTGTCATTTTTCTATATTTTCCCTGACCTATTATATATATGTCCACTTAGACTAATTTTATGGAGGTGATTGTTTCATTGAAGTGTTGTTTTTTTTTTTAAATAGTACACTTTATAGCAAGAATGATACAGCCCCAGAGCTTGGCTTGATCTTTAAATGCACCCACCCCTTCAAGCAGCCCACACTCACACACAGAGAAGATGCTGACAAGCTCACCATGGTTGATATTTCTAAATGTTGACATAAGACACATCTAAACCTACAGATAATTTTTTGTAAGAATTTATTTCGGCCAAATTGATGACACATGCCAGGGAACAGGATCACAAATGTCCAGAGAATAACAGTTTTGCAGTTTCTTTTATGCATTTGCAATTAAGGCTGGAACATAAGGAAGATTACAAGAAGATGAGAGAAAGCAAGGCAGAGATTGGATTACAAGACGCCATATTTTGCCATGTATAATGCTTACCCATGTTTTTGGCACAAACTTTCAGGGGAAAATATGTTTTGTTTTAATTTTTAAATTCAATTATTTATTTATTTATATTTAGAAACAAAACCGATTATCATATTCCAGGGTATTTTTGTATACGGATGTTGTTATTCTTTCTAGAGTTACACTGTTAACACATAACCATAAATAAAAGAATTCAAAACATTTATATAGGTATGGCATTAGTGCTACTCATATGTAATGCACATCCTTATTTTCCCTCAAAAATCTGTACAAAAAAGTGCTATGCACTTTTACAGGGCAAAGCACTTGTAATTATACTTTATACAGGGCAAAATATGGTAGTTAAACTCCTGCCTTAGAAGAAGGGGCTTGAAAGAGGGCCTTTCAAGGGTGTTTTAACCTAGATGCACAGAAACAATGCACAGAGCTTGCTTAAGGCAAAGATAAACCTTTTACCACAGGAGTTACATGCCTGGGGCATGAATACTCACCCAGACCTGCACAGTAGGAATTTAGGATAGGATTACCCTGGGAAGTTACTTTCCACAGAACTCCTTTTTCATCCACATCACCACAAACTGTCTTGGGAATGCTCAAGACTAACCTCATCGTGCTTATATTCTTGCTTGTGAAAACCACCAGAATTCAAAGACTCTCTGGATTTTACTTATCATTTGGATTCTCACTTCCACATAGCAAAGTCTATTCTGCAATCTAACCACTCACCTACTTGTTTCATTTCTGGAAAACTTTCTTCTCTGGTCTCTGGAACTCATAGTCCATTATCAGTAAAATCCCTTACAGTCTCATGTCTTCCTCCTCTAAGTGAAGCCTGGCCCTAACTAAGGACAATTCATCTCCTACAGAGCTTTTCAGAGCTAGCTCATTCTGCCCAGTGCCCCCCCCCCCACTCTCCTGCACCTTGGACCTGGAGGTGTGGTGTTTGCTCCTTTTATTCATCATTGCTCTTTTCAGACAATTTTCACTCCTTTCTCCTTGAAAACCTTGGCTTTAAAGCTTGTATCCTCAAATTATAACACTCCCTACCCTGACTTCTTGCAGTGGTCTCCAGAAACCTAATCATCTCCTTCACTCCTTGAGGAGTTTAGCAGCTGGGTCATTACAACTCCCTCCAATGCTATTCTGAATTATTTCAATATCTTTATGTAGGGTCCTTCCAATACCACCATTCTCTCCGTTTGTTTGTCTCGTATTGCAATGACCTCATTCTCCACCTAATAGGCTCGTCTCTTACAATCACGCGTAGATCTTGTCATTACTGCTGACGGCACTCCCTCCCCAAGGGTTCCGGGCATCCTAAGTCCTACCTCCTTTGAACTATCCAGCTCACTCTTTCTATTTTCCCAACACCAATAATGATTTAATGTAATGAGGACCTTCAGTTTTACTAACTCAACCCTGTTTTACTGCCCCCGATTCACATCCTTATCTTCCTGTTTATATAACAACTCAGATTTCACATTCCCTCATATACATCTTGCGGGGGTTGGTGGGGGAGGGAAGATAAAAAAAAAACAAAAACAAAAGAACAGAACCTTGGTTAAATACTTCTTACCCAAACAAGTAAACATGCTCAGAAAATATGTATACACCTACACATAATACACATTTATCTGGGCTTAAATTTAAACCCATGACCATTAAATCCTAAGAGCTCTTTAAGAACACTCAACAATCATAATAATTTTCCTTGGCTCTTTCATTCTCCCTCTCTCTTAGAAAATAATCTTGTATTTTCTCCTTTCTCCTCCAATTCCCAACATCTCCTTCCTTACTTTACTCTCAGCTGGTAACAATACCTTCTGTTACTTTTAAAAAATATTGGAGCAATGAGAAGAGAATGCCAACATGCTCCTATAGGAGACTGTTCTGCGTGGCGTGGGCCCAGCTCCCACTCGGATATGCACAGGACCCACACCCACGGACAGGTTGTCCCGTGGGGAATCAGGCCTGCAATGTGCCTAGGCTGCTATGAGTCTTGCTTTTTGCTAAAACTCCCTCACCCTGAATTGAGGACATTTACTGCAAAGTTACTTCCTAAAATCTATGCTAAACCTTCCAAGGATGAGTGTAACCAGTTCAACCACTTTTGCCTTTTCATTTGCAAGTATCCCTCTTCTGTGATGTGATTAGCAGCATTGGCTCCTTTGTTTTCTGTAAAAGGGAACCACCTAAAGCAAGCCTGTGCATAGTAAATGAGAACCATCATGTAATGGGCGGAGAAACCCAATAAAGGCCTGTCATGGCGGAGGCAGAGGCTTTTGCTCCCCTTGAGAGAAAAGCCATGCTGTCCCTTTTCCTCCACTGGACTCGGTACTTCGTGTGAATGTCTCATTTCATCCATAATGACACAGACACTGCGGGCCAGTGCCTGTATCATGCTCCCTCTACCACATACATGAACCCACCAGATTCTCCCCCATATACCGTGTTCTGGTCTGTTGCCTGGGATGGACTACACACGCTTCTGTTAGAAGTCTAATCCTTTTCCTGTGCAATGGGTCCCATCCTGTCTCATCTCTACAGGAATACTGCTCTCATATTTGCCTCCTCTCTCTCCTACCTTACTAATATCTCTCTTCTAAATAATTACCATAAGCACATTAGCATGCTTATGCTCCTTGTATTAGTCAGAGTACTCCAGAGAAACTGATATCTATCTCAAGGGATTATGACAAATTGGCTCGTGCAATTATAGAAAGACTAAGGAGTCCCACAATCTGCCATCTGTGAGCTGGAGACTCTGCAAGCAGGGAAAGCCAGTGTCATAGTTCTAATCCAAGTCCAAAGCCCTGAGAACCAGGAGAACCAACTGTGTGAGTTTTAGTCCAAGTTTGAAGGTCTAAGAACCTGGATCACTGTTGATGTAAGTCCCAGTCCAGGGGCAGCAGAAGACCAATGTCTCAGCTCAAACAGTAAGGCTGAGAAAGCAAATTCTCCCTTCCTCCACCTTTTTGTTTTATTCGGGCCCTCAACAGATTAGATGTTGGCCACTCACATTGGGGAGGATAATCTGTTTTACTTAGTCTGTGACTTCAACCACTAACCTCACCCAAAAGTACAATCACAGACATACCAAGAAGTAAAGTTTAACCAGATATTTGGCACCCTGTGACCCAGCCAAGTTGTCACATAGAATTGCCCATCATACTCCTCAACCCCACCTTCCTACAGCTACTATGCCATTACTCTGCTCCCTTTATAGTGAAACTCATGTTGCACTTCCTCATCTACCATTCATTCCTGACTTTATCCAATGGGTTTTCAACCCCACCCTTCCACATCCCAGCAAATATTCTATCCTTCAGCTTGCTCAGGCAAAACTCTGCCTTCCCTACAGACTGCTTCCTGAATTAATGATATGTCTGTATTAATTTTGCATTTAGTCGTCTTCTCTGCTTCTCCTTCAGGCCAAACTGGGTCCAGGGAAGCTCCTGCCATCAAACCACATGCCTGTTCCCATTGGTCCAAATAAAGGGGCTCGCTGGGTTTGCCCTTGGAATGTGCCGTGCAGTTCTCCCGAGATCTGCGGCTGAGAGCATCCTTTCTCTGCCCTCCCCTCCCCTTGTTTGCACTTCACTGCTTTTGGCAGCTCTTCTCTCTGTATTGTGGTCCAGGGTTACAGATGTCCCCTGGTTTCATCAGAGATGGAGCTTTCATTTCTTTCAACATCATCTTTGTTGCTTTGGGGGTAATCTCCAAGAGGAAAAAGAAGAAACAATATCTCTCTCCACCACTTTAAAAGTGGACATCACAAGGTCTGTGATTTATCATTTGCTTTGAAGAAGTCTGACCACAGTTACTTAGGTTGGATTGGGAACAGGAAAACAACAGGCAGGGATACCATTTGCTAATGATGGTTGATCCAAAGAGAGATGTCCAGGAGCCTGCAAAGGTCAGAGGGTGATTAACCTTCAGTGCCTTTAGAGCTGTAGCCACCCCAGGGGACCAGTCAGGGCTCAACGGCAGATAACAAACACTTGTGTTGCTTTAGATTCTCTTTAAAAGGTTTTTGAGGAAGAGAATCAAATGCTTATAAAATCAGTAGAAGGTCTACAGAAGTAAGTTTGAGGTAGGAAATGCCTAGAAACGACTCAAGAAGACACCCCAGAACTGGCTCATCAAGGGAAGCCCTGAGATACTAAGGCTATGAGGGGATCCAAGCTAGTGTTCCAACTGCTTCCGAGACCACACCATGTTAGCCCCACCCCAGGCTCCGGAGCCCCACGCCACTGCTGTGAGGTCCAGAACAGTTCGCCTTGCTGGGAATGCAGGGATGAGGAAGCCGCCATCATGATGCTGACCTCCCCGCGCCAGACTGGTCCAGACACCGGCGATGCTGACTCTGTGTGTGCTGTCTCTTCCCACTCATCTTGCTCCTGAATCCAAGTCTCACATGAGCCTGGCTGGCAAAGTCTTACATCAAAAACTGTACCTTCAGCTGAGAAGGTTGTTCTTAGACTTCCAAGCTGTCCAATATAGAAAAACATATAAGAAAATTGGAGCAGAACATGAGAACTACCCAACTTTGACCCAACTTTCTCTCCTTCCTCCCAAGTTCATTTCATTGATGCTTCAGCTGCTATTAGCAGTAATTTCCTCTAACCTCTTTATTTATTTCTTTAATCAAAGTTATTGGGATGACATAAGTTAATAAGATTAAACCAGTTTCTCAAAGCCTTTTCTTTACTCCCCAGTCCTCTCCTCCAAATATCTTTGTTACTCTCTCTATATCTAATATCATCATATTTGCTTTCTGTAGCAGCCCTAGGTATGACCAAGCCCCATTTTAGGGACAAGAACACTGAGGCCCCTAAAAGATGAGATGACATATCCAAGGTCACCCAGTCAATAAATGAGGGATTTGGAATTTAGCCTCAAGATTTAACTCTAAATCCCCCTGTCTTTCTTCTTCCTGTTAAACCCAAGGACCACTTTGACTAGCTCTCCTTTTAAACTGAGAAGGATACCAGCCTCTCTGAGCAAGTAAAACAGATAGATTTCTTAACCACTATTTCTTTCTCAGCCTGTTTACACATAGCCCCCACTGCTGTTTGTCCAGATGGTCAATGTGGTTTCCAGCCTGGCTGAGAGCTGCATTGACGTGACTGTTCCCAAGGGATGGCTGCCTCGCCACTCACTGTGTTTTGCCTGTACAGATCATCAATCAAGTTTCCTCTCACTGGTAGAAGGCATCCATGGTCACGGGCTTCTGAGAGTCTGAAAGGTACCCACTGGGGCCTCTAAGCTACAGGCTTTGTTGATTCCATAAACTAATCGGGGCCCTTAGTTCCAACTTTCCTTTATAAGCATAACTTCCCTCCACAAACTAGGCCAAGTATAACTTCTCCTGATTCCCAGACATGCTTCTGCTTCATGTCTTTGCTGATACTATTCTCTCTGCCTGAATTTTCGTTCTTTTTTCCAACCCATCTTACGAGATTTATCTCAATCACTTCCCTTTCCACAATGTTTCCCTTGAATTTTCAACCATGTAGAAGTTAAGTTCTACTTTTGAGCTATTTTGGTATTTCTATCTATATCTCTCCTACCACAACCCTGACTTTTCTACTTGGTATTGAATAAACATGATGTAGGTTGAATTACCAGCTGTAAACCTTTTACTCCCCTGTGATAATATTACAGATTGGTACTCTTGGCATGGCCAGGAGTACTTGGCTTTGAGCTTTGACATATGACTTGCTTTGGCCAACAGAATTATTAGAGAATATAATATAAGGAGAGGCTTGAACTGTACTTGTATAGCTGAGCCTATTTTCTCACATTTCTACCTTTTGCCAGAAGGAGAATACCATGAGAAATGCTGGTCCAAGGAGAATGAAAAGCCCATGAAGCAGAACTGTGCCCAAACTGAGGCTTGAAACCAAGCCCAGCCTGACCTAGACCAACCAAATCCCAGACAATCTAATACTTGCATGAGTGAAAAACACGTGCTTGTTTTCCTGATCCTTTTATACAGGAGTAACAGATGAAAACAGCCATCAATTCAGTTTCATCTTCTTTTCTAGATCATGCACTCCTACAAGGCTAGCTTTCTACCTTACTCTTTGTAAGGCTCTGTTACAACAACTTCTAAACATTATAGGATGCTTACTATGCATCCTAGGAAAAAGCTGAGATCCAAGAAGTTTTAATAAATTGTCTCAAGTTACATAAAATGAAGATGTAGAGGAGATGGGGTTGAAATCCAGGCAGTCTGGTTACAGAAACTTGTTGCAATACATCCATCCGCATAACAGCTGTTCAAGGAAATGTTTGCAGATGGAAAGGAGAAAGAAAAGGAGAGATGGATAAGAGAACAGGGAAACAAGAATAAGCTCCATATTTTTTTAAAGACTTCTATATTTGTTATTGAGATTTTTAAAGTATAATTGTGATTTATACCTTCAAAGAGGATGTTTATCATTTCGACTACTCAGGAGTCATTCATTTCCTAAGAGCACCTGACTGCCTTTTAGGGAGCACTTGCCCTCACGTGTCTCAGAGAGGTGAGACCCTCTCACTAGAAAGCCCCTTCACCTGCAAGATCTCCTTCTCTCTGCTACAGAACAGCCAAGGGATGGGCCTGTGACCCAAGCTGACCCAACTGGCCACTCTCTCCAGGACTCAGGCGAGTGACAGCAGGAGGAGCTACAGTCAGTCATCACAGGAATTTGTGCGTGATGGACCTCCTGGCTGGGAGCCACGGTTGGGCTCCTACCTGGATTTCTCCTGAGCTCTCTCTAGCTCCTCCCCATTCCCTTTCCAGTTCCATCTTCCCCAGATCTATGAGTTCCCCGTAGCCTTCCAACAGATCCCCTTTTGCTAAGGAATCCAGTGTTGGTTTCTGTTGCTTGCAGCCAAAAACCCTGATTGATACTATTCTCTTCCCCAGGCAATGCCCAGAGCTGTGGAACTGTAGGCTCACTTGACCTAAGACTGTGAATACCTTGGATTTGAAAGGAGTAAATTCAAGCCAAGTTGCATGCTAGTTCCTCTCTGCCAACTGTAGTCTGCATGAAGACAGCTCTGAGCCCCGTCGCCAGGGGCTTGAACACCTTTACTGCCAGGACAGGAAAACAAACAGGAACTACATAACCGCTTCTGTCACTGCACCACAAAATGTTACAACAAGACAGATTTCTAAAGAACATCTAGGCAAACTCCCTCATCGAACAAATGAAAATAAATGAGGCCCTCAGAAGGGAAGTAAGTAACTTGCCAGAATTGAACGAGTTAGCGGCAAAGCTGAGACGAGAATGAGGGTCCCCTGATTCCCCTCAGGACTCTTTCCGCCCCACCTGAATGCTTGGTTCTGCCTTAAAAACCTCACAGACAGTAGAGTGGTTAAGAGCACAGTTCTGGGGGTAGACCACTGGGCCCCTACTTTAGCTACGCCACTTACCAACTCTCTGACCTTTGGAGAATCACTTGCCTGTCTAGACTTGTTTTACTAATTTGTAAAATAAAGATAATTACAACATGTAACCTCATAAGATTTTTATGAGCAACAAATGCCACAAATATATTAGCCTAGTACTGGGCAGGTAGCAAGTGCTTAATGAATATTAGAGATGATTATAAGGATTCATTCAAACAGTGACCGCAAATGTTCCTCATTTTAGCAGAGACAGAGAGACCGGAGCGAGGCCGTGCATCTTGAGAATGGCATGCTGCTCCCACACGCCATGCATGTGTTGTCCCAGCCCCAGTCATGTTCAGGAGCAACTGACAGGAAGTCTCAACCTAGTGACAACTGATTGACTCACGGAGCTGAAAAGAATGGTTGCTGATTATGTCGGGTCCAGATGCTTACATAATGGGTGTATTGGGGGGTGGGGTGTGTGTGTGTGTGTGTGTGTGTGTGTGTGTGATCTCTCCCTCTCTCTCTCTCTCTCTCTCTCTCTGTATGAATGTGTGTCCTCTCCCACCCCTCTCCTACCTCTTGGCCTTGTTTCCTGCTGGATCAACTTCATCCTTAAATAAACCCTCCCCACATGAAGGTTCTTGCATCTCTAGGCTAAAATTATTTCTACATGTAATAATCCCTATAGGGGAAAAAAGAGCTATGATTTCCCAATTGTTCCCACAAAAGTTCTGAAATTCACACAGATTGGGCCGATTAAAGACAGGTGTTCAAGCCTGATCCAATCACTCTGGCCAGGGGCACGTCAGGGGTTAGCCAGGTCTGACTCGTCTGCTCATTTCTGGATCTTAAATCACATGGACAGGGTGTAGGGCAGAGAGCTGGTACCTGAAGAAGAGAGGATGGCGATGTGCTGGCAAATGCAAGCAGCATCAGGAGCCCCTCCTCCCACTCTTTTCCATTATGGAAAGACCCCACAGGCACCCACTGGACATCATCTCTTTCCTTCTGACCTTCTCTGTTCTGTCCATCTCTTCATGCTGTTTCCATCTCCTCCTTAGGACTCTAAAATTCTGAACTTTTGTGTAAACTCCTGAAAGATCTCCAGTCCCGAATATGAGCTCCACCGACTGAGTACAACTCCTTGCACCAAGCATAGAAATGTGTAACCTACAATACAGGCACAGTTTCCTTTAAAGTAGATCTGGAGTCTCAGCCAAGAGGGTGACCTACTTCTCTTTTCTTTAGCACCTCAGACCCCTCCGGGGGTAGGGACTGTTGGATCTAGCACCCTCATCCCTCAGCAGCTGGGATCCTCCAAAGCTGGGATCTGCTAAAGAAGAAACAGTGGGGTTTCAGATTTGCTGAGAGCTCACATGGCTTTGAACTCTGCAGGGGAAAGCGTTCTCTTCCCTTACTGATCATAGCATTTCAACAGCAAGCATGCTGCCTACTTGCTTATTCAGAGGCTTGGGGCCCTATGAGAAGGGGGCATTTGCCTTGGAGGCACTGATTATAGCAGATTTGTCAGTTAGTAGCCAATGACCTTGGGTAGTGGACATAGCCTCTAAGGAATCTCAGTATTCTAATTTGCAAAATAGGATCAATAATATTTCCCTTTCTGGAATGATGTTAGCATTAAATAAGACAATGCATATCTTGATCTCTAAAAGGGGGTGCTCATCACTCTTTGTCCCCATACCATTGGCCCCTGTATTCCAGCTCTTTCAGGATGGGTCAGGATCTAGGACAAATATCTCCACCTCCCTAAATGGCAGGGTGCCAAGCTGGCAAATCAGATTCCAAGACACAAACTGAACTAGTATTCTAAGGGCCATGCTGTGAAATGGGTGGGTGAATGGGCCAGTGTAGATGACCCAGGTCTCTCTGCTCCTCTTCCTCCATCTCTTCAGGGTGCAAGCTGGGGCTGCCTCTGAATGTGAGGGGATCCAGTCTTGCCCTTGCCCTTTCCCCCTTTCTTCCCTTTCCTTCCCTTCTCCTCCTTCTCTTACTCCTCCACCTGTTCCTCCTCCTTCTCCTCCTTCTTTTCTCTCTCGGCCTTCCCCTCTTCCCCATTTTCTCTTGCTCCCCACCCCCTCCAGCCCATACCCCATAGCTACTGGTCCAGATTAAGAATGATTTGATTAGGCAGTCCACACTTTGGAGCCCAAGCTTTCTTCTCCCTCGGTCTCCCCAGCTCCCTCTCCGCCAGGGCTGGAAGGAAGCCTAACCTCCTTGTAGTGGGACATGCATGTTCTGAAACTCTAGTTTAAGCTCAAATGGATACAGAATTTTACTGCACCAGGTTTGGTTGTTAAACTGTCTATCCATGAGAGAAACAGACACTTCTGCTTCAAGTGTCAGCCTTTGGGCCAAATCAGGCACATGCATTCTTTGCAAATGAAGCTTTATTGAAACACAGCCATGCCCATTCATTTACATATTATCTATTGATGCTTTTATACAACAATGGCAGAGTTGGGTATTTGTGACAGAGACCACATGGCTGGCAGAATCTCCCATATTTAGTATCTTTTCCTTTACTGAAAAATCTGCTTTCCCCTCACTGTATGACCCAGGCCACCTTACTAGATTTCAGCTTCGAGTTTGGGAACCAGAGTTCCCTGTAATGTTACTTTTCTTTCTTTGCTCACATCACTCCCTCAGGACTGTTATGATGCCCTCATCTCTGGTATGACTCAGTGATATCAATCATTCATTTGAGAAACCCTCAAGTTCTAGCACAGAGGAGATGGATTAATGGGGATTCTCTTCTACAATATATTTTAATTTATTTCATTTACAGGATACTTTGGTGAATAATTTTTTTCTGATTCATTTCCACGTCCCATGCCGGGTAGCTCTCTAGTAAATATTTTCTGAATGAATAATTAAATAAATAAATCATAGCAGATTTATATCTTTCCTCTCTCCATTCTTTTCTTTCTGCCTTCCTTTTAACATGCACTGACTACCTAGTTTGTGCTGACTACTTTACTCATTCATAGCACGTATCACACAGCAAGGAAGTGGGTGATTCACAGGACATGAACGCTGCTATGATTATCAGGCTCTGAACCAAGACTACCTGGGTTTGAATTCCAAATCTGCCACTTGCTAATTGTGTGAGCTGGCATTGGTGAAAAAACATCTTCGAGATGTGGTATCCTGGCCTATAAAGTAGGAGATAATAGTAACTATTTCACAGAACTTCTGCGAGAATGGTATTGGTAAATATATTCAAAGCACTTAGAACAGTATCTGTACATAACATTATCAGTGTTATGGGCTGAACCGTTGCCCCCAAAAGATATGTTGACGTCCTAATCCCTGGTGTCTGCGAATGTGAGTTTATTTGGAAACAGGGTCTTTGCAGATGTGATCAAGACCAAATGAAGTCATTTAGGATGAGCCCTAATCTAACTGACGTCCTTACAGGAAAGGGAAATTTTGACCTAGATCCAGATGTACGCAGCGGGGGAGATGATGACAAGGCACAGGGAGAACACCATGTGAAGGAAGAAGAGAGGCTGGAGTGAAGCCCGGGGATACCAAAGACTTCGAGCAGAGAGCAGAAGCTAGGAAGGGGCAAGGAAGGCTCCTTCTCCCTTAGAGCCTGTAGAGACAGACAGCCTTGCCCTCCCAGCACCTTGACTTGGAACTTCCACTCCTCAGAACTGTGAGACAATAAATTCCTCTCGTTTTAAGCCACTCCATCTATGATATCTTGTCATGGCAACCCACAGAACTGAGTACAGTTAGCTATCATTATTATGTGGTTCAAATGCTTATTGAATACAGCAATGAATGCATGCACTTTGGACCCTTCTTTGGGTTTCTGGGGTCTTTGGGAGCCTGCAGTAATGAAAAGCATGCAGGGAGCAATCCGCTTTGCACAATCTTAGGTGATTTCATTGGAATTGTTCTTTTCATGACATCATGGAAGCAAGACCGTGGATATCTCCAGCCTGATTTATGAGGTGAATTTTAACTGAGGTTTATATAAGTCACAAAAAAAGCCTGTTCCTTCTTGGATGTCTCCTAGTTCTCACACAATTGCAATCTACTCCCATCACCATAATAAGCTATATCCCATGACAAGCAA
The DNA here is from genome assembly GCA_028533065.1 of Trachops cirrhosus. Taxonomy (NCBI): domain Eukaryota; kingdom Metazoa; phylum Chordata; class Mammalia; order Chiroptera; family Phyllostomidae; genus Trachops; species Trachops cirrhosus. Next base: position 8,658,973 of record CM052539.1, read on the forward strand.
GAGCCACATCACACAGAGAGACAGGACGAGCCAGCCAGGCAAGGCAGCCTTTGTCCCCATTTCACAGCACTTGTCATCAGGGGTCACATCCTAACTAGTTTACTTTCTGTTTTGATATCACTTTCCCTTTCAAAAGGTTCCACATAGAATCAGACTTGAGAAAAAATCTTAACACAAAGTATATGACCCGAAAACTTTGATGGAATGTTTTTCCACCACACTTCCTCCTGGTGGTCATGTGAACTGGAAGGCCCTATCAGTGAAAGGTTTATATCTTAGTGGATTGATGCATACTCATAATAGACACAATTGGTCGCCTGCCCAGCATCACATTTGACCACTTTTCCCTCTTCTTCCTCCACAAGCCATGAGCCTCCATCTACTCCGCCCCCCCACCCCACCCCCGAGAACAGGGCTGGTTCAAGCATGAGCACCACCCAACTCAGAACCATAAAATGGGGTGGGAATTCTGCTGGCAGGTAGCAAGAACAATGTCCTTACTCTTAACCAAAGAAAGGGAGAGAGAAAGAGTGGAGAGGGAAAAGAGGGAAGGACAGAGAGGAGAGAGAAATGTAATCTCTTTTCTTCTCTAGACATTACTGGGTCTGATATGACACCTTCACCCTAAGGAAGAAGGCAACATTCAAGATAGAGGAGGACACCATTTAGGAAGAAACTTGATCCTTGATAAATATGTTACACTACTAAATTAATCAATTCAGAAGCTTGACATGTTTTTGAATATTTTCTATTATATGAGCTTATAGATCATTGTTATTATTTAAGCCAGTTTGAGTCAATGTCAGAGACTAGCAAATAAATAAAATACTATGTCTTAAAAACAAAATTATGATACTGAAAATAAAGTTTACCTTGCTTTTTCACTTACCAAGAGAACTTTCCTATGTCAGTAGATAATCTTTATAGATTTAATTTTGTAGAGACATTATTATATTTTGAAAATGTATTATACTTTACTTAACTATTCAAATATTTGGGGATAATTTGGTTATTTCCATTTTTCACTATTAAAAAGTACATTTGGGTCAACATATATAAATAACCCTATTTATTTCCTTAAGATAGATTAGAAAAGTAGAATTTCTGGCTAAAAACAACTTTTGAAGGTTTTTGATATTGCCAAATTGCTTTCTAGATAGGCTAAATCAATTTATACTCCCATTAGTAGGATATACAGGAAACTTTCTCACTACAACATAAATCACAGGCAATTTATTAAGATAAAAGAACAGTATTCTCGTCTTTAATTGAAATGTCTTGATTACTAGCCCTACTATGTCTCCCTTTGTTTACTTGCCACATAGATTTTTCTCCAACAAATTGCCCACTCATGTTCTTAACTAATTTTTTTAACTGAGGTTTTTATATTTCCCCCCAGACTTGTAAAAGCTCTAGGTCTAATATGTGTAATAAACTTTAAATTCATAATTTATTTTAATCTTCAAAATAATTGTTAGGTAGGTCTGATTAAGCCTATATTATAGGGAGGCCATAGGCTCAGAAAGAAGTTCAGTAACTTTGTAGTCACATAGTCCTCAAGGTGTGTTTCAAGTATGAGTACAGGTGTGTGTAATAGACCATTCTGCGTGGCGTGGGCCCAGCTCCCACTCAGAGATGCACAGGACCCACACCCACGGACAGGTTGTCCCGTGGGGAATCAGGCCTGCAGTGTGCCTAGGCTGATATGAGTCTTGCTTTTTGCTAAAACTCCCTCACCCTGAATTGAGGACATTTACTGCAAAGTTACTTCCTAAAATCCATGCTAAACCTTCCAAGGATGAGTGTAACCAGTTCAACCACTTTTGCCTTTTCATTTGCAAATATCCCTCTTCTTGATGTGATTAGCAGCATTGGCTCCTTTGTTTTCTGTAAAAGGGAACCACCTAGAGTGAACCTGTGCATAGCAAATGAGGACCATCATGTAATGGGCAGAGAAACCCAATAAAGGCCGGTCATGGTGGAGGCCGCAGCTTTTTTGCTCCCCATGAGAGAAAAGCCATGCTGTCCCTTTTCCTCCACCGGACTCGATAGTCTGTGTGAATGTCTCATTTCATCCATAATGACATAGACACTGTGGGCCAGTGTCTGCCTCAGGTGTGCGCACACACACACACACACCACCGTGACATTTGCCATTTGAAATGACGCAGCTGTCACTCAGGCTCTGTTCCTCCTCCTGCAGGTGAGCTTTATTTCTGGGTAACTGCCTGGTTCCCCATGCAAAGAAGATACCGGTAATTCATTTTAGATAAAGATAAGAATGCACTTTTCCACTAGGTATATTTTCTACTCTTGATGATACACACACAGAACTTCAACTCCCCAAGAGTGACATCCTTCTGTCCATCAGAAGGCCCCCAATGTGGCAACTGTAGCAGTAACTACAGATGTTGCTAATGGGTGAAATCGGCCAGTAACTGACTGCACCACCTGCTCCGTGCTTGTCAGCAATTGCAGGGATAATTGCATCCCATGCTTGAACCGACAGATGATGAAAGTGGTAGTGGGACACTCGGAGCTCCCATTCTGGCGGAAATTACAGAAGAAATCCAAAGGAGGAAACCGGTGGCATACATCAGGATTGGAAACTATGGAACAGTGGTTTTGAAGCTGCATAAAAGGATCACTGGGGAGATTTTTAAAACCCCCATACTTCAAGCCACACTCAACACCAAGTAAATCAATTTCCAGGGGTAGGATCCAGATATCAGTGCTTTTTTTTTTTTTAACTTCTCTGGTGACTCCAATGTGCAACCCAGTTTGAGAACTAGTGCTACCAAATCACACCTGATTTCCCACCTTGGAAGGACAGCCTATGCCCAGATACCCAAGAAGGTTCCCAGAGAGAGAGGAAAGGAGAATCTCAGAGAGAGCCAGTACGCCGCCCGCTGGGCCGGCATCTTCACCACATGCCTCCACTTGAAGATTCCTTTGATTCCAAAGTAGGTATTGCCCCTGGTTTAGGTGGCAGCTGTTGACATTGTTCCAATCTACCTTTGCGTACACTCACCTCCTGAAGAAGTCACCTTGCCTTCTAAAGAGAAGGGCAGGTCCTTGGCTTAGAAAACATTTGGGAGGTGAAGCCTATACTTTTTTTTGATGGCATGATATCATACCGATATTTTCTTTCATTTATTTTTAATTATATTTATTGGCGTGACAACAGTCAATGGGATCACACAGGCTTCGAGTGTACGTTTCCATCAAACCAGATCTGTATATTGCTCTGTCTATACTTTTTAAATAGAAACCTCTCTTGGGCCCATGAAACAGATACAAGCTTTGGGGCGGGCAGGACCCAGGAGGGCTCCTCCCTGAGTGTGAGGATGTTATGAGAAATCCTTGAACTCCAAACTCTTGCCACAACCTTCTGAGGGGGACAGACTCCTAGAGTAAAACTGTAAGAGGGCATTCTCCTACCCCCACCAAACAAGCCAAAATAAAAAGGGCAAACCCACTGAAGTCACCACCACCAGCCGCGAAGCAGTGAACTTTCATTGTCATCCTGCCCTTTCGGGTTCCTTTTTCCACCTCCACAAGCGGAAGTGTCTCCCCAGGCTAATTAAATGGTGGTGATTTATGCACAAATGTGCTTTGAAATTTCTGTTGTCTCAGAAAAATCTCTCTCCCCTGTGATCATAATTCAAAGTATTGCTTTCGCTTTCCTTATGGTTATGTGCTTCCTACCCTCTTTTTCCTACTATTGCTGGCAACTAAACTCAAGAAATTCTGGGGTGCAGAGCAGGAGCTACACTTCCCAACTTACAAATGGAGAGGTCAAGAGCATACCTAGGGTCCAAAGCTGCTCAGAGGAAAAGCTGAGAAACACTGAGACACAGATGTGGCCAGAGGTAGAGAGTAGCTCGCAGACATGCAGAGAGCAGATAGATGCTTGGAGGTTCGAATGAAAAGAGAGACACAGAGATTCCAGAGGATACAACACAGAAACATTGGAGAGGAAGATGCAGAGTATGGAGTGCTCACTGATCTGGGAGTAAAGAACCTGGAGACAGGTCTTAGCGACAAAACCTACTGATCGGTGGGGTTGAGCCCTTTCCACTGCTTAGTTTCCTCCTGTGCTACTGCTGGGACTGGATCAGGGATGACGAATGAGTTTCATTTGGCGCGCCAACTCCAATCCATCGGCAGTCACTTCCACACAGTAGTGGCAAGGATTTGAGGCTACACCTGGGCTCCCGGGAAGACTACAGTGATGGTTTAGCGATGTCTGCCATGGATGTGGGCAAGAATTACAGCACACACGCCAGGCATTCTCCCTCTTCAAAGTAGATTGCTTCTAAATTCAAATTTCAGCTCTAACATTCTATAATTCAATGCAACCATGGCAGAAGTGCAAGATCTTTTCACTAGATGACATTTTTCTCTGAAATTGTGACAATTACCTGCCATCAATAGGTGTACGGGGAAAAAATATGATAGAAGAAATATTTAAAGAGGGAACATTAGCGGTTTTTCTTCTCTTCTCCCAGAGCTTCTAGAAATATGAACATTTTAGAGTGCTAGAGGCTGCTGTTTACATGCCTTGGAAAGATGGAAGAAGGGAGACAGCTGGAAAAATTTAGGATGGTTCTAAATTATTTAAAACCCTTTGCTGTACTTGTACTTTCCAAAAGAACACAGGCACCAAGCATTCAGCCCCATGCACGCTGCTCACTCAGAAGAAATGGGGGAGCTTAGGCTGAGAAAATGGAATAACCACAGTGTATGCTCAGAAACATCTGAGAGCTGAAGGTTAGCGATTTCTGTTGTACAGTACAGATCAGCTGCCCTTGGGGAACTGAAACCCGTGCGGGAGTGCGGGTGGTTGGCCAGGAGTACAGACCCATGGTGTCCAGCCAGGGGTGATCTTCGGGAACAGAATCATCTAGCCTGGGGTGTAGTACAAGGCACAGCATTGGAGGTCTAGCCCTTGGCCTTCGAGCAGAGGCAGCTCTATAATGAGATGCTCTGGGCTGGGGTGTCTAGAAACTGATTTTAGATGCTAAATATTTTAGAAATCTGTTCATTTCTTTCTGACTCTGCCACTGCTGCCCTAGATGAGGGCTTCATTATCTTTCAGCTTGACTCCTACTAAGGTCTTTTTTCCTCATTTTAAAATCACTTTTATCTTGCAATTACAGTTGACATGCATTATTATATTTGTTTCAGGTGTACGCCCCAGGGATTAGACATTACATGAGTTGCTAAGGGATCATCCTAATAAATCTTGCACCCATCTGACACCCTACCTAATTATCAGAATATTACATGTCTTATGTTGTACACTACATCCCTATGACTATTGTGTAACAACCAAGATGTACTCCTTCTAAGGTATTTTATCTCCTCCCTTTATCTCTTGTCTTGTCCTGCTGTTCTACCCTCAACACTACAGCCAGATTGATCTTCTTGAAATTTATACTTGACCATATTGCTCCTGTTTAAAACTCCTCAATGAACCCTTTTACCTTTGAATAAAATCCAAGGTCCTGAAAACGTCCTTACAGTTCAGACCCCTATCCATGATTTCTGATCCTCACTTCAGATGCTATGAACACCAATGCAGTTGAGCTTCCCTGTATATTTTGCTCTTTCTTACTTTTACTCCTTTGCTCATCCTGCTTCATGCAGAAGGGCTGGTCCAGAGCTAACTTTTTAGCCCTCCGTCGTACCCCCTTCTGCATATCATGACATTTATCATACACATTTTGCTATAATAAATATATATTTGTTTCTCTACTCTTCCACATAGTAGCTCCTTGAGAGTAAGAACTATATCCTGCTCATCTCTAATTTTTGCCATCTGAATATGTGCCAGGGACCCTACAAATCTTTGTTGAATACAATGAATGAATGAATGAATGAATGAATATAACAGAAGTAACTCCCTTATACAAGACTCAATCCTGTGCTTTGGCAAATTTACTCACAGGAACTTAGTGTATCTTAAAGGGCTGAATCTAAGTCAACGTGAAATTTAAGATGGGTTGTACTAATAATCTACCTACCCTTGTGCTAACTAATCTTATTTTGACCATCCTCCCTCTCAGTGAAAACTTACTCAACTTCATATCTCTTCTAGATCATATGGAGTTACTCTCCCTCCTCATGGCTTCCTCAACACCTAACTTTGCATCTTCATTTCAGCATAAAGTAAATTTTAATTTTATATGTATCCATACGAGCATCAGTCTCCCTGGCTAGAACCTGAGCCCCTTAAAGACAGGAATTATGGTTGATTTGTCTTTGGAGTTTAAAAAAAAATCACAGTAGAGATAGTAATCATGTAATACTTTTTAAATAAACAATTATTGATTATTATATTTATTGAGTAATTATTTAATTCTCACAACAACTCTATGAGGTAGGTGCTATTGTTATACCTGTTTTTCAGATGCATAAGTTGAATCTCCTGGTGTTAGGTAACTTCTCCAAGGTTATACTGCTCCCAAGTAGCTGAGCCAGAACTCAAAGCTAGACTTGTCACACTAGGCAGCACCTCAGGAGATGGATGGAGAGTTGGACAGATGATGAACAGCTGGATAGATAGGGGGATGGACAGGGGGATGGACAGACTGATGGGTGGGTGGGTGGAGGTATGGAGGTATGACGGATGAATGGATGGATGGGTGATCAGTGGATGGATAATGGATGAATGGACAGACATCCACTGGGTTCCAAAATCACAGGGAAATATTAGACATTGTGCACCTCCACCATCCCGATATCTTGAGAATACTAATGATTTTATCACTCATTGATGATAATGATGTCAGTAGGAAGGAGGGGAGGAAAATCTAGAAGAGAAGCCTGGATTGATCCATCAATAAATAACAATTCCTTAGTACATGCAGCCTATCTGCAAATTTATTTTAAGTTATGAAATATAACAAATTTTTTATTCTTCTTACTCCTTGAATATTGCTTAACTTGTGTGTGTTGGAGGTGCAAGTCTTTTCTCTTTTTACAAAGAAAACATTGGTACTTCATTTTGTAAAAGAAATTATATGATTGCACTAAAAAAATAAATGGATTTATCTGGTTTCAAATGCTGCTGGAAATAAATTATTTCTCCCTGATTCCTCACATTTTCCTGTTCTAGAAGGAATTCCCACTTAGTCTAATTAGGTTTTCTCTCTTCTTCACTGGGTCTCCATCACTCATTAGTTTCCAGCTGGGTGATACATTACAAGGAGTTTCCTAATTACCTTTATTCTGCAGGCATCCCTACCTGCAGGGGGCCAGTGAATGCTTACCTAAGCCAGACTGCTGATCGCCACTGCCCACTGACCTAATGCTAACAATCTGCTTAGTCCATGTCTTACCCTATTAGGAAATGAAGAACAAAGACCCACACCATACAGTATAAAGAGTATCACCAAATATAGACCTCCTGTGGGATCAGTGTACTCAAGGTGCAGAAGCAAGATTCACTTGGACTTGACCCTTCTCAGAGCCTGGAGTTCAGTTAGCCTGAGGTTTCTCAGTCAGGACCCCCCTGGCCCAATAGCAGCTCTGTGTACTCTGCTGGAGAAACCTCTAGCTGGTTACTACCAACACCACTCTCTGGAACATGTCAGCAGCTCCCAGAAATCCTCAGTAACTAGAGTGATTCTGTAATTTATCATCTAAATTAGGGCGCTTTTGGAACAGAAGTGGGCACTAGTGCAATCGCACCAGGAAATGAGTGCAACCGAGGCCTGTCCTGATCAATCACCTTATCAATAACTGACTTAAGCATTTTCATGTTCCTCTCCCTAACCGCTGACCGTGTTTTTCAAGTGCCATTAGGCTCTGTGACCCAGCCCCCTGAGACGTGGCCAGCCCTCACTGTGACTCTCAGCTACAGCTGCACCAGACTCCTCACATCACAGAAGCTGACCGATGCTACCGTGACTGCTTGTGCCATTGTGTTTCCACCTGGACTCGATGACGGCAGGGACTGGGTCTCTCCTGTGTCCCCAGCACTCAGCACAGTGCCTACTATACAGGAAGCCCACAACAAATGCCTGTTTTGCACTGGAATGGAGAGTACCTACCACAGAGCCTGGTTCGCTGGTGGCCCAGGAGAGGCCTTGGGATCGTGGTGATGGAGATGATGACAATTCCCCCACCCATTCACGTTTCCATTGATCTGAAGAAACACTTACTGGGCATCTATTACATATCAGCCACCATACCTTCATTTGGGGTCTCTATAACCTTGTTTTACAATCTCCTCCAAACCAAATCAGCTGATACCATGTGAATTCTGTGCCTCTTAATTCCTAAATTTTCATTTTCCTTTTGCTGCCTCTGCTGTCCAAAACATGCCTATTTTTTAGCTATAAAAGTTGTATTTTTGTTAACTGGGCCAGCGAGTTTTGATCCCGATAAACCACAATGGGATAATAGGACAGATTAAGCCTAGACAGTCACAAGTAGTTCCTAAACAGACTTAATTTAATTTCTCTTCTCCGATAGACCCAATTCACCTCAGTGGAGGTGGGACGCGTTTGACCAGACACCGCGATGCTGAGAGCTACGGCCTCACAGAGGAAGGTTGGTGTGCATGGGGTGGTAAGAGATCGAAGCCAAGGAGGATTCCTCCGCAGCGTGATTAGCGATAATTCAGCAGAAACTCCAGGTCGGTTGTCCCTCGGCTGCTCTTTAATTGGAGAGGTAATTATGCCGGGAGGAGGTAGAGAAGGGGAGCCAGGGTCAACCCTCACTTAGCACTGGAATTACAGAGACAGAAGTGACTAGTCCAAAGCGATAATGTGATCATTTTTGAACACTAACTCAAAGTCAGAATTCAGCTCCTGTGGAGCCCACCTGGGAGAGAAGGGGGTCAATGCCAGTGCTTCAGAGACAGACCTTTTTCTCAAGGGCATTCGAGTTGCTGAATTTTAAGTCAATAGGCAAATTATTTTTTTACCTGAACAAGCATTGATTAGGTACCTATTCATGCTTGGGTCACAGAACTTCCAGACCACACTGTTTTGAAGACTTTTTAAAAAAAATCCTCACCCAAGGATACACTCATTGATTTGAGAGAGAGAAAGAAACATCGATATGAGAGAGAAACATCAATCACTTGCTTCCTGTACGTGCCCTGACGGGGGATCAAACCCACAACCTAGGATTGATCCTGAAAGCTTTCTGGTGTGTGGGACAAAGCTCCAACCAACTGAGCCCCCGCCCCCCCACCAGGGCCGGACCACACTGTTTCGACTTCCTGCCGTGTTTAGGGGAGTGAAATCAGGACTATTGTTTCACTACTTCTCCAAAACTTGAGAGGTTGAGGTTTGCAGACTGGATTTCTCCCATCCAGTCATCATTGCTAATCACTCCTAAAAGCCTTCAGATAGCTGAGGACTCACCCCGTAAGAGAGCAATTTCATCCACCCACCCCTCACTCTTAGTATTCTTCCCATGACGTGACAAAGACGGCCGACTCTGTGTTTTCAAATCTTGCTCTTTCCCTGACAAGCTGTGCAAACTTAGGCAAGCTACCTAACCTCTCTGCGCCTCAGTTCCTTCTCAGGATGAATGAGGATAATACGACCTGCCAAATGGAGATCAAACAAAGTGACTAGTACCTCTTACTAGGTCCTCAGTAGAACAACAGTGCCTTCTTTTTTAGGAGTCTCTGCAATGAATGGCACACTGCCCGGGGAAATATTTCAGACAATTTCCAGAGCAAGCAAGGAGGCATCAGGGGTCCTAAAATAATAGCAGGAGAAAGGAGGACAAAAACACCTCTTAATTGTGACTCTGTTGAACAGAACTGAATTTTAGTTAAGCAAGAAGATGGGAGACACCATGCGTTTCCGGGCAATTATGGAGCACCACGGGGGGTGCTGGAAAGTAGCCTGCTGCAGGCCGAGTGGCTTCAGAGGTTCGCCAATCCCCCCGAAACACAGAGCCCAGGATGTCTGGTTGCCAGCAGGGAGCAGTATCCGTCAGTGAGAACAAGAGTGAACTCTGGTGGCAAGACCACGAGGGCCGTCAGAGGGAAAAGCTCGATGCTTTTGTCTGAACAGAATGATCCAGAGCTCTTTCCACCTGGTGCTGGGCACACACTGAATAGCCCCTGGTGGGCAGGTTTAACATCTCACGCACACGTCAGTGTCAGGACCCGTGGGAGCAGGTCGGGGCACACGCGAGGGGGAATGCGAGACCTGGAATGCTGAGGCCATCTAGGAGGCTAGGGTCTGAATCAGCAGAGGAAACGGGAATCCAGAGCACACCTGGAATCTGGTGATGGGGGCAAAGTTAGGGACCCGGCACAAGACTCCGAGGAGAGATGCAGATCACATTTCAGTGCTCATTCGTTTCCTCAGAGTGACGCCAAGTGGTTTACATAAATAAAATGACGTACTGCTTATTATATCCACTCAATGGGAAAAGAAACTGAGGCTCAGAGATATTAAATGTATACATTCAGCAATGTTCCCAATGGTACACAGCTAATAAGTGATTGAGAATTTCAACCCAATGTTTGCTTCAAAATCCACACTCATGATCACTATGCTTTTGTGAAATATAACCAATGCCTTCAGCCGGATTTGAAATTCAAGGAGAGTTTCAAAAGGGAGGCAAGTGGAGGCAGAATGTATACAAAGTAAGAGTGAAGCTACAACTTAAGTCAGAGTCTAAAAAGTGTAGTTAAAACTTGAAGGATCAAATCACTATCAAGGCTGAAGCACGCTGGTGGTCCGGAATGCATGAAGGTAAGCAGTGGGGGCCACGGCCCAGCCAAGGACAACCACCAGCCAGAAGAGCCTTCACATTCTGTTAGCCCTTCGCCTCATCCCAGGAGCTTGTGAACTACCTGTGGGGAAGGTCCTATCCCCAGGCTCGGCAACTTCTCCCTGGAGTACTCTTAGCCCTGGCCGCCTAGAGAATTCTTACTCACTTGGCTCAGAGGCAGAGGCTGAAAATTAACAACCCCGAGCTATAAAAGGTTAAATGCAAATGTCTTTGGAGAGCACAGGTATTCTCCACTTGCATGGTGCCTCTCCTCTCCCTATTGTCCTCCGTCTGATCACTTAAACTGTGTGTTTTACTGGCTTGGTCCCTGGAAACATACCTGAGTTCATCAGCCCAGTTTAAGGCACCACCCCCTCCATGAGGGTGCCCCTGAGTGACTCAGTCAGAACCTTCCTCTGCTTCCCCAGCACCTGGCATCTAACACTGTCCCAGAGCTCATCGCACAGCCACCATGCCGTGTGTTGTTTTCCCAGATGACACTGCGAGTCTGTGTAAGACAGGCCCCAGTCTTGTTCATTTCCGCAGCACTCAGCACACTGTGTGGACCACAGAAGGAACTCAGTAAAGGGCAGGTGGATGAGTGCGCACCTGGGCCCCAGAGTACGTGCCTGCCGACGTGCAAAATGTGAGGCCAGGACAGGATGGTGGTTGAGACGTTCACTCGTTGGCTATCTGAATAGAAATCGACACAGCCGGTGCCATTTTAGCCCCAGAGACTGAGTTCAGGTCTGAAGTGGTTGCTCCCTGTCCTAAAGGTGCCAGTGATGCTCACAGCAGGAGCCGTTGACAGTGGCATGCCAGCTGGTGGTAGCCATGCCAGAACCTTCTCCATTCCCAGCTTCCTCTTTCAGAGTGAGCATGGTCGGTGGTGCTCCACTTACACGATCCTGGGATGAGGATCCCAGGATCACACACACACACGTGTGTGTGCATACACATACACACAATACACACCACTCGAGAGTCATAAAAAGTCGTCTGAGTTAGACTAATATAGAAACTGTGGGAGACAGACATGGCAGCGAGTGGTGGAGCCCTAAGAAAGAGCAACCAGCAGGAAGGTGTGATGACAAAGAACCCTGGACCACTCGGGAGGCTTGGGATTGAGTGCAAACCCGGACATGTCAATCACCCAGTGCAGGGTGCATGGTGGGATGCTGGGGAGAGCGGCAGGAGACACAAATTCCAGCTTAAATTGGCTTAAATAAAAAGGGGATATTATTGACTCGTGTGACAGAAAAAAAAACAAAACAGGAGTAAATTGAGCTTCAAACATTGCTGAATCCAGGTCTCTGGATGATGTAATGGGGATTGTTTTTCTCCATCTGTTGGCTCTGCTTTTCTTTGTGTTGGCTTCGTTCCCAGATGTGCTCTCTTCAATCGGTGGCCCTCCGAAATTAATATTCCTGGCTCCAGTCCAGGCCACAAGAGAGCTTCTTCCTCCTAATAACCTCAGAAGTCACGAGACTAGCTCTCTCGGAGGGTTGGGGTTACGTGATTACAGCTGGAGCTGCAGGGCAAGTCAGCTCACCTTGAACTTCACGGAGGGCCTCTGGGCTTTGTCCTTGGTCCTCTTTTTTCCTGTCTACAATTCCTCCATAAATGAAGGCTGCTGATACACACCGATAGCTCTGACCTCTCTCCACAACTCTGGGCTCATGTATCGAACTGCCTCCTTCACGCATGTCTATTATTCATCTCAAATTTAAGTTTTCAAAAAGAATTTTTAATTTTTACCCCAAACCCATTCTTCCCCTGGTCTTCCCCATTTCAAGAAAAGGCACCACCATCTGCCATGTTGCTCAAGACAGGAACGTGGATCCTCCTTGATGCCTCACCACATCCACACTCCAAGTCTCATCCACCAGCAAGTCCTTTTAGCTACTCCTTCACAATGCATCCCACACCTGAGCACTTCTCACATTTGTGGTACCCTCCTAACTGAATTCTCAGCTCCCTTTTGCTTCCTGTAGTTCGTTCTCCATATGGCAGCGTTAGTCATCTTTAAAAGACAGAAGTCCCTCTCCACTCAAACCCTCCAGGGGCATACATTCAATTCAGGATACGATCCAAATTCTTTCACCCACAAGGTCCTCCGTGATACAGCGCCCCCTGCAGCTCTCTGCTCTCACCTCATCCCGCGCACCCTCGCTCAGTCTACTTCAGCCACGCTGATCTTCTGTTTCCTGAAAATGCCACACTAGTTGTCACCATAGGGTCTTGGCCTGAAACACTTGCCCTCGTGGACTATCATGTGCCTTACCCCTCTACTTTACTGTTTCCTACTTCCGTTCTGAACTTCCTCCAAGCAAACTTCCCTGCCACGGGTCTTCTTTTCTAATCTTTCCTGATCAAATTCTATACCCTGCCTGCTTTATTTCTCTTGAGAGTATTTCTGTCTTCCATAAAGTGTGTATTTATTTATTTACTGCATGCTTTCCCTATTGGCATGGAGACTTCCCTGGGGCCAGCATCTCGTCTGTCCAGCTCACCACCATTTCCCTAGGACCGTAACAGTACCACGCTTATGGTAGGAGCTCAGGAAGTATTTGTTGAAGGCATGAATAAACTGAGAGTAGAGGACAGGCAACAACCTAAAAAACATCAGGGTGATTTTACTGAAATGCAGAAAAATAAACAGCAGGAGGTGCTGGCCACAATATATCCCGTATAAAAATATCTAACGATCAGATTAACCCATTTTCTGAGAATTCCCAACACTGAAGAGGCACCACATGTTGGAGTCCAACCTTTTGCTAACTCATCCAAAATACTAGATTTATTAAATATTTTCTGTCCAAGGAAAGCTATCGAGGTTGATATGGGGCTAGGGTTTGGGGCGACAGAGGCTCCTGGTTTTCCAAAGTGAAAAGCAGATTTGGAGGAGGGCGTGGGAGCTGCCAGAGAGAGGGTGCGGAGCGCCCATCCCCCGTGCATTTCATTTTAGAATCAGAACGTGCTGACTGAATACTTTCACTCATGTTTTCACACGAGAAGCACTACAAGAATGGGTACTTAATAAGGGAAAGGAAAAGATTCCATCATCCTGAATGGGGCTGATTTCATTTCACACATAAAAGTTGAACTACTTAGAATGCATGAACTAGATCATCCTCCTTCTATAAATACAACAAAGCAGCCTACCCTATTTTCAGATGACATGACACCTCTTTTTTTCTCCTGAAGCCTGTATTAAGTCTGATTTTAAGAACAGGTGATCGACACTGTGGGCTCAATTGCAATGATGAAAGGCTGAAATTGTTTTCCCCTGTTTTCTTTACTCTCTTTCCATCAATTGCCTTGAGATTTTAGAGATAGCTTCATTGATTCCCCAAATCTCCCCATCTACCCTCTATCAATACTGAGTTCAAGGTTATAGGAGGTACCATTTGTCTTATTGATGTAATTCCTCCTTCTATTTCCACTGGCCTAGCTTGGATCAATTTTATTAATAATACAATTGGTATCTTTCCACATCCCCCCTCCCTCAATCCCTAACTACATTTCAACTTTAACCTCCCCCTTAAAGCATTCACTCTGAGAACATTCTGAACAAACAGCACTCTCAAGAATGAACCCTCCCTTGATTGTCTCTGAGCTGAAGGCATTCGAACTTTAATGAACGTTTTAAGAACTGTATGGTGTATTTAAGAAGGTGCAAGCTTAGGGAGCCTTCATTTCCAGCGTTTACATGTTCTTTTCATTATATAGGGTTCTAAAGTCCAATCTCACTTTGTTTATCTTTCTACTATGAGTGATCGTTATTTTTATGTATTTCAAATGCACTTTTCTACTGTAAGCTCTTGAAGGTAGATATTGTATTTTGTCCACCTTTGCGTCTCCCCTAGGGCTTAGCAAAAAGCTTGGAACATAGGCAGCATTCAATAAGTATTTGGAGAATGCATAATAAGTAAGACAATTGTAAAGATTTCCACAGGGGCGCATATGTTATTCTTGTACAGATTTTCTAGAACATAGACTGAAAATGAACAAACTGACTCCACTGGATTAAGCATCTAAGAGGCCAAGTGTCCCTCACCTCTGCACCTCCAGTTATGAACCAGCACAGCTCATTGTGGAGGAGTAAAAGTTTCTGAAATAAGAGAACAACAGAAGTACTTTAAATTGTGTTTTACTAAAGTGAACAGTGGCACATGAAGGTCCTTGGATTCCACAGAATGCTAGACTCTTTCTGCTGGGAAGAGAAACTTGGTGAAGGGCACTTAACGGGTTGATTGGTGTCCCACTCCCAGAAAGAGTCTTTGAAGGTAAACAAGTTGAGGATCTTGAGATAAGATCATCCTGGATTAGCTGGTGGGCCTTAAATTCCATGACAAGTGTCCTTAAAAGAGAAGGAAGAGAAAGACAATAGAGCAAAGGTGGAGGCGGAGATCGCAGAGATGTGGCCACAAAGACGGGAATAGCCGAAAACTCGGAGCTGTAAGAGGTAAGGACGGATTCTCCCCTAGGTCCTCCAGAGAAATGCAGCACTCTGGCCCCCAGCACTGTGAGAACAGGAACTCCTGTTGTTTTAAGCCACCACAATCGGGGCAATTTGCTACAGCAGCCTCAGGAAACAAAAGTACAGGCACTAACGTTGAGTTTCTATCCCATTGAGTCCTATCTTCACATATTTTCATTCTTGCAGATGAGGAGAGTGCAGTACTTAAAAGTGAGTGATGTTGGTTTCATAGCTAGTCAGCAACAGAGCTGAGATTTAAAACAAGGCTCGTCTTAAACAACAGTTCAGTGGATCCTCAGGAGATGGGCTTTTGCTCCCAGCCCAGATAAGACTCTGTGGATATAGACTTAAATAAGACATCAGATCTACCTTTGGGAACTTTGAGGGAATGTACTACTACCATATACCAAAGCCCATGTTCTCTCCTCAGTACGTGCTGTGGAAAGAAACTTAGAGGTCCGACCTCACGCACATGTCAGTTACTTCCCCCACACTTCCCTTTCCAACCTGGCTACCCTGGGTATCAGCAAACCATCTAACTGGTCTACCACGGATAACAAGACAGTGGCTCTGCAGTGGAGGACATGGCTTACCTGATGCTCCACTGGGTACCAATTCTGCCCTCTGGAATGACAGAGGTTTAAAAAAAGTTCACTCTGTCTTCCTGAGTAATTCCTTCAGACATTTATAAACAGCTATTACATCCTACCTTTGTGTACTCTTTTTCAAGCTAAATTTGTCATTTGTGTACCACTTTATAAAACCCTTTCACCATACATTAGCCGGTTTAACTCTTCCCACAATCTAATAAGGTAGGAATATTTTTCTTGCTTAGTAGGAGAGGAAGTACCTTCATGGATGATAAGTGATTTTCTGGATTGGCAATCCAAACACAAGAATTCTGAATATATAGCACCCTATACCTGCATGTGAAAAATTAGGGGCAGGGACACTTTGTATCAGGAATGCTCATCCCCCAATATTCATTCTTCCCTTCAAATTCTAGCTAAAGAGGTGGCCATCCAAAACTTAAAAAGAAAAAGCAGTATTTCCTAGCCTCTGTAGCAGCTAATTATGGCATGCAACTAAGTTCTAGCAAACAGACACATGAAGAAACTTGTTTCCAATTTCTAGAGTAAATCCACATGTGGAAGAACTGTGCCCTTCTCTTCTGTCCCTCCCACTCCTACTTGGAATACTGATGTGTTGGCAAGACCTAGGCAGCCACCATGGACTACTGGGTAAATACTGTTTTGAATGGTGGATTCACTACAGGAAAGGAGGTGGGACCCACTGATCAAGGAACTGCCTTGTCCACCTAGAATTATCTATATTTCTACTTTTAAATTTCCAAAATTCTATTTCTAAGTTTACCTCTATGTACATGGGGGAGAGAAATAAATTTCTACCCATTTTGTTTCATTCTTTACTAGTTGAGGTTTCTGGTCTTTTCAGCAAAACCTAATTTTAACTGATACGGTTTCTAAAACTACAAGGACACAAAATGGTTAGAAATCTCATAGTTTTAAAGGTTTAGATGGTTTGCCAGTCTTGTAACATTCCTAAAACTGGTTTCACTGCCTGAACACTGTGAAAGTAGAGGGAAGTTGAAACCAGAAATGTCATAAGCTATAGAATAGTTAGGAGGAATTGGGATTTTGTTAAGCAAGAATTATTTACATTGATACTAAGACATTCTTTTTCTTGTAGGTCTTACACTACAGGTTGAATTACTGCCTATTATCGAGATTGGTTAAAAAATTGGGTTTTGTGTAGTGAGTTTATTTCATCCTTTGGTACCAACTGTATTGAGATATAATTCACACACTGTTCACTTCGCGCAGTTAAGGAGTACAATTCAATGGTTTCTGTGATCCACAGAGCCGGGGCAGCCACTGCTGCAGTTACAGCACATTCTTATCATCCCGTAGTCTCCAAGCCCTGTCCCAGTCACTCCCCACTCCCCCGTCCCTCCTCAGTCCTATGCCACCACTAATCCACTTTCTGTCTCCATGGATTCGCCTATTCTGCACATTTGATATAAATGGAACCACTCAATGTAAACTTTTGTGTCTGGCTGCTTTTACTGAGCACGATGTTTTCAAGGTCCATCCACGGTATGACATAAATCAGCTCTTCCTTTTATTGCCAAATAATATTCCACTGCACAGACATACCACACTTAATTTATCCAGTTATCAGTTTGATGGGCATTTGAGTTGGTTCCAGTTTGGGGCTATGATGAATAATGCTGCTTTGAACATCCCTATATTATTTCATCTTTGAAGACTTCTGACCAAGACAAAATTCTTCATCATCATAAACCACATTCCAGCCCTCCCTGTGTTACAACAATTGGTCCTAACTTAATTTCCTGGTAATTATTTTAGGAGACAAAATACGTTCTCATTAGTACACTGGCACTGCTGTCATAGTGTCATGGGAAAGGCAACTTGTGCAGTGAAGTCAGAGCACAGTGACAGCAACAAAGGCAGCAGCAATCACAGCAGCTCAGTCCCTGAGACTCTGCTACTGCTTTTCAGTCCTTCGGCGGATGCACCTGCTTTATTTAATAATTCTACTGCTGGTGGATTTCCGTTGCCCCATTTTATAACATGAAGGTTAATACTTCAGCAACCATGTTAACGAAATTTTTTTCTTTCCTCTACAAGTATTTTCTCAAGACAAATTCACACTGCTGGTAAAAATGATAAGCCCTCTTATGGGTCTTGACACCTAATTGCCATTGATTTATAAAATCATTTGAAATACCAATTTCAGCAGACTTCATCAGCAGTGGTGGCTAATTTTTATAAACCTTACCAGTGAAAAATACGAATTTCTCAATAATGCCTTACTTTGGATATCTTTGACTACTAGTGAGATTAAACCTTCTTGACTATTTTGTTGGAGGCTAAAGCTGGCTTTCCACATGAAGTCTTTGTGGAAAATTGAATTTAAGTGAACAAAGACGTTAACCCAATTTCCTCATGCACAAATGACCAAAGGGGTTACAACACCTTTGAATTGAAATGGTTACAGTAGTCCCCCCCTTATCCACCATTTCACTTTGCACAGCTTCACCTACCTGCAGGCAGCCACCATTCAAAAATATTAAAATGGAAAATTCCAGAAGTAAACAACTCCTGTTTTAAGTTGCATACTGTTCTGAGTAGTGTGGTGAAATCTCACACCATCCCTCAGTCCCACCTGCGATGTGAGTCATGCTTGGTCCAGCGTCTGCATGTCACATATGCTACCCATCCATTGGTCACTTAGCAGCCTGCTTGGCTATTAGATCAACTGTCTCCGCATGGCAGTGCTTGTGTTCCAGTAACTCTTATCTTACTTGGTAATGGTCCCAAAGCACAAGAACAGTGACGCTGGCAATTGGGACATGCCAAAGAGAAGCCATAAAGTGTGTCCTTTAAGTGAAAAGGTAAGTATAGAACCAGAAGATACTTTGAGAAATAGAGGCCACATTCACATAACTTTTATTACAGTATCTTGCTATAATTGCTCTGTTTTACTATTAGTTATTGTTCATCTCTTACGGTGCCTAATTTATAAATTAAACTTTGAAAAAAGACTGCATGGAGGGTTCCGCGTTACCCATGGTTCCAGGCCCCCGCTGGGGTCTCGGAATGTGCCCCCGTGAATAAGCGAGGCCGCTGGATCTGGCACAAGAGTGAGCCTCGGTGGGATTCCAAAAACGGCTGCAAAACTCAATGCCATTGGACGTTTTATCCCCATTAATGATTTGGGAGAAAAGAGTAAACAGCAGTGAAATTAACTTCACAGATGGCTCTAAATGAGAGGATTAAATGACAATGAGTAATGAGAAATTACACAGGGCTCAGAAAGGTAAAAGCTAGCAAATACATAAAGACCTATCCACCCTGGAAACAAGGCTGCCGGCGCAGGAAAGCAGAGGTTGGCATCCAGTTCAAAAGAGGAGCCACACTCTGCCGCCCACCAGACACCACCCAGTGCACGGCAGGTACCAGGCCCTCTCCTGTCCCCACACGCAACACCCCCTCTCCGGGCCCTGACTGTGAGGCATGCGGCTCGCCTCACCCAAATACCTCGCTTTCCTGTATTTACCTGACTGGCTCCTCCTGGGGCTCAGTTCAGACAGCAACTGCCTCCTCGAGGAAGCCTTCTCGGACCTCCAAACCAGCCCCTCCACTTGCCTCTGTACTTCAGGGGCACCCCATACCTACAACCATGGTACACATTTAAAACCACATTTCGGAGCCACACAAAGATGGCTACTGTGATAGTTTTTCAACCTCTCACCATAAACACACACGGGGCAATCAGGACAGCACCGCTGAAATTCCACAGGCAACATCTGCAGCTCAACCAGGTCACAGGACAGCCCCACGGATGCCATACCAAGACCCGTGGAAGACAACCACAGTTCCGCTGCACGGCTCAGCAGTCGTGGGCAAGGAGAGGGAAGCCGTGAGGAACCTGACAGAAGAACCCCCAGCACTTCATGCATTCGTCCGGCACTGCATGCATTCGTCCGGCACTGCATGCATTCGTCCGGCACTGCATGCATTCATCCGGCACTGCATGCATTCATCTGGCACTGCATGCATTCGCCTGGCACTGCATGCATTCGCCTGGCACTGCATGCACTCGTCCGGCACTGCATGCATTCGTCCGGCACTGCATGCATTCGTCCGGCCCTGCATGCATTCGTCCGGCACTGCATGCATTCGTCCGGCACTGCATGCATTCGTCCGGCACTGCATGCATTCGTCCGGCACTGCATGCATTCATCTGGCACTGCATGCATTCGTCCGGCCCTTCATGCATTCGTCCGGCACTGCATGCATTCATCCGGCACTGCATGCATTCATCTGGCACTGCATGCATTCGTCTGGCACTGCATGCACTCGTCCGGCACTGCATGCATTCGTCCGGCACTGCATGCATTCATCCAGCACTGCATGCATTCCTCCGGCACTGCATGCATTCGTCCGGCACTGCATGCATTCATCTGGCACTGCATGCATTCATCCGGCACTGCATGCATTCGTCTGGAAGTGCAGTTAAGTCAACATGAGAACAAGGGACGCTGGCAGCGGTTCCCCAGTGACTGCTGAGTGAATGCCCGGGGCCTCCCACATTGCCAGGAGGGGCGGCTGAAGTGGTCTGTGCCCTGTAAACACACAAAACTAACCGGCCAACGTGCCGTAGCCTCTCAAAGCCAAGTTTCACCCAGAGAACTTCTGGGAATAGAGGTGAAATTCAGCAGAACGGGGACGGCAAGAGCAAATAATAAAGAAGTCCAGATAAAAGTGAAGGGGGGAAAAAAAGAAGCCAGGTGATCTGAGAATTCATAAGGCCTTAATATTTAACACTTCACAAAAACAAGAACAAGAGAACTCTAGATTTGAAAATAAGGAAATCTATCCCGACCTGCCTCTGCCCCCAAAGAATGCAGGAAAATAAATTTCATGTAAAAATGAGCAACAGAAAAATATTTGGCTTAAATCCTTTATGAAATTATTATGAAAAAAGCAAAGAGCAGAATAATGCCCTTACATGTGATAAAAGAGTAACAAAAATATTTTTAAAGAAAAAAAAACAAAATGGTTTATTACCTAACATTTCCAAATGAGCTAAAAGGCATTAGAAATAATAATAGAACATAGGAACAAATAACATAAATCAGAAAAAGAAATGCTAAAAAGGGGATGATGAACCCTGGAAAGCATTAGGCACAAAAGAAAAACAGCACTGCAGAAATGAAGACTAAAACAGAAAAAAAAAAACCCAGAAGAGTAAAGAAACACAACGGGTAACACTTTAAAAGAAATAAAAGGTGAAAAGGAGAAATTTTTGAACTGGAGAGCATTATGCTAAGTGAAATAAGCCAGGCAGTGAAAGACAAATACCATAGGACCTCACCTATAAGTGGAACCTAACCAACAAAACAAACAAGCGAGCAAAATAGAACAGAAACATTGAAATTAAGAACAAACTGACAGTAACCAGAGGGGAGGTGGGAGGGGATGATGGTGGGAGGAAGGGGGAAATGTTTTCAGGAACAGGTACAAAGGATACTTGGACAAAACCAAAGAGTGGTAGGATCGAGGGTGGGGAATGGGGATGGCTGGGGTGGGGGGAGTGATGGGGAGAAAATGGAGACAACTGTACTTGAGCAACAATTAAATTAAATATATATATAACCAATAATAGGGAGAATGCTGGTGGAGGTACAGACAAAACTCAATGGATGATGTTGGCAATGGACTGATCATTGCTGAAGGTGATTGATGGGTTTTAGGGAGCTCAGTACACTGTTCTGTTCATACTCATATGTTTGTAATTTTCTATAGCATAGTTGTCAATGGATTTATTTGTCACATCTGTGAACCTTTCAGAATGCGATGAGTGTCTCATACACCCCTGCACCCTCATTATTTGCACAGAACTTGGTTAAAAACTTCATGCACTTGGTAACTTGGTTAGTAACTTCACGGGTTAAGGGATAGAAATATTGAGTTATGAATGAGTGTATAAATGAATATAAAAACAGACCAAACTGGTGAAAGCTTTAATCTCAGAGCTGCGGCCAAAGCCCAGGTGTTATCGGTTAGTGCCAAGCTGGGGACTTCAGATGGCAGGACCATGGCAGACTGACTGACTGCTCACCAGCATCTGACTCCCCACCGCGTGGTGGATTGTAAGTCCACTGAGATCAGGTTGATCACATGACTTGCTTTGGCCAATTAAATAAGACGAAAAGTCATTTGTATCACTTTCAGAAAAGTCTTTAAGAAAATTCACCGTTTCCCTTCTCTTTGTTTAGCACAGAAAGACCAATATTCTTCCAGAAAGTGGCTGCTCCAATCCAGGGCATGGGTCCTGAGTATGGTGGCGCAGAGACAGGGATTTGGGGTGTTTGTTATTCTAGCAGGACGTAGCATAACCCGATAGAGGGAGCTGCCGGGGTCTTGCTTTGCTTCCTTGAAGCAAGAGCACGAAGAGTAAAAGCTGGACTCACAGCAGCTCAGAAGAGTGGGAGAGAGTGGAAACCAGAACCGAGGCGGCCGAGAGTGATGGGCTGAGATGCTGCACAGGCAGGGCCCACAGCCCCGGGAGAACGGACAGAGGGCACCGGGGAGAGAAGGGCTCAAAGGCACCACACGTGCAGGGTGCCTGTGTAAACGGTGCTCCCACTCCTGAGGAAAGGAGCTTTGGGAGATGAAGAAAAGGATGTTGTTGAAGGGGAAGAGGAGGACGACTTTGGTTTTAGCCCAAAAGGAACCAACCAAGACTAAAAATACATTCCATGGGTACAGTCGACCTGCACAGTAAGCAAAGCAGAATCCTATCACCAATGGCAGGTATCAGAAGAGTGGAGACGTCAGCAAAGCGCCCCCCCATCCCCCACCCGGGGTCACGTACCTGGCGCTGGTCTCCACACTGGGCTGGACTTGCGGAGTCCCTGACAGATGGACACGTTCACTCTTTTCAGCCTTTGCCGGGAAAGGCAATTGCCCTGACTTCTCCAGGAACCCAGCAGTGTCGGCTAAGGCCAGTGGTCAGCAGGTTTTCCCCTTAGTAAGCAGGTAGCATTCACCCCTGGGGTGGGCAGACCACGGAGCTTTAATCAATGGTCGCTTTTATCAGGGCTTTCAAGACCTGGCTTTGGAGGGGGGATTCCAGGATTTCTGGCGTCTTCCTGAGATTCACCCTGGAAGAGGCCTCTTTCCAGAAATCTCTTTTCTTATCGAAAGTAACACAAGCTGTGAGCCATCTAAGTAATAGATCTTTATTCGGTAGCTTCCCGTGGTAGCATTCTCTCACTGGTAGTCGTAAAACAGTAATAATAAAAATTCTCACTTATTTAGCATTGTATTATATGTTGGATATTGTGCAAAGGGAATCATATACATGACCCTTCTCATTTGTGCAGCCCTCACACCAACTGCATGAATTTCTAAAGTAATGATAGAAAACATAGGCATTATTGCTGAGAAAAGAAAATTCTGGAGGCAACTCCAGGGCCTTCTGTTTGCTGAGCAAGATGATGGTTGTGAGGAGGTAAGCATGAAAGAATCACACTCGCACACACACACACAAAGGTGGTAGGGTATCTGGAGATATCAAACAAGTTGCTATTATTGGCAAAGCATGGTATGTAAACTTTTCTAACTTTTCTAACTTCCCGCTACAAAATCTTCAATAAAATATATATTACTCACTACTGCTTTGAAAAGAGAATTATGTGAAAGGGGGTGTTCTAAAGAAGGGGTGTTATAACCTGCTTGAAGGTTAGGCAAAGCCAAGGATGTTCAATGCATTATACTCAGTCAAATAAGCCAGGCAAAGAAGACAAATACTGTATGCATCACTTACATGTAGGATCTAAAGAAAAACAGAAATTGGCATGGCCTGGGAGTAGACTATATCACCGCCACCCCACCCGATTGGCTAGAACCTCATGGCATGTCCCCAAACCACCTGTAAAGGTAGCTGGGAGCTATCATCTACCTACATGCACAGGAAGAGGAAAATAAAACAAGAACTTGGGAGCACTTAGCCTTGTCTCTATCTCACAATAGGTACAAGCCAGAGACAGGAGGCAAGAAAAAGTTCAGCGTCACAAGCCCAAGCAGCATTTTCTCCAAAACGAAATGCTTTTGACCCCAGCCTTTAACTACCCACAGAGCAGCCAGGAACATTTTGGAAATAGAGTCAGGGTTCAGCTACGGCTGCAGTGGGGAGAGTGTGTGCAGCGGGGTGGGAACGGATGCTCTGAGCACTGAAACAGCTTGAAGCTTTAATTGCATTGTCCCATTGTATCCTCATTTTGGGAGATGTGAAACCTAAGGACTGACGAGGTTTGGGGGTTCTCACCATATGGACCTATGGAAACTCCAGGTAGTAAAGTTCTAACTGCATGTTTGATGAGACCATATAGTCAAAACAAAACAAAACAAAACAAACAAACAAAATCTTCTGGCTCTCTGAATTGTGTCCCTACCTTACCCCAATTCTTTATGTTCAAGTCCTAACCCCCAATGCCTCCGAATATGGTAGCATTGGGAGAAAGGGTCTTGAAACAGAGATAAAGAAATTAAAAAGAGGCCTTTGAAATGGTCCCCATTCCAATATAAGTAGTGACCTACAAAAAGAGAAAATGTAGACACAGACATGCAGGCACAGAGGAAAACCCATGTGAAGACGCAGGGAGAAGGCAGCCACCTGTGAGCCAAGGACAGAGGCCGCCCAAGAAGCCTCCAGACCTGTGAGGAAATCCGTTGCTGTTGCTCGAGGCATCGGGCTGTGGTGCTGGTTACCCTAGCGGACTTAATTTGGGCTCCCTGCAGTTATTCCCCAGGCCACTGGGCCCGGGAGGAAGGAGCAGAAATCAAGTCTTTCAATTCTTAGCTGATGCTTCCAAACAGGGAATCCAGCCTCAGGGAAGCAAGCTCCCCACTCAACCCCGTAAGGGCAGGAGCCTCATTCTGCCTGTTCCCACCCCCTGAGACTCAGAGCAGTCTAGCGAGAAAAGCCAAGACTGTTCCATCACCAGCTGG
The DNA here is from genome assembly GCA_028533065.1 of Trachops cirrhosus. Classification (NCBI taxonomy): domain Eukaryota; kingdom Metazoa; phylum Chordata; class Mammalia; order Chiroptera; family Phyllostomidae; genus Trachops; species Trachops cirrhosus. The sequence goes on from CM052539.1 coordinate 8,683,777, forward strand.
GTCACCTGGCGAGAGGGACTTCAGCTCGCAGACCCCCAATTCCTCCACCAACCAAGTGGGAAGAGTGGGTGATGCCACCAAACAAGGTGCTAGTCAGGTCCAATCTGTCCAGTGTCTGTGAAGGCTCTAATACCAGGCCTGGGACCCATTCGGTCAAAACATGGAAATAGCATCTCCCATCACAACGAGGGGACTCAGGACTTTATTCTTGTGAGTCACAGCTAAGAGTCAGGGTTTGGGAATCAGATATATCTGGGCGTACAACGTGAGGTCATCACAAGGTGACCTTAGTTAAGTCGGCTCTCTGACCTCCACTCAACTGTAACACAGGAAGAAGAACAGCAGCTGCGACCCAGGACATGAAACTCTCAGCACAGAGGCAGGCCCATCACCACGTCCTTCAACAAGGTTATGAGAGCATTTTGCTAAGGGAAATAAGCCAGTCAGAGAAAAACAAGGACCACATGATTTCACTGATATGTGGAATCTAATGAGCAAACTGAACAAACAAGGAAAACCGAGATGGACTCAAAGAGAGTAGGATGACAACTAGGGGGTATGCAGAGGGGTTGGGCCAAAAACAAAAACTCACGGACATGGACCACAGTGTGGTGATTGCGGGGGGCGGGGGTGGTGGTGGAGGTGGAGGTGGAAAAGGGTGTAAGGGTGATCAACAAGAATGGAAAAAAATACAATAAAAAATAAACTATTTTTAAAAGTAATAAAGCAAATATAGCAAAAAAGAATGTTCTGTTTTGTAATGTTTCTTCTTCCGCTTCCCCGTAGCATGCTAGCCTGAGCGGAGTTCACTCGAACTCTTTGGAGAGCATCGTGTCCTCATCCCAGGTCAGCTAGTCCGGGGATGGGCAACTTGGAGCCTCGTCACGTTACAAGAATTCACAGGAAACACGATGTGGCCCCAGACTGTGTTTTGAAAACAGCTTTTTAAGAGCTTCTGGGGAATGGATCCCTCCTTACACATCTTTATTTTAGAGATGTCTCTACTTTAAAGGACAAAAAATGTTCAAGGAAGGAGATATAGTCTTGTTCCCAGACACTGCTCTGGAAAAGGAACAGAAAGTGCTCCCAACAGGTCGGCATCGATACACTTCTATATTTAATAGCGTGGTTTGCTTCTGTGAATTCTTTATTAGCTGGTCATTAAGAGCCGAATCGCTGATTGGAATCGGTGCACAGGGAGGGACTGCTTGCTGCCTGCTTTTGAATCTTAATTGTGAGGCAGATGGAGTGAGCGTGTGTACCATCGTGGGAACGGGCCTGAAAATGTCTTTTCGGTGGAGTCAGAAACAAGCACACCAGCCCACATACAGCCTGGCTCAGGACTCGAACAACCCGGAAGCTGGTAGGAGAAGAGACCCGAGCAAAACTCCTGGGCTGAACTCACAGCAGTAAATGGGTCTGACATCTGGAGGGACCACCAGAGAGACAAAGGCTAAAGAGGCTGCTTGAATAGGTTCATCAGGCTGGTACTGAGCCCCTGGTGCGTACCCTGCCGAAGACGCCTCGCTACACCCCAACCACACAACCTGGGGAAGCTCCTCATTCTCCCTGAGCCTATTTCCCCCCACTGAGGGATGGGACTAATGCCCACTTAATAGAATTGCTGTGAGTTTTAATGAGCTAGTGTTTGTGGCATGGCAACTGTTCGATAAAAATGATAGTAATCACAGGTGATATTTATTAAGCGTTTACTACGTGACAAGTGCTTCAGATGGGTTATCTCATTAATACATACAGGCCTGTAAATAGGTATTCTTACTCTGATGAGAAGAACATGGAAGCATGAAGAAAGTAACTTACTTTCCTTGGCCTCAGAGCCAGCGAGTGGGGACTAGAACCAGGCTTCAAATTCAGGTGTTCTGATTTCAAAGTCTCGGGTCTTAATGCCCTGGTCAGGAGCGGGAGCCTCGGGAGGGGGATGGAGCAGACATGGAAACACATACACCACTAAACAGTGCCGTAGGCACTGGATTCAAGTCACAGAAAAACGCTGTGGATGGCTAAAGGACAAAGCATTGGACCAGCATTGAGGGGAGTTGGTATTTAGCCTGAGGCGCTCCCCAGGAAGAGGCGGAAAAGACAAGGTAGGGGTCGGAACAAGAAAATGGAACAGGGGGTACGAGTCACAAAATCACAAGAGGGCACGTCTCGTCCAGACCGTAGTGAACAGTCTACGTGACTTGAACGGACGGAGCACGAGGAGGGGGTGCAGTAAGAGCCGTGCGTGGAAAGGCTCATGGGGGCCAGGTGACGAATGCTTCCTCAATGCCTGTCCTGGGGTTTATCCTGTAGAAACCAGGGGTGAGTGGCAGTTTAAGCGGGATGATAAACTCATGAAATTGAGTTTTTTAGGAAACTCTTCTGGCCACAGTTTGGGGTAGTGGATGTAGTCCTTGAAAAGGTGAAAAAGACTGGGAATTAGATGAAGAACTGCTGAGTGACAGACAGACTAGGCCCCTGGCGTCAGCAAGGGCAGCTTCACAAACAGCAGGGTGGGCTCCCTGGCCCAGAATGAGATACACATTCCAAAGGCAGAGGCCTGTGTCTGCGGAGAGGTCAGACACAATGACCGGAGGGGGCTTTACCATGAGAAAGAAATGGGGGGGGGGAACGCCCAGATAAAACCTGTGCCTGGGAAAACGAGCAGGCGTGCGGACACTCAACAAACTCTCGTTAAGCGCTTGTTAAACTGCAGGCACTGGGGGCACAAAGAGGAACAAACGGCCACGGTGGCTGACCAAGGAGCACAGTCCCTGCATGTGAGTGACCCTGAGTGCAGGAGGTTCCCCGATGTCACGTGGGAAGGACCTCGGACAACAGGCCCAGGTACCTCTCCACCTCCCTGCGGGCCAAACATTGATGATGAGCAGCTTGACCTAGTGGACATCACCCAGGGAGGCAACGCGCTCTGGAGTGTCCACGCGACCTGGTGAAATCGAACCCGCTAAAGCATAGCCAGGACCCAGGACTCTGCTCTTCCTCCTTCAGAATAAAAAGACGGGAAGGAGACTTGACTCGGGGTATTAAACACACAGCACAATACGCAGATGATGTTTTGTAGACTTGTATGCATGAAACCAATATAATTTTATTAACCAATGTTGCCCCAATAAATTCAATTTAAAACAAAAGACTGTAGGTTTCCCAGACCAAAACTGGTGACCTAAGTGACAATGGGGAGCAGCTTTCTGAGGAACATTATACTGAGATAGAACAGCCTGGTCCATTTTATAATGGTGGGGTCTGGGGTTCTGCCAACCCGGGTTCCATCTCAGATTCTCATGTTGACTCTGAGTGATGTTTATTATTGGTTACTTTGTCTTTCGCTTCTTTCTCTGGTCTCCTCATTGGAAGAGTGTGGACAATAATGCCTTCCACCAAGGTCTGTGGTGAGGAAGGCATGAGGGGACATTGCAGAGTGCCTGTGGAAGGGACTGGAATACAGCAGCGTCTCTACGGCACACCCAATACATACACCTCGCCTTCCTACCCAGATTTCTAAACCAGGAGAGAAATAAACTACAAGAGTAGAGATAAAGGTCAAATACCAACCTCATTACTGATTATCTACTGGTGCATAACAAACCACCTTAAACTGTAGTGGCTTAGAAACAATTCTTATGTTGGTCAGAAAGCTGCCATTTGGACAGGGCTGAATGGGAACAACTTGTCCGCTCTACTCAGCATCATTTAGCAGCTCAAAGGTCGAGGGCCAGAATCATGTCAAGCCTTGGTCACTCACACCAGTTGATGCTGCCATCACCTGGGACCCGTGGCCAGGACCCTGATATGTATCCTCTCCATAGCTGGCTGGGTGCCATAAGCAAGCATCCCACATCCCCAGACAACCCAGTAGAAGCACACTGTTTTTTAGGACTTAGCCTCGGAATTCACCTGGCACCCCTTCCGCCATTTTCATAGTCCTGCCCAGATTTAAGGCAGGGTAGGGTGGGCTGGCCCTGGGTTCCCACCTCTTGATGGAGCGGTATCAAGGTCACGCTGTAAGGACACAGGTGGGATGAGATACATATATGGATGCAGCTATTGCTGCAAAATACAATGTGTCCCGCCGATAGAGGCTAGCCAGTCAGGCTAAGTTATAAGCAGGGTATAATGAGGCATCTATTCACAAGGCTGTGGGAAAAGTTTAGGAAGAGCAACTAGACCAGTTACAGGGGAAGTTGTTACTATGACTCAGCCTGAAAGGACATGGGGAAGGAGTGCTTGCCTGACCTCACGGAGGAACACAGCCAACCTACGGCAACCAGCAGGAGGAGAGCCAAGGGAATAAACACCTCACCTCACCCGCCTCCTTCCAGTCCCTCCTTCCAGTCGATCTCCTCCCAGACCTCCCCAGGCTGAAGAAGAAGGGCAATGTGGGATGTTGATGCAGGTGAGTTGCGGATGCAGCCGAGAGGGTCTGGAGGGGAAAGCAGAAGTCATCCTGCACACACGTGTTGGAAGGACCAGCCCACCAGGGGGAGGTGGCACCTGCAGAGCGGTAGGTTTACCTGGGCCACTACCTCCTATTGGTTGTGTGGAGGAGGAAGGTGAGAGGGACCAGAAAGCCCCCTTTGCCACCATAGTCCAAACAGAATGTGGATGGATCACAGACCTGAAAATTCACTGAACCATTCTGGAAGTGGGAGGTGGGAAGGGGCCGGGGGAGGGCTGTTAATAGAGAAAGTCCCAATCAAAAGAATGGGTGGAGGAAAAGATACCCCAGTAAAAGGGCCCAGCCGTCCTCCTCCTTGTCTACCTGCCCCTGCCGTCTGTTGAAAAGGAACCAATGCCACCAGGGCTGTGTGAGTGGAGTGTAGAACAGAGACACAAATTTTTGTCTATATTAAACCAGCAGCGTAATCCATCAATTTTGGGTACATCAAACAGACTCCTCTGAAACAAAAGATTCTCCATTGGATTTCTGCATTTCCCAGGTACACAAATAATACGAGGGGAGACAAGCAATGCCCGAGCATCTCAATCTTACTCCTTGCAGAACCTAGCAGAACCTGACATTCTTCAGGGCAACTTTTCAAACAAACAACCAGAACGGACAAGAAGCAAATGCTTTGCACAAACACCAGTAATTCTCATTCTATCCTCTTACATTATTGACATGTCCCAGCTGTAATCTCTCTTCCTAACCTGTGCTCCTTTGGGAGAAGGTGGAGAGGCTCAGAAGGCAATCTCAGCGACAGAGAGGGCAGCAGGGTGGCGTGGGAGATGCGAGCCTGGTGGCGCCTCTTCTGGGACCCCACCCCGACCTCCCCAGCATGGCTGACCACCTCTCCTTTTCACTCCCCTGCCACCGTGAGTCATGCGTGGCATTTCCGTGTTCATGTGTTCTACCCTTCTACCTCTTTAAAGGTACAGGCAGCCTCTTGCAGGTAGAGGCTATGTCTTTCTTACCTCTGCAGAGCTCAGTACTTAGCTCTGGGCCCCAGGTGCTCTGTGTAAGCTAGCCTTCTCTCCAACCAGCCACCCAGCACCTGCCTTTCCTTCTGCTCCATCCCTCCCACCCACTCTCATTTAATAAGTACAAACATGCTTTCACTAATTCACTTATTCATAATTTTCTGAACACCCACCATGTGCCAGTCACAAGCACATGCACTATGGGGACAAAAATGAGTAATCCTTCATCCCTGACCATGCAGTCCAGGGTCTTCTGTGCTGTTTCTGCCAGGGAAATATCAATTAGGCCATTTAATTGATTGAGATAGAGGAAGAGATAGACAACCACAGTAACTGTCTTAGACTGAGTTTCCCCGGGAAAGCAAAGCCTGAGTCAAGGGCTCGCATGCAGGTGGTTTGTTTTGGAAAGCGAGCCTGGACACAGGAGCGGGAGACAGCACACAGTGGTACCTGGAAGGAAGGGGAAGCCCACTGAAGGGCGTGATGCACAGCATCAGGCTGGTCACCACAGGGGTCTACCGGCTCCTACCCCATCTTTGCTTCAGAGGTTCACTGTGAGCTGTGAACTTCCTTGCGCTTTCAAATAGCACATGCTTGAGTGCCAGGCAGGTTCCCAGAAGCATCCCCAACAAGCATCCAGAGGTGCCCCAGGGAAGAACACAGTGGAAGTGCTTTCACCTGGGCAGAGGAAGGTGAACAAAGGGAGGACCGGCAACCGCAACGTCGGCATCACCCGGGAAGTAACTATAAATACAGCCTCTCATGCCCTGTCCCAGACCTACTGAGTCAGACTGCGGGGGTGGGCTTATCAAGCATGCCCTAGCACACTCTCCAGGTGATTCTGCAGCAAAGACAAGTTTGAAAACCACTGGCCTACAGAACTGTCAGACAGAATGCAAACAGCGTCTAATCCAGTTAACACGACACGTATCCAGAACTCTAGCAACTGAAAGGGCAAATAACTTCAGATTCCAGTGTAGGAATCTGTAGGCCTTCCACTCTTCCCTGTCCCTCAGCGTCCATGTCCGACACAGCCCCACCCACTTCAATACTTAGTGCCTGTGGCTACTTTCCCACAGAAAAGACACATGGCCCACAAGCCTAAAACATTTACTAGTTAGCCCTTTAAGGAAAGTTTTGCCAACTCCTAAAATCGAGAGCCCAGAAGTTTACACACACAAATGTGATCAACTGATTTTTGACAAAGTTGTGAAGGCGATTTAAATGATAGTCTCTTCCGAAAAGGGTGTTGGAACGAGTAGGTGACCATGTGCAAGCAAATGAGCCTCTACCTGCATCTTCACCTTACATGAAAGTTACCTCGGCAAAGGTGGCAAATATAAATAGAAAAGCACACGCCATGTTTGGAGGAAACATCAAAGAAGACCATTGTGATCTTTGGTTAGCCAACGAGTTCTGAAACTGGTAGCAAAAGCATGATCTACAGCATAATAAGTTGGTAAATTATGCTTCATTAAAAATTTAGGCTTTGCAGAAAGCTGGAGACTGGGAGAAAATATTTGCAAATCACATATCCAACAAAAAATCTTGTATTCAGAGTATATACAGACTGTCATAAACTCAACCATAGGAAAACCAGCAACCCAGCTTCTAAAACAGGCAAATGATTTGAACAGATACGTCACCAAAGAAGACATTTGGCTGGCAAATAAAAACATAAAACGGTGTTCAACATCATAAATCATTAGAAAAATGCAAATTAAAATCATGAGATGTCCCTATACAGCTATTAAAATGGCCAAAATAATTTTTTTTAAAGCCTGACACCACCAAGTGCCAGAAAGGACGAAGAACAGGGCTCTCCTGGGCATTGCTGTTAGAAGTGCGGGACGATGTGGCTACTCAGGGAAATACTTGATAATTTCTTCTACAGTGGTAAACACACACTTACTGCGTGACCCAGAGATCACACTCTTACACTGACACTGGAGCGATAAAAAGCACACTCACTCAAAACCGTGCATGTGAATGTTTGCAGTGAGTCTGTTCAAAATCGCCCCCCAAAACTGGGCGGGACAGAAAGGTCCGCCGGCAGGTGAGGGGATGAACAGACCGTGGCACACCCACGCAGCGGAACACGCTTTACCCGTGCGACAGACTGTGAGCCACAGACTGTTCACAGTCACCGCAACTCTGGCGAATACCAAAGGCGTCGCGTGCAGTGAAGGAAGCCCAGCCCGAAGATCATGTGCTGTGTGACACTATATGACATTCTAGAAAACACCAAACTACAGTGGGCTGTCAAGGGCTGGGGGGCGGGGAAACTACAGAGGAACAGCATGAGGGAGAGTTCAGAAAAGGTGGGGCTGTTCTGTCACGCTGTGCACGTGGTTACACAAATCGAGGTGTGTATTAACACTCACAGAACTGCACCACAAAATAAACCATTGTATACACGTTTAAAACAAAATGGAAAGACAGAAGGTAGGCTCTCGAGCCGCTTTATGTCTTCGGGTCTTAGCTGCAACTCTTAGTGGCTGTGTCACCTTCGATGGACCACTCAGCCTCTCATTGACTCAGTCCCTAATTCATAAAAAGGAGACAATATTTTCTATTTCAGAGAGTTTGTGAGGATGAATTGAGAAAATGCATGTAAAGCACCCAGAGTGTGGCATAAAAAATAAATGTAATAATAAGAGATGTTTATTCTCATTATTAACTTTAGTCTAATCGTTACATTCAATTGATTTTATTTTGTTATTCAAAAGCAGATCTCTTCAGGGGGGTGTGTACAGTAATTCTCAGTTAATTCAGAATATCCTATTTCCCATAGCCACTTTTTCATCTGTACCAGGATCAGAAGGATCTTATGAATTTTGTAATTGATCCATGAGATCATCCCCACATATTAAAGTATGTGTCTGACTCCCGGGTTTCAGCGGTTTTTCAAGTCTGATAGTTTGGTAAAGTTCATGGGAGAAAGTCAGGACCTGAAGGTGGCGTCCGGAAATGAAGCGGCCTCCTGTCTCTGACACCACTGTGGCTGAAGTTATCCCATCCCACGGTGAAGGCCATCGACACAGGACGGCCAGCGACTCCACCCCATTCCTCAACCATGGAAATTTCTGCTACCCTTTCCTTCCCAGTCCTGCGGTTCTTGAACTAACCCCTTTTATAGGACTCCCAGCCCCCTGCCCACAGCCTCCCACCTGCCCTGACACTGGAGTCAGAGATGATGGCCTTTGATATGCAATTTTAGTCTTCAAAGGACTGAGTTAGACTGCCTCCTTCACAAATCATCATTAGCTTTCGTTAGCACGTTTTCTACTGGAGATAATTGTTGTGACATGTCCTCAGCTCCCTTCTAATGAAAGCAGAGCGTAACCCAAGGCTTTTCAAACTCGGAACAAAAGGATTTCATCTCAGTCGCACAGAACACAGTCATAGCAGCTGCTAGTTCAATGGCTTGACAAATGGATACTGAGCATCATCTGTGCCATTCATGAGAAGAACAAACGTGACTAAAGAACGCTGAGGCAGCCACAGGGGTTCTCGGAAACTGCGGGTGGGGGTGGCAGTGGGAACGACACTTGAGAACACAGTTTTATTAAAGCTGCAGATACACGCGATGCCACTCCTAGGTGCACATCTTAGAGAGCCCACGCGCGTGTGCTCCAGGAGAAGTGCGCACAAACGTCAGAGAGCCTTGTTCCTGACAGCCCCGCACTAGAAGCCTCCCAAGTGCTCATCAGCATTTGAATGGACCGACATAATGCTGCACATCTGTCCAGCGAAACACAGAAATGGAAAGGGATTAACGGCAGCGAGGCACCGCCATGCGGATGGCGCTCGCGGATGGCGCTCACAGACGGTGCTGGGCGAAAGACGCCCGACGTCAAGCAGGATTTGGTTTACGTGAGGTTCACAGGTGACACACCTACACCGCACTGTGGTACAGGCGGTAAATAAAAGGTAAGTCCAGAGATGGCGACCATAGAGTTGGGAGAGAATGATTACTTCTAGCAGGAAAGGGAGCGGGTCATCACCGATGTTGTGGAGATCCCAGGTTTTATTTCCTCCCCTGGGTGGTTGTTTCGCAGGTGTCAACTTAAACTCATTTAAGTATAAATGTAGTTATTTAGCTACTGCCTTCTTGTGCTCTTTATATACATTATATTTCATTATAAAAAGATTTACAAAGAGGTAAATTAAAAGGAAAAAATAGAAAAAAAACAGACTCAGCCCCCTTCCTCTTACTGAACACAGAACGCACGGAGCAGCTATTTAAGAACTCTGGGAAGTAAACAGCAGCAGGTGGATTAAGGAAGAGGAGCATTTAAACCACCAAACGGAAAGCGTGTTTGCTGCCCAGCCTGAATGCAACGCAGCCCAAGACCAGAACGGGTGTGCCAGCAGGAACAGAGCTTCAGAAAAAGCTTCTACCTGTGGCTCCAGGCACAGGAAAGGGAACCCTAACCATTACAGGAAATGTGGAAACACCCATGTTTTCCTGCTACCTGTTCTCTCGCCCCAGTCCCCAAGCCATCCAGTGAACATCAGTGGCAGAAGCCCCTCCCGGAGGCCACGGGGCGCCAAAACTCAGGGCGGGGGCAGGGGCGGAGCTGGTTATCTGATCAGCGCAGCTGGGATCCCAGGAAGGTTGGGCAAACATTAACTGATTTCTGAATACACTATTTCATTTAGAACAGTTTTAGATTTACGGAGAAGTTGTGAAGATAACACAGAGAATTCTCATAAGCCCTGCAACTCAGTTTCTCCTACAATTAGCATCACAATAATCTCTCCTGCTCTGTTCTCCCCTAGCAAAGTACTTGCACAGCGCTGTAGCTCAAGCCCCGGTGTTCTAGACAAAGGGGAGCCCCAGGCAAATATAAAGGGCCAAAGACACAGAGGAGACAGAGGCTCCCAGAAAAGGGCCTGCGTGAAGCGGTTTATGATTCCTGTGCTATGATTGGGTGTCACAGCCAAGCCGTGCCTGCAGGGTCTGCCCCTAACCACACACCTGACGCGGAGAAATGGACTAACAGACAACACCACAGCTCGCGCACGCAGACTGTCCGCCGGGCGGAGGGGACGGAGTGGAGCTAAACAGCACCGCGGAGGTCTGGGCGCTGATCTGGTATGACAACCCGACTCCACAGAAGGCAGGCTGGGACTTGCCACCTGAATCTAACCAGGCTGAATGACCGCTAAAACAAAAATCTTCCGTAGGAGTTCAGTAAGGCCCAGAGTTGTGTAACATACTACTCAAAACCGAAATCGAATCCAAAATCACTCCGCACACCAAGGACCAGAAAGTTCTTGTCTCCCTTGGGGAAACGCGGTCAACAGCGGCCATAGCCCAGATCACACCAACACTGAGATTACTTGGCAAAGGCTTTGCGCAGTCGTTATACAAACGCTCCAGCCGACGGGCAACCATAAACAATCTTGGAACAAATGGAAACACCGCAAGTCTCATTAAAGAAGAAGAAAAATACGATAAATGAAATTTTTTGGAAACTCACCGGTTAGGCGCACTTAAGGATTGGAGATGACCGAGGAAATATTCAGTGAACTTCAGGGTGTAGTAATACAAATGATTCAATCTGAAAAACAGAGAAAAAAATTGAAAATAAAAATAAGCAGACCCTCATAGACCTGTGGCATTATAAAAATAATAAGGTCTACTATTTGTGTCATCAAAGTTCAAAAGGGGAAAAAAATAAAGAGTGCGATGGTGAAAAAATATGTGTAGAAATAAAGACTGAAAACTTCCCAAGCATGGCAAAAGACATAAACCTACAGGCGGAAGATGGTCAGTGAACCCCAAACAAAATACAGCCAAAGAAATGCAAAGACAAAGACACATCCCACTCAACCTGCTGACACTTAAGTTTAAAAAGAAATCCTGAAGGCAGCCAGAGAAAAACAACACATTACCTAAACAGGAAAAATTAATCAAATGACTCTGAATTTCTTATCAGAAATCATCAAGGCCAGAAAAAAAGTACTATAATATTTTTTAAGTACCAACAGAAAGAAGAGCCAACATAGAATTCTTTATCTAGTGACCTATATTAGGAATGAATTCAAAACACAGGTATCCTCAGATGAGGATAAAGAGGGTTTCTTGATGGAACACCTTTAAAGCACACCTATTTCAAAGGGATTTCTACAGCAGCTTCTCCCAGCAGAAGGCATACAACTCCAATGAAAACTCGGGCCGGGAAGCATGAAAGAAGAGTGAGAGGCAGTAAACACCAGGATTATGTAACCGACGATTCTCCTTGCGATTTTTAAAACATGTTCCACAGTTAAAAATAAACATAACATTTTCTGGTGGGTTTTTTAGTGAATTTAGATATAATATGCAAGACAAATATAAAGGTTGAAGGATCAGAAGACCTACATTATGATAAATTCCTATATTTCACTTGGAGTGATGAAATATTGATTATAAGTAGAGGGCAAAAACTGAGTGTGTGTATCATAACCCCTTTGTTGAACACTAAAATGACAAGATAAAGGAATACAGTCAAAACTTAAATAAATTAATTAAAATAGAATATTAAAAAACATTATAATAACCCAAAAGAGGGCAGAAAAGGAGAAACAGAGAAAAACAAACCAAAAGAACAGAAAACAAAAAATAAAATGATAAATTTAAACCAAAACTTAATGATCACATTAAGTGTAAAAGGTTTAAACGCACTAAATAAAAGAGATTTTAAGAATGAATAAAAGCTATGACCCAACTATATGCTGAGTATTTAAAAAAAAAATTCACTTTGCACATAATACAGATAAATTAATTTTTTTTCAGAATGATGAAAATAACACCATGTAAACATTCATAAAAAGAAAACTGGGGAGGGATTCAAAGCAGGAGAAAAGTCTCCATGGCTGGTTTTGAAGGTGGAGGGAGACACACAATAAGAAATGTGGGTAACTTTTAGTTGCCGAGAAGAACCCCCAGCAACAAAATGCAGACAGTACTTCAACCTCCAGAACTGTAGTTGCTGCCAACGATTCTGAAGGAACTTGAACGGGAACTTCAAGCTGATAATACAGACCAGCCAGCACCTTAACTTCTACCTGTTACCACTCGAACAGAGAACCCAGTTATACATGGCGGTATTTCTGACCTACAAAAACAATGAGGTAATAAATTCTGTTGTTTTAGGTCTTTAAAAAAAGCCAGAAAGAAATCCGGAATGGCTATAATAAACAGACTGCAGGGCAGAGAAAATTGCCAGGAGTAAAGAGAGACAATACATAATGGCAAAGGGTCAATCGACAAGAAAACGTAACAATCCAAACGTGTGTGCAACCTAACAAGCTTCAAAACACACAAAGCAAAACTGACAAAACTGAACGTGGACATAAATCTACAACTTCTCTTTCAGTAACAGCTAGAATGAATACCCAAGAAATTAGCAAGGATATCAAAGAACCAAATAACAACTTCAACCAATTGTATCTAACTGTTATTTCTAGAATATTTCACCCAGCATCAGGAAACACATTCCTTAAAAGTTGCATGGAACCACAAAGACCTCAAACAGCCACACAATTTAAGAAAGAAGAACAAAGCTGCAGTCATCATGCTCCCTAATTTCAAACTATATTGCAAAACTACAGAAATCAAAACAGTATGGTACTGGCATAAAACAAACACATTGCTCAATGACACATAATAGAGAACCCAGAAATAAATCCACATATACATGTTACAACAAAGAATCCAAGAATATATAATGGGGACAGACAATCTCTTCAATAAATAGTGCTGGAAAAACTGGACAGCCACATGCAAACAAATGCAACTGGACTACTAATTTACAACATACAAAAAAAATAACTCCAAAAGGATTAAAGTGAGACTATATGAAACTAAAAATCTTCTGTACAACAAAGGAAACTATCAATACAATGATAAGATAACCTACTGAATGGGAGAATGTATGTTCACATCATGTATCTGATTAGGGGTTAATATCCAAAATATAAAAGGAACTCATACCACTAGGCAAAAACAAATAACCTGATTTAAAAGTGGGCAGAGGATGTAAATAAAAATTTTTCCAAAGAAGACATACAGAAGGCCAACAGATACATGAAAAGATGTTCCAACATCACTAACCCTCATGAAAATGCAAAATCAAAACCACAATGAGATATCATATTACACCTATTAGAGGGGCTATTATCAAAAAGACAGCCCAGGCTGGGTTCCTCAGTTAGCTGGAGCATCCTGCCGTACACCAAAGGGTTGCAGGTTTGATCCTGGTGAGGGCACATACATGGGTTGAGGGTTCAGTCCCCAGTTTGGGCACACTGGAGGTAACCAGTAGATGTTCCTACCCTCTCCCCCTCCTCCTCTACCTCTTTCTCTCTCTCTCTATCCCCCCCTTCCTCTCTAAAATCAATAAACATATCCTCTGGTGAAGATTGTTTTTAAAAGATAAAAAATAACAAGTGATGGTGAGGATATAGAGAAAAGGGGACCCTTGTACACTGTGGGTAGGAGTGTAAATTGGTGCAGCCGCTATGGAAATCAACATGGAGGTTCCTCAAAGAATTAAAACTACAGTTACCACATGACCCCGCAATTCCACTTCTGGAATTTATCTGAAGAAAACAAAAACACTAACTTGAAAAGGAATATGCACTCCCACATCCGCTGCAGCCCCCACGTTCCCCACAGACACTAAGGTGGGCTGGGGCTCAAGTTGCCAGCCTGAGACTTGCCTGGAGATTTTAAAGCGCAGCAGGCCAGCGTGGATGTCTAACCCAGCGATGGCATCACTCCATAGCACCTCAAATCCCCCTCCAGGAGGGTGTCACAATTTACCCCAAGCGCTGGCTCCACATTTGACCACGACCCCAAAGTCCTCCGCCAGCACGGGGATCCGGGAACAGGGTGCCAGGCCAAGTCTCCCTCCCGGTGACCTCTGAGATCTTGGGCAGGACACAGCTGACCCTTGAACAACACAGGTTTGAACTGTGCACGTCCGGGTAAGCAGACGCCGATTTTGTTTTTCAATAAATGTAGTCCGCCCTTCCTATCAGCTGCTTTGCGGCTGCAGGTTTCCGGTCCCCAGGTTCCACGGTCCGCGGATTCAACTCCAAATGGAAGCATTTTTGTATTCCCAGCGGCAGATTCCCAACCAGGAATCGAAAATACTGTTTTCAGTCCGCGGCTGGTTGGATCCGCCAATGCCCAGGGCCGACTGTAGAGTCAAAAGTTATACGTGGGTTCTCGACTTCGGGGGGTGGTTTTGGCACCCTCATCCCCCAACCCCCACATTGTTCAGGTCAGCTGTACTTCTGGGGCCTCGGTTTTCTCGTCCGTAAAATGAGAGTATTGCCCTGGCTTACAGCAAGTTCACTTCTGGCCCTAAGATCCTTCCTCCTGAAAAGAAAGGGGCAGAGGATTCTTCCTTAACTTCAACGAGAGAAACTTGTTGGATGAATCACCTAAGAATGGAAACAGCTGCAACGTGAACTTCAGTTTTCAGAGTCTGTGGGAGCAACCGCAAGTCAGTTTCCAGCCGACATACTTCGTTGGTTTTTAAAGAGGACGCTTCCCTCTTCTCTTTTTTCTTTGGGTAGCACTTAATGTCTAGGAAGTGTAGGTTTTAAAGGGTACAGTGGCAAAAACACGAGATGACAGTGACAAGGGGGACTTATTCTCGTAACTGCTCCTCGTTCACAAGGAAATCAGCTCACCATCATTTCCCAATTATGTCTCCTCCTGAAACTCATTAAGGCTTTCTCTATTCATAATCAATACATTAAAGCCCCTCTGTTTAATAAAACAGTTCATCAATATTTTACGGCTTTAATAATTGATGTTATAGAGAGGCAGAAGGGAACTTACAGCACACATGTTCACCGGAGACAAAGAAAACCTGAGCTGCAGATTCTGGTCTTTTAAAAAATCAGCCTTTCTGGGCCCCTGTCTGCAATTTTTAGGGGGCATATGGTAGCTACGGGATGCCTCACTGGTCTATAAACTTTGTGAAGAGAGGGACTAGTTCCGATTATTTCTTGACCTACCACATGTCAGGCACTATGCAAAATATTCAATAGGCATTTCCTCATCTCCTCCCCTCGATAACCATAGGAAAAAAGTATTATTGTCCCCATTGCACAGATGAAGAAACTGAGGCTTAGAGTTAGCGGGTAACTTAACCTGTGCTGCACAGCAAGGAAGTGGTGGTGCTGGGATTGAAATGTGACCATCTGACTCCTGTTAAACATTGCTGCCCTACGATGGTCAAACTACCTTCTTCGGAAAGTATTTAGTTCTAGAACAGCAACTTTTCTAAGCATTGGGAATACTGAGATGAGCTACATAGGCAGGGACCTGAACTCGCGGAGCTAGCACTTTGGTGGGTTTAGACCATATACAGTGAAGGTTTTTCAAAATCAGGGGAACTAAGAACTCCTACCAGATTCCATCCAATTCCCCCCTTGCCATGAGGCCCCTGCAGCCCCTTTCACGAGGCAGGTCAAGCCAGGCATCACTTGGCCAGCTCAACTCATGTGGGCAAGAGCAAAAGCCCACTGGCCAGTGGAAAGAGGCCTCCCCCCCGGTCTAGCTTCCAAACAAGTGCCCCCACCTGTCTTGATGAACTACCCCCTGGGGAAGTGTTTTTCCCAAGGCACCTATGAGAGTTTTCCTGGGTGTGAACGTTTTTTCAGTAGCTGTGATTCCCAGTGGGGTCCGTGGTTTACTGCAAACCCAGAGCAGTAGCTTCTTTCATTAGCTCACAAAGAAACTTCAGGCTGGTGGAAACATTTTCCTTTGGTTTCCAAGGCAGAGATGAATGTATAATAAAGGCTCATTTCGCTATAATTTCATTGTCTGCTTATGAATCTGTCTCCCACGTCAATTTCTTAAAACTAAGGTTTATGTTCCATTCAGTGTTGGGCCCCACTGCCTAACACACTGCTTGGCATGGAGTAGGTAGGTGTTCAACAGATGAAGGAATAAAGAAAGCCATGCTTGAGTTCAAAGCCAGGGGCTGTCATTTACTTCCCATGCACCTTTGGGCCAGTTATGTAAGGCTCTGGGGCCTCAGTTTCCCTATACGTAAAATAGGGCATAAACTGCCACCTGTCCCCTAGAGCTCCGATGAGGAGTGAGTGAGCGAATAGGCATGCAGCCATCAGGAGTAGGCTGACGCGTGATGCACACAAAACAGGTGACAGTCACAGCCAGTCTCCTGACGAAGATAATTTCTTCCTGCACATTTTCCCAGCGAGTGTTTGTCCAACTCAGGCTGCGTCTCCATGGGTATTTCTAATACGAGGTGTGATTTTTCCCCCCGTGGGTATTTTTTCCTGTGCGTATTTTTTGAGTGGCCATTGCTTCTAGAGACATTCTCTGGTAGACATTTTTCCTAGAAAGGCTGTTTCTCAATAGATTACCCCCTCCTCTTTTGTTTTTGCAATGGTTCTTCCATGGATACTTTTCCTAGTGAATAGGTTCACGGTCAGCATTTTTATAATGAACAGCTTTCCTGGAGAATATTTTTCCTAAGGGGCTTTTTTAGTGAGAACTGTTCATGGTGAGTATTTTTGCTGAAGAGTGTATACAGGGTCCAGAACCAATAACGCCCCTTTTTTATTAGAAAATCTTTTATGACAAAATCATAAATGTGTGATTCTATAACATAACAATATCACACTCAAGCACACCATGTGACATTTTAGGTGAAATGTTCTAATTAAAACTATAAATTATCACACCCATATTATTACCCTACCAACCACACTCAAGCAGGCCTTACTTCTGCCAAACTCTGTATTTCCGTGGGATATTTTTTCAGAATGGAGCATGTCTTCAGTAGCTATTTTTCCAAATAGGCACTTTTTCCTAGAAGTTACAGGCTTCTCCTTAGATGTGTCCCCCAAAAAGTATGATCCCCATTATGGACTGAATTGAGTATCTCTCAAAATTCAGATACTAAACCCTAATCCCCAATGTGACTATATTTGGAGATGGGACCTTTAAGAAGGTAACTAAGGCTAAATGAGGTCTTAGGGTGGGGCCCTGCTCCAATGAGATTCGTGTCCTTCTCTCAGAGGAGAGACAGACACAGGTGTGTATGCACCTGTGCATACAGAGGAAAGGCCGTGTGAGGACACAGTGAGAGACGGCCACGTGCAAACCATGGAGCGCGGACCCAGGAGAACCCAACCCTGCTGCTACTGTTATCTTAGACTTCCAGCCCCCAGCACTGTCACAAATAAATTTGTTTTTTTAAGTCACCTGGGCTGGTATTTTGTTATGGCAGCCTGAGCAGACTAATACAGTCCAAAGCACTTTATATTTTTCTGGCTGGAGCTGGAAAAGCAATAAGCGCTCTCCTTTAGGCTGCTTTCTGCTGGTCCCTCGAAGGCATCCCTTGCTCACCCCACAGGGAACACTAAGGTCTAACGCAACGGAAGCAGAAAGGCCATACTGGCCCATGGCTCCCTTTTGTGCTGATAAAGGAATATACCGTCCCTCACCCAACTTATTCCCCAGCCCGCAGCTCTCCATAACTCGAGCCCTGAAACACCAGACCAATGATCAGCGCCGTTCCCATCGACGCAGCCCTAAGGTTGTACCACAGAGCACTGCAGACGCATAAAGATTCCAACGAGTGCAGAAGGGGTGGCTTGGGTTCCTGGGTGATCATACTGGGGGAGAGGGACACCCCAAGAGTCCTCTATCTGAGGGTCCATTCCTTCCAGTCTGAATACGGTTCCAGAGACAAGAGTATGTGTTGGGAGTTGATGAGATCCTCTCCACTAGGGGGCTTTCAGTGAGGTCACATGGCAGCTCAGCAGAGCCACGGCGTCCATTCAAATGTTAGCCTTTGGATAAGCATATCCTAATTCTATGTGAGTGTAGGGAGAAGTGCTAGGCAACACAAAGACCAGAAAAGCCAGAGACACAGGCTGGTGAGTAGAGACCATGTTTGGAAACGACGTTTCACCTTCCGCTTCCCAGCATCCCATTCTAAGCTCCCTTTCTTTAGCTTCGACTCCCAGCCAGCCCACCCCCACACACCGTCTGATGGATTCTCTCCCTTCCATACAACTACCCATGCAAAGTCCCTTTGCTCCCTGCCTATCTCCATCCAATTTGTTCCTCAACAACAAAAATAATCCAAAACTGATTCATTCTGAAGTCCAAACAACTGATAAAAAAATAATTTCACTCCTCTGCTCCCCATTTCTTTTTATCACGCATTCTTTTAAAAGAACCAAAGCCTTAAATTAAAGGACGAAAGATCCACCGTATGGAATTTGCAGGATTAGCTGATGGGCAGGGCGAGGGATGATTGGCAGGTAGAGACGCCACTGCTGTGCACCTCGCTCCACCCTCCCCGCACCAGGCGGAAGTTAGAGAAACACAGTCGTTTTGCAGGGATCATAGGGTGCCCGGCAGAGATCCTGCAGATACCAAACAAAGCACAAGAAGCTCTGCTGCATCCATGTCAGCAGGAAGCATTTCACAGAGTGAGAACTCCATGAAAGACAGGTTTGCGGTGTGTAGCAGGCAGAATAATACCCCACCCCCTTCCTGCAAAGATGGCCATTTCTAATCCCCAGAACCTGTGACTCAGTTACCTTACCCCGCAAAAGAAACTTGGCGGAAGTGAGATTCTCCTGGGTGATGCACACAGGCCCCACGTAATTGGGAGGGGCCTGATAAGAGGGTGGCAGTCAGAGAGAATTGTAACGCTGGACCGCTGGCTTTGAAGCTGGATGAAGGAATTCAAGGAATTGAAGTGGCTTCTGGAAGCCAGAGAAGGCAAGGGAATGGATTCTCATCTAGAGCTTCCAGGAGGAGCACAGCCCTGCTGACACCTTGATTTCAGCCCAGGGAGACCCCCCTCAGACTGCTGACGCCCAGAACCGAAAGTTAATACATTTGTTTTGGTGAGTGTAGTAGGTTCAGGGATGGCCCCAAAAGGATACGTTCAAGTCCTAACCTGGTTTCCCAAGGACCTGTATGGAACAGAGGACTGGTCCCCTTCCCGTGCTGGACTGGGACGTGAGTGAGAATTATAATTCCCTGCAGTAAGCCACTTAAGTTTGAGGAGTCTTCCCGGCAGTGATTAGCCTTTCTTGGGCCACTTACTCGCCCACTCTGAGCCTCCGTGTCCAGATTAGTAAAATAAGGTGATCGTGTGTTTGCCAAGATGACTTGTCATTACAACTGTGCAAATTTCTGACTTTCTTCAGAAGTGTAGTCCCAGGTCTTCTGTGATTAAAAAAAGGGTTGGGGGGATTCATCCCCCAGGCCAGCTCCTAGTGTTCTGTATGGCAGGCTCTGAAGAGATCCATTTCTTTTAATAATAGAACGGCAGATCCTTCCGTAACTGGCTTACTCCTGAAACAGGGTTTCGACTGACTGAGTTTTACAGCATCTGCATCCCGTAACATAAAATCAGTCAGCGATTAACCGAATTGCACTGGGGTCATTCTGGGGCTGGGTCCTGATTTAAACGCCCTTTGTTATGTGTCCCCCATCACCTGCTCTTTGCCAGCTGGCCCCCACCAAAGATGGTTATTCTACACCTTGCAGGTGAGGGAGTTCTGCAGGGCACTGTCCACCTGGATGGAGCAAACACGCTTCCTGATGTCCTCTGGGATGTCCTCTGGGAGGTTTGGGGCACACCGAGGCCAACTTGATTCACGGACGGTGATGAAGCCTTTCCAGGTTCCCATGACACTGGCTGTGGGCGAGGCCCACCAGGGCAGGTGAGAGAAGAAAGGCGGCTTTTGTGTGTCTGATGATGACCATGGATCTTCCTGTTGGTCCCACCGTGTCTCTCCTTGGTCCCCAGAGTTTACTCTCAACACAGCAGCCAGCAGGACCCTATTAAAATGCAAGATGGATCATGTCACTCCTCTGCTTGCAGATTTCCCAAGAATTCTATCTTGCTCCAAATAAAAGCTGTAGTTCTAACAATGGCTAATGAGGCTCTAGTTTTCCTTCTCACCTCTCCTTGTTCCCTCCACCGGCCACAGGCGCTGCCTTGCGGTGACAAGCTAACCAGACTCCTGCCACAGTGCCTTTGCACTTCCTGTTTCCTCTTCCTGGAACACTCTTCCCAAGACATCTTTATATCCTCCCACACTTCCTTCAAGTCTTTGTTCTGACAGAGAGCTCTTCCCTGAAAATCCCAGCTATAATTGCAACTCCCTTCATCCAGGCCACTACCTACCCCGTCTTATTTTTCTCTCCAGCTTCCTTCTCCTACCAAGCATACCTAGTTTTAGTTCATCGTCTACCCAGTCCTTCCAGAACATAAGTTCCATGAGGACATGTCCTTTCGCGGCCTTCCCCTGGCACCTAGGGACTGACTGGCACCTAGGGAGGGCTCAACAAATGCTTGCTGAACTGAGATGAAATTGTATTCTGCCCATGTACCTGTCAAATGATATTAGAGACCTCTTATAGTTAACCTATTTCATTACGTGCCCTGGAAACATATCATTTTTTTTGTTAGAACTCTCCTATAATTCCAATTTTGTCACTCAGAGATGCAAAGTGGGATGGCACGGCCCCTCTCTGAAAAGCCAGCCTGGGAAGCAGGAGGAGAGCGCCGAGAGTTGCTGAATTACCGGGACCTCTTTCACCCAGAATTAGAGACACTCGGGCCATGGCAGAGGCTTCCAACCCAAAATGTGTGAGCCTCCAGGTGTCAGAAGACGTGTACATTCCCCTGGAATCATGGGTAAAAATGTGGATTTTTGTGACCATTTCATAGATGTATGCTCACTCATTCTTTTCACAATACCCGCATGCCAGCACCTTCATGGGCTCTAGCGTTATGAGAGAAGAAAGTCCCTCCCCTCGTGCAGTTTGCATCGTAGTGAGAGAAGAAACATTCGACACGTATATGTTTCTGCAAATAATGAATAAAGCTGAGAGGCCAGGCTGGCAGGTAGACTTTCCACCACATGAGCTGGATGGGAAGGAAGTCAATGTGGCTGAGGTGTTTGTTGTGAACAATGGAGAGAGAGAACGGCAGGAGAGGGGGACCGAAAGATTAAGGGGGGCAGGCACGGAGCATCTTGCTGAGCAACATGAGGAGTTGCACTTGATTTACCTGTGAGGTAAACGGAATCCCAGCGGAGGGTTATGAGCAAAGATCGAACAAGATCTGCCTTGGGTTTTGAAAGGCTCTCTCAAGCTGCTGTGTGCAGAGCAGGCTGAAGGGGGCAGCATGGAGCAGGGAGATAATTTCAGAAGTGACTGCAGTGATCCCGTGAGAGTGGATGGCCGGAACCGAGCAGGTGGCAATGGAAAAGGTGAGAATTGGGATTGCTGGCTGATTGCATGTGGATGGACAGGCATTGTTCTGGAGAGATGGTCTTTATTGGCCAACTATTTCTCCTGACAGCCCAGCATGCCTTCTTGCTTCTTCTGGTGACAGCATCTCCACTTCCTGTTGGGTTGGCTACCCTGTCTCGATGGACGCAGTGGGCATGGAACTGTCTTCAAAGTTCCCACACTTCCCATGGCTGAGAGCCAGCCCTGACTCAACGAAGTCAACAAGGCTCTCTTCCCTGAAACACTGTGGCTTCGGTAGAGTGACGTAGGTCTGAAATTGGAACATATGCACCATGACACTGGTCCCCTGAAGGATCTGCTCATGAGTTCTGCTGGCCACATCCTGGGGCTGCTTTGGTCTCCATCTTTGTATATAAATATATATGATCTATGTGTCTATATATTCATGTATGTATGTGAATATATACACATCTACATATGTAAATATATGTACATATATAAATTTATACATAGGCAATGGTATATATATAGTATTGATTATGTCAGGTTATGTTATACTATGCTGTGCTATGCTGCTAAGCTATATACATGTTAGTTAAAGTTCCTGTTGTCATCAACCAAATGACCTTAAGCAACACAGAATTCAAAGCTGTAATTAGATTCTCCAAGGGGTGCAGTATCTTCAAAGGTTAAGAATAGTGTTTTAGAGCCTTGTTAATCAAAGTGTAGTCTTCAGGCCAGCCTCTGCATCCCCCAGGGGCTTGCTAGGAGTGCAGACCCTACTGCACACCCGCTGAATCAGAGCCTGCACTTTCACAAGCTCCGCAGCTGCTTCCTGCGCCCACCAAAGCCTGAGAAACACCTTTCGAGAGTCGACACGATGTGGGGGAAAGCTATCAGACCGAGATTCAGGAAACCTGGGTCCTAGACTTGGCTCTTCCACTAAATAGTCATCTGATGTTGCCAAGTCTCTTTCCTCTGAGTCCTCTGCTTTCAATTGTCTCACCTCTTGCAAAAAAAATGGAGGAAGGAGATCTGTGACCTGCCACAGCTCCCATGGTGCTTTGCACACAGCCTTCTAGCCAGCATGTGGTATAGAACATTATAACCCCTTAAATGCCCATGTCCCCCACGGGCTGGAGGAGTGGGCAGCTTTATTTATCACTGAGAAATATTTGCTAGGCTGCTTCCATGTGACAGGCACTTGCAATGTTCTGGGATCAGTACCAGTGTTCGGTAAATGTTTTTGAACAAATGATTTAATTAAAGGATTCCTTTAGAAACTAATTAATGCATTGAACATGCAGTGTAAGGTGGTTTTTAATTATTATTATGAGAAGTATCTCTTCAGAGATCCCTTCCCATTCCAACAGTCTGTGAATCTGTGGGATGAGTCACTTATCAGTTGCGGGTTAGCAAGGTTGGATTATATCTTTTGAAATCAGACTCTCACCTGATGTTTCTCTTAAAGCGATGCCATCAGCAGGTTACTCCAACCCACTCACAGAGACCTCCTTAGAATACAAGGATTTGTAGATAATTCACCTGCCTGGAAAAGCAGGTGCTAACTTCTACTTTATAGCTAAGCTGGGTAGGGGTGGGGGGGCAGGGAGTAAAAGCAACTGTTTCTATAGCAACAGAAATGCACAATTTAAAGAACATAGTGTCTTGCTTAGTCTATTTATAAAGAATGTGTAGGAGATACAATTAAGGAAACTAACAGCAGAAGTACTCAGGCTCTGGCTTCATTGTCTGCCTTCCATCATTTAGCACTCTAGACAAAGGACCTATGAAAGGGTTGAGGGGTCAGTGGCCAAGGAGGGTGCACGGAGAGGAGCAAGTGACTTTCCTGCATCACTGCGGAGAGCAGAGCCTCCCACGGCCCTGGTGTTCCAAACCCCGAGGCAGAAGCTCCTGCTGCCTGAGCCTAGCCCCTTTCAGACAGTTTCCAGTGCTGGCCAGAGATGTGGGTTAGTAAGTCATCACCTTAGGGGCCTGATTTAATTGTGTACCCCGTGGTTTACTAGGCTGCAAAAGTCCTTCCTGTGATCTGAGATTCCCACCCTGAGATCCCTAAAGCTGCATTAGCAACCCCTGCCTCTTTTCCAAAACTCATGATGCCCCCAGGATGCTCCCATGGTGCCCCTGACTCAACATTTCCAAAGCCAGCTCTTCTTCCCAACAGGCTGACTTCTGTCCCGTTGCCCTTTCTGGCATCCAGGACTGATGCTTCCCACATCCCTAAGTCTTGCCCATTTCCCTTCTCATTTTCACCATCATGACCCAGGAATGCACAGGATGCAGCGGAGCTGGGCTGGTTGCAGGTCTGCTGAGGACAGTTCTGGGTTCTTTCCTGGGCCACATCGCCTCTGCCACCACACTCCCTGGTCTTGGACTCTGGGCCCTGGGAGTACCCACCTGTCTAAATCTGGTGTGCTGAGCAAAACCTTGTCCACACGTCTCCTGAGCTTCCTAGCCCAGCCCTGGGGGTTCAGACGCTGGAGCAGCCACGGGCTGATGTTTCCTGCACAGCAGCACCAAGTGGCTTTCAGCTTTCATCGTAGGATTGGCGAAGAAGCTGAACCTCCAGAAGAATGAATAATTTCCTTAAATCATACAGCTGAAAAGTCACCAACCTGGGATTTGAATGAATGTGCATTAAAAAATTTCATTCCAATATATGTCTTCTCCATTAATCTGCAAGTGATTTCCCAACTCAGAGCAGAAGGGATCTCAGAGTGGCCAACCTCAGACCTTCAGAAAATAGGGAATCCTGAAGGGTAACCGCTCGGCCTCAGGCTTAATCACCTCCAGGGACACCCAGCTCATGAACTACTATTCAATCCTTTGTTTTTTATTATTGAGAGGGGTCTTCTTTGATGTGACAGCTGAAACATACCCCTTTGTAATATCCACACCATGATTTTAAGCTTTGAAACCAGGAAGCCTCTCGCCATGTCAACGTAGCCCTTCAAACCTTGGAGAAAGCCATCGAACGTCCCCTTGGTCTCCAGTTCTACAACAGCAATGCACCTTCACTCATGAATATCAGGTAGAAGGAGAGAGTTCTGTGCCAAGCACTGTGCTATGTTCTTGGGCAGACGTGATCTCTGATCTATTACTTCCTGGAAAGGCATGACTGCCTTTGGTCACATTTAAGTTTATCAATTATTATTTTTTTTTGAAACAGTGGTCCCAAGCAATGCTTCTGACATTGGAGACAAAGAGCAGTAAAGTGAGATTCTTAGTGTCCACCAGAGCCCGGTCCTTAGCCCTCTTTTCTTTTTGTCTCTTACACTTCCTCTGGACAGTCTCAATTGCACCTATCATTTCAATGGTCACTAAATGCCAGCCAATCCCAGGCTTTCCTCACCAGACTCTCTCCTGGGCTCTGGACACAAACTTAAAGGTCTAATTGTCACTTCCCCTTGATAAACTGCAAACAGCAAATGCAGAAGATCTGACACTGAAGTCATCATTTCCCTCCCTCCCTCCCCCAGTCCAGTGCCTCTCCTGCGTTCTCTGTTCTGGGTATGCCACCAGGATCTACTCAGATTCCCAACCGTGTTTGAGCCCTTCCTCTATCTCACACTCCACCTCCAAGCCAATCTCTTACATGGTTCCCATGTCCATCTCACTCCAAGGTTCCTGTGACTCCCTCGTTGTTGTGCACCTAAACAATTCCAATACCCATCCCCCTGAGGATCCTCCTGCTTCTAATCCCAACCCTGTACCTTCCAATCGACCCTACACACTCTTAGCATTGATCTCTCTAAAACAGGCACTGGAAGTACTGTTTTACCACTTAAAAACGTTCAATGGGACTTGCCTACTTATGACATCAACTGCAAATACTGTAGCCTGCCATAAAATGCCCTCATTGATTCCAGCTTCCTCTTAAAGGGGTTCAGAACTGGCTTTCCCAAGATGTGCTACTTCAGCATGTGGATTATTTTGAGCTGAAGGCAAGAGAGACCTTGAGGGCTCACAAGAAACTTTTTACCTCTCCCTGAAGGAATTTAAAATGGGAGAGAAGAGACGAATCTCCCATGCAGAAGAATTCCAAATAATACCTGTTGGAACTCCACCCTCCAGCAGGTGGAGCGTAATTTCCCAGTCCTTCAGCGTGGGCTGTGCATGTGACTTCCTTCCAAAGAGGACTATAGGGAAGGCGGGGATGGGAGGAATACCTTTACAACAGGGGTCCTCAACCCCTGGGCCAGGACCAAACTGGGCTGCGCAGTAGGAGGTGAGTGTCAGGTGAGTGACCAAAGCTTCATCTGTCTTTACAGCCGCTCCCCATTGCTGGCATTACCACCTGAGCCCCACCTCCTGTCAGATTAGCGGTGGCACTAGATTCCCATAGGAGTGCGAACTCTACTGTGATCTGTGCAAGTGAGGGACATAGATTGCACGCTCCTCATGAGAATCTAATGCCTGATGATCTGAGATGGACTTGAGGCGGTGATGCTAGCACTGGGGAGTGGCTGTAAATACAGATTATCATCAGCAGATAATAAACCAATTGCTTGTAGACTCATATCAAAACCCTATGAGTGAGTGGGGCAAGTGACAATTAAGCTGCATCTTGTGGCAGGCTATAAAGCCATCCCTAACCCCCCAGTCTATGAAAAAATTGTCTTCCGTGATATGGTCCCTGCTGCCAAAAAGGCTGGAGACCACTGCTTTACAATAAAGAAACCTGGCATACACTGCCTCAGCCAGGTGATCAAGGTCAGCATCAACAGTGATAAGTCGTGTTGAGTGCATGTACTCTTGATGTGCTATGATAGAAATGGTACTTCGCCTCTATGATCTTCCTCCCCAAACCCACAACGCCAGTCTACCCATGAAAAAAAAATCATACAAATCCCAGTTGAAGGGCGTTCTGCAAAATAGTGACCAATACACCTCCAAATTGTCAAGGTCATCAAAAATAAAGGAAGGCTGAGAAAAAGTCATGGTCAAGAGGTGCCTGAGGAGATGCAACAACTAAATGTAATGTGAGGTCCTGGATGGGATCCTGGAACAGAAACAGGACATTAGGGGAAAACCGAGGAAATCTGAATCAAGTAGGGACTTCAGTTAATAATATTGTGTCAATATTGGTTCATTAATTGTGACAAATGTACCATACCGGTGTAAGATGTTCACAATAAAGGAAACGAAGTGTACAATAACTCTGTAAGTCTAAAACGACTCTAAAATTTTCTTTTAAAGTTTAATGAAAACACAAAACAGATGGCATCAGAGGAAGCGTGGTCCATGGAGATACTGGGACCAGCCACTCTGCAGCAACTACCAGGAAAGATCCTGAGGACCTGAGGCATTTTCAAAGACCCTGTCTTTCTCCTCCCCTTCCTCCTTACGGTCTCCTAAGGTGCCATCTCCCTTTCACTCAGATGCCAACTTGCAGGGAAACAGAGGAAGGGAAACTCCTTGAAAATCAATTCATCAATTATCGAAGCTAAAGAACAAGCTTCAAACACTGAACTTTTTAAAAAATTTTTTATTTTAGTTTATTCAGTACAGTTTCTATCCTTTATTCCCATTCCAGCCCACCCACCCATCCCTCCCCTCCTCCCTCCCCTTTCCAACCCCCCTAGTTTTGTCCATGTGTCCTC
>CM052539.1:8711612-8779934 GCA_028533065.1 Trachops cirrhosus
GGTCCATTTTTAGTTTTCTGAGGAAGTTCCATACTGTTTTCCACAGTGGTCGTACCAGTCTGCAATCCCACCACCAGGGCACTAGGGTCCCTTTTTCTCCACAACCTCTCCAACACTTGTTGTCTGTTGTTTTATTTATGATGAACTTTTATTATTGGATTGGACCCATCCAATGGGGTCAAGACACTGGGATGATCAGAATAGTCTTGGCAAAATAAAGAAGCTCTGTTTAGGGCTGCACAATTGAATGTCACTCCTTCCTCCATGGGGCATGCCTGGGACTCCTCAGAATCTGTGTGCATGCTCACCTGCCTGCACAGACAAATTACAACTCCCCAGACCAGGAACAGCTTCAAGTCGTCCTGAGGCTGCCACCACCACACTGAGAGACAGTGACGTGCAGAGGCCCCTGTGCAAGCAAGTCTGAGGAATAAAGGGCAGGTGTGAGGAGGAAAGTTCTCCTGACTTGGTAGTGTTTCTTGGTCTATTCACTCCGCTGTGCAGATGGATTGTGAAGCCCGCCTGATGCAGACCATACTCGTGCCAGCTGGAATGAAGAAATCCATACCTGCCCCCAAACCACCCCTTGCGGACTCTTAGCTCACAAAGATTCAAGTGATCCCAACTGATGATGGGATCACTTTCCCTGGAGCAGCAGAAACTGGGGGGTCATCACTGGGCATGTGCAGAGCATCTTATCCCCCCAGGAATGATGCTACTGGTTTTTCTACCTATTTTTCTATGTTTAGATGGAAAACTAGACCGCCCGTTGTTCTTTGCTTTGGGAGGTGTGGGGCCTTAGGGGCCTTAATTAATATGCTTCTAATTTTAGAAAAAGGTTAGCAGGCCCAAACTAACTAATGTTGTGTGGTAGTATAGAGATTTGCATAAACAGGCAGGCAACATCAGAATGCATGTGGTAACAGGACCTGCACCGCAGGAACCATGGCTTGCTGGGAAATACTAGATGCAAAAATACAGCCAGGGCAGAAAACCCACGCCCTTGTTCGTGCCCAGGAAGCTTGGCACCCTGCCTTAAATTCTAAGTATAGAGGGAGAGTGGAACAGGGTAACCCACAAACTCAATCTAGAGCCCAGCGGTTCTCACACTTCTCCCCCATCCCCCGACTCGGAGTCAGTAAATCTGGGGTGGAGTCCTTAATCTGCATTTCTAACACCCTTCTGGATGACGACTATGGCTCCAGGAACCACACTTTGTGTTTCAGTGGTAGGGAAACGTTTTTAAAAAACCCCAATCCCTGTCCCTGTTCCCCTTTCCCAGAGATTCTGGTCCAGCTGGTCTGAGCTGGGTGCTTCACAAGAGCTGCCAGGTGACTCTGACATACAGCAGGAGCTAAGAAGCCCTGCTGTGGCCCACAGAGAGCTCACAGGGGACACCCACATACACACACAGGGCCTGATGCCGTCTGACCAGGCAACAGGCAAAAACAGCCACTCAACCAGAAACTGAGCATCACTGCCTCTGACTCCCAAGGACACAAAGAGAACAGTGAAAGAGGAAGTCACAGGGTAGAGATGGGGGTGTGGAGTAATCTGAATTGTGGGGTTCCAAGAGTTCAGCTCTTGAATAGGCCCTTTGGAACCTTTCAGTGTGCAAGAATAGAAAAGTGAAAACATTCCTGAGTAATCTAGAAGTCTATGAGCCCCCAAAGAGTTAGGACTGTGGGCTCCAGGATAGAACTGAGGGACATGCAAGTATTTAATCCCAAATAAAGGAGTCTGGGCTCATTTACTAAGCATCTTGGTGAGTGTGCAATCCACAGAGCAAAATGCTCCCAGGTGTAAAAGGTATGGCTCAGTTCCCCGAACCCCAGAAACTCCTCCCGTATTGGTTAGGGAGTAAGGGCGATTCTTAGACAAACCTTTATATTCTTGGG
The DNA here is from genome assembly GCA_028533065.1 of Trachops cirrhosus. NCBI lineage: Eukaryota > Metazoa > Chordata > Mammalia > Chiroptera > Phyllostomidae > Trachops > Trachops cirrhosus. Next base: position 8,713,511 of record CM052539.1, read on the forward strand.
GAAGGGGAATGAAAAATTCTGCTAAGGAAAGAAACACAGGGAGAAAATGTTTAATCATTCATCCACTAGATAAATATTTACTGAGTAGCTAGCAGAGGCGCCAGGATAAAGCAGTGACCAGAACACAGGCATTTATTCTTATTTCTCTTCTCTTGTCTCATTACATGGAGTGTCCTCGCCCTCCCCCACCCCTGCCCCTGCCCGAGGCATCCATGGCGCCTGAAGCAGTAAGACTGTTAGGGGAAAGATCAAAAGAACCAACAAGCCTAAGCTGTAGGGGAATTGTGTGAAAAGGTTTCTCCCATCCTGCTCAATGAACAGTCAGTCTTCAAGACTCTGCCTCCAGGATCCGCCTTCCTGAGTTCATAGATAAGTTTTGACTTAAACTGGTGAATAAAAAAAAAAATAGTGATCAAACAAGGATTGGCTTGAGCGCATTAGCTGAAAAGTCAGGGTCCCTCTGAAGAGATGTGAGACTTAATTTCCTCCCCTACCCTGGGTAAGAGGTTGGTAATAAGCAAGCAAGCCCTAACAAAAGTTGCTCTTGTGGTGTCTGCAATATGAATTGACATTCATAACACCTGCTTTAGGAGTGACCACAATCTCATCTGTTATGCATTTTTTTAAAAAGTAATTGCTTGTCTCCTACTCCCATTAAATCATTTATTGAACACTTATTATCCCAGCGACCTGTTCAACACTGGGAATGGAGACAAAGGGCAACCACCTCCCTCAACTGGCTCACAGTCTAATAAGGAAGAAAGACAAATACATGGTCTGTGGTGGCTCTACTGGATGCGTGTTGGAATAAGACATATTTGCCAAGAGAACTCAACCCATGTTGAGAGAATTGGGAAAGGCTCTCTGGAGGAATTGACATCTGAACCAAGATTTGAAGAATGAGAGTTGGTCTGTGTTATGAGCTGAATTATATGCCCTACTAAATTCGTATGTTGAAGCCCTAACCCCAAATGTGAAGGTGCTTGGAGGTGGGCCTTTAGAGGTGATAGGATTAGATAAGATCCTGAGGACAGAACTACTAATGGGATTAGTGGCTTTTTCAAAAGAGGAAGAGAATCAGAGGCTGCAGAGAGAAGGTGGCCATTGACCACCCCTCACCAGGGGCTGAACAGGCTTGATCTTGGACTTCTCGGTCTCTAGAACTGTGAGAAGCAAACGCCTGATGTTTGCCCCACTCAGTCTGTGACGGGATTTTGTTATAGCAGCCCAGACTGACTAATGCAGACTAATAACAAGGGGAGAAACCAGCATTCCAAGTCACAGGAGCAGTTCAAGCAGAGACCCAGGGGGATGAGAGCTTGTCACATTCTGGAAGTTCTAAACACTTCTGAATGCCTGAAGTACAGGGTTCCCACATAACTGGTGCTAGAGGAGGTGACAGTGGCAATTAGAAGTTCAAGGCTACCCAAGAGCTAAATTGCACGCTAGCAATGCTAATTAGTATGTGCACTCAAGGGAGGCAAATTGAGTGAACACTGAGAGCAGGGGGAGGGGCAGGGAGGATTTCTTGGAGGGGATGTGGCAGCAGAGGGGACAGGCACCGGCCCAAGACCCAAAATGGAATTCAATAAATCCCCACTTGGCATTCAGTTTTAAAATGAGCATGGCCTGCCTCTGCCTTCTCATCCCCTTTGCAGAAGTTTGCTTTCTGGAGAAGCTGTTTAGGGACTTGCATTTGCTTGAGGCAGATTGGAGAGGCCAGGGCTTTGGTAAATGAGCGTGGAGCACGTTCAACTTGGACAGATTAAAGCACATTCTGGCCAAGGGATTTGCAAAAGGCTTTGCCAGGCTGGTTACGCGTAGTCAGCACTGCTGATCCTCTGACCCCCTTCCACACGCTGAACTGTACTTCTATGGCAACCCTTTAGGGCACTTCCCCGGAGAAAACTATATAAAAATGTGCATTGGAGTGGAGGCGTGATGTGCAAGAGACAACAGCTTCTCTGTTAAACCACTTAACACCACCATCCTCCCAGCCACGTGGGACCGGAAAAGATGGTGTGTTTGAAGGGTGGTGTTTAAAAAAAAACTCGTTCCCAGCATGAACAGAAATAGTTTTCCTAACAATTAAGAAACATTTTCAGATACTTCACAGTGGCGGGGTATTTCAGAAACATTTGTGTCTTTAAATGCCAGATTCTTCAGAAGTATAAAAAATTAAAAAAACAAATTCCAAATTATTCTATTTGAAGGAATTTGTTTCAGAATGCACCCAGCAGAACTGGGTCAGCATGGGGAATTTTTCTTTCTTTTTCAACCTTTAATGATCTCCAAGTGTGCCTTGGAGCCCCCTGAAGACCTTAATGACCAGCCCCCTGCTTACCTGTAATCCTCTTCCATTGAAACTCCTCAGTGGATCTATGGCATTCAGATACTGTCAAAACGTCAGTAATTAGCCAACCTTAGTTGGCTTAACTATGCCTTAGTTTCCATGCTGTCCACTCTGCTAGAATGATTTTTTTTACCATTGTTTGCCTGACGAACTCCTTCCTACATCCTTTGAAATAAATAGAGCCACAACTTCCCCCAGATTACCTTCTCTAAACCCCTTCCCCCTAAATCAAAGTTACTCATTTCCTCTCTCCCACAGCAACACTGTTGAGTTGGGTCCCTACTCTTGGCCATTTGGGCGGTCAAGAGGAGTTTCTGCTCCTCTCCTCCCTTCCTTATAAAAATGGAGAGTCTGAAACAGCTTCAGTACATGACCCTCTGTTCCTCACCCACTGCAAACCCACACCTTCCCAGCTCTGCCCCCAGCTTACCCCAAACTCCCTCAGGCTCAAGTGGGTATGCTTCCGATCCGATGTCGATTCTGTGCGTGTGTGCTCTTGAGGGACCCGCAGGTACACAGACACACACAGAATGGTACGTGGCAGTTACAGAGTGCTTCGTGCCATGTACTTCTCTAAGCACTTCCCACATCTTAACAAGGGGATTATTTTCTGGCTGTCAATCTTTATAGGCCTGGGCTTATGGGGAGGGTTGAACCAAAGGATCAGCTCATACTGGCCCACTGGCCAAGAATGAGGAACAGCCCTGGCTGGTGTGGCTCAGTGGATTGAGGGCCAGCCTGCCAACAGAAAGACTGCTGGTTCGATTCCCAGTCAGGGCACATGCCTGGGTTGTGGGCCAGGTCCCTTGTTGGGGGCATGCGAGAGGCAACCAATTAATGTAGCTCTCGTACATTGATGTTTCTCTCCTTCCCTTCCCCTCTCTCTCTAAAAAAAATAAATAAAATCTTTAAAAAAATGAAAAGCAACTGTAGGCATTCTGAAGAGCATGTAATATAGTTGGGCACTAAAGTGCTATGTAAGCACAAAGGGTAGAGCTGCTGATCTTGCCCAGAGAAGAAGGAGGGCTTCACCGAGGAGGTGTCCTGTACAGTGGTTATATCTGTGCTAAGGCATCCCAAACAGCAAAATGAGGTTTATGGGGGGGGGCAGCAAAAGTAGGTTTACAGTTGTTCATACAGAAAATAATATAATAAAAATAATACAAAATAAACTCTGTTTTGTATACTCACAAATGTAAACCTACTTTTTGCCCACCCTGTGTTTGTGATGTTTGCTAGTATGCAGATAAGCTTTTAAGTGTAAAATGACGTGAAGATAATAGGTGGAAGGGGAATTTGGCAAAAATTCGAACAACCCAAGTGTATTACACATCATTATATTTGTTTCATTGGTGAATACCATTCTGCCTGTACTGTGAGAGGGTCATTAAACTGTTTTTTACAATTAATTTATTTGAACCACATAACAGTTCTAGGATGTGGGTACTGTGCTCTTTTTAGAGCCATACAACAGAGGAATGTATGGCACAGAAATGTTAAATAATTTGCTCAAGGTCATAGAACTAGCAGGTGGGAGGATTTAACCCAGGCAGCCCAGGGCTAGAACCTGTGTCCTTAGAGGCTACAGAACCCTGCCTCCCGTGCAGACAGGTGTGGAAAAGCCACAGGTTCAGGAAGGTCAGAGCCCGTACATCTTTTTTCCCTCCTTTGTGTATCTAACTCTTAGCTTGCAGCATGGCACATAATACGAGGTTTTAAATATGAAATGTGTTTGAATAAATGGATGATAAAGACAATAAAAAGAACATTTCTTTGGTTGCATTGATCACACTATTGTATGTATCTGTTTACATATCTGTCTTCCCTTCAGACCTTGAGATTCTTAAATGCAAGAGCTGGATTTTCTTCATAACACAATCTTTTCATATCCTGAACATTCCTGTCACATAGTATTTGCTCAGTAAAGTCATTCATTCAAAGGAGACTTACTCAGTGCTTTAAAACCAGGTATTGCATTATAGAGGAGGATCATTATATTCTATTAATAGGATCTATTAATGATCCTCTATAATGCAATGGGGCTATAATGATGCTGTCAAATTTTGGGAGGGATTTCTTTTAATCAAAAATGATTAGCACATCAGTCACATGTCTCTACCTGTGTACAGGTACCATCCCCACAGGTCAACTCCCTTTGAGAAAGCCAAATTCTCACCAAAGACTTTGACAGAGCAGCCATATTGCACGTGTTACAAAGGAATACGATAGGCGTCCTCCTTTCCATCGGTTCCCCTGAAATGTACTTCAGAGTTGCCCTGTTTTCCAAACTTGAACTTACACTCATGTTCTCAAGGACAGCTCTGTGATATAAAGTGAGTGTTCCCCTACATCAATCAGCTCACATCGTGAGCATATATCTCACACTCATGCCCATAAAAATGGGCACAGAGCATTCTCACTAGAGAGTCCAAAACTCCTCCGACAAAATTAGGTGATGGTTACCCTTTCCATTATAATCAGTGACGTCATCCAACAGAGTACGGTGTAGAATAGTGAAGACAAAAATGAAGTTAAAAAGTTGGACTCGCTGGGTTCAAATTTCCTGTCTGTCACTTCCAGCTGTATGCCTCAGAACACATGACCCGACCTTTCTTTTCTTACCTAAAAAAAAGGAAATTATAATGTCCATCTTCGTGGGGCCTTGTGAAAGAACAGGGATCAAGCATCCATTGTCACATGATGGCTCAGAAATAAACAATTATTCCTTTTACTTCTTTCCCATGCCCTTCTGTATTAAAAAGAATACCAGCTCCATATTACTAATTAGAAATACAGAAGCTAGAAGAGACTCGTGCTGCCAATGTCTTGACCCCTAGAGTCAACCACACAACACAAAGGAGTCTGGTTATTCAGGGAGAAAACTATGAGAGACCGGCACTTGAAATACAATAATAGGAGTGGCTGCCCCAAATACTGGGCTTTCAGGGGCATTTTAGTGAGTTCTTTGAAAACTCAACAAAGGGAATTCCCACGGCACTACATCCTGGGGTGAGTCATGCACTCTCCAGCAAATTACAAATACGATATGCATATATGCACATACCCAGTTGTCTGGTAACATATTCAAGAATGTGCATTTTAGAGCCAGACTGCTTAAATTAAAACCGAGACTTCAACATGTATTAGTTGTGTGTCCTTAGGATACGTGTCTAACTTCTTTATGCCTCAACTTTGTCATTTGTAAAAGGGAGACAGGAAGAACACCTACCTGTGGGTTGTTTGGAGGGGTGAATGCAGTCACACATACAAAACACTTAGAACAGTGTGTCCCATGTTGGAAGTGTCAAGAAGTCATATTCACCCACGTATTAATATTGTTATTTGAGTAGTGGAACGATGGTTCATTCCCACTGCTTCATGTTATTCTGCATTTTACGAATCTTCTACAATGTTAGTATATTAACCTATGCTCTCACACACACCCAAAACCTTAATTCTGTTTCTATTTGAGAGATTTTAAAAATTGAGCATCCTTCAATTCAAAGGGGTGGGACAGATCTGAAGACTTGTATCAGGCCAATGGGTGAACTCTAGGAAGGACCAACAGTGGAAAATTGGGAGGCAAAGTCTAGAGCAATTTCTGGGGGAGAGGGGCTATAAAAGCTTTGTAGCTGATGGCCTATAACTGCTGGCCACGGAAATGAAAGATCTTTTCGGTAGGGAGCAAACTCATTGCAAAGGTTCCTTTAGTCAGGTGATGTGTGAGTGGCGGTGAGCAGGTGCTGTCACCCTGGAGGTGAGGACAGTGCACACCACGTGTAAACAGAGCAGCTGCCGCCAGCTTGTGCTTGTGGGGACCAGGCAGTGTTTCCAGGTCCCATGATTTTTAAAGAGAACTCAAAACTCTGTGCTTTCATATAAAATATTCTATATGTTAAATGTTGGAAACTATTTTTGTCAAAACATTGAAATCTAAACAAACATGTTATGAGGTCATCAGTTTACTACCAATGCATCAAAGACTTGTCTCCATCCTAAAAATCTGTAGAAGAAGCAGGAAAAAAAAATCCTACTGGATGCGCAGTACATGGCAAAATAGAAAAAGCAGAAGGACCTGGATTCCTGATGACATCTTTGAGACAATAAGCCAGTCCTGGCACTATCTATCTCCCATCTTGTTAACAAAAAGTGTTTAAAAATTCATTGATACAGAGAACAGTCTGTGGTTGCCAGAAGAGAGGCTGACTGGGGGCCTGGGTGAAAAAAGTGAAAGGATTGAGAAGTACAAATTGATAGTTCAGAATAGTCACAGGGATGTAAAGTACAGCATAGAGATTCCAGTCAATAATATTATAATAACTCTGTATGATGCCAGTGGGGACTAGAATTATTGAGAGAGACAATTTATAAGTTATATAATCATCTAATCGCTCTGCTGGACACTTGAAACTAATATAAAATAACATCAAATGTCAACTGTAATTGAAAAAATGAAATAATAAAACACAAAACAAGGCAGTAAATAAGCTCAAATGAAAAAAAAAAAAAGCATGAGAATTAAAAGGGGACCTAAGACTAAAATAAAAGGCATTCAGTGATGGGTCTCAGTTCTAATCCTGGGACAGCTCATCAAAGACAGGCTGCCAGAGGGTCTGTTAAAATTTTCCCATACTGTTTTCCCCTCTAGGGAAGGGGGGATAAAAAAGGTCTCTGGTTCCTATTGCATCACCTGCAAATAGAGGATCCATTAAAATGATAAGTGATGAGATGTGGAAACAAGTATACTGGTCCCAAAATTTTTTTGTTAAATGTGTAATTGTTTCAATTCCTTTCAGGGAGATTTTCTTTTACTTGCAGCCAAATGCAGCCTTACATAGACGCAAAGTAAAAGAAAATCAGGAACAATCTGGAGAGAAAGGTCATGGTGAGGACAGGCAATCCCCTCAAAAAAAAAATCAGTTGCTTCACTCAGTTATTTTACCAGTATGTGTTGTGCAACCACACTTTGCAGATCACTGGGCTGTGCACCAACAAGTTTCAAGGGTAGATCAGACCCAACCTCATGGAGCTCACCATCCAGATGGCATTTGCAGCTCAGCCTCAGGGACCAAAAGGAAAAGGAGAACTGGCTTAAAAGAGCAGGCCATGCGAACAGGCTGCTTACAGGTGATGTCTAGAGGACAATTTGAAGCCTGACAGGGTGAAGAGTAAATCTGCAGGCAGGCCTTTGGCTGGCTGCCAAGGACAGGGAGCCCATGTACAAACGTCAAGGACGGAGTGTTCAGATGGTGGCCTCCTTGCTTTATTTATAGTCTGGCTGCTGCCAGGGAAGGCCCTGGTTCTCTCCTCCTTGCCACTTCTTGTACTGCCCAATTTGACAGCATAATTTACAGTTCTCTCTTCTCCAATACTCCCTGTGCCTGAGAATAAGTAGATAAGCAGAGCAAATAGTTCGGGAGAGAACTGAGAGGGAGTGGGGCGTCCGGGAGGAAGAGACTGGCTGGAAGTCACTCTGCCTTCTACAGGTGAGCAGTCAGTTATATCTTCATCCTCCCTCGAATCTCCTCCACCAGGCTCCTTCTGCAGAGACACTAAAGCCAGCTATGGGGAAGGGTTGAAGCTGGTTCAATAGTCTCAGAGAGTCAAGGAAATTAAAAGACAAGGGCCAGGGGTGTCCAATAGTGAAGAACCTCCTCTCCTCCCGTGCCTGAGTCCTTATGCTCACCAGTGGGAGGGGGTGGGTGGTCCAAGGGCAGAAGAGGGAATTCCTTCCAAAAGAGTTCCAGTTCCTTCTCCAAAGTCCTTCTCCAATGAACCCAGAGGAAGAGATGATTTGCCTTTCTCAGACCAAGATTTGCCTGATTTGATTGAGGTTGAGCACTGGTTCACTAATTAAGTCAAAGAGAATACTATGGTTAAGACCCCATAGAAAAAGTTCAAAGGTTCACAGAGTTTCAGAGCTGGAAGTGAATTTAAACACCCTCTCTGCCAAATCATTCATTCTTTCAACAAACACTTCTTGTGTACCTACTGTGTGTCAGGTACTGAGAATAGAACAGTGAGCAAAACGGGAAAAGACCATTTGGAGCCTTCGTGGAGCTCACACCCAAGTGCCAAGTGCTTGTCCCACCTTAGTGTGAATAACTGATTGAGCCCTTCTTGGGACAGGTCTGATTTCTACAAGGGCCTTCCCTCCATCGAAACAACATCCCCATTTCCATCTCTCTCACTCATTCCCGGCACATGCATTAAGCTTCTACATAGCTCCAGGACATTGAACTTGAAACTTTTACCTGCTCATCATTTTTATATACCTCATAATTATTTTGCAAGGAAAATATGATTTATTCCCATCTTGCAGGTGGAGCTGAGCCATAGTGAGACTATATGATTTGGCCAAGGCCACTCAGCTGGCAATGGAAATGCTAGAACTGGAAAACAGATCCTCCCACCTGAGATCAGATTCACTGGTCAAAGGCAGCCCAGGATATTCAGTCTGGGCAGAAAAGAGAACCACCTCCCTCCCCAAGATGCATTGTTGGGTTGAAAGAAGACTGACCCCAGCTGACTGTAATTAACTCAAAAGGGGGCAAAGAGCATTCTTCTTTCAATACCCCTGCTTATAAAAGGAGCCTCTGTGGAAGATAGTCCTCTGCTTCGTCGTTGCCTGGCAGGAATCCTAGCTGTTGACTGGAACTGCAGAGCAACCCTCCCTCTCTGCCCAAGGCTTGTCCTCAAGGATTCCCTGAAGCCTGCGGACCAACACTTCACCAGAAAATCCTGCAGTCATTAGGAACGACTCTTACTCAAGAATGCTGGAGGGTGGAGAGGAGACAAGCAACAAATCACGAAGGTGATTGTGAGGACCCCTCACCAAGATGTTCAGACTCTCAGGGAGGGTCTAGAAGGGCCTGTGACCACTGCTCATTTCATTCAAACAACCTATACTGCAATGTAGGGACTCCAAGGGCAGGGTGCCGTAGGCCAGCTTCTCATTTTATAGGCAGGGAAACTGAGGCTCAGAAGAAGGCAAGCTGCAGGCCTCAGGTAACAGGGAGTAGGTGGAAGAGTCAGGAGAAGGGGTCAGAGGGCTGTGAAGAAAATCATTGCTTGGCTGATGTCTCATCCACTGGGCGTCAGCTAGGTGCCAGACCTGACCCGGGGGGCAGCAGGGTCTTTGCAGTTGTCAGGGAGGAAGCACTGGCCAGGGTGCTCTGGAGTGACCCTCACCAAGCTATGTGGCCTTGACATAGTTATTTACTCTGTTCAGCATCCTCATCTGTAAAATGGAGATAATAATGGAAAGTAATCTTACCTCTGTTGTTGAGTTGTGAGGTTAACTGGGATACGCTGAGCAAAGCACTTAGCACACAGCGTGGCCCATAATGAGGGCTCAGCCAAAAGGGGTTATAACGGTGGGAATTGGTGGCATGTCCTAAGCATCTACAGTGCATTTTTCCATTCATTCCCTATGTTCATTTTTAACCTATTTCACCACAAAGGAAAACTGAGACTCACTGAAGGAAGATGTGAACCTAGGTCTAGTCAATCCCAGAGCCTGTGTGTTTAACCACCATACCATGTCTGCTTAGCACTGACATTCAATTTCCCGGATAATATACCGGCCAGATGGGCCACGCTCACACTGGGCTTCCTGCCTGCAAATCTGTCCTCCACTGACTACCAACTCCCGTGTTTGTGACTTATACCTGGCACCTGGAATATTGGCATACTTGGTGTTTGTTAACTAACTAACTGAAAAAAAAATAGTGTCACAGACCATGTCCCTTGGAGGAACAGACTGAAGGTGAGGGATGGCCATTTACATCTGCTCCTTCTTGCTTCTTCCCGATGACTTCCTTCTCTCCCTCCCCCTCTCCCTCCTTTTCCTTACTGGGAAGATCCTAGAACCACAGCTTTAGAATCCATCTTCCCTTCCTGACCAGAAGTAATTTCTAATACTTCTGGAAAATTACTTTTTGACTAGGCATCATATCGTTTCCTTGCCCCCTCTATGGCTAACAATCTCCTAATCACCCTTTAAAAGCCAACTGAAATGTTACTTCCTCTGCAGAGCCTTCTCCATCCCATCAGGGACTGTAAGTACCCACTCCCTCTCCTCCTGCAAGATGCTGGCTGTTCACAGGCCTGCTCTTATGCTTCCCAGGCCGAAACCTCTGCCTGCCGCAGAGCTGTATCTGTTTGCCTCCCCATAGTTACCTCAGGAGGGGACTGAGTCTTCCAGTCTGTACCTGCAGCACCCAGCACGGAGGCCGGCAGTTAACAGGTGCTCGGGAAATTGACAGAATAAATGAAAGAAGGAGTGAATGCATGAATGACCAGAATGAGTCCAGTTCTTTAATAGAAGATTTGTCATTGTGAATAAGCAGCATTCAGACATTCGATGGCTCGTTCTGAAGTGCCTGCTCTGCTGGGTTCTGTTCCAGGCCCTGCAGCTAAACCCTGAACAAGGCCAGAAGAATAAGAAGCAAGTGCAGACAAAAAGAAACAAGATATATTAGATAGTGATGAATGTTACAAATAAAATAGCACAGGGGATGTAAGAGAGAGTCCCCGGGGTTTCTTATAGACAGAGGGTCAGGGTGGCCTCTCTGAAAAGATGACATTTGAGCTGAGACCTGAATGACAAGGAAGAGCTGGCAGGAAAGGTCAGCAGGCCAAGTCAGGCCGGACAGAATGAACACTGAGCGAAAGGGCTTAGCGAGAACAGGCTTATCGTGCCGGAGGTTCAGCAAGGGGACCTGGGTGTCTGGTAGGGTGGGGTGAAGAGAGGGTGGAGGAGATGAGCTGGATATGAAGCAAGTGTTAGATTATGTGAGCCTCATGGACCGTGGTGAGGACATCAGAGGGCTTTACATCCAACAGTGACTAGATCTGCCTTTGTTTTAGGGAGATCACTCCGACTGCAATGAGAAGAATGGGTGTTTGAAGCCATAGCAGGATTGGACACAGGAAACCCTCCCCCTTTGATGGGAGGAGGCCATTGCATTGGTCCAAGTGCGAGCTGATGGCAGCTGGTCCAGGACGTGCTAGTGGTGATAGAGAGGTGCAGAGGGCAAGGGAGGACAGAGTCGAGGGTAGTGGTTGTTTGACCAAACCTATTTCTAAACTAATAATAATGCCGTTACACTGACACCTCTTCAGGTCCCCTCTTCACTTTGCCCCTGCATGTCCATGAGAAGGCGCTGCAGGATGAAATCTACCCAGCACCCCGATTGCCTGTTCCCCAGCCCGTCTGCGCTGGTCTCCTGCATCTTTTTCCCTTCAAAATACTGCCTGCACCTCCAAATCATTGCTACTGATTTCTCCACCAAAATGTAATTGGGGCAAAGCTAGTTCACCCTTTTTTTTTAAGCATGTTTTTTTAAACACAGGAAAGTGCTACCCATGGGATGACGGCTCCAATGGAAAGCAGTCCTGTTTCGGGGATGGCAAATCGCTGTACGAGTCAACAGTGCCGGGAACCTGGGCGACTGAGAAACTTTAATGAAATGCTGATGTCGGAGGGGATTTTGTGTGTCGGAGGGAAGTGGCCTGAGACAACTGCGTGCCTCCTTGCCTCGTGGTGGCCGGAGCCCTTTGAGGAGGTTGAGAGCCTCATTCCTATGAGAGACTATTGTGGACCACACGCCACTGAGTCCTCGCCTGGGCTATGAAGTTGATTTCTTGCCCTTTATTTTCACAGTTTAAGTAACAGATGGGCGGTGGGCGATGGTGGCTGGTTGACCAAAACCCAAAGATGGAAAACGCTCCCCACTTCCCAACCACCCTCTGCCCCTTATTGGTACACATTTGGCAGACTGGGCCCTTCCCCAGGTTTTCAGACCAATGTGCCCACGGCACGTGCCCAGTATCTATGTGTTCAGTCACTCAAACAGAATCTGTTTATGGAATGCCTCCAAATACTCTGGGGCTGCAGCTATGAGCAAGAAAGAAGCAAGGTGTCTGCTCTCATGGAATGCACATTCTAGTGGAGAAGGAGAGAATGAAATAACAAATACGATGATCTCATCGAGTGGGGTAATAAGGACAGTACCACTGATTGCTGTAGAGTGACTCTAGGGCAGGGTGTGGCAAACATTTTCTGTAAAGAAGCAGGGAGTAAATACCACTCACTTCGTGCCCCATATGGTCCCCATCACAGTAACTGAACTTACCCATTCTAGGATGAAGGCAGCCATAGACAGTGTGTAAAGGAGTCAGGAATAAAACTTTATGTACAGAAACAGGTGGTACGCCCATGGCCTGTAGTTTGCCAGGCCCCGCTCTAAGACTTTGTGGGGGGAATGTTTAACAAGGTGGGCTGAAATCGGGTGATATTTAAGCTGGGGTCTGAATGAAGTGAAGGAACCAGTCGCCTAAAGATGAAAAGGGAAGGCGTTCCAGACAAAGGAAGATGATGTGCCGAGCCCCGATCATGGCTATTTCAGGAACAGAAATGCCTCTCATGTGGTGGGGCCAAAGGAAGCGAGTGAGGGGGGTAGGGTGCAAATTCAGGAGGTGGGGGGCATTCGGGTTGCAATGGACCTCATAACCCAGGATGAGGCCTGGCACGTAGTAGGCACTCAATTAATTAATCATGACTCTATCAAAGAAAATTTAAGGAGTGCTCGGTTATTACCTAAATAATTTAGACAAAGTTCCATAATTTTTATTCAGCTCTATGAGCCCCTGGTCTAACAAGAATCTCACTTTGCCCTGTGATCGAACTCCTACGTACCACCTCAGTTCCATGAATTATGTTTTAACTTCTTCTCCTACTTTTTAAAAGATTTTATTTCTTTATTTTTAGAGAGAGGGGAAGGGAGAGAAACATCAATGTGAGAGAGATACACCCATCGATTGCTTCTCGTACTCTCCTCAACCAGGGACCTGGCCCAAAGCCCAGGCATGTGCCCTGATCGGGAACTGAAATGGTGACCATTCACTTTGCGGAAAAACACCCAACCAACTGAGCCACACTGGTCAGGGCTAACCTCGTCTCCTATTAACGGGCACCCCCTGTGCCTCCACAACCTAGCTTGAGACCCCAGATCTTCCAAAACCAGGCCCTTTCAATGCAAACCCAAAGGATTCTTGCCTCTGATCCCCCAGAAGGGAGAGCCCTGCTGTGTTCTGGCCGCTGACAAATGGGGGCTTGTCATGGCAGTCACTCGAGGTACATTCACAGACATTCTGGTTCTCCTCCTTCCAGGTACGTCCTCATCCCCTGAAAATTTCAAGTGGTCAGTGACTTGCTTTGGTCAATGAACGATGAACAGAGGTGGCATGTGGCACTCCCAGGTCGAAGCTTGAAGAGCCATTGTTGCCACATCTCTTTCTGCCACCAGGAGTGTGGATGAATTGTTCAAGAGGGAGTCTCCTTCTCACCCATGTGGGACACATAGTATTAGCAGAAATAAACTAACACAGAAATTAGTGCTGAAAAGTAAAAGGTTACACTAACAAAGATCTAAAATATGTTTTGTTGACCTTACAGCTGGACAGTAGGTGACTCGGGGTCTCCAAAATTAAGTCAAGACAGAGCGAGCCATGGGAGCACAGGAACACAGCAGGTCTATGGCTGCGGAAGAGCTGTGGACGTGGCGACTGGCGCACGGGAACTACTAGAGGTTAATTCTGGCCTCTGGAAGCTCACGTTCTGCAGAGCACAGCCAAGTAAATAAGTCAATACAAGATACTGTGTAACAAATGCCATGGTAGAGTCGTGGACGAAGCCATAGAAGTCAGAGACAGTGAGGTGGCATTAGTGGTGCATTGCACTGTACAGTCACGGTAAGATTAATTGGCCAGGCTAAGTCTGGTAGATGATGTAAGCTCTATGAAGGTAGGGGTTTGTTTGTCTGATTCTCTGCTGATCCCTAGAACCCTACTAGGGACTGGTGAGTATTTCTGCCATAGCTCGTTGTTGTTGTTGAATGAGTGAGTTTTGAATTCCAGAAATATCGTGGGGAAAGAGGCAGAGATAAGGATATATGCCAAGGTGAGGTGTTTATGCTCTAAGGGTTTCACCTACCTGGATAATGCGCTTTGCAGAGGGTCAGAAGGAGGTTGAGGAAGATTCGAGAGAAGTAACCTGGGACTCTGGTTTGCAGACCCTTGCCAGTCACACTGTATGTGGCTTAGAGACCAGGTAACTCAGCTCAAATACCTATGGGGATAAGGAAGAAATGTGACTATGTGAAACAATACGTTTTTAAGAAACCTGGCCAAACTGATGAAATGTTAGGGGCGTGTTCCTCCCAGACATTTTCAATGAAAAATATTGTGATAGCCAAACGCGAAATGTCCGTAGGCTATGGGCCAGTTGTGAGCCGCCAGCTTTCAGAAGTCAATAGAAGTTTTAAGAAAAAGAGTAAAAGTCCACAATCCATTATCCATAATCTTATAGCTGAAATTCTAAGCTGACAACTGAGGTTTTTTTAAAAAAATAAGTTTGATACAACCCCTTTTGGCAGCAAACAATGACTGAACTTGAGGAGGCTATTTATAGCCCGTCCCTCTCCGTGTGAGGATTCACACATTTCATTCGTGTGTTCGTTCTGGGGTGCTGCCCCGGGGTGCACTGCTAGACCTGAGTAATCGGCTACATCTTGCTTTTCTCATGCCAGACTCTGAATCTGCGGAACACTCCGAGTGTTAGATAAAGGATTATGGACCTCTAACCTGATCTGATTTGTAATCTGTCCGTGGAAAACTCTAGCAGCAGAGTTAATGACAAGCTGGAGGAAGGTGAGAGGAAACGGAATAAGGAGACGTGGGCAAACGAGCTGTGAAAATATTGAGCACTGCACCACAGTGGAAACGCTGGACAGGGAGGGGCTGGGGGAGATATTTCCCAGTCAGATCAACACAACCAGGCATCTGACTGGAGGGGGGAGCTAAGACAGGAAGGAACCCAGAATGAGTCTCACGCTTTTAGCTTATAAAAGTGGACAGATGGCAAGAAATTAAGAACAATTAGAATTAAGGGGAAAAATATATAAATGCCAGTTTGGACATGAGCATGTGAGGTTCCTCGGCGCCCTGTGTGTGGAGATGCGTGGTGGGGAGTCGTACATGTGTGTCTGGGGTCCAGGACAGAAGCCGGTGACAGAGGTACAAATTGGGAAGGTGTGGTGCTTAGAACAGCCTCCTCCAGAGGCATGTCTAAGTCCTAACCCTCGTTGCTGTGAGTAGGAACTTATTTGTAAATGGGTCTTTGAAGATATAATTAATCTTTAAGGATCCTGGAATGAGATCATCCCAGACATGGAGTGGGCCCTGAGTCCATTGACTATCCTTGTGCCTATAAGAGAAAGGGCTGGGGGCTGCAGGATGCACAGAGGAAAAGGGAATGCCATGTGGAAATGCAGGGCGAGAGCAGGGTGACCATCGGCAAGGCGGGGAATGTCGAGGATTGCCAGAGCCCTTGGAAACTAGGAGAGGAGCACAGAGCGGATTCTCCTTCAGAGCCTCCAGAAGGAACCAACCCTCCTCAACTTGGAATGTGGACTTCTGGCCTCCACAACTGTGAGAGAGTGAATTTCTGTTATCTTAAGCCACTTGGTTTGTGGCAATTTGTTATAGCAGCCCTGGGAAATGAATATTGAAGGTTTCAGCCACAAGGCATTTTCACCCCCAGAACATAGTGAGGAGGGAGAGAGGTTGATGCAAGGACAGAAGTCAGGCGACACCGACATTGAGGAGAAAACAGGATGGAGGTGGAGAAAGGGCAGTCAGAGGGCCGAGATGAGGACCAGGAGACTGAAGGCTCAGAGAGGCATGACTTCCAGGTAGGAAGATGTGTTCCGTGGTGTCGAATTTTGCACAGGAGACATATAGAATTAAGGCTGAGAATAGAACACCAGAGTTAGCAATAAGGTCATTGATGACATTGAGCTGGAGCAGCTACCATAAACTAAGCAATAAGTAACATGAGAGAAAAGTAAAACCAGTAGAGAATTCTTTCGAAGTGTGGCAATAGTGATGGGAAGAGGTGGCCGTGTCACGTATAGAGTCAAGAGAAAGGATCCGCAGGGTGGGAGCATAAATATTCTATATACAGGCTGTTGGTGGGAGTTAGTGCTGGGCAAGGCCGTCAATACAGGAGAGAGCAAAGAAAATGAAAGGGCTAGGACCATCCGACAGAGATAGTCAGGAGACCATCACCGTCTGGGGTTTAGAGTGTAAGGTATTTCTTAATAAAGAGCTGTTGTTTGGGAAGAAAGTACCCAGTGAGATGCAATGTTTCCCAGCCTCCCTTGCAGCCAGGTAGAGACTCATGATCAGTTCTCACCAATGGAATGGAGAGGAAGGGGTAAGAAGTCTTTTCCCAGCCAAGGTGGGTGAGAAGTGGGTATGCCTTCTCTACCTTCCCCACCTACAAATGGATGCAAAGGACATCACAGTCCATAGAGATGGCAGCACCACAAAACTGCAGGAGCCTGGGTTTCTGAATAACCACTGGAGGAAAGCCTCCCACTAAAAGGAAAATGCACGGTGGACTGTTATATGAGCAAGAAATAATGATAGTCTTAAGTCCCTGAAATATGGGAGCTTACTTGTTGTAGCAGCTAGCGTGACTCTAATACAGTCTGCATTGTGCCCACATCTTGAACTGCTGGGTTCCTGCAACCTGCTAGAGAACTCAGCTCCTACCAGACTAATCCACTAAAGACCATCTGCCTGGCAGCACCCAGCATCTGTTCCATCCTGACTGAAGGTCCTTTGTTCATTCAACACAAATGTATTAGTGTCCTACTTTGTGCAGTACACTGGGCAAGAGAAAGGGATATGGCCCTTTGTGTGATGGATTTCTGCCTTCAGGTAGCTTATATTCTAATGGGGCAGACAAACTAAACTGGTGACACATAAACATATAGTATAATATTAGGTGGGAATATAGGACGTGCTGTAAAGAAATAAATAAGGCAGAATAAAGATAGAAAATGATGGGTGACGTGGGGTACAATTTTATTTTTTTTAAGATTTTATTTACGCATTTTTAGAGAGAGAAAGTGAGGGAGAGAAACATCAATGTGAGAGAGAAACATTAATCAATTGCCCGCTGTATGCACCCAACCCATCTGGGACCCAACCCTCAACCTTGGCATGTGCCCTGATCAGGAATTGAACCTGCGATCTTTCAGTTTATAAAGACAATGGCTTCCAACCAACTGTGGCACACCACCAGGGCAGGGGTGCAATTTTAGATAGGTTTGTCCAGAAAGGCCACTTTGGGGATTTGACAGGGATGCAGAGACTTATGTGAGGTGACTGAGCAGGCACAGTAAGAGCTGGAGGAAAGGGAACCCGCACAGAGGGAGCAGCTCGCAGGAGAACCCAGAGAAGAGGAGGTGCTTGGCCTTTTTCACAGAGCAGCTAGGCCAGTGTGGTGGGGGTGAGGGAAAAAGATAATGAGGGCTCAGATCATGTCTGGCCATGGGGCGGATTTTGAGTGCTATTATAAGGAATGGGCCACCACGGACCCCACCAAGTTTTCCCCACACGTAGGCAGGATTTCTCCCACGGTTCCCCAAGAGCCTCCTCCTTCCCTGCAGACCTGCCCAGATCCGAGGGCCGAGCTCCTGCCCCTCTGATCCCACCGCGTTAACTTGCACTGAGCTCCCCTGGGCACACGGAGCAGCCAGACTGCAGGGTGCATTTGCCAAGGATAAGCAAGGCAGCGGAAGTGGCTTTGTTTTTCACGGAGAGGTGACTCCTCTGCAAAGAAAATAAAGTTCACAGGGGAGAAGCAGCGCCCACGAGGCAGTGAGCACTGAGTCTATATTTGAGCTGAAAAACATGCAGACAGGCGGGCGGGAGCCCAAACACAACTGCCTCTGCCTTATGCGATGGCAAATGAGTAATCTTACCTCCTGGAGTTTCAGGAAGCTCCTCCGGCTCGGAGACGGAGCCATCGCTCATGCTAGGAGGCGGCAAGGATGCACACGAGTGCTCTAGGGGCCTCCACAGGCAGAACACTTCCAGCAATCGCTGTGACTCACTCACTGTGCAAACTAGACTTCACTCACTCTGCCTATGTCACCCTGTCCTCACAGCAGACTAGGATCAGAACTGGACAACTTTATTCTATGAATGAGAATACCAGTATTCTGGCCCTGACAGGCCAAGTGTTAATGTCTAAGGTCACAAAGGCAGTGACTGGGTTATGCTTGTGAACTGCATTGGAAAGTAATCATTTATTTGTCTGCATGAAATCGTCTATGGGTGCTTAAAGTTCAAAGCCTTTCCCATGTTCTACAAGGTCCTACATGGGGGATCAGCCCATAGAAGCCCATGGCCTAATTATGTAAATGAAGTTCTACCGGAACATAGTTAGGCTAACTCATTTGCATATCTCCCCTAGCTGCTTTGGAGTGCTGAGGAGTTGCTTCAGACCCTGGCTGAGCCCCAAAGCTGGAAGCATTTACTAGCTGGCCCTTCACAGATCAGATTTGTAGACCCTGCTCTTCATAATCAGTCCCTTCCATGCACTCTTCCAGGCACATTGGTTTTCCTTCTCGTCCCCAAACAAGCCTAGCTTTTCTGCCTCAGGACCTTTGTACTTGCCATTCTGTCTGAAACACGTTTCCTCATGGTTTTTGCCTGCTGGCTTCCTATCATTTTTCAGGTCTCAGATCGAATGCTGACTCCTCAGGAAAGCCTTATGTGAGCTCCCTGTCCAGCAGGGCCTGAGTCCTGTCTCCAGTTCACTCCTTGTCATTGGTGTTGTGATGGCATGTCACCTTCTGAGTTATCTCACCTAGTTATGTACACTTTGTGAGAATCTCCCACTAGAAAATTGTTCCATGGAAACGGGGACCCTGACCGTCTTGTCACAATTAAATCCCTGATATGTAGAACAGGATCTGACGCCGAGTGGGTGCTTCATAGTCCACGTTCCCTGGGGGCGGTGGGCAGGGTTTTATTCCCAGTTGAGAACCAGTGGTCTACATTTAAAGTTGCCCTTGGAGCTCAAAATATAAAGCAAGCTTTTACACAAGACCTCAGTCATTCCAGAATCCTAGTTAGCTGTATTTGTACCTATGGGTGACCTCTGTGATGAGGCCAGTTCCTTGATAAATTGATGAAATTGCTCCTGTAAGGAAGTGTCCATTCACAACAGCATGGATGGATCTGGAGAGCATTATGCTAAGTGAAGCAAGCCAGGCAGTAAAAGACAAATACCATATGATCTCACGTGTAAGTGGAACCTAATCAACAAAACAAACAAGCGAGCAAAATAGAACCAGAAACATGGAAATAAAGAACAAATTGACAGTAACCAGAGGGGATGGGGGAGGGAGTTAACGGGAAAAGTAGGGAAAAGGTCGTCAAAGAACATGTATAAGGGACCCATGGACAAAGCCAAAGGGGGGCAGAATTGACGGGGGCAGGTGGGGGTGGGTGGGGCAGGGAAAGTGGTGGTGGGAAAACGGAGACAACTGTATTTGAATGACAATTTAAAGAATGATTTTAAAATAAGGAAATATCCATTTCATTTTAGAATTCATTTTAGAAATGAAAGTCCCAAGTTAGAATCTCCCTGAATGTTTTCCGTGGGGGAACAATTAATAGCTGGGGTGCCAGGACGCACAGGGCTGGGCTGACAGAAGACGAGATACTGGGGGTGGCCAGGGGGAGGCGATGTGGTCAGAGAGGCCAACCGGATTCCTTGGGGCTTTAGCCATGTACAGGAATCAGAATTATCGATAGGAGGGTTTGATTAAGTCTTTGTCCAGGACACGAAGAAAAATGGGTGAGAACAGGGACTGGGCTGACGAGGGCCACAGAGATCTCTGGGGGCGGGGGTGGGGGGGCGCAGACGAAGGCAGGATGTAGAAAGTCATTTAGCGAGCTTGTCTTCTCGGAGGAAAATGCTGAGCGCAGGGAGCGGCTCTGGCTGCAGCCTGGCTCGGCGCCGCCTTTGATGCAGAGGCTGCTTACTGTAGTTTGCTCTGTTCCTGGGGATGGAGTCTATTTTAGTAGCTCTGGCCCCCCTGGGGCATAGCTTAATGTGCCACCCCCCAGACACAACCCTGCTGTCACCAGAAGGATGGCTGTCCTCCAGATGACCCACAGGGCTCCATGGTGTCAGCAAAGAGGAGGGACTCAGGCTGCCCTGACCCAAAAGCTGCACTTTTTTTATGAAAGTGGGATTGGAGGGGAGAGGCTGGGCAGCACAGTGTTTGGGAATCATGTCTGTTTCCCTGAGGCCGACTTCCCCCTCCAGGGACTTATTCTGCTTCCCATGGCTCCTCATGCTGCTGGGACTGGTTTCCAATTAGGTTGGAGCCCTGGCTCCCAAATTTCACTGTGGAACATGAGCACAGTCTCTTCTTCCTAGGGTGTCAGCACTGGGAAATAGACAGGGGTGAATAAAAATAGCACAAGAAGGGAAATAAACACAGTGGAGTCTGTGTTTTTATTTATCTAGCATCCATTCTCCTGATTATAACATATTTGGGTGCGGGGAGTGGGGACCCATCACTTTCTAGGTCTCAGTTCTTGGGATTTGAGTTATGGCTAGCCTTTAACCACACCAGATTCCGAGGAAGACACACGGCCCAAGTCAATCCCATTATCATTCATTCAAGGGCTTACGCTGAGGAGTTTAGGGAAGAGGAAGGCTCCTTCTGCCTGGATTGAGGAGAGGACAAGGTGAAGGCCAGGAGCTGCAGAAAGCAATTTTGCCACTGCTAGTGGGAGCCTGCCAATGGAGCCCACAGTGAAAGCAGCACATGAGATGAGGACAGCATGCCTGCATCCTGGTGAGCACTTGATACAGCCATGCCTGAAACTGGACCCCACGATGGACTTATGTCAATTACATAAGACATGCATTATACAAAATACGCCTTCTGATTTTTTTCCTCAATCATATTCCATTTGGGGTTTGCATCTCTTGCAACAAAAGAATCTTGTATTTTAACTGACAAAGTTCCTAGATTCTCACAAATTTCATAGAGATACGGTCTTTGGACAATATTAGTTTCCTATGATTATTAAGCCCCTTTCTTAAACTATGGTTGGGTACTCCTATCTAATAGTCCTCTTTCTTTAACCTCAGTGCTGAGGTTTTTTTAAAAAATTAACTTGGGTTATAAGAGTATGTGATACATAGTCTTACCCCAATTTAAAAATGAACAGACCGGGGTTCAGAAAGCAAAGTGCTGAAAATCATACAATTAATAAATGGCAGAGTGAGCATTCGAATCGAACATGCCTTCCGTTCGTCGTATGAGCTCCGCCATCGAAGCCTGCAGTTACAATTAGGAAGAGTAATAGTCAAGTACTGCTCGCCCATTCAAGATTAATAATACAATTCACCACTGGTGTACTCGCCAGCAGCCCAAGCCCTGGACTAAGTATATCGCCTCTAATATTTCCATCACTCACACAGCATTGTAAGATAGGGATTATTTTCTTATCGTCCTTTCCATTTGATAAATGAAGACACTGAGACTCAGAAAATGTAAAATAACTTGCACAAGGTTATACAGAAAAGAGAAACAAACCCAAGGAGACTCTAAGCCAGTGCTCTCCTCAGTAGCCAGATTTCCTCCCAAGTCTCAAGTGAGAAATGAACATCTTAGGACATCTGCTTCCTCCCACCCCCATGGATCCCTGATCCATAAAAGAAAGCTCCTCTCAGGAAGTTTTGTCATATGCCATCCACTTAAATTCTTCATGCAGGAAAGACTTGACTCCCCCAGTAAAACAAGATACTTGGAGGCCGAGTCCATGACTTACACAGCTACCTACCCAGATGCCCAGCAGGTGCGTCATGAATACCACCGAGGAGGCAAAGCAGCCCTACCCTGTTGCCACGCCTTTAAAGCCTCCATCTACCTTCTCACCACGTGTGGTCCACGGAGATTTCCCTGGGGATCCTGCTAGAAATGCAGAGGCTCAGATCCAAGTCCCGGCCTACTGAATCAGAATATGTGGGATGAATGGATAAAGAAGATGTGCTATACTGGAATATTATATATGCTATATAAATTATGTAATTTCATTGTGCATGATATATAATGTTATTATATATAATATTCCAGTATACCATACTTTCCTTATATTTAACATATTTATTTATATAGTTCGTGTATTATATTGGAGCATATATATTATAATGGAATATTATTCAGCCTTAAAAAAAGAAGGAAACCCTGCCATATGTGACAACATGCATGAACCTTAAGGACATTATACTAAGTGAAATAAGTCAGCTACTGAAGGGTGCATATTATATGATCCTGCTTCTATGAGGAATCTAAAATAGTCAGACCCACAGAAGCAGAGAACAGAACAGAGGTTGTCAGGGTCGGAGCGGAGAAGAAAACAGTCAGAGGATGTGAAGTTTCAGTTGTTCTCGATGAGTAAGTTCTAGAGAGCTGCAGTACAATAACGTGCCTATTGTGAAGAATATATCTTGTACACTGAAAAATCTGTTCATTCAGCATGCACAGCAGTCATCGAAATAACCCCAAGTTATTAGAAAAATAATGCTGAACCTTGCATTTAAAAAAATCTATGAAGTGTTCTTACCACAGTAAAATTTTAAATTAAAAAATAATCACATGAGGACAAAGCACGGGAATCGGCATATTAACAAGCACCTAGTGACAGTCGTGTGCCTCAGAGTGTCTGCCCTGCTGAATGCAGCTGGCTCAAGGGGCAAGCCCATACTTTCTGGCTTCGTTTAACCAATGTCCTGAGTGTGCCTCCTGGGGGTGCCTCCTGAGTGTGCTTCCAGTATGAAACGTATCTTTTTAACCATTGAGAATAAACAGTAACCAAAGTCCCTTCCCTCAAGGGAAGAGGAAAAAGACAGTATGCAAGGAATTACAAAAGCCACCATTTACTTAAAATTATGTCAGACTTTGTTGGAACATATAATGTGATGACGTTGTCCACGGGGCGTTTGTGTGTGCAGAGAGGGAAGAATTGTGGTACACTTTGAGGACCAAGTGACCTTCCTGCTGGGCTCTGAAGGTTGGTGCAAAATAACCAGGCAAACAGGCAAAGTGTTGCTGGCATAGGGACGGAATGTGCAAAGGCTTCGTGATAGAAAGGTGAAAAGGGACTTCTAGAAACTGAAGGAAAGGGAGAGGGTCTTTGGCTTGAAGAGAGAGGGTAAGAGTGCGACCTTGTGAGACTGGGGAAGTACATCATGGAGGGGTTTGTACACCAGGATCAAGTTTGCATTTTTGAAATATTAGCCCAACTGCTTTGTAGAGAAGAGATGGGCAGAGGACGAGTGTGGAAGCAGGAAAACCAAAAGGGAGGTGATTGTTACCCAGGTAAGACATGAAGGTGATGCATGTGGACTGGAGTTGTGGCCAGTGGGCAGAACAGTGTGTGTCTGGGAAACAACAAACCTCAGTGATCAGTCAGATGCAATGGTCAGGGAGAAGAAAGAATGGCAAATGTCTAGATGGAAACTTGGTAAGAGAAGCAGGTTCTGCCAGGGAATATTGATGAGCTTGGCTTTGGAAATGTTGAATTGAAATGTGGAAAAGCGTAGGGGAGACAAAAAAAAAAAAAAAAGAAAGAAATGTATGTCCATCAAGGCTCAACTGCAAGCAGCAAAAACTACTCTAGCTATTTTTAGCAGTAATGGATTTAATCCCTGGAATTAGATAGCCTCTCTCTGTTACCTCTTACTGTGTAACAAACCACTCCAAACTTTCTGCCCTGTAACAAGAGCCATTAACTTAGCTTCTGATTCTGTGGGCTGTCCATTTCAATTGGGCTTAGCTGGGTGATTCTTCTGATCTTGACTGGGTTCACTCTTGTTTGTGGTCAGTTGAGAATTAGCTAAGCCATTCTGTATCTGGCCATTGACCAGTGTTGGCCGAGTGTGTTGAGAACAACTGGGTCACATGTTTATTGTCCTTTAAGCAGGCTAGCTTGAGCTTTTCCTGTGGCTGCTGGGAGGGTTGCAAAAAAAGAAAATGCATGCAAGTCCTTTTAGGGTGTGATTTACAATGGGCACAAGGTCACCTTGCCTCATTCTTTTGGTTAAAGCAAGTTATTGCACATGACCAGCCCAAATTCTAAGAGTGGGAAAATGGACTTCATTTCTTAATGGGATGAATGGCAAAGTCTCATTGCAAAGAGGCATGGGTGTTGGGAGGAATAAGAGATTGTGGACATTTTTGCTAACCTTCTACCATAGTACTTGAAAGATCACTGAAAGGATTACCAGAATTCCAAGGGAGATTGGGAAATATAATTGCTACCTTTCCATCCTCAACAGTATTGAAAGGTACTCTAGAAGAAGTTTGGAATGAATTCTGAATGCCAGATTGCCACCTATATCTCAGGGTGATCATGAGAAAGCCAGGGAGAAATGACAAGAAAATAACTAGATAGATGCCTCTGTGACTCAGGTAGGGGTTCTAGGCTGATTTTGTACTTGAGCAGAGATCTAAGCATGGTCCAGGACTTTATCATTGAATGCCTAGGACTCATGCCAAGGCCAAACATTATAACCATTTCTGGAACAAAGTTAATATCCTATCCCATCAGCACTATCTCAGTGATATGTGCTTCAAGAGAGCCATGGTAGAAACATTCTCAAATTGAACTGAGGAGACCTGAGTCCGAGCTTGGTACCCAGTAGCCTTGTGAATCTGACCACCCACGTGCCTCCCACAGGCTTCGCGTTTTCTCGGGGCAGCAAGGGGAGTAGTATTCGTCTGTAGAGGTGAATCTCCAAAGCCTTTTTCAGCCATAGAATTTATGAGAGTTCCTTGCTCCCTTGCACAGTATGATTCATCCTCCCCCTGCAGGGTCTCTTTGTTGAATGCACACTTCCCAGCAGGTAGGAAGGGCTTATTCACTTCACACTTGGCAATTAAAGCAAGGAAGGTTCTCTGAAGGCCTGCCAGGCAGTCCTGTTCCCATTCCTGCTGTGTGGCAGCTGTGTCTGCAGCAGTGGGGTCCCTCCTTTCTCTTCCCCATTTCACCCCTCCCTCCTACACATCTCCAACCCCATCCTGCCCGGGACCTGGTCTCAATCAGGGGACACAATCCAATTGTCCTACAAGAGAAGTTTAGTGGCTGGGATTTCAGTAAACCTCTAAATCCATCCATTATAGACTAGGTGGTTACTCAGGGACCAGCCAGGTGGTTGATAAAAGTGGGAACCACACCTATTTGTCCTTGGGGCTATTCAATGGTGCTAAGGAACTAATGGACAGAGGTAACTGAAATGGAAGAGAAAAACCTAGAAATTTAGCATTTCCATCTTCTAATCCAATTGAAGTATATGAAGAAGAATTCTGCCAGAGGCATCCCCTAGACACAACACTGTAAAATAGGAACCCTATCTGCATTTTTGGAGACCACGCATGGCACTCAGCAGAATGGTCAGCGTGCAGTGCTTTGGAGTCGTTACTACAGGTCTCAGATTGCTTCTTATGCCAGGAACTGACAGAAAGATTCCTCTTTCTTCTCTCTTGTCCTAAATTTTAGTCCTGAAAATATAGTGTCTCTGTTCCCACTCATCACCCTCTATAAGCCATCCTCCAACTAGGAATGATTTTTCTGAAATGCAAACACGATTGGGTTTTTTTTTTTCCTATTTATAACCTTTTGGTGACTCCCTTTTATCTTCCTTTACAGTCAGTACATGAGACTTTTCATAACCTGGCCTTTCTGGCCTTATCTCCTGCTACACGTCCCTTCTCCAGGCTACACTCCAGCCCCGCCGAGCTTCTTACGTTTTCCTGGAAACACCACATCCTCGGAGACTTCAGTTCCTTTGCACGTGCTTCTCCCCCTACCTAGAATACTTCCCCTCTCACCACTCAGCCCTGTGTATGGCTTCCTCCAGCTCCTGGCTTGAAAATTTAGCCAGGCATGACTGCTTCCAAAAAACCCCCTTTGATCCCAACAGAGTGCATTCCAGAACCAACACCTGAGCTTCCCTTGTCCTCTGCTTAGACCAGGAGCTCATGAGGGTAGATAGTACCAGTTTCTGGCCCAGAAGAGGCACAGAGCATAAGTTAGATTCTAAAAAGAAAACCAATCAATCAATTAATTAGACAATCCTTGGTTTCTGAAGATAGGAAGTGTTTTACTGAATACCTCAGTAGTAGACTCCAGTATAAATGCATACAAAATAACAAGACCAAGACTTCTGACTCAAGAATGGTCAGAATGGTTCAAATAACACCACTGTGTGTCTTGGCCAGTGATGGATCCCTAATGCCACACTAACCCTGATGATCAGTCACTAGAAGTATCCAGGCAACAGACTACAAACATAGTAGCCCAACCATTTCTCCATGTTGGCCAACATGATTCTTGGTGCTGACGATTCTAGGGTAAAAACATTAGTAAAAGTTCTGCTGTTGTTGAGCTTGCAGCCTAGAAATGACACAGTAAATATGGAAGTGAGCCCATAAATGAGCAACATGACACTAGTGAGTGTTAAGTGCTGTGAAGAAACCAAAACCACGCAATGGAAGGTTGAGTCACTGAGCATGTCCACTCAATTCCCATGTCTGAGAAGGCTGCCCCAAGACCACAGTAGACATCACTGAGGAAGTGGCCTAGGAGCTGAGTGCTGAATGGTGAGATGCATCAGGAGGCAAAATTATGAGAGCGTCAGGTTCCAGGAAGATAAGGGAGCAAGTGCAAAGACCCTGAGTAGGTGACAAGGATGGAGCATTCAAGGACAAGGAGGCAGCCAGTGTGACTGGACCTCAATGAGTGAAGAGGGGAGTGGTGATTGCTGAGGGCCAAGAAATCTGCAAGAATCAATGACGTAGAATTGTACAGGCCAAGCAAGGAATGGGGATTTTATTCTAAGATCAATGGGAGGGTAGTGGAGGGAAGGTACTGGAACTGGCATAATCTAATTTGAAAGATCACTCTGGCTGCTCTACAAAGAGTAGATGATGGGGCAAGAGGAGAAAGAAGAGGGCAATCAATTAGGGGGCTATTGCACCAACCTAGACAGGAGGTGTTATGAGAGTCAATGGGGCCTCTGCAGAGGTAGTGGTGGTAAAGAAAGCCAAGCATTGGTCAGAACTGCAGCAGAGTTAGCTGACGGGACTTGCCATTGCACGGTGTAAGGGAAATAGAGAAACTCAGAATAACTTCTAGTACTTCTAGTTGTTTTTGATGCTGGCAGTCACTGAGATGGAAAAGTCCAGCAGAAAGACAGATTTGAAAAATAAGAGTGGGAAAAGTTTGCCCATATTCCACTTGAGATGCCCATAAGATGCTGAGTTGGACATGTGGATGAGATCATGGATATGAGAATCTGGAGCAGAGGAGGGTCAGGCCCACATATAATAATTGCAGCATTATCACCCAAGGCACGGCCTGTACAAGCTTGGGCTGGATGAGATCACCTACGAGAAGAGCCTGCATGAGGAGAGGCCCCTGGACTGAGCCCAGATAGGAGATAGCAAGTCGGCAAAGGAGTGTGAGAGCTGTTGAGGGAGGAGCATACACAGGAGAGGGTGGTATCCTGAAGCCAAGAGAAGCCCAACACCTAAACAGATAAGGATAGAAAAGACCAAATCCATCTCCCTTTCTGGAAGGATATTCCGTGAGTGTTGTCATCTTCACAGAGAAAGTAAAGCACTGATCTATGATGTTGGGTAAATAACTGTATGCTAATCAATATCCATATCAGGCAGAAAAACAATTTGGTTCAAATAGTAATTACAAGCTAAAATCACAGACCATGGCTTGAATTAAATTTGAGAGTATAATCTGGAAACCCCGGTCCCGAGAATAGGTAGAGACCAACTGGCCAGAAATATCATGAAGGACTCCACTCCATCCTTCAGATAGCATATCCAAAGTGCCCACGAATTCTTTTAAAAGGTCATAATAAACTTGTTTAGTTTATCATTGCTTCGCAATGATTAGCTGTGGCTAATCAGTTGTAGTGTCAAAGTGAAATGAGATGCTTTTGCTACAGGAGGCAGAAGTACACCAGAGAAAAGAATGGATTGATTCAGTCTCTTCTAGATGTAGGGGCTCTTAACCTGGACCCCTGGCGGAGTTGTGATAGAATCCGGGGTCTGTGAAGCTGGATGACAAAGAAATGTCATCTTTATTTTCACTAACTTCTGATATTTGGCATTTCTTTCATTACCTTTGAGTCTGTCACCCAAAGAATTGAGATACTTCTGTATCATGTAACAGTTGTTGTAGGGAAGTTAGAATAGTGTTTATCTCACCTGCTGCTTCAAAGACCTGCCTCTGGATTTAATCACCCAATGGCTTGATAAGGAAGTACATGCGTTACTCTATCACAATGCTTATTTGTTTTGTTTTAGTCATAGTGTGATAACGGAATTTCAGTATCATTTCTTAGTGTTCCTTTGTGTTTTATTTTTATGCATTTAAAGGCATAGCTCTGAGAAGGGGTCCATCAAATGCACAGATGCCAAAGGGACCGTGATGCAGAAAAGATGAAGTGAATAGTCTTAAAGGAAGTCCAGCCCCAGTGGAAGAGAACTGCTTCAGGGAGAGAAAATGCAAAAACTGGGTTACCCCAGAAGCAAGCCTGGCCCGGAAGACAAGGTCCTCCAGAAGTAACACAGCACACATGAGAAGAATGGAGCTAAGCGTAACCGCTCCTCAGAAAAATCAAAAAATATCAAGTAAAAGAACCCAAAATATTGTGGCTCTCAGCACTCAGGGAAAGCCAAGAAACAAGCACTCATGTTTTGGAATAATCTGAAACAGAAAAACTCAAGCAGCAATTTCATGATTGAGGTTAAAAAAGACAATAATGCAGGTGATAGATTACGACATTAATGGTAATCTATGGTAATCCACAATGGTAATCCAATACAGGGATGCAAGATTTTGCAAATAGAAATATTGGGTAACCAGTTAAATTTTAATTTTGGATAAGCAAAGAATGCAGTTTTACTGTAAGTATGTCCCAAATATTGCATAGATCATACTTATATTTAAAAGATTAATAGAATTTAAGTATTTTTGATTTAAGTATTTCACAGGGGATATAGTTATACTAAAAAAAACGATTATTCATTACTTATCTGAAATTCAAATTCATCGGGTTGTCCTACATTTTATCTTGCTACCCTACCAACCAACCATACCTCCCAGCGACCACATTTCTGTGCGCACACCCCGTATTGACTCTGGTCGCGTGACTTGCTTTGGCCGAGGAGATGTCAGCAACTGTAACACAGACCAAGGCGTGATACAGGCTCGTGCAATGAGGCTTCTCCTCTTGGAATGCTGCTGCCACCGTGAAAGGAATCTTGGCTTGGCCTCAAGGATGAAAGAGGCCTCAGGAGAGAAGGGCAGCTGGCCCACCCCCAGCTGACCCTCCAGCTGAATGCAGCCTCAGGAGGGACCCAGGTGAGCCTAGAACCCCTCAGACTGCCAAATTTCTCAGAACGGTGAAAAATAGCACGCCATTGCTTTTTAGAGGTGGTTTGTCATGTATCAATAGGTAACTGATGCAGTGCATCTTATTATAACTCATTTAATGACGATTTCTGTAGCACCTGCTGCATGCAAGCCACTAAAATAGGTAGAGGAGCTATAATTCCTGGAGTGCTGCTATCCATCTACATTAGAATCACTCAGATTATTTGTTTAAAATCCATATTCATGGACCAGCCCCATTGAATCAGAACCTTTGGAGGCAGGAATGAGAAATTTGCATTTTTAACAAGCCACCCTGGTGATTTGTAATCCTCTTTGGAGTTTGAAAATTACTTTACTACAGAGACACAGAAAATGGTCGACTCCGTTTGGCCCTGAAGCTAAACACCCTAGGAGCAGAGACAGAGGCGCACCCAGGGACCTGTGTGTAATACAGGGCAGGAGGAAGTGACTGCCCGAAAGTAAAGAAGGGAAAACTAGGAGCCACAAAGAAAGGCGAGGTTAACTTGCAGGGGAGGTTCGGGAAGGCTTCGCAACAGAGGGAGCTTTGGAGCTAGACATTACAGAGGGAGTGCAGTTTAGTTCAACGTAACGGAAAAGTGCCAGACTGAAAATGACAGCAGTCCCACCCCTGGCTTTCGGCGTCGGCTAATCATAGCCACCCTTTGCTGAGCAGCTACTATGTGTAAGGGAATGAGTGAGGCTCTTCACGTGTACGCTTTTGACTCTTCACCAAAAAACTCTGCCGGGTAAGTACCACGATCCCATTTTTAAGAGAGGCCCAGAGAGAAGATGTCACTTGCCCCAGGACACACAGCTAGGAATAAGTACTGTGAGGATTTGATAAGCAGACAAGTCTGCTTGACTCTATGAATCTGGTGCCTGTCATTGTGTGCCTTCAGCCCGATCAAGGAGCCAGCTCCTCCTACTCGGCCTCCGTTCCCTAATCTAGGATGCACAAGCTGATTTCTGAGGCCTCGTTACCGGAGCCTAGTCACCTCTCTTCAGGCAATGATTGTACTTGTTGGGTGGGGCATACAGCAACTGACAGAGTGAGCCTCAGCCCTTGGGGATCATTGCTGTGGTCCTGTCTCAATCAGCTCGGGCTGCTATAGCAAAATATCATAGACTGGGTGGCTTACCCATAACAGAAATTTATTTCTCACAGTTCTGGGGACTGGAAGTCCAAGATCAAAGTGCAGCAGAGTCGGGTTCTGGTGAGAGCCCTCTTCCGGGATGCAGACAGCCACCTTCTCTCTGTGACCTCACCTGGCACAGAGCAGAGGAAAGAATCAAACCCTCTGGTGATGTTTACAAGGGTGCCGATCCCATCATGGGTGATCCACCCCCATGACCTCATCTAATCCTAGCACCTTCCGAAGGCCCCACTTCCTAATAGCATCATACTGGGGGGCAGGCTGTCCACATAAGAATTTGGAAGGACACAAACATTCAGTCCATAACGGTACCCAACCCAGAAATGCCAGTCACCAACCATCTGCCTGTCACTTACTATATAACAAGCTCTAAAGACTTTGCTTGCCTCCTCGAGGAAGAGAATGAGGGGGAAGATAGGATGAAGGGAGGGAGGCAGTTTACGGAATAATTGAGTAATTATTTGTGAGCAACTGAATGGCTGAATGGATACTTGAGTGGATAATAAATCAATGAATAAATAATGGGGAAGCAGGCAGTTGAGAACAGTCTGATAAAATGGCCTCCAATTCCTCAGTCAAATTAAGAGGAATATCAAGTATTTGAGAGCGAGGCAAAGTGCGGAAATGGGTGCTCCAGAGGCAAGCACAGACAAGCATGGGCAAAAGCAAGAATAAGGCCATGTGAGGATGTGGGACAAGCTCTACCTGCAAACTTTGGCCTTTGCTGGCCCAGGAGGAAGGGAGGCCCAGAGAGGACCCAGCAGAAGCAGAAGGTCAAGCCAGAGCCCCGGGCAGGGACTGCAGCCCCACAGCCAGCTCGCCACAGAATAACGCCAGGTGTGTGCGTGGGCCACTCCCTGCCCAAAGTCGTACCCAAAGTGGACGAGGTGTCACGGACTGATGATGAAGTAACCAGGGAGAGTTCACTGCACAAGGTCAGCAAGGGCATTCGGGTGTCTGGGTGGTGAGGTGGTGGACTCCTTAGACCTGCAGCTTGGGGGGTTAATGCGACAGTCAGGGCTAGCAGCCTGTGCAGAGAGCCCTTCATTCCGTACTAAATTAAGTCAATTCAGATCACTTAATTAACTGCTCTGAAGTTTTCTCAGTTTGAAAAGAAAAAAACATACTTCTACTTTATTCTGATTTCTGAGAATTAGATTAAGCTCTAAGAATGTGCATGTAAGCACTTTGAAAATTATAGTGTTTCTAAAATGCAAGAGATTGCTTTGTTAACCAAGGGATTCTGCCTAGGAGAGGAGAAAAGGAGCCAACATTTCTATGATAGGCGCCCTCCTAGGCACTTTACAAACAAATCATGTAATCAGCACAACAGCCTAAAAGGTATCTTGGTGTCTCCACTTTATAGATGAGGAAACTGAGCCCAGAAGCGTGCAGCCAATGAGAAACAGAGCCCCCAGTTTGGAGGCGGGCCTCGGGACTGTGATGTGTGTTACTGTTGTTTAATTCCCCCTTTCCAGGGTGCAATCCAGAGAGTCCATCTCTCCAAATATTCGCCAAACTAACGTGTCTTTTCCAGCACAAAACCTCATCCTGTTAACCGAATTTGGGAATTCAGTCCGAGACCTCACTTATATTTTTTGTTTGGTTTGTTTTAAAGATTTTATTGATTTATTTTTAGAGAGAGGAAGGGAGGGAGAAAGAGAGGGAGAGAAACATCGGATTCTCACACGCCCCAACTGGGGGCCTGGCCTGCAACCCAAGCATATGCCCTGACTGGGAATCGAACCTGTGACCTTTCGGTTCAACGGCTGGTACTCAATCCACTGAGCCACACCAGCCAGGGCAGACCTCACTTTTCAATAATATGTAATACTATTGCTTCTTTCTGGTCAAAAGGGTAAGCATAAGCATTGGAAAGAGGTGATATATCCAAATATGCCCTTAATTGAGGCTCTCTTCTAGGGGTAACAATAATTAATTATAATTATTATTATATAAAATTCTGGTCATCTCCCATTAGTACATTCAAAACGAAGGCCCTGAGTTTGCCTCTGCCATTCTTCCTCATCTCAGTCTCACCGCATCCACCCTCTGCTGAGGCCATGTGGTTAGGAGGCACTTTTGTTTTCCTCTCGTTCACCCCCTCCTTGTTTCCCGTCCAAGCCTGAGTCCTAAATTCTTTCATTTTCTCCATCCTCACTGCCAGCAACACATCCCACCCTCTCTCACTGAGCTCAGTGCCAAGGCTTTCTAACTGGTCCCTGTTTCCAGTCCTATCCCACTCTGATTCATTCCCACGTGTAGCCTGAACCGTCTTCTTAAAACACATTAAGTCATCTCCCTATTTATGCTGGATACGTGGTATAACGGAACTCTCTGTATTATCTTTGCAACTCTAAATCTAAAATTATTTCCAAAAATTTTTAATATTTTTTTGATCCTCCTGAGACTTCCCTTGGACTTGGACTGAGATTCAAAGTCCTTGCTGTACCCCAGTTCTTGTCACCCTTTCCCACTCGCCCTGCTCCATTCACTGTGGCTTCCTCCCAGTTCCTAGAAAACTCCGAGCTTCACAGTCCTTCCTCACCTCGCGGACTGTGCCCGTGCATCTTCTCCTCTGGTAGCTTCTTCCTCTGTTCTGCACGTTGCTTCTCTTGAGTCCTCAGGTCCCGTCACCAAGCGGGGCTTCCATGACTCCCCACCGGAAGCGGTTTCCTGTCCATCCCTGCTTACACCTGACTGTGCGTTTTCTGGGGGCAGAGACCTTGTCTGCCTCATCTCCAGCCTCTAGCTCCTTGTCGGGTACAGGGAACGTACTCGGAATGAGTGCTCCTCTCCATTGCCTTGCAAAGTCATTCCCAGACGAAATGTTGGGTGTGTTTAATGCTCTCTATCTCCTTCACAGAATTTCCTTCATGGGGTGCAGGACTTGGGACCTCAAGAAACTTGTCTTCGCCAGGATACCATGGAAACATACATTGTAGAACTTATATTCCTCCCCTACCTTCTAGAGAATGGACACTTTGAACAAGCTTAATTAAAAGGATGAGAAAAACTCTTTCCTGTACCTTGTTTGTTTCTGGTCCCATTTCAGCCCTCCCCCAGCACAGCCTCTAAAAAGGACATTGAGCCCTTGCTGGTGTGGCTCAGTGGACTGAGCACCGGCCTGTGAAGCAAAGGGTCACCGGTTCAGTTCCCAGTCAGGGCACATGCCCGTGTTGTGGGCCAGGTCTGCAGTAGAGGGCACATGAGGGGCAACCACACATTGACGTTTCTGTCCCTCTCTTTCTCCCTCCCTTCCCTTCTCTCTAAAAATTAATAAATAAAATCTTTAAAAAAACAAAAAGGACACAGAAAACATGATAGTGAGAGATGGAAGAAATCAGCCTGCCTCCGAGACCTTTACCCCTAATTCAGATAAGTGTGTCTTAGGAGACAATTTTCCTGTCATCCCCCTGAAAGCTTTTGATATCGTGTGACACTCCGCTCAGCATTTTAGTGCCTGGATTCCCCCTCCCCCTTCCCCCATATGCTAGTTCAATGGATCAGGCAAATACCAAAGTTACAATGACACTACATATCACCACAGACAAGGGACAGCCCTAAAAACAAACAGTATGCATCGTGGTTCTGCTTAGTGAATAAGAAAATGTGATACAAATAGCTGTCATTTTTGAGCACTTTACTGCATACCAAGCACTAAGTGTTTGGAGTGAAGGATTTGCCTATGTCATTTGATTGTTCGTATTGTTTTGTTCAATCCTGTGGCCCAAATGCCTAGGTTAGACTCAAAGTAGGTACTTGATAAGTAGTTTCTTAGAAATGAATGAACAATCCTTACGTAGAGATTAGTAATATTCCCATTTTCTAGATGAGGATCCAAAGGCTTGGAGAAACTAATTTTTCAACACGAGACCAGCAGAAAGTGGGGAATCCGGATTGAACCCATGTCTGGTCTGGGCTTCCCATGAGCTTTCCAACTCTAACAGCTAATCATCACAGCCCCCTATTCCAAGTCCCAAACATATCTTGGTTACAGGTCCATGAGATTGCCTAACCCCAAAAGGACAAACGTTTAATAAACCCCAAATCAAAGGACAGCCATTCCCACAGCCATACTTCTCTACTGAATTTCCTGATGCTGTTCAGAATGAAAGAACAAAGAAACCTTTCTTCAAAATGACACTTGCCCTTTAAATGTGAAAGCGGCCGGGCGCTGTGTTTCTTTCACTAGGTCAGGACTGCCGCACTTCCACTTACTTTTTCAGTCGGGGGTGCACAGGGAATAGGCATGGGTGAGAAGACCAGCTCTGTTTTGCTGGTGGAAACACTGGTTTGATTACTGCCCTGACCAGGCAGCTGGTTGGGCTGCAGAGGTGTGGGGTCGTCAGTAGCTCTGCCATCTCACGAGGCTTCCCGTCTTCGTACCAGGAACCAGAGTCCCCGGGGAGGGGGAAAACTGGGCAAGAAAGTCATATGGGAGTCAGAGCCCTTGATGACAACAACGATAATTACTATTTGTTGCAAACTCTTTCAATGAATTTTCATAACAAACCTTTGTATAAACAGTATTATTGTGTTTAATGTCCGATGAGAAAAGTGAGGCTCAGAGAGACTAACCATCTTTCCCAGAAGTCACACAGCTACGACAGGGGAGATGAATTCTGCCCCCTGCTGTGAAAACCAGCAAGAACACGGAGAAGTCCTGTGCATGGGTGAGATGCTGGGCTTAGGAGACTTGGGTTTGGGTCGTGAGTCTGTTCCTCACCAAATGTGTGTTCATGGGCTCATTCCTTCCCTGCTCTGAGCCTCCGTTCCCTCACCTGCAAATGAGGAGACTGGACCACATTGGCACATTGTATGGGGGCGTTGTACCTGTGGAGAGCTGGTATTTGGAAAAAAACAGAATAAGGAAACCTCACATAGACTGAGGCAGGAAGAAGACATGGAAGGGGTCACCGGAGGTGATGTTGGATCTGAGATTTAAAAGAGAAGTAAGAGTTTGTCAGACCAGTTAAACAGGGGGGAATGCATCTCAGGTAATGGGAACAGCATTAAATGGGATGGACAGTGACACAATGAGAAAACCAGGAGAAAATGACATGTTCAGGGAAAGGCAGGTGCCTGGGATCCATTCACCCATTCAGTAAACATTTACCAGTAGCACAAATGACACAGACATGTTCTAAAGTGATAGGAAGAGGTGAGGGTGAGGAGCAGGGACGGGGCGGAGGGGGGAGATCACAGAGAGCCTACTGTGCTCAACAAAGGAGCTTAGCATTACCTTGAAATCGATGGTGAAGTCGAGAAGGGTTTTAAGCAAGGGAATCACAGAGTCACACTGGAGGCAGGGAGAGCAGTTAGGGTGTGGTCGATGATCAGGGGAACGGAGCTACCACCCCGCCCTGGGGCAAGGTCGGGGGATGTGCGGGGAGGCAGTGCTGACGGAGGTGAGATGACAGACGCCAAAGACGTTGACGTGGTGAAAACTACAATACAGAATTCATCACTGGCAGGACATAGAAGCAGAGGGAAAGGAAAGAATTCAGAGGATGGGTTGATGAATGAATGGGCGAATGGTAGTTTTGGATGTAAGCAGCTTAGGTCTGCTTTAGACAAAACATAACTCACGTTTTGTCTCATATTCCATGAAGAAACATTGTGGCAACTCCAACATTCTCCCAAGTAGGTGACTCTAACTTTATATCCAAGAACACTTGTAGTATGCATATTCTAAAATAGTTTGAGTCTCGGAATTACATTTAAATAATTTCCTGTGCTGCCTCTGGAATGCCCTGTGAATTACGTTGTGGGCAGAAAACGATCCACTAAACCGGGCAATGGGAAACCCACGTCTCTGCATCTTTTTAACTTGCAATTTGGGGGGAGGCGGGGGGAGTCTTCGGCAGATCACTTCTCTCTGCCTCCCCACCTTTTCTTTATCTATAAAGTAAGGTAATTGAGTTAGGTGCTGTGGGAGTTTCTCTCCAGCTCTAACACTTTCTATTTGGAATTAAATGTCTCCATGATATTATCTGGAACACCAAATTCGGGCCTTATCAAATGCATTTACATTAATGAGCATGTCCACCATTTATCTAGGTGAGTTATTTAATTAGGATAACTTTTCTTCTTAGCTCAATACCTTATTTCAGTTACTAAATTGCCTCAATTCAAACCCAGCCCTGCCAACTCCTAGCTGCGGAACCGTGGACCAGTAACGTAGCCTCACTTTGTGAATCTTATTACTTTTCAGAAGATATTTGAGAGCATAAACAAATGTACCTATTGAAGGGGATAAAACAGGAAACAGTTACGGGGTTAGACTTCAGTTCTTTTCGACTCTCTCTTCAACCTGCTCTCCTGCTGTCAGAGCTAGAATGACTTTGGTCTCTGGTTATATCTCTGGAATAAGATAAAAAGCATGTCTTCATTTTCCTAACATGAACATTCCCCCAGGAAACCTGGGGTTGGTGCGGTAGACACTCAAGCCGTAGCAGGCACTGCCCCTTCCTACGTCGCTGCACCTAGAGCTGGACTCCGGGAGCCTTGGGACTCTCACCTACCAAATCCTGAAGCCATGGTCAGTACTGATTTTGCAAGCGTCAGGCTTACATGTCCAAATCTGATTCCCTAAAATAACTTTCAATCACCATAGATGACAGAGCCCAATCTTTTTTTTTTATTACAAATCAAGTAACTATAATACATTCTTCCTGACCTGTCATGTCACCTGAAAGTCCACCATAAACATCATTTTAATCAAGTCCTGCTGTAAAGCTAATACCTCGTTTTCACCAGCTAATGTCAGACCACTTCCCAAACCTACAAGAGTGATAGACAGACCAGAGAATGCACCTTATGAATGGATCAAGTGCAGGAGAGAGAGTGACAATAAAAGATAATTCCTACTATAGCACAATCTTCCCAGGAACTCAGATCAGATTATGAAGCACAGAGAATCGGGGATTCTGCTCTCCAGAGCTTACACGAATGCAGAGAGAGAATGCCAAATGAACTCAGTAATTAGTGTACAAAAAGGTCCGAAGAAAAAGAATGTGAAATCAACCATGTGAATCAAAGCACTTTTTTGTTCGTTACCTTCCAGCTTCCAAGCAAATTCCATGGCAATAATAATAGCCAAAATATAGCATAACAGTGTCAAACACCTGTACAAGTGTTAAATATATGTACTGAGTGCAATAAATAGGAGCAGAAAACAGACAATCTTCCTCATTACCTTCTCCAAACATCATCAGTTCAACAGACCACAAAAGAAAGGGTTTTTTAAACCACCCAATTAGGCTGTGGCATTAACCCTTTGTATTCAGGAAGCTGGGGAGGCACTGAGCAACCCTCCAAAGCACAGGGAGGGTGGGTTGGCTGGGAACGCTAGCTTGGCCAGGGCTGATCTTCAGCATCAGAAATGCTATTTATCTCCCAGTGTGGGGCAAATCAAATCTGAGATGGCTCTAGAGGGCCATCTGTCTTCCGAGAGCCCCAGCATATACATCCTACAGAAGGGAATGTTAGGTCTCATACCTGAAAGAGTACTGAATTCTATCTGAATGGTTTATTACTTTGGAGTCTGGGGATGGAACAGTTTGAAAGACATAGGATTCTGATTTACCAAGATTTGATTCTGTTAGTGAGGAATTTTGACTACGGTTCTGTGACTGCTATCTGATGAGTCATTTGACTAATGCTTTCCCCTGACTCAGACACCTCCTCAACCTTCACACCTTCCTCTCCAAGCCTGGTTCCATGTGAAACCAATGTCCACCAGGAGCTTGTGAGGGAGAGATTGATAAAAATGCTTATTCCAATAGGCATAAACTGAAACATAGGAGGAAAAATCATGTAGTCATTAGAAGCACCTGCTTTGGGGATCATAGTTGCAGTATGACCTTGACCAAATTACTTGACCTTTCAGAAAGTGGTTTTCATCATCTATAGAATGGAAATCAGAATACTAACCTGAAGGGCAAGTGTAAGTCTCAAACACCATGATGTCTGGAAAACACTCAGCCTGGTGCCTGGCATTGATAAGCAAACCATGAATGGAAGTTACTCTTGTAAGTGAACTACGAGGAACAGAAACAGGAAAAAGCAGAACTCAGAAAATGGGCAGCACACCAGCCCTGTGGATCCTCTAGACCTGGCACAAGCCTGGAGCTTGAACAACACAAAGTGAAAAAGAAAATGAGAGTGGTTTTCTACTGGATCTTCTGCGAGCTTGAGAAGGCAACCACAACCCTGCCTTCTTATCTCTGTACTACAAAAGCCTAGTAGCATAGACCTTGGAATATGGAAGATGTTCAATGAATGTTTGAATGAGTTCAAAATCAACAAGGTTAAAAACCATAATAACAATAACATCAAACACTTCTAGAGTGTTTACTAAATGCCAGGTATACATACATAGCACACGCTTTAAATAGATTAGCTCATTTAATCCTTGTATCAACTCTACAAGGAATGTCCTAGTAGTATGCTTATCTTAAAGACATGGGAGAGGGTGCTAGTTTCCCAAGTTCCCCACAGCTAACAAGGGGAGAAGTGAAATTGAAACCCATGCCGCCTGACTTTTGAGTCTGTACAAATGTACTACCTACCTCAAAAAAGACATGTGAGAATTTTTTTAAAATCATGCTTATTTTGGGGAGACTGGAATGTACAGAATGTTTATCTTTTGGTTCACTTCCTTCTAAGCCTTTTTTCTGTCCTTACCAAAGCAGATATGACCACAGCTTACATGCAAGGTTGACAGAGAACTTGCTTTTGATGAGACTGGTTACTTAATTAACTCTGCTACAAACCTCTTTGTAAAGAGTTTTTGCAAAGTGAGAATCAGAAACATATTCATTACTTGCAAGTCATGGTGCTCAACCCAAAGGGTAGAGTTCTTTCCAGTCTGTTGGCATAGGGACTCTGACAGAGCTTTCTTCCTGGAATTTTAATCTGGAATGTGGAAGCTGATACGGCCTAATTGGGGCCCAGACCCTGACTTTATATGCTGCAGAACAGTCCACTGCTTCCGCCTCTACCATTACTGTTCCCTCCACCAGCTACTCAATACCTTTTCCTCCCTCCCCACTCCACATCTCCCAGCTAGGAGTCTATTTGGACAACTGCTATTAAACATAGCAGGGGACAGTAAGTACTTGTTTTTTTCCTTCCAGTTCTTGCTAGTTTATTCCTCTGGGGCCTGTGAGTTACAATCTACAGAAAGTAGAGTCTGTGCTTTTCAAGAGCAGTTAATAAAGTGTTACAGCTCAAATGTGTACGTCCTCTGCCCATTGCTGCTACCCAAACACAGTATTTATTAAGCCTTCCTACACGTTGGAAAGAATATACCAAGTGTGAGAGCTGGAAGCCTTTATTTTCCCCTGATATTGACCTGTAATATCCAAGTCAGTCCCCTTGTTTCACAACATCACTTCCCCTAGGAATAGATAGGTGTTTGGTTTGAATACAAATTTGTGAACTTTCCCCATCCCTACTAGATTGCAATTTCCAAGGGTAGGACCCAAGATGTTCTGTTTCTGAAAGTCCTTCCAAACATATCTGATGGTCAGTCACATTGGGAATCAGTGAACTAAGTCAGGGTACACTCAAAAATACTGGGCGACTGCATTCCACTTGAAATTTTAGCTCCCTACTTGGTAAATATTAATAAAGATACAACTCAATAATGAAAGACCAATTACCTGACTGAAAATGGGCAAAGAATCTGAACAGACATTTCTTCAAAGATCATATACCAATGGACATAATAAACACATGGAAAACTCTCAAGGTCATTAGCAGTCAGGGAATTGTAAATTAAAGGCTATTATGCTAAGTGAAATAAGCCAGTAAGTGAAAGACAAATACTATATGATCTCATTTATGAGAGCAGTCTAATGAACTAAATAAACTAATGAGCAAAACAAAACCAGAGACATGGAAACAGGGAATAGCCTGACAGCTGCCAGAGGAAAGGGGAGAGAGGGGAAGGGTAGAAAGAAGGGGAAGGGATTAGTCGAAGAACATGTATGGTATGAATGACCCATGGACATGGACAACAGTGTGGGGATGACTGTGGGAGCAGGGGGTGGGCTGGGCAGCGGAGGGCCAAGGGGGATAAATTGGGACAACTGTAATAGAATAAATGAGAATTAAAAACCCACAATAAGATACCATTCTGTACTCATTAGGGTGGCTATAATTTAAAAGGCTGATAATAACAAGTGTTGACAAGGATTTGAAGAAATTAGAGGCCTTGTACCCTGTGGGTGGGAATGAAAAATGGTGCAGCCACTGTAGCAACAGTCTGGAAATTCACAAGAGAGTAAACACAGTTACAATATGACCAAACAATTCTATTCTTAGGCATATACACAAAAGAGATGAAAGCATATGTCCACACAAAAACTTGTGCAAAAATGGTCATGGCAGCATTTATTATAACAGCCCAAAAGTGAAAATAATCCAAGCATCTATTAACTGATGAATGGATAGATAAAACAGAGTATATCCATAAATGAAATATTAATTGGTAATAAAAAGTGAAGTACTGAAAGATACTATAACATGGATGAACCTCGAACACACTATGATAAGTGAAAGAAGCCAATCACAAAAGATAATATTATAAGATTCCATTTACATGATAGTTCTATAATAGGCAAATCTATACAGATAGAAAGTAGATTAACGACTTCCCAGGGCTGGAGGGAAAGAGTGATGAGAAGTTGAGAATGACTGCTAATGGGTGCAAGGATTCCTGAGAAGAGCCATAAAAATATTCTAAAATTGATTTGGTAGGGGTCACAGAACTCAGAACACACTAAAAACCATTGTGTTATATACTTTACATGGATGAATGGCATAGTATGTGAATTATATCTCAATAAAGCTATTTTTCTGAATCAATCAAGACAATCAACTCACGGTTAGACAACTGTCATTTCATTGTTGATAGTTAGACACACCAAGCAGACATTTCTGACCCAGTCTTTTCCTTTGTCTAGACATGCTCACTGTCCCTCAATATCATGTCTTGTAATGGCAAGCACTTCCTTAGCTCAGAAATCCGTGGATCTCCTAGGTGGTGCTGTTGGGCTAGGCTGAGAGCGGCACTTGCTGATCTTGGCTGGGCTTGCGCATGTGTCGCAGCCCGCAGGACACTCGGCTGGGAATTAGCTGGTCCAGGATGGTCTCAGCTGGAGTGATTTATCTCTGCCTCCTTCTTATAATCACTCCTTCTACAGTGGACTAGCCCGGCTTTGTTCCCATGCAGAAACCGGGGGTCTAAAAGAGTAAACAGAAGCGTGCCAGACCTCTGCAGCCCCAGGCTGACACTGGCAGAAAGCCACTGGCACCGCGTTCAGTTGACCAAAGCAGGTCATGAAGCCAGCAGGCAGGGGGGAGGCCGCTGAACAATCACGTCGCAAAAAGGCGAGAATACACAAAGCAGTAAAGAATTGAGGCAGTTTTATAATCACTCTATCCCATGGTCTTTGGAGCAATAAATCTAGCTTTTAATTTCATATTAACCACTCATCTTTTAGGTAGCTTTGGGCACATTTATTGCTTTTTCTTGCAAAAGAGATAAGGCATACTTGACCTTCAATCAGATTTCTTAGTTGAAATTAGATTTAAAACTTCTTTAGGCTACTTACATCAAGAAAAAAAATTAAGGTTAAATACTAAGCAGGTATTCCATAGTTATTAGCAGCAAGTGTCTTATGATCCATGGATACAAATTAGGCAGGGTTCAAACTACCACACACTGGAGAGACCTGGGATTTCTGAGAATTAAAAACCTATTTAGGTAATACCTTCTGTGGAATGAAAGCAGAATACAGAAAATTCCTACATATCCAGTGTGATTCACCTGTTCTAACCCAATAGATTTCCTATGACCCTGTGCACAACCCTAGGGTTACAGGAATAAATAAGTCCCTATCACTCTTTCTAGCAGCAGGTTGAGGTAAAAATAAGAAGAGAGAAACTACATCCTAGAAGCCAGCGTATGAGAGCATTTCAAGGAGGGACAGGGCACAGCAGCAAGTACATCTAAGAAGACCATTAGGGTGACAAGGGAAAGGACCCATTACATTCAGCAGAGCTCATTCATTCTATACATGTTCATTGAGAAGGTACAATATGCTAGGTGCTCTGTTGAAGGCTAGTAGGACACAGAATAAGCCTTCTGGGTCTCCAAGAACAGACCAGTGGGGGAAAAAAACAAACATAAAAAATTACAATTGGTGTAAAAAAATGTTTTGATGGGGGTCACTGGTCTCCTTACAAAGTACATTTTCAGTGGGAAAAAAAGGCAAAAAGGAGACCACTGGATGATGAGTGAAAAATAAAGGAATAAGACTAATCGAAGAAAACAGGAAGTCAGGGAGCAGCTAGAAGGAGAGGCTGAGTTCTAGGAAATTTGGGGTTTGTTTTGTCTTTGTTTTTATTTTTGTATGAAGAACACTCAGGTGTTTGAAGGTAACCAGAAAATTCCAGTAAAAAAGACGAGCTTGAATATGGGGTGGGGAGAGGGGAAAGCAATAGCATTGCCCTCCCCGCCAAGCAAACCAGGTCCAGGACACCAGAGGAGAATTAATTTTGGAAAGAAGTGAGGACAACTTCTTCCTCTGAGCAGGAAAGAAAACAGTAAACTTAGGTGAGCGCTCATATTTTTTAAGCCAAATATTTGAATACAGAGAGGTTTGTGTCATTTGGGGTCAAAGAGAGGCAACCTGGGGAAATTTACGCTGGATTAAAAAAAAAAGTGGCATTTCCAGGTATTTCTAAGGTTTACAGGGAAAAACAAGAGAGAATAATTGAAACTGGGAGTTTCCAGGAAAGCTATGACATGCGCTTGCTTAGCTATCTTTCTTGGAGATGCATATGAGGGAAGTTGAGGGAAATCGTGGTGGGGTTAAATTAAGGTCATCTGTTGAGGAGGAAGCATAGGTCCTGAGAGAGGTAATGACGTGGACCAACTGCCACAAAGATGGGAAAGGGTGCCAACCAGGAGTCATCTCCCAAGTTATTGGGGACTCCCACAGAGAGGTCATATATTCTGGGAGAGCTGCTGAGGAGGTCATGCTGGTTTATGGGAAGCCTAATTAAGAAAGTTAATCAGATGCTAAATTATCCCAATGAATTCCATGCATTCCAAAGCTGAAGAGTTATGATTTGAAGATTGCCTGCTGCTTCGGATCTTGTACACTGCCAACTCTCCTCTGTTACTGCGGATAATTGTGTCAGCTCCATAGAGCGCCTCTATATATAAATGTGCAGGGCGTGCCACACTTCTCCTGGGTGCCACTTGTCTCGAGGCCTGCTTGTTGTCTGTAAAA
Source organism: Trachops cirrhosus (assembly GCA_028533065.1). Classification (NCBI taxonomy): domain Eukaryota; kingdom Metazoa; phylum Chordata; class Mammalia; order Chiroptera; family Phyllostomidae; genus Trachops; species Trachops cirrhosus. Next base: position 8,757,700 of record CM052539.1, read on the forward strand.
GAGTGGCACTTGTGGTTGTGCCCAGCAGGACAGTGCAGCCAGGCATGAAGGCTACCAAGCCTTGGATGGCTTGAGACTGGTATGAGTACCATCCTCACTCCTGAAAATACTCACTCTCCACCCCTCAAACATCAGCTCCCAATACCTCTCATTAAAATACACTTTCTCATTTCTTATTTGCACAAATAGTTGAGGGAGATAGTCGACACTTTTACATTTTTTTCTTTCTTAACAGTACAATTTAGAATAACTGTACTAAAAAATAATTGCTGACTCCTTGTAATCATAATCTTGAGGTAGTAAAAAAAAAAAAAATCCCAGTGCAGGTTTTGGAGTCAGGTTGTTATGGAACAGAAAATCATCTCTGTTATCTGAGTTGTGTTTAGTTCTCTGAGCCTCTGTTTTGTTTGCCGTATTATTGGGCTGATTGTATATACACAAATATGTGTGCAGAGGGGGTAGGCAGATAGACAATAGAAAGACAGATGATTGATAGAGACTGGCAGATGGGCAGATAAATGATAGAGATAATAATAGATGGTAGATAGATAGGTAGACAGAGCAGGAGAGAGGGGAAATGTCCTCATTATTCAAGGCACACTAGTTGAAAGCACAGATTCAGGAGTTGGACTGCCTAAATTAAATCCAGATGTTTCAGTTACTCGCTATGGGACTTTGGGCAAGGTCTGCCTCATAGGGCGGTCGTGGGGATTAAACTCAATAATCCTATAAAATCCCTGGCACACAGCCATATTAAAAACCAATAATTACGGCATGCCTATTATTTGTCAGCAACCAAGCTAAGTAATTTATACACAGTAACCTACTTAATTCTCCCAAATTTGCCATGGGGAAGACATTGTCCCCATTTTCAGATGACAGGAGGAGAGTGTGGGCCACCACGTGCAGCCAGCAGGTCTATGCACTGGCCAACGCTGGGGCTGCCATCCACAAGGACTAGAAGGGTTTGGGGCTTTAGGGGAATGTGTTAACTTGCCCAAGGTTATATGGGAAGAAAATAATAGAACAATGACTTACATTCAGGTTTGCTTGACATGTAAATAGGTGCTTTAAACCCCTAAACACATTCCACTATATGTATTTATGTTACCTAAATCAAGCTGGTTGAAAAGCAGTTTAGTGTTCAGGTAGGTAGAGGAAAAAAAAAAGAACTGTTGAAAAGATTATCTTGATGTCTCCAATTCCTCTCTACCCATCCATCTCGGGCACTGCATACATTCCATCAGCAAGCCTACAGAGCCAGTTTACAGGGGATTTAAATATCTTTGCATTTAATCTCTGGTTGTTCCCTATTCTTGATTAAGTGGGTTGACTTGTCTTTTGCCCATCCATCTGCCAATGCTCCTTATTTCCCAACCAGTAGCTATTGGACACTGCTGTCTCTTTGTCTGTCTGTGTTTGCTGAGGGGCCAGGAGCCGATTTAAGTCACGGACCTAGGAAATCTTAATCAGGAAGTCAGTGTGCCATTCTCTTTCTCCCCGCTCTGACAAATCTCACGGTCGAAGGCACAACCTCAGGGCAGCATCAGGACCATGAAGACGCTTATCAGCGTTCAGGAAATCTAGCCTGGAATAGACACTGGAGGCACCAGCGTGCCTTCAGGGTCCAGCTCACTGAACGGTTGCCAACATCTCACCCCAGCCTCCGCTTTCATCAGTGACTTCAGCCCAGCTTCTCCTCCTTCTTAGTGACATCCCCAGATCGGCAGGCAACCAAAGTTTAGGAGCAGCCTGGCTAAAACAGCTGAGGAACACCTCTTCCGTGCTCCTGAAAAAGTAATGCCTTGGCAGCATCCTTCTTTTTTCCCCTTTTAATACGACCGACTCCTGTCCATTCTCTGAGGAATGCGAATGTTTGCCTGTCTTGCAAACATTTCTGACAAGGGCAACGCTTCGGGTTAGGAAGGCGATATTTTGGCCCATGCCTGACAATATTTGCCTAAGGATGAAAAATATCCAGGTGTTTTTAAATAAATTGTTGTTTTCATATTTTTAATATTTGATGGTGAGTGTATAGTTGCTAGATCCCAATGGATACATTTAACTCACAGTGTGGCAGTTTTATTTTTAAATGTCAATGTTTATAGTTTGCTGAAAAGCACAACCTCGGCAATTATTTAAACTTCAGATTAAAATCTAAGATGTCAATTCAAAAACTTTTGTGATAGCATACTATTTTTCAAAGTTATTTTAGATGCAATAAGCAAAAACACTTGGGGACTGCTGTTCAGCCAAGGATATATGATAGAAGAAAAATCTGGAGGTGCAGAACTTTTAAATAGTAATTTTTTAAAAGTCTATGCTTAGTTTTAAGCATCCGCCCCTGTCCAGCTATGGTGGCAAACTTCTTCATGGCCTGGATATAACCCACAGGAAAGCAGTGAGACAGACAATGCTCTACAGAAGCCCACCATGGAAGGCAGGCCTACATGCATGGCATCTCCACGTGGGTATGAAAACTTCTCAAAGCACAGGCTGCCCATCATTTTCATCCCTTTTCTTTGCCTCTCTCTTCCAGGTCTTACTCTGTCAATAACCTCTATTCTAAGCACATTCTAAGTGGTAAGGAAGACTTTACTCTGAAAGAAACATTTCAACTGAGACCTAGATGACTCCAAGGAGCTAGTGATGGGAGAGGCTGGAAGAAAAGCATTCCAGGCAGAGTGGAGAGCAAGAATAAATGCCTAACACTCAAATTCACTTTAACCTCCTTGACAAATAGAAAGAAGACCAGAGTGGCTGAAGTGCAGTGAGTGAAAGAGAAGGATGGGTTAGAAATGTAGGGAGGCACCAAATCATGCAATGCTGTGCTAAGATATTTGCATTAACCTATGTATTTTATAAAAGGCATTCAAGGGCCCTGGCTAGGTGGCTTAGTTGGTTGGAGTGTAGTCCCCCACACCAAAAGGTTGCTTTCCCAGTTAGGGCACATACCTAGGTTGTGGGTTTTATCCCCAGTTGGGGTGTGTATGGGAGGCAACCAATTGATATTCTGACATTGATATTTCTCTCTCTCTTTCTCTCCTCCCCTCTCCTTTCCTCTCTCTTTAAAATCAATAAGCATATCCTTGGGTAAGGATTAAAAATAATAACAATAAAAATTAAAATCCACTTAAGGTTTTTGTCTAGGGGGAGTAAAATACTGTGATTCATATTTTTAAAAAGATTATTCTGATTTCTATGTGAATAATATATTGTAAGACCTTTGCCTATATTATAAAGGCAATAGGTTACACACACATTTTCTCTCCCTCCTAAACTCCATTTAGCTTATAGTTAAGACATTTTTGCTTTAAGGCATACACTTAAAAGAGCAGGAAGAACAAAGTAGTGAAAAGTTTTTGAAAGTTAAAGGACACATGCATAAGTGACAAGTGACTTACCAGATCTGAAAAGCCAATTTGTCTGCTACAAGTAGGGAAATATGAAAACCAACCTGACTTGGATAGCAGAATCCTCAGATGACTCAGAAATTGGTGGCATTAGAAATTTAACACATAGGAGACAAGGAGATCAAAGGAAGAAATATTGTAGAAAAGCTGCTTTAATTTTCAGATATATAGATCCTTACTTCACACAGTTGAGTGATTGCCCTCCACCTCCAAACAGACAAAAGGTTTGTTTTTCTAGAGAGGGTCAAAGACAGGGTCTCTGGGCTTGGCCATATCAGGTCCATCTGAGGACAGGGTTATCAAACTAATAACAGAAGGGTAAGTGAACATATGCATTTTAGAAGCTGAAAATCACAAGTATGCTTCCTTTCTTGAATCTCGGAATGCCGACATTCCTATCTTCTCGAAGAGTCTTTTCAGAAGAAAGTAGGAAAGAAAAATGTAAAAATGTTTAAGTACCAGTTCTGAATATCTTACATTTAGATAATATCAGCAATGGGAGAAAAAGAACCAAGAAAACTAAGGGGGGACATCAAAAAATAATTCAAGAATATAGGAAAATGACATGATGTTTTAGACTTGAAAATTTACTGACTACACAGCATAATAGATGAAGATAAACCCAAATCAAGTGACATAATTATGAAATTTCAGAACACCAGGAATAGAGATTTTTGAAGCTCTCAGGAAAGGAAAAAAAAAAAAACACATACAAAACATAAGCCATCAAAACAGCTTAGGCTTCCTAACAGCAATACTGGATACTAGAAGGCAGTGGAGGGAAATATCTTTAGAATTCATAAGGAAATTTATTTTTAAGGTAGATTTCTATACCTAGCTAAACTTTTAACCAAAAGTCAGTATAGAATTAATCATTTTTCAGATAAGCAATGTCTTTTTTAAAATAGTCCTTAGATAAATCCTCTCTCAGGAAACTCTGGAGAATATGAGCCACAAAATAGTTGGAGTTATCCAAAAAAGAAAACATGGAATATTAGAAACAGGGTATAATCCCAAAGAGAGAGGCGAGAAACATCCCCAGAATGACTGATAAGAAAGATTCTCGGAGGAGAGCTGTGTCCCAGGCATAAAAGGGCCAGTAGTACAAGGTGAATCAGGAATAAAGGCTCATAATATTATTTACAAAGATTAAATAGGTAGAAAATACCTAAAATATCTGTACATCTTCAGAAAAGAAAAGATTTAGACAAATGGAAAGAACTCAAGGTTGAACTATAGATATGTACGGAAAGCTAACTAAAAGGGAAAACAAGGTGAGTGGTAGCTCTGGGGAAAACAAAGTTGTACAGAAAAAGGAAAGTAATTATAGTTTACTACATTGCTCAGGTGTGAATACCATTTACATAGTATGATAGCATAGCAAACAATATTCACCTAACTGAAATTGTGATGGTTAAGAGAATTAGAAGAATGGAAAAGTGGGAAGAATATGCACTGTGGCAGAACCAATGGGAATTCTTAGATAACATATAAAACTGAAAAAAAAAAACAAGTTGCGTTAAAAACTGGGTATTCAGTGACAGAGAAATAAACATCAAAATTATAATCTAAAAGAAACTTAAATTATTGCTTCTGGGGAACGGAAAGTTGAACAAGAGAGACAGAACTGGTGTTTTCTGTAAAAACTTTCTATAACTTTTACCCTTTAAACAAGAGGCATAAATAATAACACTTTATTATAGCTAAATGTAAAGTGTAATTTGCTTGAGCCATGTACTGTCTTAAGCATGCTTTATACTCATTTAATTTTCACAGCAACTCTAAGAGTTTTTCCCTACTATTATTTCCATTTTACAGATGAGACAGCTGAGGCTCAGAGAGGTTAAGTAATTATGGCAAGATTACAGGGCTCATAGGCAGCAGAGCTGGAATATAATCCAAGCAAACCTGTCCAAAGATGATCACTCTCAAATGCCATACCAAGGGTTCTTAAGCTTATCTAAGCCTCTGACCTCTTTGGCATGCTGGCGACACATCGGGACCCCTTCATTTTAAGTGTTCCAGGCAGAAGCAGCGTGTGCAAAGACACACGGGGATGAGAGCAGCAGCACAGAGTTCTCCCAGGAGCGTGGTTGTTCAATACTATTAGAGAAACACATCCCTTTGCCTGGTGTCTTCCATGTGGTTTCTCTTGCCGCTTTTACTTACTCCAACCCAGAGTACATGAAGTGACTTATCTGACTGGTAAATTTGGAAAGCATAAAACAGTTCCCTTTTTCCTCTTAGCAGCAAATTGCATGCAAAGAGCAGTTCTGTGCATCTTCAGTAATGCATTTTACACTTGCTGGTTTCCTTTGGCTGGATGGGAAACTTGCCTAGTTCAAGGGAATCAGGTAGCAAAACAAGAGGTGGTGCTTGGGTATTTTTACTCTTTTGGGTTGTTTTTCTCAACTCATTCAAAACCCAGAAGAGGAAGAATACTATGTCTCTCAGAGAATCCCCAAACCATAGCTAGATCTTAGATAATGAATGGAAGGCACTGTCAGATACAAAATTGGGGTGGAAAGAGGCTCACCAGGCCCCATGCCTTGAAGTTCTGGCTTTGTCCTGAGGGCAATGGGAAGCCCGAAGGATTTAAAGGAGAGGAGAAACTGCCAGATTTGCATTCCAGAGGAAATCATTTGACAGAAGAATGGATTAGAGCAAAGTCAAGACTAGAAAAGGGAGAGGAGTGAGAAGCCTATTGCAACCTGTGCAGAGTCAGGTTGTGAAAGTGGGGGTGCAGGGAGCGGCGTGGATTCTGCAGGTACTGGAGGAATTTCTTTATGTGACTTCACCTACTCTCCCATTCTGCCCCAGCTGCGGGCTAGAAACAGGTGTGCCTCCCATAATGCCATTGTCTTATATTCACAACTCTTTTATGGTCATTATTTTCACCATGCATTATATTCATTATCTGTCATGTTTTACTCACCCAGCCAGATTGTTCCTTCATGATGACTGGGACTTTGACTGATTCACCTTTATTTCCCCTCAATGACCCTGATCATAGTTAGCTATAAATAAATTCATAGAATGGATTTATCTTTATAAGTTAGGGAAGAAAGATTCTAGAAAAATCAGTGAAAAGTACGCCTGAAAAGAGGACTATAGCAGTTAGGTATGGCTACACAACAAACCGTTCCCAACATTTAGTAACTTAAAACAGCAACTATTTGCCCTGGCTGGTGTAGCTTAGTGGATTAAGCGCGGGCCTGTGAACCAAGAGATCACGGTTCGATTCCCCATCAGGGCACATGCCTGGGTTGCAGGCCAGTTCCCAGCAGGGAATGCACAGGAAGCAACCATACATCGATATTTCTCTCCCTCTCTCCTTCCCTTCCCCTCTGAAGATAAATAAATAAAATCTTAAAAAATAATAATAAAAAAAACCCCAGCAACTATTTGTTAGTGCTCATGAATTTGCAGGTCAGAGGAGTGGTCCTGTTGATCTAGACCAGGTATCCTTCTATCCCCTGACCTCACTCAGGGGTCCACGGTCACCTGGGAGGTGACTGAGGACTGGCCAAGCAAGGATGGCTGTCAGCTGGGGTGACAAGGACTTCTGGATCATGTGTCTCTCAGCATCCAGCATGCTAGTCTGGACTTGTTGTCGTGGCGGCAACGCAAGTTTCCAAGAGAACAAAGACAAGATCGCAAGACCACTTGGAGATTATACTCAGAACTGACTCCATCACTTCTTCTGTGTTCTATGGGCCAGAGCAAGTCACAAAACAAGCCCAACTTTGAGGGCTAAGGAGACAGAGCGGGGAGGTGCTGAGAAAAAACACCGTTAAGGGCATAGACCTAGGGAAGGATGGAGAATCGGGGAGCATTTCTGCCTCAATCTGCCATGAGGAATATTCAGACACAGCTCTGGCTGAAGCAAAATAATCCCTTTACCAGGACTGATCCAGAGAGAGATGATGAAGATGATGATAATGATGATGATGATGATATGATGATAAAGGTAACTCTTTACCATCACAAATAAATCTACGAGGTAAATACTCTTGTAATCCTCATTTTACAGACATGGAAATTTAGTCTTCAAGTAGGGAGCACCTTACTCAAGGTTATCTACTAGGGTAAGATGTAGCACACTTAGAAACACATACGGAGTCACCATGTGGAATGTTAGCCAGCTGGCTTGGGCCCCAGCTGCAGGGACAATGTGCCTGAGGTCTCCCTCGGTGGCTGGGAGCCGGAGGGGACTGTTCTTGTCACCTAGGGCTCACTTGCCCATTGTAGCTTTCTCTTTTCATTCCTCTTGATTATCCCTTTTTCTGTTAAGACTATTTCTCAGATTTAGTTCCTAATGTTTTATAAGAAAAGACTCCTTTCACTGCTTTATAAAGACATGGAAAGGATTAATGGTTAATTTAATGTTTGCAAAATGCCTTGAGCACCTTGGAATTAAGTATGTCATGTGTAAAGAAAGAAAGAAAGAAAGGCTTTAGAGTAGGGAGACATCAGTCCTCCCTGAATTGCATGCTCGGACTGTCTAAATGCATGCCTGCACTCAGCCAGCTGAAAATCTGCTGATTCCACGGACAGGGACCAGGCCAACCTAGAGTCTGTTCCTTCACCTGCGGTATTAGAAAGAAGAGATGCGAGGCAAAATTCCATCACCCGCCACATTTTATATATATGAGGTGAAAATCAATAAAAATGCTTTTCTTAATGTTTGGTAACATTTCCATGCACACATGCCTCTTTCTTATCCTGTCCATTCCTCATCTCCCTGTTGCCACCCTGCCCCCCAAATGCCTCTACTTCTCCAGGATCCAACTAGTTGGCAGGTGACTCAGCAATGAGAGAGAAGAGGAGGATCTCCTTTAAAAGAGAGATAAGTCTGAAGCTTATAGGGCAATCTTGAGTTTATTAACATGTTTTTATACTGATAACCAGCGTACTGGTACTACCGCTTCAGGCTACTACATTAAGGTCCTCCGTCCACACTGCCCAGCCCTCACTTCTTGAATCTCAGCTAAGTATCCCCTGTGAACTCAGCATTCCTGGAGGCCTGGGGTTCTGGGGCACCTCTAGAACTCAGAATTTAGCTGAAATTATGTGTGGATGTAATTTGCCGCTGTGGGTTGCGTTGAAACCATTTAAAACATCTTCTCTGTGGAAAATCCATTTCCACTTTTAAACAACTGATACATGAATGGGTTTTTAAAGTAAAAGTTATGGCTGTGAAGTTTGTGGGTTTATAATCAGATAAAGTAAATCAGACCAAAAAAAAGCCTCTAATTCCTTAGATCATCCCTCCAACCTCATGGTGCATTTTTTTTTGATGGACATAGGATTTCCTACATAACTCTCTGCCCTTGCACATGCACAGCCTTCCCCGCTATCAACATCACTCACCAGAACGGTACATTAGTTAGAACCGATGAACCTGCATTGATACAGTGCAGCCAAAGCCTATAGTTTATATTGGGGCTTGGAAAATTTATGGCTTTCTCACCAGTATAGTACAATATAGAGGAGTTTTGCTGCCCTAAATCATGGTGCACTTTGGCAAATTTTTTCCCTTCAGTGAAACTCAATTTTCACCTTGACCAGATCATTGGAACGGGCAGAATAACACACCCAGTGAGTGGCCCTAACCTCCAAACAACATTAGAAGAAACAAGGGATGGAAATGGACCAGGAAACGAAGTGCACTGGGCATCTCTAGACACTGGTTAAGTTTGGTTTTTCTGCATTATAGCATTCAGTCCCCATCTCCTGCAGGGGTGGGCGTTTTTACCTGTAGTTTACCTGTGAAATCAGCGAGGTTGACTGCCCTCCCAAAGTCACTCACGTGACTCCTAGATGGATGGCGAACTCCTGGAGGAGAGGGCAGCATCTTATTCCTCTTTACATCTCCTGGTACCAAGCGTGGGGTCTGGCAGAGAGCAGGCATTCAGTACATGTTTACTGCAGGAAAGTCCAGGCCATGGCAGAGGTGGAGGTGAAATTCATCCCTGTCAGTCTGCCAACATGTACATGCTTCTAGAGAAGCAAACCTCTGTGTGTGTGTAAGACTAGTGCTCATGCCCTACGCAGGAAACAGCCCCAGCAGACAACCTGTGAAGTTATTTGTCTCTTCCTCAGGGAGGGAGGGACAGCCCCCAAACTGGAAGCTGTCTGGGTCACAGGAGAGATGGGACAGTAGCTGGCCACGTAAAAGAATGTGGCCTTTGCCTCTTTGTTTTTCCTGTGGAAAACTCCACTCCATCCCGATAACTGGCTGAGAACTTCCTAAGAGCCCCTCCTTCCACGTGGGAAAATGAGGCCTGAGTCAGGGAAGGGACCGGGAGAGACTGAAGAGCAGTGTTTGTCCAAGTGTGGTTTTTATATCTCCTGCATCAGAATCCCCAGAGAGGCTTGTTCAGATTTTCATTAGCCTGGCACCATCCCACGTGTGCGGATCAAACTCAGAAAATGGGCCTCAGAAAAATGCATTTCAGTGAGCACATCAAAATGACTCTTAGGAACACAAGAGATTATTAGCCTTGCTAAGCTGAGTAAGGTTCACTTAGGTCATTTAATGTGCACGTGACTGAACCTCCTATTAGGAGATTCTGATTCAGCAGGCCCAAAGCAGGGCCCTAAAATCTATGGTTGGATAAATCTTTTTAAGTGATTTTGATGCTAGTCCAAGTTAGACATTGTAATAAACAAAGATTTTTCCATTCCCACCCCAAAGAAGAGCTTTTTTGAATTCCTTACTTTTGTAAAAAAAAAAAAAAATCTGGGTACTTTGATCACGTGAACACTTCAAGTATGAAGTATTGAACACTTCATAGGAGCGGGCATTGTGCTGAGCCCTTTGCGAGGATTATTCCATCTGATCCAAAAAAAGCAAGCCCATGAGGTGGGAATTTTTGCAGAAGTAGATACTGTTATTATTTTCATTTTGCAGATTAGGAAACTGAGGCTTAGAGACGTGAAGTCATTTGTGCAAGGCCAAAAACCTAATGAGGCAAAGCCAGAAGTTTGATATTAGGCCACACTCTTAATCATTAAGTTTCCTGCCTCCCAATGACTTTCAGGGAAAAAAAAAGAAAAAAAAATTTTAAAAACCTCACTAACTGAGCAAAGGGATTTTTTAAAAAACATTAATCCTGAATATTTCACAAAAATGTCAAATTCCATTTTTTTTTATTTTCCTCAAAGAGAAGGCTGAACTGGTTAAAATAGATTTATATGGGTGGCAAGCAATCACAATAATTGGGTTGAGTACAGCAAGGTAACCGATAAATTAGCTTGAACATGACCTTCCAGAGGTGGCCTTCTATTTTGTTCCTATTCTCTGGCCCTGAATTGTCACTTGCTAATTGGTAGTTTGTTCTCTAGTCAGACTGCCTGTTTCTGACACTGGGTAATGCATTATGAGATAATCTTTCTGTGACTTCACATGGTTCCCATGGCAACTGTCAATGCCATTTCCCTGCAGCCGGGCTGCTGCGTTTGTTCCAAATGTGTTACAGGAATGTAAACATCTTCGATAAAAATGTCCAGCAAACTGACAGTCCAAGCAAAGAATGACATTTATATAATTACAAAAGGGAAACAATCTATAATTATTCCAACTTCTTTCCCCAAATTAAAGAAGAAGGGCGTGAGGACTTTTTGTTTTGTTTTAAACTTTTTCATCTGGGAGGGGAAAAATCCAGGAAAAGGTTTGCTTAACGAGACAATTGAAGAGACAAAACACCTCTGTGAAAAGACCTTGTCACGGAAGCGTTAGTTCATTAGAGCCGAGGTGGCAACATTTCTGGAAGGGAACAGCCACATCCATTAACCCAGTCACCACAAACACAAGGCAAAGGCTCACCGGGAGCATCACTTCAGGTGACCTAGATATCCTGACACTTACGACTAATAATCCAAGATTCTCCTGGTCTGTGGAGAGACTTATTTTCAATTCTTGCTGGTTAGTTATCTGTATCCTGAAAGTAGCTCCTGAGGAAAGTTCTCCAAACAAAAGTTCAGAATGCATCCCCAAAGTAAGTCAGCATCTGGATCTTTTTCTTTTTCTTTTCTTTTTTGTTAATAGCTTTGCTAAGTGTAGCTGATGTACAAGAATCTGTGTGTGTTTAAAGGATCCAATTTGATGAGTCTGGACATAGCATCTAGATCTGGAGAGCATCTGTGAGCTTTCTTCTCTGCACATGGTTCCTTCTGCCTTATGTAGTCTTCCTCCCTTCAAGGTTAGCTCATTCCACTTGTCCTTTGGAACTAAGAACAAGGGTCACTTTCTCTAGCTGGCTGTAGGAGGCAGAATTCTAAGATGGTCCCACTGGCATATGCACCTCGTATAGTCCCCTCCCCTTGAGAGTGTGTGGTACCTATGAATACGATGGCCTTTCTCTCCTGGGATTAGGTCAGTCAAAAGGAGTTCATGCTGACTGAGCCTGACCTAATCAGCTTGAACACGTAAAGAATTTGAAAATTGCCATTTTTACCAAGAAAAAATTGGACAACCTAAAAAATCAGTGAATTTGGGGGCCTATGTGGGGAACTGAAGATGTAGGAGAAAAGGCCACCCTAAAATCTGGAGAGAGTCTTGTCCAGAGAGACACAGCTGAGATCTACTTACTGGACGAGAAGTGTCTGGGGTCAAAAACCGGTAGAGAGACCAAAGCGGTAATTTTGCTAAATTGCTGGAGGCTCAGGGTGAACTAGCATGAGACTGAGAAACTCTGGGTGCCACTGTCTTAGAAGGACCCCTGCACTTTTATGAATTTTTCCTCCAGGAACCTCACCAGGGTCATATGGTAAAGCTCCAAGAAAGATCCCTTAGTGGCTCGGGCAGCAGAAGGGGAAGATTAATCATAGTTTTAGTGATTATATCATAGATAAGTGAAATAATAATGGCAATATCACATGGATGGGAGGGAGGAATTGGGAATACTCTGTTAGGAGGTACCCACACGACCCATGGTGTAGTATTAATCAAAACTGAATTTAGATTTTTTACAATTGTGTATTGCAAACTATAAATGGAATGTGGTATCCTGAATGGGATCCTGGAACAGAAACAGATATTAGGAAAAGAAAAACAGAAAAGGATATTAGGAAAGCCGTGAGAAAATCTAATATCATATGGTTCATTACCTGTAATCAATGTGTCCCATTAATGCTAGATGTTAACGGTGGGAGAAAGCAGGTATGGAATATAGGGCAACTCTCTATGCTATCTTGTGACCTTGTCATAAATCTAAAACTATTTCAAAGTTAAAGAAAAAAAGCGATATTCAGAAAGGCTGTTCTGCTCATGATGAGGACGGAGGCGCACAAAACTGCCCGTGGGGGAGGGCAGTAACCCGGGGCTCAGGGGCTCAGTCCCCCAGCCAGAAGTAACAGAGTTCTGCCAGCGACCACAGGTAGGACGCTCAGACGAGGACCCCACGCTGCAGCTGAAAACCGCGGAGTGGCCAACACTCAGATGGCAGCCTGGGGAGGCTTACGTGGAGGACCCGCCTGAGCTCAGCCTGATTCTGGACCCACAAAAACTGTGACATAATTAATTCTCATTGTTTTAGCTGCTCCATGTGCGGGAACTTGTCATGCACCAATAGAAAATTAACAGGCAAGCCTTCCTTGACGTTTCTAACCTGGGGACACTCATCCCTTTTGTCCATTCATCTGTATGAAGACCTGCTGTGTGCTGCACTGTGACAGTAAGTGGTGAATGAAGTACAGTCCTTGCCTTCTTGGAGTACGGTGAAAGACTCAAATATCATGTAGATGCCTAACTTACAGACTATGATAGGCTCTAGAAGGGGAAAAAATAGGGAGTGGTAGACAAATTTCTAAACCCTGGAGGGTCAAAGAAGACTTCTCAGAGGGCATTGCAATTAAGCTGAGACCTAAGGGATATGTGTGAATTGACCAGCCTTCTGAGCCTAACCAGCTCCTCCTCGACCAGAACACAGCTCAAGTGCCACTTCCTCTGGGAAGCACCCCCTGACCACTCAGCCCTGTGCTCTTCCTCTTGTCCCCAAGTATCTGGGCACCATTCTCCCCGCACCAAGTGCTCTGTGGTGTGAGTGCCATATGCTCCCTCACCCCACAAAAGTAAGAGCTCCTTGGGGGGAAAATTACACTTCAAAACTATTTCCAACTAGAACATATTTGGCATACACTAAAGGTTTGCTGCGTGAGCAAATGGAGTAAAAATATAGGAATGACTCAACATTGGGAACCACTGCCCCTCCGCACGTAGCCCGAATGTGAGCAATAAACACAAGTCTTCTGAAACGTGGACACAAATGAGTTGAACGGCAGGCGGTGAAGTTCGCATCCTCTACTCCAAGGCGGGACACCCTTGGCCAAGCTGAGAGCCAGCTCACTTCTGACACATTTTTAAGGAACTGGACATACCTGGGTTCTTAGTCCAGAGCAGATTAGATGAAATTTACAGGAGTTGCCACCCTGACCGTGAGCACAGAACAGGAAAATAAAAGGCACTTGACTGTTGAAATTGGGGCATCTTGCTCCAAAAATGCAGCAAGTGGGTGTCTCATCTCCAGTCTGAAGCAACATAATGGCTGCAGATTTTTTAAAAAGGCAATTGCAATAATGGCACCTGTTACACACTGTCCACATACAAAGTTCATTCCATCTTCTTAGCAAATGCACGAGAAATTAAGAAGCTTGCTTGCAAGGAATGATAAATTTAAAATTCAGGAGATAATAGAGGTGGGAATGGCACAGAGTATACAGGGGGAGGAATGTGAGGTGGAAGAGGACTCACAGGGGTCTTCAGAAGGTTTGCTCAGGATGCTTTGTACTTTATCACTGTATTCTATCTTTTTGTTTGCGTGGAGGAATTTACAATATCAAAATTTTAAGACACAGCTTGATTGCCCAAGATTACAAAATTAGTTTGTGGCAGAGCTGGCTGGCACTTCAGTTCAGACTTGGTGATTCTAAATCTGGTGCCACTCCCACTACTGATATCACTGTTGCATAGCAAGTGTCACCGTGGGCTATGTCATGGTGAATCCAAACCAGCGTCTCTATGTGATGGGGTATCCAGGGAGAAGACGTGAGCATCTTCCCTGGTCAACACCACCACATTTAATGAGAATAATGTCATTGTTACTTACAGCCTTTGCAATGAATGGATGGGCGTCACTCTAGGCCATGTCTGATTTGATATATTGAAAATCACTCAATTGCCCTTGTAAGACAAGTCATACAGTTCCCATTAAACATAAAAAGAGATTCAGGTTAAGTAACTCAAAGACCAAATGGGATTGAGCCCATTTCTTCCTGACTCCAAGGTGTCTTCCTAATCCCCTAGATCCCCACTCGCAATCTTTTAGTCATGTTTCTGAGCAGAAAAGGATGAAGCATGCAGGACCGCTCAGACCCTGACCCAGCAGTGACCACCCCTCCTGATTACACAGGGGCCAACCACAGAAGGGTTGCCAAGGATTCACCTCAGCCAGAGCCTCCCATGAACCAAATTCTTCATTGTGGAGTTCAAGTAAGGTGCGGAGTGTGTGGCTTTGATGTGAGGTCTAAGTGTCCTATTGCCTTCTGTCACTGGGGGACAACGTGCTCAAGCAGGGATCAGCAAGAGATACAGACAGAGATGACAAACAGAGAGGGAGAGAGAACTGACTCCTCAAGAGACCCCCTAAGCCCACCTATCCACATAGCCACCTGGATAAGGAAGGGGGATGTTGGGCTTCATGCCCTTGTAATCACAGTGACCATACTATTCTTGAAAAGCATAGCCCAGTGGATGTCCTGGACCTCTAACGTTCAAATGAGTAACTACATATCATCTTTCCTTCCTTATGACAATTCAGTGCTTGAAACACGCTTGGGTATAGAGGGGATGTTTAATTAAGACCCAAATGGTGCTTCCTGTCTTGCCTCCACCAGCAGCCTTAATGAGCCCAGGCATTGCACTGGCCTTCCTGTCTTTCGTAGCACATCAAGCTGATGTCTTCATGCAACATACTCAGAGAGTTCAAGGTGCAGCTCTAGATCATAAGTGACAGCGAGGAGGCCTTTTTCCCTTCCTTCTGTGCATGTCACCTGGGCTGGTTTCCCCTGTCATCACACTTATGCCCTCATGGCTGGACCCCAACGACTTCCCTGCAGGTACCTCCTTGCCTTGCCACATCATGCGCTGGAAAAGCTCAGGGGTATTTGCATCCTTTGAGGTGCTACTGTGAAGAGTAATTGTGAAAGTACTTAGAAGTCCAAGAGCTCTCACAAATCCTGCTCTTAAAGTGTCTCCCTCAAGAGAAAGGTGACTGTCATCAGTTTCTGAATATTAAGCTGGCTGCCGGTCTCTAGCATAGCTTCTCTTACCCATCTCATTCCATGAGTAATTTAGAAAATATTTATACTTCCATGTGGAATAAGCCTCAGCACTCATCAGCCACTATCCCCGCTTTATTTTTCTTCACAGTTCAGATCGTCCCTTTTACATATCCTATTATATAATATATGTTCTGTCAATGGATTCTCTCCTCTTACCTGTGCTAAAGTACAAGCTTTACAAGGCCAAGGGTTTTTGTCTGGTATCTTAGTGACTTATCTCCTGTACCCCAGAGAAGGGCATATATTTGTGCTTGGTAAATATTTTTAAATAATTGAATGAATGAATATTAGACAGGGATCTTTTTAAGGTTTCAGATATGCCTGACAAGACAAGATTTTTCCTTCTAAAAATATGCCTAAGAAAATAGAGTCATCTCATATTTAAGTCCCTATAACACTTGCTCACTCAGTTTCTCCCAGGGTTATTAGTACACATTCACAAATGTTAGATGCAAAATGTTAAACGTTAAATGTGAAACAGGGTCTGAAGCTAGGCCTACCCTTGAACTTCCATTTTTGCCTAAGCCAGTCCAAATTCAGTTTCTGCCACCTGCAACCAAGATTGCTGATCAATAGCTAGAGGAAGGAGTGACCGATCCTGTTCAACAAAGACTCCTGGTGACCAAGTGTACAAAACAATATAGACTAATGTTTATATGGCATGACTGTGAGCTTCATACGTATGAACACATTTAATTCTCACAACCCTATGAGGTAAGGACTGTCATTATGGCCGTTTCATACATGAGAAAACCAAGGCACCGCAAGGTTAATGAGCTCCCACCCCTGCGTCACACAGCTAGTGAGTGGTGACCACAGCTTTGAAGATGAACAAGCCACTCTGCTTTACTGCTCTCACCAGCTTAAAGTCCCTGGGGGTGGGGGGTGGATCAGAGTATTAGTAGAAAAAATGTCCAAGGAAACTGGGCTTGCCTCTTTCTGTGTCCTATGAGACAACTGGGGGCAAAGGACAGACTGTGTCTAGGGCGATAACCCCTGACAGGACACCGGAGGATGCTCAGCTGCACGGCTGAGTGGTTCAGGTGAACCCACCGACTAGCTACTGGGCCCATGTAGGCGGTTCAGCATGCACGCAGTGGCCCCTGTGCGCTCAGCCCCACGGGCAGCCCCTGCGGGCTGCGACTCCAATCACAAACGCTTTCCCTAATTGGGATTGTGGCCTTTTTGGCAGCTCCCCAAAGGGAAAGGATCACTGCTTGGTAAAAAAAAAAAAAGTTTTTACTAAAATGGATTGTAAACACTTCGACTTGCAGCTAAGTACAGTGTTTGTAATAAGTGAGCAGGGTGGGTTTCTGGTGTTAAAGCCCACAGAGCACAGTTGGGGATCAAAACCAGCAGGGGAAAACAAAGCCTGTGTTCGTTCCCAACTTCCTTAAAGTGGAGTGAACATGCAGCAGTGGATCGAGTTGCGGAGTCTGACCCAAGCGTAAGTCAGAGAGCAGGAGCAAGGACCTGCCCAACCTTGGGCATGGGTTTTTAGGTTGTATGCACCGAAATTCCAGCGCAAGAGCCATCACGAGTTGCTTGATATGTATCAGGCAGGTTACATGCACACATCAGAGTTGCTGTGAAATCACTTTCCACTGTGTTTAGTGCAGAGTAGTTATGAGTCCCTCCACAGACGGTCACTTTCATTTTCCCTTGCTCCTGACCCCCGGCTGCAGTGACCACCTCTTCCACACCGCCTGTCTGCTCCTCCTGACCTGAGACTTCTCAGTATCTGCTTTACAGCGGTCACTTTCTGCATCCTCCCAAGTATTATTCTCGGAGTGGCTCTTCTTTCCAACTACAAAGAATAATTACTCAGAGTTAGAGAACAGCGGGGAGTGAGGCGACAAAGCAGGGACTTGGGCATGTTGCCCTGAGAATACCCAGTGAAGGCCAAAGGAACAAAAATTCAAAGAGACAGTAGAAGAGAGAGAGACCAGTGTAGGACAATGTCTTTCTGACTCTTAACCCTAACCAACATGTAGCCTTAGTGAATCACCCAACTTGCCTGGACTTCAGTTTTCTTGCCTGTAAAATGGGGCATAGCAACTAATCAGTTTTATAATACAAATATTTAAAGCTATACATTTCCCTCTGAGCATTGTTTTAGCTGCATCACACAGCTGGGGTTTTTTTTTTTTTCATTTAACTCAAAATATTCTCAAATTGTTCTTACACTTTCTTCTTTGACTCATGAATTATTTAGAAGTGTGTTTTGTGTTTTTCAAATACTTGGCATATCCCAGATATCTTTGTGTTACTGAGTTTTCACTGAATTCCTGGCGGCCAAAGAACATGTTGAAACTCGATTTACACCTGTCTGGGTGAATGTCCCATGTGCACTTGGAAAGGGTTTGGGATTTTGCTATTGATAGGTAGACTATCCTATAAATGCCAATGGTGAGGCTGATGAATAGTGTTGTTTAGATTTTCTACGTCCGTACTAATTTTTGTGCTTATTCTATCAATTCCTGAGAGAGGTGTGCCAAAATCCCTAATCATCATTGTGAGTTTGCTTTGTTATCATTTTAGTTTCATCAGGTTTTCTCTGTATGTTTTAAGCTCTGTTGTTAGGTATACAGACAATAAGGATGATTATGCCTTCTTAGTGAATTGATTCTCTTGCCATTATAAAATGTGCCTCTGTATTCTTTTTTTCCAGCTTTAGTGAGGTATAATTGATGATCAAAAATTGTATCTATTTTAAATGTACAACCTAATGACCTAATACAGGTTGTGAAATAGTCACCACAAGCAAACTAATCAACAAATCCATCATCTCATAACTTTATCATTTTCCATTTTTTGTAATGAGAACACCCAAGATATACCTTCTCTGGAGAATTGGTATATGGCAATGTAACTATAGTTGGCAATATTATGTTGTGTGCTTCTATATTTTTGATAATTTTCTTCCTTCTAAGGTCTACTTAGTCTGATGTTAATACAGCCACTCCAGCTTAATCATGCTTCGTGTTTATATGGCACATCACTTTCCTTCTTTTCATTTTTAACTTATCTCTGAATGATATTTAAAGTGAATTTCTTATAGACAGCAAAGAGTTCAGTCTTGCTCTTTTTTATCCATTCTGACAGTCTCTGTCTTTTGGTTAATAATTTATATTTAGACCACTTATATTTAATGAAATTATCAATATGGCTAGTTTTTATTTATCATCTTGCATTTTTATTTTCTATTATTTTATCTGTTCTTTGTTTATATATTTTTCTGCCTTCTATTGAGATCTATTTTCAATTATTATACTACTTCACTTATAAAAACCTTACAATATATTTCTATTTCTTTCATTCTTTGTGCTATAGTTGTCAAACGTTTTACTTCAACATACATTATAAACCCCAGAATACATCGTTATTAATTTTTCTTGAAGTAGTCAATTCTCTCTTAAAGATAATTTTTGAGAGAAAAGGGAAAGTCTTTTACATTTATCCACATACTTATCATTTATGGAGCTACTATTCCTTTGTGTAGATCTCATCTCTCATTATCTCTCTTCAGCCTGAATAACTTCCTTTAATAAATCTTGTTGTATAGGTTTACTGGTGATACATTCTCTGGCTTGTGTTTGTCTAAAATTGTCTTTATTTTGTTTTCATATTTGAAGGGTGTTTTCACCAAGTATGGAATTCTATGTTGACAGTTTTGAGTTTTCCTAGGTTTATTGGTCTGCTCAGCCTCCCATAATAAAATACCATAGATGGCGCAGCTTCAACAATAGAAATTTATTTTCTCACAGTTCTGGAAGCTAGGAGTCCAAGATCAAGGTTCAGCAGGGTCAGTCTCTTCTTGGCTTGCACATAGCTGTCTTTCTTCTGTGCCTTCAGAGTGGAGAGAGACCCTCTCGTGTTTCTTCTTATACGGAAACAGATCCTGTTAGACCAGGGCCCCACGCTTATGACCTCCTTTCACCTTAATTACTTCCTTTTTCAAAATAGACCCACACTGGGGGTTAGGGCTTCAACGTATGGATTTGGAGGGACACATACACTGAGTCCCTAACAGTGTGTGTGGGTTTTTTTCAGTACATTGAAGATGCAACTCCATTGTCTTCTGGTTTGTTATGCTTCTTTCAGGAAGTCTGCTGTCACTTTCATCTTTATTCTCCTGTACATATGTCCTTTTTCTTGGCCACTTGGGATTTATAGAATGTCTTGCACCTTTGAGTTTATAGTTTTCAACAAACTGACATTTTTCCAATCATTATTTCTTCAGATACCTTCTCTGTCTGTACTCATAATATACCTCTGGGTGTTGCCTCCCAATGTAAAGAGCCACAGGCCACCAAGTCTCTGTTCATGTTTTTCGTTTGATTCAGTTTAGATAATTACTATTGCTACATCTTCAATGTTTAAAAAAAATTTTTTGCAGTAACTGATCTACTGTTAATCCTACCCAGTACATTTTTCATTTCAAACAATGCTCTTTTTACTTCTAGAAGTCTCATTTGGTTCACTTTTGTAAGTTACTTTCCATATATGTTCATATTTTACTTTAAATCCCTGACCATGTTTAAAATACTTTTTTAAATGTCTTTGGCTGATTATTCCATTACCTCTGTCATTTTTAGATCTGTTTGACTTGTCTGATTTTTTTGTCCTGGTCACATTTTTCTATTTCTTTGTATGTAGGATTTTTATTGGATTAGATGTTATTATCTTCCCTTAAAGAATGTTTTCTGACAGGTGGATGTATTACTTGCAGTTTAGCTTCATTCTTTTGAGGGTTGTTTTTAAGGTCTGTCAGGCAAGATCTAGCCTCTCCCATAGAGCTACTCTAACCTCACTATGAAGACAGGACCCTTCCGAATCCCCACGAAATACCTTGAGGTTCAAAGAGCTCTTGTGCTCTGGATGGTCACAATCCAGATGTCTCCAACCCTGTGTGAACTCTGGCAATTCTTAAGCTTATCTCTCTGCAGCATTCTTTGTCCAGCCTAATGGAGCTTCGCCCCACATACATGGCTTAGCATTCAGCACCTGACTTGAATGGGCTCCTATGTAGATTTCTAAAAACAAGGCTCATGCCATCTCTCTCTCTCTCCCTCTTTCTCTGCATATCCTTCCTCTCTGACTCTGTGCCCCATAAATGCCTGCCACCACCACCACAGCCTCCCTGAAATCCACTCCCTGTCTCTTCCTCTCAGCAAGACCACCGAGCCGCCCAGCAGGACAGTGACCCCAAGCAGAAAGCCAGGACGCTGGTAGGGACCACACCTTAGTTTCACGTCTCTCAGGGGTCACAGCCCTGCACGGCCTGCTGCCCAGCGCCTGCAAACAGCTGCGCGTATTTTGTCCTGTTTGCTAGCAGTGTACAGTGGGAGGGCAAGTCCAGGCCTAGTTACTGCGCCATGGCCAGATACCGGAATCTGGTTCCTTTGAAAACTACGTTTAGCCATAAAACTCTCTTTTTGAATGAAATCTGTCATATAAACACAACTTGTCTAACAGGGGAATACATGTGAGAAATTCGGGATTTTCCTGAGTTTAAATCCATCCTGTTGGACAGAATTATTTACTGTGTATGGAGTCCTTCCTAGCTCCTCTATAGGCATTAAGTGTGAAAGTCATTTTCTAGATTAGTCTCCAAATCTCTAGACCAAAGCAGGGTCAAAATGGCCCTTAGGGGTACCTTTGAAATTACTAAAATGTACCTTTATTTTCAAATCATTTTAAAATTTCTAGTTTGGGTAGCTGTTTTATGATAAATATTTTAGAACGAGGTACACTTAAATCCTTTATTAATAAACACATATGCATACATATAGATTGAACAAGGAGTCATTGTTCTATTAGAGGAGCACATAACCAAACAGCCTGAAGGCCTCTGGACTCGATCGAGGCCAGTAAGATTTCCCTGCATAGGGCCAAATAGCAAAATATTTTTGGCTTTGAGAGCACATATGGTCCCTGCCAGAATGACTCAACTCTGCTTTTGTAAGATAAAAGCAGTCATAAACTGCTTGTAAATAAATGAGCCTGGATGTGTTCCAATAAAATCTTACTTGCAAAAAACAGGTGGTGGGCTGGACTTGGCCTGCAAGCAGCCATTGGTTGACCTTAGGTCTAGATAATTTCTGAAGACCCTTTCAGCAGGAGAATCTTTGGATTAATCTTAATCTACCAACTGTAGTGGGCCAGAGTGCGGTGTCTTTGATCATTCTACTGCTACATAATCTTAAAAGATTAATGTAATTTACATCATTTCATCCTCCCCTTCACCCCACATACACAACCCCTTCTGTAACAGCACTGAAATATGCAACAAAAATCTCTTCAACAATCACAGAGTGGTTAAAACTCAGGCACTGGAGTAAAGCAGAGGTTTAAATCTACCCCGTGCTGCTGTATAGAGCAAGTCTCGGGTTACTCACTTCTGTCGCCTCTCCCCCCATCCCCCATCCCCCATCCCCCATCCCGTGTAAAACAGGGACTCCATTAGCTACCTGG